>JBBGZY010000744.1:3365000-3965000 GCA_037952925.1 Lithobates clamitans
GCAGGACTGTAGGTAGGGGATGAAGCAGACTGGAGAGGAGGGTTGGAATATGGCAGGGAAGAGGTAACAGTAGCTGGGGGAAGTTCTTGAGAGATTGTAGGCAGCGGGAAAGAGGCAGGTGGATTAAAGGCAGGATAGGTGCAACAGGAAGAAACAGGGTATTGATATTTGGTGGGGAGTAGAGTATATTGGGCTGAAACTGAGGTTGCCGTGGCTGATGGAGGAAAAGACTCTTGGGCAGGCAGGTGTCTGGTAACAGATGGCTTGTGGGCTGGCTGAGGTTGATTGCAAGATAGTAGACCATGCTTGGAGCACTGGTTGGACAAACTGCAGTTTACATTCTGCCTGTCTGACAAGGGACTGTACCGAATCAACACACTCTTATCACATGTTTGGAACAAGCTAGGTAATGTTCAAAAAACCAAGTGGAGTCATCTTCCAAAAGCCATACTAAAGATACGACCTGATTAACACTAATGCCCCGTACACACGGACGGATTTTCCTACGGAAAATGTGTGATAGGACCTTGTTGTCGGAAATTCCGAACTTGTGTAGGCTCCATCACACATTTTGTGTGTCGGAAAATCCGATGGAAAGTTTGAGAGCAGGCTATAAAATTTTCCGACAACAAAATCCGTTGTCGGAATTTCCGATTGTGTGTAAACAGATCCGACACACAAAGTGCCACGCATGCTCATTACAAATAAAGAGATGAAAGCTATTGGCTACTGCCCCGTTTATAGTCCCGACGTACGTGTTTTACGTCACCGCAGTCAGAATGATCTGATTTTCCGACAACTTTGTGTGACCATGTGTATGCAAGACAAGTTTGTGCCAACATCCGTCGGAAAAAATCCTAGGATTTTGTTGTCGAAATGTCCGATCAATGTCCGACCGTGTGTACGGGGCATTACAGGTGGAGAAAAGTCATCACGGCCTTTGGCAATACTGGGCAGGGTCAGCTCTGTACGTATTTGAATTAAAGGCTGCACATCCCCAAATGGCTAACAAACCTGATCCACCAGGGAGTGAGCTAAACGCATGATTTCAAACAGCTGGTCACTAGTCCACTCCTTCAGTGTCTGGCGGAGATATTCACCACTCTCGGACGCCAGCAGAGCATAGTAACTAATAACATCCAAATTCATCTCACAGAAGTAAACAGAACCGGGATGGTTCCTCTGCAGCCACTTCTGGTCAGGGATGGCCTTGGTATTCTGTTAAGTATCAGGTGTGACCAGAGCTGTGTGGACAGCAAGAGAGGAACAAACGCAGGTAAGGTGAAAATATATGAATTATTAAAGATAAGTGAATACCGTATTTATCGGCGTATAACACGCACCCCAAGTTTAGGAGGGAATTTTAAGGAAAAAAACTTTTAGGAGTAAATTTAAGGAAAAAAAACTTACATTAAAATACCCATCAATGCAGCGTTATCTGTCCATCTGCAGCCTTGCCTCAGTGTCCATTGCAGCTCTGCCCCAGTGCAGCTTTGCCCCATTGCAGCCATGTCAGTGCAGCTTTGCCCCAGTGCAGCCTTGTCAGTGCAGCTTTGTGTGATCGCCGCCGACATACACAGCTGTGTGTAGATTCAAATATGGCGCCGAGACACACATAGATGAGTGTTCTCGGCTATTCTCGGCGCCGCTCACTGTCACGCCCAGTCCCGCCCTATGATGGACATAACACAGGTCCAATGGCGGGACTGTGAGCAGCGGCGAGAATAGCCGAGAGCACTCGGCTATGTGTATCTCGGGTCCGCCAAGTCCCTGCAGTCTCGGCGCCATATTTGAATCTACACATGGCTGTGTATGTCGGCGGCAATTGCCGCCGATCAAACAAAATTAGCGGGGAACGGCGTATAACACGCACCCACGATTTCCCCCTGATTTTAAGGGGAAAAAAAGTGCGTATTATATGCCGATAAATACGGTAAATATAAATACAACCACCTCCAATATAACAACTAGTTAATAAATGTGTGTGTGTGTGTGTGTGTGTGTGTGTGTGTATATATATATATATATATATAGAGAGAGAGAGAGAGAGAGAGAGATTAATTGGGGGGGGTGTCAAGTATCAGGTGTGACCAGAGCTGTGTGGACAGCAACCGAGGAACAAACGCAGGTAAGGTGAATATATATGATTTATTAAAGATAAGTAAATAAATATAAATACAACCACCTCCAATATCACTCAGTGCACAACAACCAATACTAAACAGAAACCCACAAATAATAATAGTAACAGACAAATATATACAAGTAATAGGGAATACCAGAATCATAAACGGGGCCAGGCCAGGGTCGTCAACGGGAGGTCAGCAGCTGGGGAAAGGGAAAACAAACAGGACAAGGAGAGGATGGATGGATCACAGGAGGGACAGGTACAGGTAACAGACAGGGTCAGGATCAGGTACAGGTGCAGGAGATGATGTCGGCCCCACACTGCCAGAAACCACCCGCTGGTGGACGCCAGTACTGCGGCCCAAAGATCACATAATACTACCAACAGGGGAAAGCTTCCCTGGCAGTTCCAGACTGCCAGGAGACACCTGCTGGTGGACCACAGTACTGCACGCCAAATATCAGGCAGTGTCATCAGCGGATGGAACCTTCCCTGACATGGGGACGGGAGGGGGGTAATGAGTATTGTAATGTTTTGCAACATCAGAGTAGGAAAATATAATTGAAAAAATTCTTATTTTTTTCTCTCCCTGCATTTATGATGATTGTAACGATTGCACTGGTTCTGAATTTTGTATTGGAAAAAAGAATTGAATAAAGAATAATTTAAAGTTGAAAAAAAATCCCATGCAATATTTAACACATTAATATAATTTCAAAGGCTAATTTAAATCTTTTTTAAATATACAGTTTTTGCTAAGATAATACTGTCTCGCAGGTCCTTGTTCAGGCACTTGCTGTTAGTTACAACTGCCCCCCCTTTTGGGATCTTGAATTTGCCACCCTGTCACATTGGGCCCCTGATGGAGGCTTCAGTGCTGACACACATTGCAAAAGCATTCTCCACCATGGTCAGGAAGCTGGTGCAGAATAGTATAAGATGTGCAGTTGATGTTGTTTTAGCGAGCACATGTAGACTGAAAGTGATTTTTGAAATCAGCAGCCCTGAGATACAAAGGATGAAAAACGTACGTTATAAATAAATAAATATGGCTGCTGCCTACCCCAAAAACTCCACTAGGTGGAGTTGGTAGTATGTAATGTGGAAAGATGGCTGCCAATTGATGTAATAAAAAGATGTATAGTGCCTCACCTAATAAATTCCTTTGTATACTCAATGTGAAATAGATTGATAAAAATAATCAAATGCAAATATTCATTTAAAAAAGTGATGTGCATTGGGCAAAAAGTGACCATCAAATAATTTCAATAATCAAGCTGAAATAAATTCATGTGGTAAAAATATATATGCTCTGGTGCAAGTAATTCACAGTCCAAAAGCGAAAAAAATAGTGTCTCTGTGACGCAAGTTCCAAAGTGACTTGTGCCTGGATCAAAAACAGCTTAAGTGCAAAATAGGTGAATTCTACTCCCCTCTCAGTTCCACACTCACTGGAAAGATGCACCCCTGCAGGGGTAATGCGCATTCAAGGAGAGTTGTCTCTGGTCCTGGTGCAAATGAAGTTGCCTCCTCCACGGTGGGTTGGATCATATGGTGCCTTCACATAAGGATGGATGGAAAAGATTGATACTCGTAGCGTAAATCCATAAATTTGTTTTTATTCAATCAAAGCATAAAAGTATATTTATTTTTAAAACATGCACAGAAGGGATGGATCCCAGGTTATAGGGATCAGACTTGTAAGTTGCAATTGAAACAAACTGCGATGTTCCATTGCATGTTCTGCCTGTGTACGTAGACATAGAGTCCGCAGTGAGGAAACATGATCCGCACTCCGGTGATTGCTCTTAAAACATGTTGCCACAATGACCAAACACAAATTAGAACAGTTGACGCGTTTCAGCCTATAAGGCCTTAGTCATAACCGGGTTAAGCAATCACCGGAGTGCGGATCATCTTTTCCTCATTTCTCTACTCAGCCAGCGACTGTGGAGCGAGCACCCGGGAGCTCTGTTTTCTATGTGATGTATGGGTAGTAGCACTGACTTTTTTGTTTATATAGAGTTCGCAGTACTGCGCGCTCCTGCTGTGTGTGATCACAACAGGAGCTGGTCGCCGGTGGCACTTGTGCACGCCCTAGACCCAGAAGTGTCAGTTTTGTTTTTTTAGCAAAGAATTTAAAAAAACAGCAGTGAAAAAAACACTTCCCATCCCGCACATTAACATATGACTTCCGCAAGAGGGATCTCCCATCCTGGGCTGGCGTCATATAACGTCCTGGGCACCCTGGCCGTCTGGGGGGCGGCGCGCGCC
Organism: Lithobates clamitans; assembly: GCA_037952925.1. Taxonomy (NCBI): domain Eukaryota; kingdom Metazoa; phylum Chordata; class Amphibia; order Anura; family Ranidae; genus Lithobates; species Lithobates clamitans. The sequence goes on from JBBGZY010000744.1 coordinate 3,369,403, forward strand.
CCCGCCACATCACTCAGGAGCTGATGCGCATGTCTGGGGGATGCGATGTCCGCCGTGCACCTGCGATTGCCCGTTAACAAAGCAGGACCGTGGATCTGTGTGTGTAAAAACACAGATCCACGTCCTGTCAGGTGAGAGACCGATCATGTGTTCCCAGTACAGAGAAACACTGATCGGTCTCCTCTCCTTGTGAGTCCCCTTCCCCTACAGTTAGAATTACTCCCTAGGTCAGTGTTTCTCAACTCCAGTCCTCAAGGCGCCCCAACAGGTCATGTTTTCAGGATTTCCCTCAGATGAAACAGCTGTGGTAATTACTAAGGCAGTGAAACTGATCAAATCACCTGTGCGAAATAATGGAAATCCTGAAAACATGACCTGTTGGGGCGCCTTGAGGACTGGAGTTGAGAAACCCTGCCCTAGGTAACACAATTAACCCCTTGATTGCCCCCTAGTGTTAACCCCTTCCCTGCCAGTGACATTTTTACAGTAATCAAAGTATTTGTATAGCACTGATCGCTGTATAAATGTGAATGGTCCCAAAATGGTGTCAAAAGTGTCTGATATGTCAGTCACGATAAAAATCACAGATCGTCGCGATTACTAGTAAAAAAAAAAAATAATAAAAATGCCAAAAAACTATCGACTATTTTGTAGACACTATAACTTTTGCGCAAACCAATCAATATACGTTTATTGCGATTTTTTTTTTTTTACCAAAAATATGTACAAGAATACATATCAGCCTAAACTAAGGAAAAAATGTGTTTGTTTCAAATGGGATATTTATTATAGCAAAAAGTAAAAAATATTGTGTTTTTTTTATAAACTTGTTGCTATTCTTTTGTTTATAGCGCAAAAAATAAAAACCACAGAGATGATCAAATACCACCAAAAGAAAGCTCTATTTGTGGGGAAAAAAATGATAAAAATTTCATTTGGGTACAGTATTGCATGACTGCGCAGTTGTCATTCAAATTGCGACAGCGCTGAAAACTGAAAATTGGCTTGGGCAGGAAGCGGGTGAAAATGCCCTGTATTGAAGTGGTTAAATACCACCAAAAGAAAGCTCTATTTGTGGGAAAAAAATAATTAATTTTGGGTGTTGCATGACCTTGCAATTGTCATTGAAAGAGTGACAGTGCTGAAAAGTGGCCGGGGCAGGTAGGGGGTTTAAGTGCCCAGTAAGCAAGTGGTTAAACTAAATAGGTTATTTTACAAGGTGATCGTTTACAAACACTTTAATACTCGTCATGTCTAGAGGGTGATAAACTGGATGAAATACTTTTCTCTTCTTTTTCTTTTCCTCACTTTACTGGCAACCAGTGCTCTATTTTGCACTGAGCAGCTCCTGCTGGTTCTGCTTGTCCGTGATGATATTGGAGAGGGGATAGCCACACAACCAAGTATAGTATATTTAAGTACAGTTGTATAGCAGAGCTTTTGAGATTTAAAATCAATGGTTTCATTTCCTCTAGACCTGTGCTGCATGGCACTGTTGACAGATTCTGGAAAAGAAAAATGAATAGGTTGTGGCGATCAGACAAGCATGGACTCTTACTGCATGCATCCAATGCATGTATGGTCACTTTAAAGCGGGGTTCCACTCAAATTTTTAACTTAATCTTACCCCCTTCAGTTAATTGCATAGATGTTTAAATGCTGCACGAAAAAAAATTTTTTATCGCTGTAATTACCTTTATATTGTACTTTATTGTGGCACTTCCTGTCTCTCCTCCCATGGGAGTAGGCGTGTTTATTGCCTTTCTCCGGCGCCGCACTGTCTCCTGGGAGCTTAGTGTCAGGCTTTCCAAGATTCAGTGCGGAAACAATGATCATGTGCGTGAACAAGCTGTGAATGAACAGCATTCACTGCATCCAGGAAATCAATGCTTGTGGGCTTCACATGCCCACAAGCAAGATGGAAACAGCCAGCATCACATTTTTTAAGTTATTCTTCAGTACGAAAAAAGACAGAGGCAGAAATATTACACCCAAACTGTGAGTATTATTTTGGAATTAGCAAAGTGTCTCAATGACCTAAAAAAAAAAAAAAAAAAAAAAAAAAAAAGATTGGTCGCCGGACTCCCGCTTTAAGTTGCAATGTAGGAGCTCGTTCACATGGCCTTACAAACATTGCCATTTCAATATCAAAAATGCTGACAGACAACAGAGCACAATAGGACAGCATATAGGACTTTTGCCGCGTACACACGAGCTGACTTTACGGCAGACTTTGCTTGGCAGACTTTTCGACGTACTTTACGACGGACTTTCTGAATGAACGGACTTGCCTACACACAGTCCACCAAAGTCTGTCGAATTCGTATGACGTATGACCGGACTAAAACAAGGAAGTTCATAGCCAGTAGCCAATAGCTGCCCTAGCGTGGCTTTTTGTCCGTCGAACTAGCATACAGACGAGCGGACTTTTCGACCGGACTCGAATTCGACAAATTAATTTAAAACACGTTTCAAATCTAAGTCCGTCCAACTTTTGAGAAAACAAAGTCCGCTGGAGCCCACACACGATCGAATTGTCTGACGAAATCCAGTCCGCCGGGCAAAGTCTGCCGTAAAGTCCGCTTGTGTGTACGCGGCATTAGAGGAACTACATTTATTCAAAGTCAGCAGCTACGGTATTTGTAGCTGCTCACTTTTATTTTTCTTTTAAACTAAACAGGTACTCCTCAGTCCAGGAGTCCACTACTGTCTTCACCCAGGCTGGTTCTACGCTGGTCTTTGAATCCCTGGCACCGCCATCGTGGCTGTAAGAAACTGGCTCCCCACTGCGCATGCACTGTGCTTTCAGGATTAATAAATGTAAGCAGTAGCTCTAAAACCAGTGATTCTCAAATTCGGTCACCAAGTACATTTTTATGTTTTTTAATAGTTACGTAGTCAGGTTAAACAAAGACACAAGTCCATCTACTTCAAACCAATTAAAAAACAAAACAAAAAAACATACAACCCCATATACACAATCCTATACCCACAGTTGAGCCAGAGGAAGGCGAAAAACCCCAGCAAAGCATGTTCCAATTTGCTATAGCAGGGGAAAAAATTCCTTCCTGATCAACCCCCTCCCCCGAGGCAATCAGACTTTCCTTGTGTAGCGCTGGTAGATTTGCAATCTACCATATGTTGGGTAAATTTAGTAACTTGTTCGTTAAATAGGATAAGTTTGCCTCTGTTCCAGCTTGGCTGACATTGTGTGTGTTTCCAGACTGGCCGGTGGGTGTCGCTGTCATTACTGGCCAGTGATGGAAAGGCAACGTGTCAAAGCGTATGGATGCTCTTCTGTCCAGGAGACAATTCGGTGGAGGTGGTCCTCTGAGTTGCATTCTGGGCGGGGGTATTTATGGGACAGACGCCATATTAGGGGGTTCGTTTTACAGCCACCTGCTGGCCCTCCTGGCCGACAGGTATGCGTTAGAGAGCAATCTCGTGGTCCTCTGTTCCGGAGGCCCATGCCGCTGCGGCACAGGGGTGGGCCCAGAAGCTTATCTGGGGCCTACCACAGCAGCCGAGGAATGGTCCTGAGCTGTCTATCCAGAAGGGAAGAAGCTGGACAACCGAGGAGATCCCAAGGGAGGACCCGTCATGGAAGGATCACGCAGCGTGCTGGTCTGGAGAGGGGCCTGGTGACTCGGTTGGAGGACATATCCTAAAAAGTAACTATACAGCATAGTGTTGCCGGGTTGGCTTAAAGGTTCAAGCACTGTGACTGATGTTCATCGCATAAAACCGATACATCCTGTGGCAGAGGATCGTACAGGTTTATCCCAAATAAGTCTGTGGCAGAGACTTTTGTTTGTGCTACGTACTGGCTGCTAGGCAAGTGAGAGAAGCCTATCCAGGCGAGCAAAGAGTGTGTCCCACCAAGGGAGCGCATTCTATTGTAATATCCAAATTCTACCAGAACATTTGTCAAGAATCTTATAAGAAGATATTTGAGTTTCTTCTGCAGTTTACCTTCTGCCTCTTTCCTGCTACTTCCCTAGTAAATCGTTTAATAAAGCATTGAAAACGTATTCAAGTGTTGGTGCGTGTATCGTCCGGAGGTAAACTCAACGGAACCCTAGACCCGGTGACGGTAAAACAGAGGGAAGGAGAGTGAAGGTAACAAGCCCGCTTAAACCAGCAGCTCCACCGAGAGTTAGTGCTACACTTGTATCAACTTTACCTATAAATGTTAGTACCCAGTTATATTATGTACATTTTAGGAAAGAATACAGTTCTTTTTTTAAATCAACTGAGCTGGCCAGAACCACCGCTTGAGGGAGTCTATTCCACAGCTCTTGCTGTGAAGAAACCTTTCCGTTTTTGGAGATGAAATCTCTTTTCCTCTAGACATAAATAGTGCCCCCTTGTCCTCCGTGATTACCTTAAAGTAAATAACTCAACACCAAGTTCACTATATGGACCACCTATGTATTTATACATGTTCATGATATTCCCCTTTAATCTCCTCTCCTCAAGAGAATAAATTCAGTTCATCTAATCTTTCCTCATAGCTGAGCTCCTCCATGCCTCTTATCAGTTTGGTTGCCCTTTTCTGCACTTTCTCCAGTTCCCCGATATCCTTTTAGAGAACTGGTGCCCAAAACTGAACTGCATATTCCAGATGAGGTCTTACTAATGATTTGTACTGGGGCAAAATATCTCTCTCTGGAATCCATACCGCTCCTAATACAAGAAAGGACTTTGCTCGCTTTGGAAACCACAGCTTGGAATTGCATGTTATTATTAAGCTTATGATCTACCAAACCCCCAAGATCATTCTCCACTATGGATTCCACCAGTTGTACTCCGCCTATAATGTATGATGCATGCATATTCTTACCCCCAAGTGCATAACTTTACATTTATCAACATTAAACCTCATTTACCACATAGTTGCCCAATTAAACAGTGCATTGAGGTCGGTTTGTAAATTGGAGACATCCTGTAAGGACGTTATTCCACTGCATAGCTTGACTTCATTTGCAAAGCCAGAAATGTTACTTTTCATCACAGACCCTATATCATTTATAAAGCTATTAAAAAGTAAGGGTCCCAACACCGAACCTTGGGGTACACTGATAACCTTAGACTATTCAGAGTAAGAATCATTAACCACTACTCTCTGAATTCTGTCTCTTAGCCATTTTTCTATCCATTTACAAACTGATCTTTCCAAGCCTGTAGATTTTACCTTACACATGAGCCGTGTGTGGGGAATTGTGTCAAATGCGTTTGCAACAAGTATACTACGTCCACAGCCACCCCTCTGTCTAAGGTTTTACTTACCACCTCATATAAAAAGAAATCAGGTTTGTTTGACAACTTCTGTCCTTCATGAATCCATGCTGTCTGTTGCTTTAAAATATTTTTTTCCAGCAAAAACTCATCTAAGTGGTCTTTTATTAAACTCTCCAGTATCTTCCCAACTAGAAGTTAAACTAACCGGTCTATAGTTACTTTGTAAAGACTTTCATCCCTTTTTAAATATAGACACCATGTTGGCCTTACGTCAATCCAGTGGTACTATTCCAGTCATTAACAAGTCCTTAAAAATTAAAAACAATGGCTTTAAAATGACAGAGCTCAATTCTTTTAGTATCCATGGGTGGATGCCATCTGGTCCAGGTGCTTTATCCACCTTTATCCTGTCTAAACATTTCTGGACATTATCACTTTTGAGCCATTGTGGATCATTTGAGGCTGTGTCAATACCATCTGCATTATGAACATGAGCTCCCCCATGCTCCTTTGTATACACAGAGCTAAAGAAAGTATTTCATAAATTTGCCTTCTCATTGTCCCCAGTCACACACTCCAGATAATTTTTTTAAAGGGCCTACATGCTCAGATCTGACCTTTTTACTATTCATATATTTGAAGAATTTTTGGATGTCTGTCCTACTATATTTTGCAATCTGTCGTTCGTTTTGAATTTTTGTGTCCTTTATTTACATATTCTGTTATATTCTTTGTAACATTTAAATGATAGTGTTGCTTCATTTTTATATTTTTAAAAGCTCTTTTCTTATTATTTATAGCTTTTTTAACTTTAGCCGTGAGCCACATAGGTTTTATTTTTAGCCTTTTAAACGTATTGCCCGTGAAAATATACTTTGCAGTAAGTGCATAAAGTCTTTTTGAAGAATTCCCATTTCTGTTCTGTGTTCATCGATGCCACTATTCCCTCCCAGTCTAAGTCTTTCAGAGCAACCCTCATCCTTGGACAATTTGTTCTCTTAAAGTTGTGTTTTCTTATATTTCTTGTATGTGTTTATTGCTTACAGCTAACAATAAATTAAATCATGTTATGGTCACTGCTACCCATATGTTCTTTTATATGAATATTGGTCATAAGTTCTGCATGGTTTGAGATTACCAGTTCCAGCAGAGTATCATTCCTAATTAGGGCCTCAATAAACTGGACTAAAAAAATTGTCTTGTGATACTTCATAGGATATCCTGGGAGGTTCAACCCTGACCTATGGGTGGTTATTAGACTATGGTTGGCTGCGACATGCGTAATTAGGAAACCCGCAGCCCGGGGGCACGTGCTCTTCACCCGAGCGGGGCAGAGTACAAGCCCTCATAGTTTAGCTTAGTTAAGTTGGATAAGATTTTACAAGATCACTTTCTGACAAGTTCGCTAAAGGACCTTACCTTGGAGACACGCTGGTGGGTGGGACCCCCCGCTTTGGAAGTGTCCCTTATTTTGGCGTTCCCGGGGCTGAGGGCCTTAATATACCACTATGGTAGCTCACGTGGCAACTGGGTTAGTTCAGTTAATTCAAACTTTTTAGCGTGGTATAGTTAACACCACATAACTTTTCTACAGGCTACTCTACATGTCCATAGGATGTGCTCATAGGATGCTATGGCTCGAGGGGAACCCCGTACTTACCAGCGCCCGGGAAGCCGGGAAGGGTCATCCCCACCGGGCTTGACTGGTCCTGCCCAACACCCCACCCATCTGCTGGGACGGGTGTCCCACCATCAATGCCTATGTTTGCCCTTTGGAGACCCTGGATGGCAGGGTGCGTATCTCCGTTTTTGGTACTAAGTTCTCACCCCACCACAAGGAGGCAGGCTCCCCCCTTGAATCGAACCGGAATACTCTTTTCCTATCCCGCCGCCCCATAACCTCCCCCTTAGGTAACTCAGCGGGACTGACATCACCTCCGGTGAATTTGAACCATTCCCTATTATGGTACTAGGTGTACCACACCTGCTTCAAGCCCCTCTTAGGTTACGATAGCTATCTGAGCTGCCCCCTGAACTGGGCTCGATCCCTTTCCCTTTCCTTATCTTTTCTGTTTTCCTACTTTCTTCTTCTTACCCCCCACCCCCTATCCCCCCAACCCCTAAACCTTTCCCATCCAAACCTAGGAGGTATTATTAACAAACAGCCCCTTTTATTAAACATGCCTCCTACAGTGCAGACATCAGCTCCTTTATCCCTCAAGGTCTACCCCCTAAACACAACGGGTCTCAATATTCATGAAAAACGCAGTAGCGTTCTTGCGGAGGTACACCGCCGCAGAGCTCAAGTGGTATTTCTGCAAGAAACAAACTTTAAATCGGGCTCTATACCCTGCTTATCAAATAGTAGATTTTCTGAGGTATTCCATGCAACTTGTGTGGACTCCAAAACAAAGGGGGTTTCGATACTGCTTGCGAAATCGTTTGTATTCCACCTCACGGACCGAGTCCTTGATCCAGAGGGTAGATTTCTCTTCCTGGAGGGGATATAGAACAGTTACCCTGGCTGGCTAACATATACTGCCCCAACTCTGGCCAAGTGACCTTCCTAAAGGAGGTCCTCTTACTAACTAACTAACACTATTTCAGACGGGCCTTTTTATACTGGGTGGGGACTTTAACATACCCATGGATCCACTTCTTGATACCTCAAATGGTGCATCCTCACTCCCGTTCTTTGCCTTACGCCAAGTAAAGCTGCACTTAGCCTCTCTCATGCTTCACGACACCTGGCGAACCATAAACCCACGGGAGAAGGACTGTACATTTTTCTCATCCCCATATAATCGATACTAGGTTAGACTACCTCTTCATTCACCAAGCCGACCTGACATACCTCCATGATGCGACTATAGAGAATATGGTACTCTCTGACCACCACACGATCACACTGACCTTACAATTCCCACAGAGGGAAAACTCCACCAAAATATGGAGGTTAGATGTCACCCTACTGTCCGAACCTAGAGACCTCGCTGACATAACAATACACCAGATGTGTCTCCCATGACTCAATGGGAAGCACACAAATACGTGGTACGAGGGCACCTGCTTTCCATCGCGGCCAGGAAGAATAGAGAACACCAAGCTACTGTTAAAAGCTTATCTGAAAAATTAGGCTTACTGGAAACGCAGCATAAATTCTCACTGGCAAGGAAGGTGGCAAAAGACTTATGCCCTGTACACACGACCGGTTTTCCCGTCTGAATAAACTCTGAAGGTTCTTCTGACGAAGTTCCTGACGGAATTCCGCTCAAGCTGTCTTGCATACACACGGTCACGCCAAATTCCGACCGTCCAGAACGCGGTGACGTACAACACGTATGATGGGACTAGAAAACGGAAGTTCAATAGCCAGTAGCCAATAGCTTCCGTCTCGTACTTGCTTCAGAGCATGCGTCGTTTTTGGTACGTTGGAACAGTATACAGACGAGCGGTTTTACCGATAGGAATTTGTACCGTCGGAAACATTTAGAACATGTTCTCTTTCTAGGTCCATCAGAATTTTCGGCGTAAAAAGTCCGATGGGGCATACACACGATTGGAATATAGGATGAAAAGCTCCTGTCAGACTTTTTCTATCGGACATTCCGCTCGTGTGTACACGGCATTAGCTGACACTAGAGCGCTCCTTTGTGAGGAGCTCTTTAAAAGAGCACGTACGGCAACTCTTTTCACAGAAGTTATTCAGGGAGGCTCCTAGCGAGGGCCACACAGAAACAAACCCTTACAACTACAGTACACCATATCAAAGGTAGAGATGGGGATATCCACTCCAATAATGAGGAGATCGCTAAGCAATTTCAATTATTTTACAGCAAACTTTACGATCTCCAAACGCATTAATGCCGATCGGTAGACAAGAACGTTTGCGTGAATGCCATGTGGGAGTTCTTAACAGCATATAGCCCACAGGCACTTTCAACGGAGGATAGAGAAGCCCTGGAAGCCCCGCTCTCGGCGGAGGAGTGGGGGGAGGCCTTGAAGGCCATGAAGCCTGGCAAAAGTCCTAGACCGGACGGCTTTTCGGCACAATACTCTAAAAGCTTCGCCGATCTCCTAGCGCCGGGATTTCTTAAGGCTCTCAATGCCCTCTCCCCTTTTGTAAGTCAGGAAGCCTCCTAGAGGCATATATCGCGGTAATTCCTAAAGAAAACAAATATCCCACTGACGTAGCCAATTACTGACCCATTTCCCTTTTAAATGCAGATGTCAAATTGTTTGCCAAGATCCTGGCCAACCAACTGACCTACCATGTACCTGCATAGGTGGGTCTGGACCAGGTCGGTTTTGTCCCTGGGAGAGAAGCCAGGGACAACACCATTAAGGCCCTCAAATTGCACCACTGGCTCACCACTACCCAACGGAAGGGCTGTTTTTTGGCCATGGATGCGGAGAAGGCGTTCGACAGGGTGGCCTGGGACTACATGGATGCAGTCCTGGAGAACCTGGGGCTGGGTCACTGTATGCGGGCCTTTATCAGGGCGATATACACGAATCCCAGAGCTAAAGTCATTAGGGTTAATGGCCACCTGGCGGACGCCTTCCTCATCCAGAATGGGACCAAACAGGGGTGCCCTCTCTCCCCTATACTATATATCCTGACTCTGGAACCTCTCCTCCGCTGCATTCGAGCAAACCCGAACATCAAAGGCATAGGAGTACACCAGCGGGAATCCGCCTTTGCAGATGATATCCTACTCTTCCTCTTGTCCCCGTTAACGTCCCTTCCCAATCTAATGCAGATTCTAGAAAAATTCAAGACTATCTCGAACCTAAAGATTAACTATTCAAAATCCTTTGCGCTAAACATATCACTGCCCCCTACTGTAGTTCAACTCTGTCAGAATAACTTTGCGGTTCGCTGGAAGGCAGAGGCCCTCACCTATCTAGGTATTCAACTCCCTGGTAAGCTCAAAGATTTATACGAAAAAAAACTTCCTAGCAGAATTAAAATCTATACAGCAAGATCTCAATAGGTGGGAAGCCCCCACCATATCATGGTTTGGTCGGACTGCGATTCTCAAAATGACAGTACTCCCTCGTTTACTACATAAACTCCAAACTGTCCTGATCCATTTGCCACCCTCTTTTTTTGCTACCTACAAGAGGATGTGTAGGGCCTTTCTCTGGGGAACCAAGACGGCGCTTATTGGATGGGCAAAATATGTTCTGCCCAAAACAAGAGGTGGGATAGGCCTCCCGAACCTGCAGAGATACTACTGGTCAGTACACCTGACCCGAGTGGTAGACTGGAGGCTTCACAGGCGACACAAGGGCTGGGTAATGCTAGAACAGCTGATCGCAGGGACTGATCTGCGTCTAGCTCCTTGGCTTCCGCACAAACACATACCAGCAGCCACTCAAACTGCCGCATTTTTCGACTACATGGGCTCCCTGGTTTGAATATTGGAACTCACAACGATACCAAATACTGTCACAGGAAAGCCCTTGACTTTTGTGCCCGGGGTCCATGCCCCTCCGGTGATACGGACCCAAAAGGTAATAGACCCTGTACACTATATGATATGCCCGAGGACACCTGGAGAGGGTAGCTGGTGGCTGTTCCCACCCCCTCTCCACATAACCCCCGGGTGGTCTGCACCTCCCCTGGAGGTGCACCTCCCTCGAATTCCCCCCCACTCCTTACCCACCCTTCTACACTGTCCTTTCTTCTGTTCTTTCTTCCCCTACCCCCCTTTCTACATTGATTCTCTTCTAGGATAGAGCTGGGATGGCGAGATGACCTAGAGTTGGACGCTATCCACCCCTTACTAAAGACTAATAGTACGACAAGACGCTGCCTTATGCTCCCTTACTGGCCCTCACCGCATAGTACTATCACCAATAAGCTACAGAGCATTGCGGCATCATCGCCCTACTTGGGAAAGAAAAAACCCTGCCACAACCACTAGAAAACATAGGGCTAGTTCCCCACTAGACCAAGTAAGGAGGGCACGTAAAGGGGCACTAAATGTTAGTTCATTCACTAACTTTTGTATGTTCTGAAATGTACTTTCTGTATTTCGTATGAATCTTTTCAAAGTGAAAATAAAAACATTTTTGTGGAAAAAAAAAATTGTCTTGTAATAGGTCTCTACATTTATACCCTTTACCCGTTCCAGCAGTGCGTTTCCTCCAGTCCAAGTAGTTAAAATCCCCCATCACTGTTGCAGCCCTTTCTATCTGTGCAAGCAGTTAAGTCTCCACCTCCTCATTAAAACTGGGAGGTCTATAACAAACGCCAGTGATAACCTTTGTAGTACACATACCCATGTACATTTCCACCCATAATGCTTCAGACTCATCACACTCTCCAACTAGGTCCTATTTCACACTCGCTTTGAGATCACTTCTCACAGAGACAGGCACCACCTTTCTGTTTTACCCTGTCTTTCCCGAAAGAAAGCATAGCCAGGAATATTAATAGCCCATTCGTGAGAAGAATGAAGCCAAGATTCAGCAATACAAATTCAATCATAGCTCTCCTCTTGCACCAGAGCTGCCAACTCACCTATTTTGCTTGGCAGGCTTCTGGCATCAGTGAACAAACACTTTAATTCATTGTCACATGTTGCACACTTATATTGCCTATTTTTTATTTTAGTACCAATAGTACCATTTCAATGGTTGTTTGTAACGTAGGAACCTTGATATCACCTGCCATAGCCCTCCCCCCATCTTTCACCATTCCACTCACCAATAGGGGCTGACTTGTCTACCCTATTATAATCTAGTTCACCCTGCCCCCTAAAACAGTAGAGTACTCTATACTAGTACTGCAAACTCTGATGGAAAACTGACTTGTAAATAACATTCCCACGTCACCATTTTCCTTATTGGTTCAGAAATGCTACAATAAGACAGAGCAGGGGCCATAGCACAGTTTGTAATTTGTATTCATACTAAGGACCTAATATGCAAGTAAAATGAAGTATTCATCTTAAACTGACATTCATGGATGGGCTACATTTTTATCTAATTTCACAACACATGAATGGATGTTTCAATTCCACCTTACACTTTAGTAAATTGGGGCCCATGATTTGGGCATACATACTACATACCGTATTTATCGGCGTATAACACGCACCGGGCAGCACAGTGGTGCAGTGGTTAGCACTCTCGCCTAGCAGTAAAAAAGGGTCGCTGGTTCGAATCCCAACCACGACACTACCTGCCTGGAGTTTGCATGTTCTCCCTGTGCCTGCGTGGGTTTCCTCCGGGTACTCCGGTTTCCTCCCACACTCCAAAGACATGCTGGTAGGTTAATTGGCTTCTGACTAAAATTGGCCCTAGTATATGAATGGGGACCTTGGATTGAGGGTAGGGATTGATGTGAGTGTGCGATGTTCAGGGTTAGGGACAAGGGTCAGAGTTGTAGACCCACACTCACTCAGGTTGAACTGGATGGACTGGTGTCTTTATTCAACCTTACTAACTATGTAACTATGTATAACACGCACCTCAATTTAGGAGGGAATTTTAAGGAAAAAAAACTTTTAGGAGGGAAGTTGAAGGGAAAAAAACTTACATTTAAATGCCCATCATTGCAGCCTTCTCAGTGCAGCCTTGCCCCAGTGCAGCCTTGTCAGTGCAGCCTTGTCAGTGCAGCCATGTCAGTGCAGCCATGTCAGTGCAGCCTTGCCCCAGTGCAGCCTTGTCAGTGCAGCCTTGTCAGTGCAGCCTTGTCAGTGCAGCCATGTCAGTGCAGCCATGTCAGTGCAGCCATGTCAGTGCAGCCTTGCTAGTGCAGCCTTGCTAGTGCAGCCATGTCAGTGCAGCCATGTCAGTGCAGCCATGTCAGTGCAGCCTTGCTAGTGCAGCCATGTCAGTGCAGCCTTCCCCAGTGTCCAGTCCAGCCTTGCCCCAGTCCAGCCTTGCTGAAGCCTGTGAGCTTCAAAATCGCCGACCGTGATTTGAAAATGGCGCCGCCGGCGCCGAAATACACAGAGCCGGTCCTCGGCTCTTCTCGGCGGCTCTCGTTTACTTTCGGTTTCACTCGGACGGTGAGCGGAGCTATCCGAAACTAGCCGAGTATACTCGGCTAGGTTCGGGCGGCGCCCGAGTGAAACCGAAAGCCGCCGAGAAGAGCCGAGGACCGGCACTGCGTATTTCGGCGCCGGCGGCGCCATTTTCAAATCGCGGTCAGCGATTTTTTAATTCTGACAGCTCCGGTTTGCAGGGGATCGGCGTATAACACGCACCCGCGATTTTCCCCTGATTTTAAGGGGAAAAAAGTGCGTGTTATATGCCGATAAATACGGTAATTATATTAGAGGTGTTTAAAATTCTGACCACAAGGGGGATCACTTTTATTTTCTAAAAAGGTGACTGATAGCTCTAGTTACGTAGTTCAATAAAAATCAGAAAATATAAAAAAAATTTAAAAAAACCTGTACAGAAAGAAGTGCAAAGACTGCAGGATTAGTGACCTGAAAAATCTAGCTGTCTCTGGTTTCAGTATTTTATAATTGATTGACCTGATACAGATTCGGAAAGTTCTATGTGTTCTACGTCAGTGACTCAAAGTAATGAAGTCATAAATGACTGTGGCAGCCAGATAACTAGCATTTTCTTCTGAGGGGGAAGTAATAACAACCTCCATACTCTCTAAGTACAGATTTTCTATGGATGCAATTAGTCAAGTATCAGAATTTGTGTTGAAATCAGCCTGCTGTAATGCCCTTTTTAACAGCACTGCACCAGACCAGAATAGGTTGACCAGCAGTAGAAATACAACTCTTCTGAAGCGCATGTGCTAACAGGTGAGAAGAACAAAATATGAAGAGTGATTATTCAGTCTGCTGCTGCCCCTGATCTGTCCAGCTGTCAGCAGAGAGAGTGTTTCCCTGAGCAAGCTGATGCTGTCACAGTCGAGGGCCTGGCATAGGTGTCTGGCTTGCAATACTGTAAATGCTGTAGAAAGTCACTAGCACTCTTTACTGTGAGACTTAAGGCCTGTACACACTGTCAGAAAATCTGAAGTTAAATTTGTCCGATTTTCTGATTGTTAGTATGCTGCTTTTGACAGCCGGTTACGAATTTTCATCAGACAAAAACTCGATGTGCAGGCTCCAAAAATTTTTTTCTGATGTGACCACAACGTCTGATTTTCTTTACATTAGTAGGGTTTTCTGCCAAAGAAAAAAAAATATGAAGAGCAAGACTAGGCATGCTCAGAAATAAAAAAACACATAAAAAAAATTCAACACATTACATCACTTCTGATGTTGAATTCTGTCGTCCGAAAATTTTCTAAAGGTTAGTACCCTCTTCACTGTCGATTTGAGACTAGCATCCAACAAAAAACTGACGAAAATTCGTCCAATAATCGGATCGTGTGTACAAGGCTTGTGTTGCTAAACCCAGGAGCCTGCATTCACTATATCTGGTCTCCCACAGTACACAGAACATGGAAATGCAGTTATTTTAGTAAATATAAACTGCTAAATACCTTTTCTCATTAGCAGTATATAGCAGTGTTATGACTTTTATCAGTGGCTGGTTAAAGCTTGTAGGGGGAGCTTTCATACTGCACTGAGCTGTCCTAGCAGGATGCAGAACCCCTGACCCTCTGTCTGGACAGTGCTGATTGGCCCTGTGCTGATCACATACACCCTCCCAAGAAAAAAAAAAAAACTCTAGCAATACACACCAAACTGAGCATGTGCAGCCTGATTCCATAGACTCTGTCTTATCTGGACCTGTTTTGGAGTCAGTGGAAGAAGAGGAGGATACAGGATCAAAAAGCCTTTTTACACAATGCAGAGGATTAACCCCTTAGGTTCCACGGTGAGTATAACTAAGGATGAGCTCCGGCGTGTTCGCACAGCCCACGTGCAGAGCCCGCCAGGAAGTCGGAACTGCGCTGCGCTAATCACAGGCAGTGAGACATTGTCCCGATGCGCGGCTGCGGAGATCGGGAAATGTCTCACTGCCTAGCGCAGCCGATGTCCTGGCGGGCTCTGCACGTGGGCTGTGCGAACACGCCGGAGCTCATCCTTAAGTATAACAAGCATGCTTTACTGTATATATAGAATGATTTTACTGTTGTGGGTTTAGTAACACTTTAAAGCAGACCTTCAGTCATTTTTTCATCTTTTCATCTATTATATCTTCTGCCCTTGTTGTTTTAACTTTGGATAGTGAAACATATTTTGTTTTCTGCCAGTAAATACCTAATACAGTCCACTTCCTGTTTCTTGTCTGGTAAAAAGCCTAGGCTTATGACCTCATTCACAGCTCTCTCTTTTACTCTCATGAGAGTTTGCCAGGAAGGGAGGGGGGATGAGTCATAAGAGGGCCTATGAGAGCTGCAGAGCTGGAGGTGTGCCTCTGTGTGCCTGTGTAAATCCAGGAAGTGACCACAGTTAAAATGGATGCAGCCAGACTTAGTGGAGGGAGATTTCTGCAGCATATTTGGCAAGTACAGAATCACAGTATATATATAAAATAATATGCAAAGTGGTTAGAGGGAAGCTTCAGAATGGCAACAATGTTTTTATTACAAACACTTTGCTACAATGTAAAGTAGTGAGTGTATAGCTATAACAGTGTATTTTTGCTGTCCCCTCAAAATAACTCAACACCCAGCCATTAAAGTGTTTGTTAACCCAACAAAAAAAAAATATATATGCAGATTACACAGCGCTTGTGCTGCGCCCCCCTCTAAACTGTTAAAAAAAACAAACCTAAACCTACCCCTTCCTGTACGCCCTCTCTAAACAGACCACGATAACCAGGGCTGCTCCGCCCTGATCACAGTGGTCAAAGTGCCTCCCTCTGTGATAGGCTGCCTGCTCCGCTCTCCTCTCTCCCCCCTCCTTCCTGCCTGTCATCCCCTCTGTGTCTGTCTCCAGCCTGGCCACGCCCCCCCCCCCCCCCCGCGCTATTGTAAACTAGATTTCCAAAATTTTCACTGCCTGCCACCCTCTCTATTATAGGTTCGCATAGCACACTATGTCTTTTGTTTTAAAAAACGAGCACTGTAAAAAACCTAATTTGAGCTATCTACAGGCCGGTCGTGTGACTAGCGGATGCTTTACAGCTACGATACATGGCTTCTGCAGAGAGACGAGCGGCCACGTGATCTCCCCGGCTGACATCAGAGAGAGATCGCGGCCCCTCCCTCAGAAGCATAGTATTGGAGCTGGAAAGCGGCCGCGAGTGATGTGACCAGCCTGAAGACATCCCAAAGTATTTACAGCACTCGTTTTTGAAAACGAATGACATAGTGTGCTATGGCAGCCTCTAATAGAGGGGCTGGCATAGACTTGTATAGATGGGTTAACAACCACTTTAATGTCTAAACCGCTGGCAACAAAAGTTGCCAAAAGACAGGTTCCACTCAGAACAGGCCTCACCATGGTTGACTAAAGAAGCTGAGTGCATGTGCTCAGCGTCATATCCAGAGGTTGTCTTTGGGAAATAGATGTATGAGTGCTGCCAGCATTGCTGCAAAGGTTGAAGGGGTGGGGGGTCAGCCTGTCAGTGCTCAGACCATATGCCGCACGCTGCATCAAATTGGTCTGCATGGCTGTCGTCCCAGAAGGAAGCATCTTCTAAAGATGTTGCACAAGAAAGCCCGCAAACAGTTTGCTGAAGACAAGCAGACTAAGGACATGGATTACTGGAACCATGTCCTGTGGTCTGATGAGACTAGGATAAACTTATTTGTTTCAGATGGTGTCAAGCGTGTGTGTCGGGAGCCAGGTGAGGAATACAAAGACAAGTGTGTCTTGCCTATAGTCAAGCATGGTGGTGGGAGTGTCATGGTCTGGGGCTGCATGAGTGCTGCTGGCACTGGGGAGCTACAGTTCATTGAGGGAACCATGAATGCCAACATGTACTGTGACATACTGAAGCAGAGCATGATCCCCTCCCTTCAGAGACTGGACTGCAGGGCAGTATTCCAACATGATAACGACCCCAAACACACCTCCAAGATGACCACTGCCTTGCTAAAAAAGCTGAGGGTAAAGGTGATGGACTGGCCAAGCATGTCTCCAGACCTAAACCCTATTGAGCATCTGTGGAGCATCCTCAAACGAAAGGTGGAGGAGCGCAAGGTCTTTAACATCCACCAGCTCTGTGATGTCATCATGGAGGAGTGGAAGAGGACTCCAGTGGCAACATGTGAAGTTCTGGTGAACTCCATGCCCAAGAGGGTTAAGGCAGTGCTGGAAAATAATGGTGGGCACACAAAATACTGAAACTTTGGGTCCAATTTGGACATTTTCACTTAGGGGTGTACTCACTTTTGTTGCCAGTGGTTTAGACCCCAGAAGTTGAGGATCAGGGCCACTCTGCAAAATGAGCTGCACAGTGGAGGTAAGTATGACATGTTTGTTATTTTAAAAAAATAAAAAAAAAATTCTTTACAATCACTTTAAAAATTGAAAGTCAGCAGCCACAAAAACTGTAGCTGCTGACTTTTAATACACTTGCCTGTCCAAGGGTCCAGCGCTATCCTCATCCGGGCTAGTTTCTTCACCAGTGTTTGGGCGCTGGCAATTTAACTGTGGGCAGCCGGCTATAACTCCTATTGGGTTCAGAGCCAGCTGCTCACTGCGTATGCGTGAGCCGCACTGTGCTTTGTGAATGGTTCCGCAGCCTTCTGGGACCTGTGACAAATCCCAGAAGATTGTGGGCATGGAGGGGGAGGAGAACCTCTGTTTGGATTGCCTAGGCGATCTGAGCGAAAATGGGAACAGGTACCTGTCAAAACTAGATACCCACTCTGCCCCCTCCCCTCCCCTTTGGGTGAAGTTTTTTTAATATTTTTGAGGACTTGTCAAAAACTTGTTTTATGTCTTTATTCACTTTTTACACACTTTTGGTAAATATGTAGGGATACATAGTACCCCATACTAATTAACATGGGGGGTGGGGGGCACTTGTTAAAGGGAGCTTCCCGATTCCGATAAACCCCCACAACCACTGGCCAGGGTTGTGGGGAAAAGGTCCTTGTCCCCATCAACATGAGGACAAGGTGCTTTGGGGGGGAGGTAGAGCTGCTCCTGCCCCAAAGCACCCCCCTATTTTGAGGGCATGTGGCCTGGTATGGTTCAGAAGGGGGGGTTGGGCTCGCTTGTCCCCTCCCTTTCCTGGCTTTCTGGGCTGCATGCTCTGATAAGGGTCTGGTATGGATTTTAGGGGGGACCCTATGCCTTTTTTTTTCTGGCGTGGGGATACCCTTAAAACCCAAACCAGACCTAAAGTGCCTGGTATGGATTGGAGGGAAAGGGGGGCCCATGCTGTTTATTGACAGAATTTTCATTGCCAGCATTCTTTTGTTTACATTTCAGTTGTCAGTGGGGAAGCCCGCTGACAGCTGATGAGTCATCGGTCAGCCCGTTCCTTAAAGCGGAAGTAAACCCACCCATAAAACCAGTTTCATTTACGGCACATGCCAGAAATGTAACACTCCTATTGGTTGTGCTCTCAACCAAACTGTCAAACCATCCAATAGCTGGTGTCATAACTGATTACATGTGCAGCATTATGGCAAATGTAGATTAAACAGAGGCAAAGATGGCAGGTTTCTTGGCTGAAAACGATAAGGGGGTTTACTTACTCTTTAACAACCAGCTATTCTTCACACAGAATTTGAATCGGCCGATTATTTTACGACAGATCCAAATTCAAATTGCTCCAAAAATTTGAAATTCGTTACTATTTCATTTGGAGATTTGGATACATCTGAATCTCCGAATAACCAAATATTTGTTTATATTCGGACCAAAACAAATTGCACATGTCTATCTATGAGTAAGAACCAAAGAAGGCCTTTCTTGACTGTGCAAAAATATATGTATAGATTATTCCTGCGCTACCTTGGGAAACAGTGGTGCACATGGACAGCTGCAAACACTGAGTGGGATCAAACAAAGCCTATGGGTAGTGTAAAAATAGAAATGAAAAGTGCTGCGCTGGTCCAGTAAAGTGTAACTATATGGTAGTGTATGGTAAAAACAAGATGTAAAGAAAAAAAGTGTAAAGAAAAAAATATAAAAATTGGAGGGGTGTGCGGGTAGTATGTCTGTCTGCACAGTATCCTGTGAAAGAATCCAGCGATGCAAAGGGGTGAATATCTAACCTGTATCGGTGCAGCGTGTGCAGGGAACCAATAGGTATACTCCTCTTGCACACCTAGTGCTAGTAAAGCTTGTGCAGATGAACTTTAAAGTGCTGTAGTGCTATAGTGTCACTGTGCAACCCGTATCAATATAATCGTAAAACATGTGTAGCAAATAATAAATATCTCAGAAATGACATATACAAAAAATAGAAATAAAATATATGGATAAAAAAGAGAGTGCAAATCCTGCAGGGTGAATATATATAGACACAAAGTGAAAAAACTATACAGAATAAATATTGTGCAAAAAACTGTGCAAATAACGCATCAGTGCAACATAGGTGTGTGGCATTACTCTATATGGCCCAAATAGAAAATGCCATTAGAAATATAGCTGCGTGAAGTCCAGACCAAGTTAATTTGCAAGTACAATAAAGCATATGTGCCAGTGCAGACTCAAAGGAGATATTCAGTGATCCTTTTAAAATCCAAATGTGCAACAAATAGTCGGTGGGGTGCCGAAAGAGAGAGGGTGTTTATCCTCTTCGTGCTTAAACACACGCAGATAGGTAGTGGCCCCTTACCTTGCGGCAATGGGACAACCGCATAAAGTGTAAATGGAGGAGATGGTCTCTCTTTGGGGTCCCCGGGGCCGGAGCCGATGGTCCCTGCGCTTAAATCCCTCAGTACCAGCATCAACAATAGCAGAGTCAGCATATGGAGGAACAAAACAGGGGATGCCAGATAGTGTAGTATTTTGAGCAAGATGATACTTTTATTAAAGTCAACAGCATGTACTCACATGAAGCAGATGTACATCACATGTATATCCTACGAGCGGCGAGCTCGTCAAACCCGATCTGTGTCAGTGCCTATCCCGTCCCTACGCGTGACGTCACCCAATCACGTGACTTCATCAGGGGATCCCTGATGAAGGGACGGGATAGGCACTGACACAGATCGGGTTTGACAAGCTCGCCGCTCGTAGGATATACATGTGATGTACATCTGCTTCATGTGAGTACATGCTGTTGACTTTAATAAAAGTATCATCTTGCTCAAAATACTACACTATCTGGCATCCCCTGTTTTGTTCCTCCATATGCTGACTCTGCTATTGTTGATGCTGGTACTGAGGGATTAAAGCGCAGGGACCATCGGCTCCGGCCCCGGGGACCCCAAAGAGAGACCATCTCCTCCATTTACACTTTATGCGGTTGTCCCATTGCCGCAAGGTAAGGGGCCACTACCTATCTGCGTGTGTTTAAGCACAAAGAGGATAAACACCCTCACTCTTTCGGCACCCCACCGACTATTTGTTGCACATTTGGATTTTAAAAGGATCACTGAATATCTCCTTTGAGTCTGCACTGGCACATATGCTTTATTGGACTTGCAAATTAACTTGGTCTGGACTTCACGCAGCTATATTTCTAATGGCATTTTCTATTTGGGCCATATAGAGTAATGCCACACACCTATGTTGCACTGATGCGTTATTTGCACAGTTTTTTGCACAATATTTATTCTGTATAGTTTTTTCACTTTGTGTCTATATATATTCACCCTGCAGGATTTGCACTCTCTTTTTTATCCATATATTTTATTTCTATTTTTTGTATATGTCATTTCTGAGATATTTATTATTTGCTACACATGTTTTACGATTATATTGATACGGGTTGCACAGTGACACTATAGCACTACAGCACTTTAAAGTTCATCTGCACAAGCTTTACTAGCACTAGGTGTGCAAGAGGAGTATACCTATTGGTTCCCTGCACACGCTGCACCGATACAGGTTAGATATTCACCCCTTTGCATCGCTGGATTCTTTCACAGGATACTGTGCAGACAGACATACTACCCGCACACCCCTCCAATTTTTATATTTTTTTCTTTACACTTTTTTTCTTTACATCTTGTTTTTACCATACACTACCATATAGTTACACTTTACTGGACCAGCGCAGCACTTTTCATTTCTACTTTCTTGACTGTGGTTAAAGTGGTTGTTAAGTGTATTTTTTCCAAAAGACCGCTATGCAAATAATGTGTGACATAAAATATTGCAAGAACATTCTTTTTTATTTTCTAGGCTGTCTGCTTAAAAAAAATATATAATGTTTGGGGGTTCTAAGTAATTTTCTAGGAACAAAAATTAGATGTTTACATGTATATGAGAAGTGTCAGAATTGGCCCGGTATTGAGGTATTTAACCACTTGCCGACTGCGCCATAGCCGAATGATGGCTACAATGCGGCTCGATAACTCTGGGAGGGCGTACATTGACGTCCACCCAGAATCGCGCTCCCGCGCGCCCCGGGAATATCAGTTACCGCCGGGTCCATAAGACCCGGGCATCACGGATCACGGTAAATGGCCGCTGACAGCGGCTGTTTACTATATGATCACTCCGTCAAATGACAGAGAGATCACATGTAAACAAACCGGCATCAAATCCAGTTCCTCTCTTCCCTCTCTGTACCGTGTGAGCGGAGAGGGAAGAGATCAGATGCAGCAGTGCTGTGGGCTTGATGTGTAGTGCCCACAGCACTGATATCTGACAATTCCAGCCTCATCCAGCCATCCATCCATGCTCAGCCATTTCATCTATCCCCATCCATAATCAGCAATACTCAGCCATCCATCCTCATGAATACTCATCCATCCATACTCATTCATCCATCCATACTCAGCAATAGTCATCCATCCATCCTCAGCAATACTCAGATCCATCCATACTCAGCAATACTCATCCATCCATACTCATCCATCCATACTCAGCAATACTCATCCATTCTCAGCCATCCATCCATACTCTATTAGAATCTATTTTGGGGTGTAATTTTTGCTATGTACATGCTATGTGTTAGAAATATTATATAAATGGACAAATTTGTGTTAAAAAAATGCGTTTTCATTTTCTTTACACATTTTCCAAAAACTTGTAGAGAAAAATGACATGTTTAAAAGACTCATTATGCCTCATAGATTATACATTGGGTTGTTTGCTTTTCAAAATGGGGTCATTTTGGGGGCATTTCCATTGTCCTGGTGCTCCAGGGCCTTCAAAAGTATAAGATGTAGTCAAGAAAATATACATGTAATTTATGCTCCAAGAACGCCTGATGGTTCTCCCTGCATGTTGGGCCTCTGTATGTGGCCACACTGTGTAAAAGTCTCACACATGTTGTATCGCTGTACTCAGGAGTAGCAGAATGTATTTTGGGGTGTAATTTGTGCTATGCATATGCTGTGTGTGAGAAATAACCTGCTAATATAACAATTTTGTGAAAAAAAATCTTGATTTTGCAAAGAATTGTGGGAAAAACTTGTCGCTCTTTTTTTGTTTATAGCGCAAAAAATAAAAACCGCAGAGGCGATCAAATACCACCAAAAGAAAGCTTTATTTGTGGGAAAAAAAAGACCAAAATTTTGTTTGGGTGCAGCATCGCACGACTGCGCAATTGTCAGTTAAAACGGTTAAAGAGACACTGTCACTTAGCCTATACATGGTAAAGTAACAGTGTCTCTGAAAAAGGGCATTTCCCGATCCACTTCCCCTCCTCCTATACTTACCTGTGCTTCTTCGCAGCTCCTTACCTCTCTGCAGCCAGTTGAGAATACCCGACTCTTGTAGGTATGGGGGAGCATGTGACCTGCCCTCCTGTGTCAGTGCCCAGGCTGAGATGCCAACCCCTAGGCTGGAGCACATTGTCGTTCCCCTGATTTGCAGAAATAGCTGATTCCAGTACAGACATGGATTACAATAAATATGCATTAGTGCTGCAAGCTTCTGGATTATTAGATGTGTCTTGTTTTCCTCTTTCCCTGATGATACATAGGGGGTTATTTACTAAAGGCAAATACACTTTGCACTGCAAGTGCACTTGTAAGTGCAGTCGCTGTAGATCGCTGTAGATCTGAGGGGAAGTTCTGAAATGAGGGGAAGCTCTGCTGATTTTATCATCCAATCATGTGCAAGCTAAAATGCTGTTCTTTATTTTCCTTGCATGTCCCCCTCAGATCTACAGCGACTGCACTTCCAAGTGCACTTGTAGTGCAAAGTGGATTTGCCTTTAGTAAATCAACCCCATAGTTCCTGTTGTAGAATGGCAAGGGTCAGTCACTGTACAGTATCTATGGAGGAGCAACGTTGTCACATGGTGAGGTTGAAAAAAGACACAAGTCCATCAAGTCCAACCTGCGGTACTTGGCTGTTCTGCTGATTTGGACTACAAACACCTCCCCTTCTCCTCATCCCCATTACATATGGGGGCAGGTGTTCTATACTACAGAAAATAGCTAGTAAGGCTGATAACATTGTTTGAGATTTCAGTTTAGTGCACAGGTGTTTACAAGGACACTGGAATTCTGGCAAGATCAACTGTTTTTTTTGTGTACTTACAGAAAATATTCTTAGTGTGAAAAAAGAAAAACTAATGCAGCCATCACATCAATAAGTGGCAAGCTGCAATATATTACACTTTTGTTCTTAGTGTTGCATATACATTAATCACTTGCCGACCCACCGCAGTACATATACTAAAGGCAACTCGACATACCCGTACAGCGCTGTCTGCCGGTTTCAGACGTGCACCCCTGCTCGTCTACTTCCTGTGAAGACATCAGTACACATTACACATTCTTAGACACACAATTAACCCTTTGATTGCACCTAGATGTTAACCCCACACCAGCCAGTGTTTTTAGTACAGTGTCAGTGTATATTATTAGCACTGATAACTGTATTTGTGTCACTGGAGATGTCAATGGCAGCTAGTCAGTTCCCACAAAGTGTCAGTTAGTGTCAGATTGCTCGCAGCACTATCACAGTCTCACAATAAGTTGCTGCCATTACTAGTATAAAAAAATAAATACAAATTCCAGTATACAGTCAGGTCCATAAATATTGGGACAGCGACACAATTCTAATCTTTTTGGCTCTATACACCACCACAATGGATTTGAAATGAAACGAACAAGATGTGCTTTAACTGCAGACTTTCAGCCTTAATTTGAGGGTATTTACATCCAAATCAGGTGAACGGTGTAGGAATTACAACAGTTTGTATATGTGCTTCCCACTTTTTAAGGGACCAAAAGTAATGGGACAATTGGCTGCTCAGCTGTTCCATGGCCAGGTGTGTGTTATTTTCTCATTGTCCCAATTACAAGGAGCAGATAAAAGGTCCAGAGTTCATTTCAAGTGTGCTATTTGCATTTGTAATCTGTTGCTGTCAATTCTCAATATGAGATCCAAAGAGCTGTCACTATCAGTGAAGCAAGAAATCATTAGACTGAAAAAACAAAACAAACCCATCAGAGAGATAGCAGAAACATTAGGTGTGGCCAAATCAACTGTTTGGAACATCCTTAAAAAGAAAGAACGCACCAGTGAGCTTAGCAACACCAAAAGACCCGGAAGACCACAGAAAACAACTGTGGTGGATGACCGAAGAATTCTTTCCCTAGTGAAGAAAACACCCTTCACAACAGTTGGCCAGATCTCCAGGAGGTAGGTGTATGTGTGTCAAAGTCAACAATCAAGAGAAAACTTCACCAGAGTGAATACAGAGGGTTCACCACAAGATGTAAACCATTGGTGAGCCTCAAAAACAGGAAGGCCAGATTAGAGTTTGCCAAACAACATCTAAAAAAGCCTTCACAGTTCTGGAACAACATCTTATGGACAGATGAGACCAAGATCAACTTGTAAAGTGATGGGAAGAGAAGAATATGGAGAAGGAAAGGAACTGCTCATGATCCAAAGCATACCACCTCATCAGTGAAGCATGGTGGTGGTAGTGTCATGGCGTGGGCATGTATGGCTGCCAATGGAACTGGTTCTCTTGTATTTATTTATGATGTGACTGCTGACAAAAGCAGCAGGATGAATTCTAAAGTGTTTCGGGCAATATTATCTGCTCATATTCAGCAAAATGCTTCAGAACTCATTGGACAGCACTTCACAGTGCAGATGGACAATGACCCGAAGCATACTGCGAAAGCAACCAAAGAGTTTTTTAAGGAATAGAAGTTGAATGTTATGCAATGGCCAAGTCAATCACCTGACCTGAATCCGATTGAGCATGCATTTCACTTGCTGAAGACAAAACTGAAGGGAAAATGCCCCAAGAACAAGCAGGAACTGAAAACAGTTGCAGCAGAGGCCTGGCAGAGCATCATCAGGGATGAAACCCAGCGTCTGGTGATGTCTATGCGTTCCAGACTTCAGGCTGTAATTGACTGCAAAGGATTTGCAACCAAGTATTAAAAAGTGAAAGTTTGATGGATGATTGTTAATCTGTTCCATTACTTTTGGTCCCTTAAAAAGTGGGAGGCACATATACAAACTGTTGTAATTCCTACACCGTTCACCTGATTTGGATGTAAATACACTCAAATTAAAGCTGAAAGTCTGCAGTTAAAGCACATCTTGTTCGTTTCATTTCAAATCCATTGTGGTGGTGTATAGAGCCAAAAAGATTTGAATTGTGTCGATGTCCCAATATTTATGGACCTGACTGTATATACACCATAGTTTGTAGATGCTATAACTTTCACACAAACCAATTAATATACACTTATTGTGATTTTATTTCCAAAGACATGTAGCAGAATACATTTTGGCTTAAACTTATGAAGAGATTTAAATTTTTACAATTTTTTATTGAATATGTTTTATAGCAGAAAGTAAAAAAAATATTGTCTTTTTTCATTTATATGAAAAATATTTAAAAAAAAACACTAGTGATCAAATACCACCAAAAGAAAGCTCTTTTGGTGTGAAAAAAATTATATTAATTTAATTAGCGTACAGTGTTGCATGACCACGCAATTGGCAGTTAAAGTAGCGCAGTGCCAAATAGCAAAAAATGGCCTGGTCATGGGGGTAAAATCTTCTGGAGCTCAAGTGGTTGAAGCAAACCCAATGTTTTGGCAATGCAGTGCAAAGCAACAGGTTGGCTTAATATTCTTGCTGACATCTTTCATCCCAAAATCTGATGTGCTCCCCCATTGCAATTTCCACGGTCCTTTTCCCTCGCACTGTATACCCCAGTGTTTCTCAACTCCAGTCCTCAAGGCGCCCCAACAGGTCATGTTTTCAGGATTTCCATTATTTTGCACAGGTGATTTGATTAGCTTCACTGCCTTAGTAATTACCACACCCGTTTCGTCTAAGGGAAATCCTGAAAACCTGACCTGTTGGGGCGCCTTGAGGACTAGAGTTGAAAAACACTGGTATACCCTATAGGACCAGGGATGCACCTGGATTGCTGGGAACTGCACTTCATTATATAATGCTGACCTTTTCCCAGGGCCCCAGTTTTCCTAAAGGGCAAGGGCTGTGTTGTTTAGCTTGTTGACAGAACTGTAAATTCAGTCCAAGCTGTATGCAGTTATTATATTGAATAACTTCTGTAGGACTGCCGTTTTTTTATTTTAACCACTTGACAACTGGGCACTTAAACCCCCTTACTAACCAGACCAATTTTCAGCTTTTGGTGCTCTCACATTTTGAATGACAATTACTCAGCCATGCAACACTGTATCTATATGAAATTTTTGTCCTTTTTTTCACACAAATGGAGCTTTCTTTTGGTGGTATTTAATCACCGCTGGGTTCTTTTTTTTTTGCGCCGTAAAAGAAAAAAGACCGAAAAATCTGTAAAAAAAATACATTTTTCTTCATTTCTGTTATAATATTTTGCAAATTAGTAATTTTCTTCATATATTTTGGCCAAAATTTATACCGCTACATATCTTTGGTAAAATTAACCCAAATCGGTGGATACTATTTGGTCTTTGTGAAAGTTATAGAGTCCAAAAGCTATGGTGCGAATATCTGAAAATTGATCACACCTGAAGTACTGATGGCCTATCTCATTTCTTGAGACCCTAACATTCCAGAAAAGTACAAATACCCCCCAAATGACCCCTTTTTGGAAAGAAGATATTCCAAGGTATTTAGAAAGATGCATGGTGAGTTTTTTGAAGTTGTCATTTTTTCCCACAATTCTTTGCAAAATCAAGGTTTTTTTTTTACTTTTTTTTTTTCCCACAAAATTGTCATATTAGCAGGTTATTTCTCACACACCGCATATGCATACCACAAATTACACCCCAAAACACATTCTGCTATTACTCCTGAGTATGGCGATACCACATGTGTGAGACTTTTACACAGCCTGGCCACATACAGAGGCCCAACATGCAGGGGAGCACCTTCAGGCGTTCTGGAGCACCCAGGCCAATTCTGACTTTTCTCTCCTACATGTAAGAATCATCATTTATTAGCTAGAAAATTACATAGAACCCAAAAACATTATATATGTTTTTTTAGCAAAGACCCTAGAGAATACAATGGCGATCGTTGCAACTTTTTATCTCGCACGGTATTTGCGCAGCAATTTTCTTAACGCGTTTTTTTTGGAAAAAAAACTGTTTTGTGCTTTACAAAAACCAAAACAGTAAAGTTAGCCTAATGTTTTTGCATAATGTGAAAGATGAAGTTACGCCGAGTAAATAGATACTCAACATGTCACCTTTCAAAATTGCACGCGCTTGTGGAATGGCGCCAAACTTTGCTACTCAAAAATCCCCATAGGCGACGCTTTAAAATTTTTTACTGGTTACATGTTTTGAGTTACAGAGGAGGTCTAGGGCCAAAATTATTACTCTCGCTCTACCGATCGCAGCGATACCTCACATGTGTGGTTTGAATACCGTTTTCATATGTGGGCGGGACTTACGTTTGCGTTCGCTTATGCATGCGAGCACACAGGGACAGGGGCGCTTTAAAATTTTTTTTTTTTATTGTTCATTTTACTTTATTTATTTTAGTTTGATGCTTTTTTCTAAAAAAAAAAAATTTTGACCACTTTTATTCCTATTACAAGGAATATAAACATCCTTGTAATAGGAATATGGCATGACAGGTCCTCTTTACAGTGAGATGTGGGGTCAATAAGACCCCACATCTCACCTCTAGGCTGGGAAGCCTGAAATTAAAAAAAAAAAAAAAACGACCCTGGCTTCGATCGTAGCGGTGAGTCGGTAGAAGCGCGGGAGGGGGGGGGGGACATCCCCTCTCGCCTCCCGTAAGAACGATCAAGCAGTGGAACAGCTGCTATAATCATTCTCATGGTGTAGGGAATCGCCGGCTGAAAAAGCTGATATTTGAATGATGCCCGTAGCTGCAACCATCATTCAGATATCTCCGCACAAAGTCAAGGACGTTGTATGACGGCCGGCGGGCGGGAAGTGGTTAAAACGTTTTTTTAACACAAAGTTGTCCATTTATACAATATTTCTACCACATAACATGTACATACCAAAAATGACACCCCAAAATAGATTCTCCTTCTCCTCCTGAGTACGGCGATACCACATGTGTGAGACTTTCACAGCCTGGCCACATACAGAGGGCGAGTACAGCCGAGCATGGCTCAGCATGGCAGGGTATGGCGGGGTATTGCGGAGTATGGCGGGGTATGGCGGGGTATGGCGGAGTATGGCGGGGTATGGCGGGGTATTGCGGAGTATGGCGGAATATGGTGGGGTATGGCGGAGTATGGCGGGGTATTGCGGAGTATGGCGGGGTATTGCAGAGTATGGCGGAGTATGGCGGAGTATGGCGGGGTATTGCGGAGTATGGCGGGGTATTGCGGAGTATGGCGGGGTATTGCAGAGTATGGCGGGGTATTGCAGAGTATGGCGGGGTATGGCAGAGTATGGCGGGGGCATGGCAGAGTATGGCGGGGGCATGGCAGAGTATGGCGGGGGCATGGCAGAGTATGGCGGGGGCATGGCAGAGTAATGTGGGGGCATTGCAGAGTATTGCACAGCATTGCAGAGTATTGTGGGGGCATTGCAGAGTATTGCACAGCATTGCAGAGTATTGCGGGGGCATTGCAGAGTATTGCACAGCATTGCAGAGTATTGTGGGGGTATTGCAGAGTATTGCACAGCATTGCAGAGTATTGTGGGGACATTGCAGAGTATTGCACAGCATTGCAGAGTATTGTGGGGGCATTGCAGAGTATTGCACAGCATTGCAGAGTATTGTGGGGGTATTGCAGAGTATTGCACAGCATTGCAGAGTATTGTGGGGGTATTGCAGAGTATTGCACAGCATTGCAGAGTATTGTGGGGGTATTGCAGAGTATTGCACAGCATTGCAGAGTATTGTGGGGGTATTGCAGAGTATTGCACAGCATTGCAGAGTATTGTGGGGGTATTGCAGAGTATTGCACAGCATTGCAGAGTATTGTGGGGGTATTGCAGAGCATTGCACAGCATTGCAGAATATTGTGGGGGTATTGCAGAGTATTGCACAGCATTGCAGAGTAGTAGGGATGGCTGAGCATGGATGGATGGATGTCTCTGTGCAGCGCTATGGGCACTACACATACAGCCCACAGCGCTGCAGACATCCATCCATCCCCCTCCCCGCTCACTGTGTACCGATCATCAGATGACGCCGGTCTGTTTACATGTGATCGCGCCGTCATTTGACGGCGCAATCACATGGTAAACGGCCGCGATCAGCGGCCATTTACCGGCATCCGTGATGCGCCGGGTCCTCTGGACCCGGCGGTCACGGATGTGTTCGGGTGCGCGCCCCAGGGGGCGCGCGAGAGGGGAATTCTGGGAGGACGTCATAGTACGCCCTCCCAGAGTTATCCAACCGCCCTGCAGCCGTCATTCGGCTATGGGCCGGTTGGTAAGTGGTTAAGCAAGAAAGTATGTTAGGAAAGATATAAACAATTGTTGAGTTTTAAATTGGTTTACCTTGCAGTTTTATATTACAGTATGTTCTTCGAGTTCATTGTACTTCAGGTTTTGCATGTTTTATTTCAGTGCAAATAGTACCATTTTCAATGGTTGTTTGTAACATGGGAACCTTCATATCACCTGCCTTTAATCTATTTCACCCTTCCCCCTCAATCCTAATTTAAATACTTCCCATAAACCTCTCCTCCAGCACAGCAGACCCCCTTCAATTTAGGTGCCAATTTTAGCATATAGATTGTACCCCAATTAAAATTCTAAAAAAAACAAATCTCTCCTTCTTACACCAGGTCTGTAGCCATGCATTCAGTTCTCTAATCACCCCCTGCCTTTCCTGTGTTGCGCATGGCACAGACAATATTTCAGAGAACATCACCTTGGAGGCCCCTTCAACTTCCAGCCTAGTTCTTTAACCACTTGCCGACCTGCTCATTCAGATATACTGCAGTAGATCAGCTGTCCTGTGCAAACTGACGTACCTCTACGTCAGTCCATAAAGGCAAAATAGCAGGAGCATGCCCGCGGATCCCGCAGACTCGATGTTCACCAGGGTTCCGCAATCGCGGTGAGGAGAGGCAGAACGGGGAACTGCCTATATAAACTAGGCATTTCCCCGATCTACTGTCCCAGTGATCGGGAACAGTGATCTCTGTCATGTTTCAGTAAGCCCACCCCACCTACAGTTAGAACGCGCTGAGGGAACACAGTTAAAGTTGATCGCCCCCTCGTGTTAACCCCTTCCCTGCCAGTGTAATTTTTATAGCACTAATGAATGTAATAATGTCACTGGTCCCCAAAAAGTATCATTTGGAGTCAGATTTGTCCGCCGCAATGTCACAGTCCCGCAGATCACCGCCTTTAGTAGTAACAGTAAAAAAAAAAAGTCCCGAAATCTTTCCCATAGTTTGTAGATGCGCTAACTTTTACGCAAACCAATCAATATATACCTATTGCGATTTTTTTTTACCAAAAATATGTAGAAGAATATATATCGGCCTAAATTGATGAAAATATTTTTTTTGGATATGTATTATAGCAGAAAGTAAAATTTTTTTTTTTTTTTTTTCCAAATTGTCGTTTTTTTTTTTTGTTTATAGCGCAAAAAAAAAAAAAAAACTGCAGAGGTGATCAAATACCACCAAAAGAAAGCTCTATTTGTGGGAAAAAAAGGATGTCAATTTTGTTTGGGTACAACATCGCACGACTGCACAACTGTCAGTTAAAACGATGCAGTGCCGTATCGCAAAAAATGCTCTGGTCATTAAGGGGGCAACTCCTTCTGGGCTAAAGTGGTTAAATTGGTTCTTAAGGAGCCCCCACCTCCATATATTCTGTCATTGGTTCCAACGTGGCCCAAGAGAGCTGGGTCATGCCCAGCCCCTCCCAGTAATTTATCAACTTGGTCCACCACATGATGAACCCTGGCAACAGGGAGACAGCAAACCATTTGGATGAGGCGATCCTGGTGACAATTTATTTTATCAGTCCTTCTGATTATAGAATCCCCTATTACCAGCAATTGTCTAGGCCTACCTGCACTACCCTCACCACCCCTACTAGATGGGCTGCTCTCCCAGCTGTTAGGGGTAGCAGTGACATCTAGGGCTCCCACCTCTGAGCTTGCCACACTCACTTCTTTACAAATCTGTTTGGGTGCTCAAACCCAGGCCTGGGTCCCTTTTCTGTGAGCCCCTGCCACTCCCTCTGACTACAGTAACCCTACCCGATAATCCTGACTTACGCCTTCACCCTCCACATCAACCCTACTAATCACCCACTCAGTGAGCAGAGGACCCCTTTCAATAGGGTGACCAGACATCCCTGGTTTCTGGGGACAGTCCCCGGATTGAGGACACTGTCCCCGGACCAAGTCTGTTCCCAGTTTTGTCCCCGGATTGGATTTGAACAGGGGCTGGGGCAATTTCAAAGACAACCCGTGCAGAATAAAAAGAAAAAAATCTGAATTGCCCCCCCTCCTCTGCCGCTCCTACTAGCTTATGGGGGTTTATTTTTTTCCATTATCTGTGCCCCTTTCTGAAACTCGCATGTTCTTCTGCCTTGGCTCAAGTCCTGGCCAGCCGCCTGCCTGCCTGCTTATCTCCTTGCCTTCCCTGGTGGAGGGATCTTCCTCTGCTCCCCACCCAGTAGTAGCCGGGGCTTGAAGAGTAAAGCCCCATACACACTATCAGATTTTCTGCTGATTTTTGTCTTCAGATTTACCAAAACCATGTAGTGCAAGGGCCTGCCTGATTGCATACAAATGGAAACTCCTAAGGTTTGACCTCATATTATATGGTTTTGGTAAATCTGAAGGGAAAAAAATCAGCAGAAAATCTGATAGTGTGTATGGGGCTTTAGACTTGACAGGCTGTGAGGCGGGCGGCGGTGGCGGAGACGGGCAAAGAGTCGTCGATTGCTACCATTACAAGTAAAAAAAAAGAAATGTCCCCAGATTTCATTTTAAAAATCTGGTCACCTTACCTTTCAAGGTTGTCAGTTCTGCCCAGTGTTGCAACTTGCTCCTCCAGATCTCTAATGTGAGCTCCCAGAAGGGCTACCCGCTCACATTTGTCCATCCTGGATGTGGCTCCATTGTTGTTTACATGCGGCACACTGTGCACTGCACAAAAGCTTCAATCTTGCTAGCACACATTATCCCAGTTACAATATTACTAACAGGAAATTTCAGATTTTACTTATGGGCTTGAAGACTCCTGTTATACTCTACAGTTTTTAACTCACTACTTAGTCAATTTTCCACTTTGTCTAAGTTCCAGCAAGCAAAAAGGTAGGCAAGCTCTAAGAGCCCTTTCACACTGGGGCGGTTTGCAGGCGCTATTGCGCTAATAATAGCGCCTGCAAACTGACCCGAAAGTGCCGCTGCTTTGTATCCAGTGTGAAAGCCTCGAGGGCTTTCACACTGGAGCTGTGCGCTAGCAGGACGGTAAAAAAAGTCCTGCCAGCAGCATCTTCGGAGCGGTGAAGGAACGGAGTGTATACCGCTCCTTCACCGCTCCTGGCCATTGAAATCAATGGGACGGCGCGGCTATACCGCCGGCAAAGCGCCTCTGCAGAGGCGCTTTGCGGTGGTTTTTATAACCCTTTCTCGGCCGCCAGCGGGGGTTAAAACCGCCCCTCTAGCGGCCGAATACCGACGGTAAAACACTGCTAATAATAGCGGCGTTTTACCGCCGACGCCGCCCCCGCCCCAGTGTGAAAGGGCCCTAAGTGAGTACTAAAGAAAGTTATATAGTACCTGTAGCAATTAACCACTCCCCTTAATTAGCAGACTGAAGGAAGGAAAGAAAAAAAAGGCTGATTAAATATCCAGTTATTATATTTTTTGTAAACCTGCTGCTAATTTTCCGGGCAACAGATCATTATTTTTAAACCCATAAATTTTAAGTTGAACATAGGTCTATCTATTTTTAAATTATTTTATTTATTCAAAACATAATCTGTCAATGTTTTGCCCTATAATTATGAACGTTTAAATGCAGTTTAAAACTTTAACCACATGAGGGCAGCACTTACAATACATTAACATCAGACCCATCCACTATTGAAGAAATTTTTTATTAATAGAGCCTTAACATATATTTTTACATAACCTTTTGTAACACTTTCTAAGTTCACTAACTTTTGAATCGTTAACAATTGACTGGAGTAGTTTACCCAGCTTTTAATATGGAGTCACATATATCTCACCTATTATAATAACATGTCATTTCAACTATTACCACAAGATGGCAGCATATATAATTCAACACTGCACTATTTATGATATTTCTTTTAGGATATTATACTTAATTTTTTATTTAAATAACACAAGCATCTGCCAATGAATTATTAATATTCATCTAAATCAGCAAAGGATACACACGCATTAGTATTGAAATAAGGTAACACCATTTGCACAATAATACCACACTCGGACTACACAAATATGGCGCCCGAACCATTTCCTGTCATTGACTATAAATGGAATGAGGCTTTGACCAATCAGAATCCCTGATGAAGTCACGAGGTCACGTGACGTAACGCGTAGGATCTAGCTAGAAGATACACACAACGTCCGACGCTGTTGTGACCCCGGACGTTATAACTGTGAACCGGAAGTTTCGCATAAGGTGACGGCGTTCCGCCGCCATCTTTGCCTGTCACTGTCTAACACTGTACCCACAGTGTGGACGTTATTTTAACAATATTTTTTAACCTCAATAAACCGGATTTTTAATTACTACACCATGGGAAGCCCCCTTTTCTTTTCTTTTGTTTTTGTGGCTTGGAGTTCAGCACACAGAATCACCCCCATCCAGGAGTAGCTGGGGTATCCACTCATCTACAACCAGCGGACATCCCCTAACAACCTGAAGACCAGGCACCCCCAGACCATCACTCTACATCTACAATTGGGCTTAATTCTAAGCCCCTTGAGGTAAGGGCATTGGGAGCACATATACAGGGGGAACGAGTCACTTTGCTGTATCTGACTTCAATACCATCAACGCTGCAGTCACCTTACACAGCTGATTGATTGTGCTATTATTGGACTCACTATTCATCATTTTGGCCCTAAGATAGGGGCCTTAACCTTTTTGTTTGCTTTCACCATTATATTATTATTTGAACTTTTTGCTTTTATTGCTTTACACAGATCACGTGACACAGCAAATATTTATGCTTGATTTATTTATGTGTTTGCGCGAAATCATTTTTAATATTTATTTACTATATGGTGATTTAGTGTACACTACTGATTTTGCGGCATCACCTTTATGATTTGTTGCTCACATCATATGTAAGTTCACAATTTCCTTTTTCACGTTAGTTAGTAGCGCAGAGGTCCTATCACTCAAAGAAAAAAAAGGCTATTTAAAACGTGATAGGAAAGGTGTTTAAAAAGCTGCAAGTAAAGACCCCAAAGAAACAAAAGATTGCAACTACAACAATCACCAGCAGTCAAAAGCAAAACTCTATTTTTCATTCTCCACTCAAATTTCCCACTCTTCAGCTTCCAACCAGCAGAATGTGGCAAAAACCACATACATTTTTTACATTCTCTTCCTGAACATTCAAACAAGTAAAGTCACAAATCCCAGATGTTTGTCACATGCAAATCCACACAGTTTCCCGAGCAGCCATCAGAAATGTTTTATTATACCTTCAAAGAGAGAAGGCAAGATGTGGGGAAGGTGAGAAATGAAGGCAGGGAAACAAGTCATTGATCTTTCATTTGTATTAAAGGCCTGTCTTTCAGCAGCTCTATCGGTCTCTGACAAAAAGTGACAAGAATTTTTGCTGTTTCTTAACAACCAGTCCCATGTTGATGAGGCCCAGAATACTTTAAATTGTCTGCTGGTTGACATTTTGAAAGGGCCTGCCATGCAGAAAGGGAATTCACCCAGAAGGCCCTTCCCTATTCGCGAGAAGCTTAGTGATATTCCTTTTTTAGGTAGAATAGCTTGTACTCCAGTGAAATGGTCCTTAATGCAGACCTTCACTCACAATTAAGACATTACATCATCCTAACAAATCCCCTCCCCCAATCCTATTAGACATTTGGATTTTTGGGGTAGCGATTCCTTTTTCAGGAGATACTTACTCCCACTTTCTCATTTTCTACCTAGGCAAGGATGATGTAGCCCTCAACCCCTCTACCTGCAGCTTTCTGGAATATACTTCACACATCTAAGAACTTCAGGACAGTCTCCCACAGTCTGCAGATCTAGCAAATTCCCTGTAGGAGGCTGGCCATGAGATAGCCAGGTGAAGTTCCTCTTTAAACAGCCAACATGTTAATGAGTCCCGGAGGACTGTATTGGGAAGACTGTCAATGGGTTGGTGCCCTGGTTTAGCAAAGAATACTTGGTTTCTTAGGCCCCTTTCACACTGGGGCGGTAGGGGGCGTCGGCGGTAAAACAGCGCTATTTTTAGCGCTGTTTTACCGCGGTATTCGGCCGCTAACGGTGCGGTTTTAACCCCCCGCTGGCGGCCGAAAAAGGGTTAAAACCCCTCGTATAGCGCGGCTGTAGCCGCGGTATTACCGCAGTATAGCCGCGCTGTCCCATTGATTTCAATGGGCAGGAGCGGTTTAGGAGCGGTGAATACACCGCTCCTTCACCGCTCCAAAGATGCGGCTCGCAGGAGATTTTTTCTTCTCCTGCCAGCGCACCGCTTCAGTGTGAAAGCCCTCGGGCTTTCACACTGAACAAACAGCGGAGGCTGTTTAGGGGCGGTTTGCAGGCGCTATTTTTAGCGCAATAACGCCTGCAAACCGCCCCAGTGTGAAAGGGGCCTTATAGTGGCCATACATGTAGCGATTTGTGATAAATGTACAGTAGTTATGAATGGTCACAAACAATTTCTTTATTATGAATTAAAATACTGAACATTGCAACACAAAAAGTAAATATGACCTTTCAGTTATAAATGACTGACAGTCAGAGGCTATTTTCCTGGATTAATTAAAGACAAAAGATTTTCAGAGCACTACTTAGCCACAGTAGCCTTTTCTAAATGTACTTCATAACAAAAATGTTTTACTTTTTAAATTCAGGTCCACTTTAATTGTGTTCTAAAAATGGTGAAAGGCAGAAGTGTACATTTTTAAAAAAGGCAGAAGTGTAAATTCTCAAAAAAAATCATTTTGAGGCTAATTGAAAAAACAGTGGTATGGCCTAACTACAAATTTTCTGAAAAAATGATTTGTGCTTTACAAAATTTGCTTTGTGCTTAATTTGCTCTGGGACTGAAGCAAGTAAATAAACATTTATTCTAATGAGTAAGGGGGAAAAAGGTATCATGAGGTGGAAAAAAAATATCCAAGTCCTGTGACAGGAATCCTATCCAGGAGTGTTCACTGAAGCCTTATGCAGAGAGCACATTGCAAGATGTGGGACACTGTACTCTACATTTTATTAAACCTCAGCTGATCATGACTCAACACTACAGGGGCTCCCCATGCAGGTTGCCTCCCAAAGTGAAATT
This sequence comes from Lithobates clamitans, assembly GCA_037952925.1. Lineage (NCBI taxonomy): Eukaryota > Metazoa > Chordata > Amphibia > Anura > Ranidae > Lithobates > Lithobates clamitans. Next base: position 3,406,535 of record JBBGZY010000744.1, read on the forward strand.
TACTGACAAGCTAGAAACATGCCGTTAGTATGATAAACAACATGCTTAAGGTATACCAAAAGGAAAAAAACATATTTCTTTCTCTTTTACACGAAGCTCAGCTTTATATAATCATAACCAGCACAGAGTTCCCACTTATATCACAGTGCAAGGGGGAACTCTGCAGACTCTTATGTAAAGAAGAACTTTGAGGATTCTGATGTAAGGAGGAATGCTGCGGTGTAAAGGAAAATTCTGATGTAAGGGGGTCTCTGATCACCAGAGCCCCCCTCCTTACACAAGAGCCCACAGAGCTCCCCTTTACACCACATTTCAGAGAGTTCCCCCTTAACATCAGACTCCAGAGTTGCCCTTTACATCACAGTCCACAAAGTTCTCCCTTACATCAGAGTTCACAGTGTAAGGGGGAACTCTGCGGACCCTGATGTAAAGGGAAATACTGTTAACCATGATGTAAGGGGAGATGCTGCAGGCTCTGGTGTAAGGGGGAACTCTGATGTAAGGTGTCCGCAGCGTTCCCTGTTACATCAGGAGTTCCCACTTACAGCATTATCATTTACATCAGAGTTCCCCATTAAATCACAGTCTGCAGAATTCCTCCATGCACTGTAACGGGGGATCTTGTAGACGCTAATGTAAAGAGGAACTCTGAGGACACTGACTTAAAGGGGAACTCTGGGAAATCTGGTGTGGAGGGGGAATCTGGTGACCACTGACCACCTTCCACAGAGTAAATACACTAAGGTAAGGGGGGGGGGGGTTACTAATATAAGGGGAAACTTCCCCCCTTATATCAATGACCCCCCCCCCCACAGATACTGTGACCTGGCTGGAGCTGTCAAACTGACCTCCTTCAAAAGAATGCTTGCTCACTCGGATGCAGGGAAGGCTCAGTCAGACAGTCCTCTGGGCAGTTCATTCCTCTGCTTTGATTCAACACCAACTCTGTTCTCTTCTCCTCCATCACCACTCCTCCAGTCCCAGCAGCTGGTGGCACTTCCAATCCCATGTTCTGGCCCCCCCTGCTGTAATTCATAAGAGTCACCATTACATCACCGAGCTCCCGCCCCCTCCTCTGAGCCCAGCTGGCTTTAAAACTGCACATGCGCAGTTCTGAATCCGGCCCGCAGCCATATTGTTCAACCATTTTTTGTCCATAACGGAACCTACCAATGAACTCTGAAGCATCTCAACTAATGTCTAATGCAAGTGGGAAAGAACCTGAAAGCAAGCTGCATTTTCCAAAAAAAAGCCTAGGTTCATTGACACAGACCCTAAGGGATTAGCATCAGGCCAAAAATGCACTGCTGCATAGATGTGAACGTAGAAAGTAATTGTTGTGCAATGTCGCCCCATGGCCAAAGTGAAACTAATCGCACAGGTGTGAACCGGGATTAAGAGGTTGATTTACTAAAAGCAAACCAACTGTATAGTTTGCAAGAGAATTTTCCCCAAAGCTCAGCGAATGGGTTGAAGCCCTGCTGATTTCCATCATCTAATCATGTACAAAGAAAAATGCTGTTTTTTTATTTCCTTTGCACATGATTGGGTATTCTTTGCAAAGTGAAATTTCACCACAAGCTCTGGAGAAAATTTGCTTGCAAATTGCAACTTCCCTTGCAAGTAAACAGCCTATTTGCCTTTAATAAAATCAACCCTATCATCTCCATTTCATTATGCCTTCTGTGATGTTTCTGTAATTGAAATAGAACTTAAACCCTTGCATCTTATTTGGTTTCATTGCTGGTTATATTTTCACAGGAAGTCGTTGGGTTAACATACCATGCAATCATTTTCTACAAGTAAATGGCAATTCCTGAATACATTTGTTCAGACTAGTTCAGGTTCCAGACAACAGAAGATATATGCTTTATACGCAGCCAGCAATTTTAAGGAATGTATTTAAGCTAGATGTTGCAATATTATAAAAGTGAAATATGGATCCGGCTGTGAGGCAGTCTGCAAACACAGCAATTACCCAGATTTGTTTAAAGCTGACTCTTAAATCCAAATTACCATTATCCCCCTACGAAAACCTAAAAACTGTTTAAAGATTATCTGAACTCAAGAAGAAAAATAAAATATACTGTATATTATAGCTTACTGGTTCCTAGCTGTGGTTCTGCATTTGTTTTCTTTTTACAGGTTATTTTAGCTGTATTTTCACTTGGTGATCCCGCCAGTGACACACTCCTGGTCCAAAAGTGACAACCTTCACTCACTGGAACTGGATAGAAGGGGCCGCACTGTCACCTCCCCCTCTCTTCTTCTTCATAACTTTTGAGGGTGTTCAGTATTACACAGAGAAAGCTGGGAACAATGCTAAATGATAACAGTCAGCAGAGGCAGAGAGCACAGAAAGATATCAGCTCATATGAATTTTAAACAAAACTGAGAATAAAAACCAGTTTGTTGACTCAACCACTCTCAATGAGTGATAATCAGTAAATCAATGCTACAACTCACTGGACTTTGTCAAGCTGGACTACAAAAAGTTGCACTTCATTAAAAAGGTACCAAAAACACATAATTCCACAATCACTTAAAACACATCCACCTCACTCACATACACAAGCATAGTGACCCAATGATATTGATAAAGATGATATCACAATTCATATATTTCTACAAAGCAAATATAGACAAAAGATGGCCCACTCTCCAATCTGCCTTTGAAGCAGCCGGCCTGTGTCCAACAAAATCGGTCCAGCATGCACCCACTGAATACCTCCTCACAGCGATCCAGTGTTCACCCATCCAGGAACTGGAGGGTCATGTTGCAAAGCAACTTGATATTGGAACCCTTACAAGCACCAGGAACTGATAAGTATTAATGCACATGCACCCCAAGGGAAACTAACGCTAGTATTTTTATTTGGCTATGTGAACTATATGGAACTGTGCTGTCCTTATCTATTTCAAAGACATTGATTGATTAATTATGTGGTTTATGGATACAGGGAATGCTCTTTTGGTCTGGTTTATTGCTGGAGTGCAAGGGTGGCTCATTATATGCTTGCAGTTGGAATGGACTTTGCTCATATAACCTTATCTGATGTTATCCCAAGCTTCTAATATTTGTTTCCTCCTCTGGACCACTATACTCATGCTGTCCCCTTGATAACCGCTCTGAAGGGAGGTTAGTTTAACCAGCCTATACCTAGGACCTTCATTGCATTTCTCTACACTAGGAACTTTCCTAAGGATTTCCATGCTTACTCTATATACTTAGCATAATTACCAAATCTGTTCTAAATTTGCCATGGTGAAAAAATAAGGTTCCTTGTGCTATATATGTGCCAACGTAGGGACTATTAACTATGATGTGAACCATTACCCAATGATTCCTGGAGGGATATCTTTTGTCTATATCTGCTTTGTAGAAATAACGGAAAATTGTTATCAAATACTTACCGTAATTTAATTTCCTGGCCCATCCTCACATCAGCACACAATGGGTTAACACCTCCTCTGGAGCCCCATAGGACCACCTGTTCCTAGCTAAATAAAAGACAGCCCCTCCCCCAACTAAGGTGTTCGAGAACCTAGCCTGCGACAGGCCACTAGGAAGGGAGTCCTGTGCTGACGTGAGGATAGGCCAGGAAAGGAAAATTATGGTAAGTATTTGATAAGAAATTTCCGTTTTCCTGGCCCACCTCACGTCAGTACACAACAGGATATACCATAGCTGAAAAAATGGGTGGGAGAGAACAAATGAAAACAGACACTGACAATCTAAGAAAAGCTGCTAAGGCCAGAAAGAATTGATCTCTCTTGTCCCAAACTTGTTGACTGCATATTTAGTTTGTAAGGTTAAATGAAGGCCACACAAGACCTTTAAGCTAGCCATCATACATATATCTTCCAAGCAATCCTGGCATAACTGCCCCAAAGGCTGCCATCCCTCTAGTCAAATAAGTTTGCAATTGTTTCAGATCAGAATGACCTACTTCATGCATGCCAATCTAATCACCCTGGTAACCCAACAGTGGATGACCCTTGAGGGCCTGATGGCTAAATGAAAAGATTGTACACGTTCCTCTTTTGACCAAGTACACTGTAAGTAACTCGACCATGTGTAAGAAACTAAGTCTTCCTACTGTGCAATCAGTGACTCTCGTGTGAAAACTCAGAGGGACTACTTCTTTAAACTGGATCCCACATAAAAATTGAACTTTGGCGATAGATGTGGTATCCCTATCTCTGGTAAAAAAAGAAAAGAAAAAAGACACCAAAGGGCCCTTGCAGTGTTGCAATCTTTAACATCCTTCTGTTTGAAGTAGTTGCTGTCAGAAGAACTAGTTTTACTGTGGGGTACTTCAATGGAAATGAAACCATTGGAGCAAACCGTGCGCTCAGATCCAAGCCTAAGTCCCACAGAGGGAACAAGGATTTCCCTCAAGGTCCTATATAGGTTGTCACCTGCAAGAAGCATCTGGTCACTGGCTTTTGCACCCATCTGCAGTCTGTGAAAGATAAAGGAGGGATCTGTACCTTAAATGGAGTTGTATGCCAGACCAACCTCTAGCGCTGACCGTAAAATGTCCAGGATATTGGCGAGAGCAGGAAACACAGGAGAGAAAGCTTTTGCTGAGCAAACAAAACAAACTTCTTCCATAGCACTGTGAACCTATCTTGTATGATGGAGTCTTTGCGTTGGTATCCTGTTGCAAATATCAGAAGCTGCGTGTTTAGTGGAGTCTCCTTGAGAACTACTGCTGGAATCTTCCATAGAGCCAATATAGGTTTGAGGCACTTGTTCAAAATTATTCTGCCTAACAGAACCAATAGATTTTGCTTTCCTGGCAAAAAGATCAACTGACTGCAGGTGGTTCTCTGCCCCGCGAAAAGTTTCTTTGCAATGTGAAAAACAGGAAAAGACTTTTGATGTCCCCTTGTCAGGCAATGTAGGCTACTACTGTCTTGTTGTCAACCTTACTCAGGCCCCCTTGAAAATCCTGAAAGGCTTGCAATGCAAGAAAAGGCTTTCTTCCATTCAAGATACTTGGGAAGTCTGCACTTCACCGCGTTCCAATGGCCTTGCACTCCCTGTGTCTGTTTGCATAGACTCCATCTTGAACCTCTTAGTTGGGGGAGGGGCTGTCTTTTATTCAGCTAGGAACAGGTGTTCCTATGGGGCTCCAGAGGAGGTGTTAACCCATTGTGTGCTGATGTGAGGTAGGCCAGGAAATATGAATTGTGATATCATCTTTATCAATATCATTGGGTCACTATGCTTGTGGATCAATTTTGAAAAATTAGCTGCACACCAACATCCGTCCAACAGTTTTATTAAAAGACTGCCACCAAGACTAAAACAATGAACCAAGGGGTGACGACGGGGTTTTGAAGAAGCACAATGTATGTATAAAACGTTGTCACCCCTTTGTCCGTTGTTTTAGTCCTAGTGGCAACCTGTTGGACGGATGTTGGTGTGCAGCTAATTTTTCTCACTTGGTCTACATGTTCACGGTTGCGAGCCAGAGCTAGCACCCAGCCCTTCCTTTTTGGTGGATTATTACACTCACCTGGAGCAGCAATCTGCCTCATTTCTCCTCACTATGCTTGTGTATGTGAGTGAGGTGGATATGTGTGTTTTTAGATGTATGTGGAATTTTGTAATGAAGTGCAACAGTTTCTAGTATTTGTTAATAAAAGGATTTTTTGGTTTGACAAAGCCCAGTGAGTTGTAGCATTGATTTACCGATTATCACTCATTGAGAGTGGTTAAGTCAACAAATTGTTTTTTGTTCTCAGTTTTGTTTGATTACTTCTATACCATTGACTCCCACCCTCAGAGTGATGTTCAAGCAATATGATTAATACATGTTGGATATTATATCACAGGTTATATATACAGTTTTTCATAGGATCTAGCTGTATCTATTAGTATCTAGAGGGTCTCAGTCTAGAGTATTTTCATATGAATTTTAACAGGATTTACTTATTGAACAGATATAACAAAACACTGCCAATGTTATATTTAATGAACTAAAATGGATCAAATAAGAGGAGTTCATTGTTAAGATTTACATGCATTTTACCAGTTGCCCTCTGCTCCTTGGTAAGTAGTAGTCATAATTGGATTATCAGGTATTTATGTATGTTCCAATCATACAGTAAATACTTGATGAATAACTCCGTAATAATAGCTGTGTAAAGGTAGCATAGGAAACCCAATGAGAGCTGACATCATTGCAGGTGCCCTGGAACTAATAAATGTTCATTTACATCCTGAAATACTATTTATTTACAGTCTGATATAAAATGATTAGTTTTGCTGTTACCAGTGCCAGACAGTTATGTAGGCATAAATAAATGTCTATGTCAATAAAGCTCCGGTGTTGCTGTGCTATATCAAGCGCTCACAGCAAGATTTATAAGGTTTTTAGGCCTCTGACAATCGCTCAAGAAGCAAGTTGTTTTTGGAGATAAACAAAAAAACTTTTTTTTTCAGTTGTGAAAAATCATAGATGCTGACACAAAGCAGTCCATCCTTAGTCTGTTACTTTAGCTTTAGTAGAAAAAAAATTGTATTTTAAGCCAACTGATGAATTTATCTGAACAGTCTATTTTCTGGATCCAATGCACAGTCAGCTTATCTCTCATCCTGCTACATATTGATGTCTGGAGTGACAGCTTAATCGTGCTTCTGCTCCAGCTTTGGCTGATCATCAAGGAATCTGCCCAGCTCTGGATGCATTTGATAATACATACTTTTTCACCTAAGTTTAGGGCACCCCTTCTGGATCTTTCAAAGTGTAAGCTTATCCATAACAATCTTGAGACAAAATGCATTACATACTCCGATATATTTAATTTACACCTAAAGTAAATGTAAAGTCCAACTGAATGAAATTGTATTTACCAAATTACTGTCATAAACAACTGCTATTATTTGTATTGGGTTCTTGTTTTCACCTTTCTTCTCCTGCAGCCACTTCGTGCCTATATGCAGGCACTCCAGCAATGGCTGCATGTCATTCATCAGGGCTTGTTTTGAAATAGTGACAACAGTGGACCAATTCTGTGTAATGTGTGTTGAAACAGCCACTTGTACTCTCCATCTGCTACTGTGAAAGAGTGACAAAACAGGAGCACAATTAGGAGAGAGAGACACAGACAGTTGCCACCTAGGGTGCCCACGTGTCCCGGATTGCCCGGGATTGTCCCTTATTTTAGATTTTTGTCCTGTGTCCCGGGCACCTTCATTCCGGGACAATACAGTGTCCCGGAATGAAAAAAAAAACACACCGCCGGCACCAGTCTGACTCGCCACCCTTATAATCATTGAAACTGTGAGTAACACATGACACACATCATATGCCTAACTGGTTGCTAGGCTAGGGCCGCCCGCCCCGCGTCTAGCAACCAGCAACGTCAGCTGACACCGTCTGTCACGTGGGCAGTCAGCGCAGTGGGCACCCTATGGGTTACGGCTGAGCAGCGCGCCTCAGAGAGACAGAGAGAGCAGCCGCCAGCCTGGCCCAGGTAGCCACACTGACTTACTAGCCTGTGCCCTGCCCAGTCAGCTCAGCTGTGCCCAGTCAGTGCCAGTCCCAGGGCCGCCGACTACTCCAGCAGCCGCCAGCCAGTGCAGCAGCACATTGCCATCAGCGCAGCCCGACTCTGAGCTGCCCGACTTCAACTTCTCTCCTGAGCCCCTCGTCCGAGTCCTCCCTCCCTCCCGCCCACAAGGTCCGTGAGTTCGCCGCCCGCCAGACAAACTTCCAGGTTAGTGTAACTTACACTTCTTTGTTAAAGTGAGCAATGCATGCTCCCCCTCCGTTCTGCTGCTGTCCCCCACCCCCCTGAGATCTGCTGCTGTCCCCCACCCCCCTGAGATCTGCTGCTGTCCCCCCCCACTCCCCCTGAGATCTGCTGCTGTCCCCCCCACTCCCCCTGAGATCTGCTGCTCTCCCCCCCACCCCCCCTGAGATCTGCTGCTCCCCCCACTCCCCCTCAGATCTGCTGCTCCCCCCCCACTCCCCCTCAGATCTGCTGCTCTCCCCCCCACTCCCCCTGAGATCTGCTGCTCTCCCCCCCACTCCCCCTCAGATCTGCTGCTCTCCCCCCCACTCCCCCTCAGATCTGCTGCTCTCCCCCTCACTCCCCCTCAGATCTGCTGCTCTCCCCCCCACTCCCCCTCAGATCTGCTGCTCTCCCCCCCACTCCCCCTCAGATCTGCTGCTCCCCCCCACTCCCCCTCAGATCTGCTGCTCTCCCCCCCCACTCCCTCTCAGATCTGCTGCTCCCCCCCCACTCGCCCTCAGATCTGCTGCTCTCCCCTCCATCTTTCCTCCGTGTCCCCCTCTGTTCTGCTGCTGTCCCCCTCCGTTCTTCCTCCGTGTCCCCCTCCGTTCTGCTGCTGTCCCCCTCCGTTCTTCCTCCGTGTCTCCCTCCGTTCTGCTGCTGTCCCCCTCCGTTCTTCCTCCGTGTCTCCCTCCGTTCTGCTGCTGTCCCCCTCCGTTCTTCCTCCGTGTCCCCCTCCGTTCTGCTGCTGTCCCTCTCCGTTCTTTCTCCGTGTCCCCCTCCGTTCTGCTGCTGTCCCCCTCCGTTCTTTCTCCGTGTCCCCCTCCGTTCTGCTGCTGTCCCCCTCCGTTCTTTCTCCATGTCCCCCTCCGTTCTGCTGCTGTCCCCCTCCGTTCTGCTGCTGTCCCCCTCCGTTCTGCTGCTGTCCCTCTTCGTTCTTCCTCCGTGTCCCCCTCCGTTCTGCTGCTGTCCCCGACGTTCTTCCTCCGTGTCCCCCTCCGTCCTCCATGTCCCCCTTCGTTCTGCTGCTGGCCCCCTCCGTTCTTCCTCCGTGTCTCCCTCTGTCCTGCTGTCCCCCTCCATTCTTCCTCCATGTCCCCCTCCATCCTCCATGTCCCCCTCCGTTCTGCTGCTGACCCCCTCCGTTCTGCTGCTGACCCCCTCCGTTCTGCTGCTGTCCCTCTCTGTTCTGCTGCTGTCCCTCTCCGTTCTTCCTCCGTGTCCCCCTCCGTTTTCCCCAAAAATTGGCAAAAAAAGTATCAAAAACCATCTTTTTTGGGCGGGCGCGGGGGGGGGGTCCCTGAATGGCAGTTTGGAAATGTGGTCACCCTATTGCCACCCTATAACAGGATGTTTTTGAACAAGGACCTTCATGACAGGCTCACCAGGTATTATTTTAATCTAAAAAATGCTGAGGATTTTCCAAAAAACTGAAGACCATTGTTGAAATATATATATTAACACCTTAAAGTCCATATAAAATTCTAATAATTATGTTTAGTTATGCTAATCTTCAGTATATCTTTATCCCTTTCTCATCCTGACCAGTTTTGTTTCCACTTGCAAAATACAATGCACATTATCAATTTGAATGATCAGTAAAATCTCTGATCCTTCCCTGTCTCAAATAGCTTATTATTTGCAAACAGACCTATAGCATTAAAGTGGGGAGGGGCAAAGAGGATCGGTCCTATGCTGCATCTGTTCCCCGGCACCTCTACACTGAAAACGGAGCAATTGAACATCGCCGTTTGCTCGATTTTGAGAGCTCCGTGAGCAGAGAGCTGTAGACTGTCAGTCACAGCTCTCTGCTCATCTCCCTCTGCGCTCTTTGGAGCGCTGAGCTGTGGAGAGGCGGAGCTCGCTGAGAGGCTGAGATGGGTGTCAGTCCAGGCACCTGGTGGATTCAGAGTTTATTGTCGTGATGACGCGGTGCCTGGACTGATATCTGTGATGTCAGCAAAGAGCGGGACTTCAGCCTGCTCTCTGCTGAAAGCGGGTCACAGGAGTGCAAAACTAATTGCACTCCTGTGATCCATAGGAGAAGTCCAGCCAAACGAGCTTTGGCTGGACTTCTCCTTTAAAAAGATTGGAGTTTATTTGTTTTTGCATATACAGTGCTTTGCAAAAGTATTCATCAAATCCCCCTTGGATTTTACCTAATTTTGTTACATTACAGCCTTTAGTTCAATGTTTTTTCAATCTGAATTATATGTGATGGATCAGAACACAATAGTCTAAATTGGTGAAGTAAAATTAGAAAAATATATATACATAAAACTATTTTTCAGAAATAAAAAACTGATAACTGGCATGTGCGTATATATTCACCCCTTTGTTATGAAGCCCATAAAAAGCTCTGGTGCAACCAATTACCTTCAGAACTCACATAATTAGTGAAATGATGTCCACCTGTGTGCAATCTAAGTGTCACATGATCTGTCATTACATATACACACCTTTTTGAAAGGCCCCAGAGGCTGCAACACCTAAGCAAGAGGCATCACTAGCCAAACACTGCCATGAAGACCAAGGAACGCTTCAAACAAGTAATCTTTTTCTACAGACTGGCAGGCAGTATAGGGGAGAGGAGTGTAAATAGTATGACAGTAGAACAGTGGGCTGTACATTCAGAGGGTTGCATAGGATATGACAGGGGCATGATGGTGGCCAGTATGTGCTGAAGAGAAATGCAAAGGTTATGACAGCAGACAGTATGTATAGGGGAACAGTGCAGAAGGTAAGACAGCAGCCAGTATGTGAAGGAGAACAGTATGGAGAATATGGCAGTGGGCATTATGTGCAAGAGAGGAATGTGGAGGGTATGATGGTGGGCAGCAGGGGGGAATTACAGAAGGCATGGTGGCAAGGGCATGTTGGTGGGCAGTATGTGCAGGAAAGGAGTGCAAGAGGCATGATGATTGGTACTGTGTAGGAGAGGAGTGTGGAAGGTTTGACAGCGGACATGTGAATGAGAAGAGTGTGGAGAGCATGACAGTGGGCAGTATGTTAAGAGAGAAGTCCAAAAGGTATGCTGGCAAGCTGTATGCGCAGGAGAGAGTTACATAGTTACATAGTAGGTGAGGTTGAAAAAAGACACAAGTCCATCAAGTCCAGCCTATGTGTGTGATTATATGTCAGTATTACATTGTATATCCCTGTATGTTGTGGTTATGCAGGTGCTTATCTAATAGTTTCTTGAAACTATCGATGCCCCCCGCTGAGACCACAGCCTGTGGAAGGGAATTCCACATCCTTGCCACTCTTAAAGTAAAGAACCCTCTACGTAGTTTAAGGTTAAACCTCTTTTCTTCCTATTTTAATGAGTGGCCACAAGTCCTGTTAAACTCTCTTCTGCGAAAACGTTTTATTCCTATTGTGGGGTCACCAGTACGGTATTTGTATATTGAAATCATATCCCCTTTCAAGCATCTCTTCTCCAGAGAGAACAAGTTCAGTGCTCGCAACCTTTCCTCATAACTAATATCCTCCAGACCCTTTATTAGCTTTGTTGCCCTTCTTTGTACTCGCTCCAATTCCAGTACATCCTTCCTGAGGACTGGTGCCCAGAACTGGACAGCATACTCTAGGTGCAGCCGGACCAGAGTCTTGTAGAGCGGGAGAATTATCGTTTTATCTCTGGAATTGATCCCCTTTTTAATGCATGCCAATATTCTGTTTGCTTTGTTAGCAGCAGCTTGGCATTGCATGCCATTGCTGAGCCTATCATCTACTAGGACCCTCGTGTCCTTTTCCATCATAGATTCCCCCCAGAGGTTCTCCCCCCAGTGTATAGCTGCAGTGAATATTGTTCAGAATACTTTATTACAGAGGCAGTATGTGCAGAAGGTATGATGGCAGTCAGTACATGTGGGAAAGAGGTGCAAAGGGTATAGCAGCAGACAGTATGTGCAAAAGAGGAGTGCAGAGGGTATATGGTAGTGGGCAGTGTGTGCATGAGAGGAGTGTAGAGGACATACACTCATTGTTTAGGAAAGATATAGCTCCTTTATCATTATCGACAGGACTAAGTAGCTAATTAAAATTAGGCCTTCTAATATTAAATGATGAAGCTTACAGAGTTTAATTGATCACAAAATCCACAGTCTTAGATCTGTACTTGCATGTGATCCATCATGTTCAGTAATACCGAGTTACAGGCCACCACCATCAGTCATATCCTCTTTGCTTAATGCATCCAAGATGCTTGGATGTAGGACGTTGCCAGGGTCAAAAAACCTAATTAGGAAATTGGGACCATGGAAGTAATTAGGAATGATGTCAGAAATATCCCAGTCTTCCTCCTTCAACACTGCTCCAAGCAAACCTAATTAAAAAATGTAGTAATATTTACACTGTTTTCAGTCACTATCTGTTGTCAGAAGGATTGCAATCCACTAGAGCAACATTGTCATGTTCAAATAGAAGTGACCTACATCTAGAGAAGTGCCATACTGCCAGAGCAATTCCATGTATAGACGTGTGCTGGGTGAATTTGTTGGCTTCTAGTCTCCCCTGTTTGTAGACAAACAGTTGCAGCAAGTACGGTAATTGCTTTAAGAAAAGCTATATTTTGCACTTGTTCACATAGTCTGCCTTTGACTTACAGTTGAACTCTACACAAACACCTAAATACATAGGTGATATACTGGAGGGGATAATAAGGGACTATATACAAGATTTTAGTAATGTAACGGTATCATTTATTTTTATTTTATTTATTTCAGGTACTTATATAGCGCCATCAATTTACACAGCGCTTTACATATACATTGTACATTCACATCAGTCCCTACCCTCAAGGAGCTTACAATCTAAGGTCCCTAACTCACATTCATACATACTAGGGACAATTTAGACAAGATCCAATTAACCTACCAGCATGTCTTTGGAGTGTGGGAGGAAACTGGAGTACCCGGAAGAAACCCACGCAGGCACAGGGAGAACATGCAAACTCCAGGCAGGTAGGCGAAAGTGCTATCCACTACACCACTGTGCCACCCATTAGCAGTAATCAGCATGGATTCATGAAGAATCGTTCTTGCCAAACCAATCTATTAACCTTCTATGAGGAGGTGAGTTGCCATCTAAATAAAGGAAGGCCCTTAGACGTGGTGTATCTGGATTTTGCAAAAGCATTTGACACAGTTCCCCATAACCGTTTACTGTACAAAATAAGGTCCGTTGGCATGTCCCATAGAGTGAGTACATGGATTGAAATGTGAAAACTGGCTACAAGGGCGAGTTTAGAGGGTGGTGATAAATGGGGAGTACTCTGAATGGTCAGAGGTGGGTAGTGGGGTCCCCCAGGGTTTTGTGCTGAGACCAATTATATTTATTTTGTTCATAAACGACCTGGAGGATGGGGTAAACAGTTCAATCCTGTATTTGCGGGTGATACTAAGCTAAGTACGACAGAAGCTTTTCATTGTATATTCTATAGCTATTGGCTACTGGCTATTGAACTTCCTTTTTTCTAGTCCCGTTGTGTGTGCTGTACGTCACCGCGTTCTGGACAGTCAGACTTTGGTTGGACTTTGGTTGGACTTTAGTTTGACCGTGTGAAGTCAAGACCGCTTGAATGGAATTCCCTCGGAGTTCCGTCGGAGAAACCTTCGGAGTTTATTCCGACGGCAAAACTGGTCATGTGTACGCAGCATTACAGGTCTCCTCTCCATCCCCACTATGTGAGTGAATAGAGAATCAACAGACTTATAAACTCACCTCACTGCCACTCTGCTCCCTTCTATCGGCATACAGCACAACTTATGCTGCTCCCTCTCTTAGTCTATGCCCTGCTCTAAAGGACCCGATAACAAGTCGTATGCCGGCTTTTAAAAAAATGAAAGCTGAATTTCAAATATGGCTATTTCTGCAAAACTCCACCTAATCCAATCATAGAAAGTTTTGCACTCCTTCAGAAAATGTGTCTTGCGATTGGTGCCTGTGCTAAGCGAGTGACCATCTGTGTCTACTAATCAGCACAGGACCTGAAAGTCAGCTGGAAATCACTGTAGTAGCAGTGCCCAATACAGTGATTTCCAACTTCCACAGGGATCTGTCGGGTATAATATATACATACATTGATCCAAGGTTTACTTTGGAAATAAATTTAAAATGGCCGACAGAATGAACCTCAAAAAAAAAAAAATTCTGATTTTGAAAGCTTTCCATAGGAAATACAGTTGTCAAATTGCAAAGGATACAAGCAGAATGTATCTCTATTGGTACTCTTCACCGTTCATATGTGTCTTGTAATAGGTTTGTTATTAGTGCACAATTACACACTTCACCTTGTATAAGTGAATTCCCTTTTTCACACAGTGAATATGGCAGACGTTTTTGGGATCCAGTCCTATTATTTTGATGATGTCCCATGCAGAAATGAGGATGTTGTAACTACATGGTGAAACAGTGGGAGGCCCTGCCACCATGAAGATGGTTGGAAAAAGGACACAGGGTTCTCACGTGTGCAGAGTGCCGGACACCGGATTATCGATTATGCGGAAAAAAAAATGTTTTTACAGTTTTCTCTGGATTTTGGTATTCCTGGCTCTTGCTCTGTAGCTTGAAGGTTTCTGAGTGTCTTGGGAGGGAAGAAGTCTCCAACCCAGTGTGTAGGTTTTGTGTCCAGGTGCACACAGCCCGTATAATGAAAGCCGGAGGATAGCTCAGGGCAGTTTCTGCCATTCAGAGACACAACTTTGGAGTGAAGATTGTTAGGGTTATTCTTCTCCTGTGATCAATCAAACTCCAAATGTTTTGAAAAGCAGACAATTTATTTTAGATGTGTCACACAAAAGGATGATGCTTACAAGTCAAAAGATGGAGTAAGAATCATATATAGAGATGAACAGCCCCCCTCCTAGTACTTACAATAATATAGCTATAATGCTTCTATTGGCTGAGGAAACACTGATAAGGTGTCTGGTACAAAATGGTACGTACTTTATTGGCTAATCTGTGTATCCTGTACACTTTGTTCTACCATATATGGCAAAGCTTGTTAGACAAAGACAAAAAGAAGTTAAATCAAACATGTGCTTAGAAGCCATCTTAAAAATCAGTCTCAGGGTTTTTCTTTTTTTGATAGTCACACAATAAACACTTAAAACTTTTCTAACATTCCATCCTCTTGTGACTATTTAATCTCACACATTTTGATGATAGTCTCTGTGTTATACACTTTCGGACTGTATGTCATTAGGTTGAGACTTGAGACTGCGGCTTCAGTAAGTTTTTGTGAAAGCCTTCGAATACAGGGAATGCAGCAGCAGTGACCAAAATGGCCAAAGCCACAGCAATTGAGATCAAACATGATGTGATAAGTCCAGTCCACTTACCGAACCATCCTTCAAGCCAGTTTGTGAATGGATCATTAATACCTGAGTTTTCCGCTAATTCATTCAATAGAGCAGTCAGTCCTTCCAGGGCTTGGATCTCGATCCCTCCAGGAGCTGTTTTGTTAGGGATAAAGGTGCAACACATTCTACCAAACATTTTGCATACCCCTCCTCTTTTAACTAAGGTCATTCGGTTCTGCCATGCCATTAGAGATGTGGGGGCCGACTGTTCTACTAGGCCCTTCACAGCATCCCTAGTATAGTTTACAAATCGTTGTTGGTTATAGTGTATATAGTTAACCCAGTCAACATTTTTATCTATAGTCACCCACCAGAAAAGAGACTCAAACCCAGCTGTCACCTGATTCCTAGCCCTAAACTCATCACCCTGCGAGGAACCTCAATCTCATCTATGTAGATCTGAGAGTCAAATGACCCCATGGGAGAGGTGTCCCTCCGATACCGTTAGTGACTCTAGTCCACGGGTGTTCTAACAGGATCCTCAGGGGCATAGCACAATTTCCTCTGGCATTGGGCAGTATCCTAGCTCGCAGTTTCTTATCCCCACACATCCACCAGTCATTGGGTAGTGACCCAAGATCCACCCCGCTATGGTTCCCTGGGAGTGCAAAACAAGTAAAGTTGGCGTACATACCTTATTTAACATCTCAGTCATCCCCCTGTTTGACACGTGTTACTCCTTGTGTCAATACTGCTGCATACCTAAATAGGGATTTTGACAAAATTTTCAGTCAGGTGACATGTAGATGTTATCTAAATTTGTGCAACCTTTTGTTTTCCAATATTGTTCCTCCCCGGGAGGGGGGGGGGGGCATTCTGCTGCATATCAGTAAGGACTGTATGATCTATCTCTATGGATTTCCTGTTCTGTCATTATTTGTGTTTCTTGTGCCGCCATTTTGGCCGCTTCATCTGTCCTTTCATTTCCCTTTGAGATGGGGTCTGTATATTTTGTGTGTGCATGACATTTGCAGATTGCAAGCTCTTTTGGTAACTGTATTGCATCTAGGAGTTCTAGAATGAAGTCTGTGTGTGAAATTGGTTTACCACTGGAGGTGACCATCCCCCTGTTTTTCTATTGTTGTGCAAAAACATGTACTGTTGAAAAGGCATATTGACTGTCAGTGTATATGGTTACGGATTTTCCTTTTGATAGTATGTGTAGCGCTGGTAGATTTACAATCTACCGCAGATTAGGTAAATTTAGTAAATTATGTGTTAGGAAGGTTAAAAGTTCGCCTCTGTTCCAGCTTGGCTGACGTTGTGTGTGCGTCCGTGCTGACCGTTGGGTGTCGCTGTTACCATTAGTCAGTGTTGGAAGGGCAACGTGTTGAAGTGTATAGATGCTCCTCTGTCTCGGAGACAAGCTCGGTGGAGGTGGTCCTCCGAGTTGCATTCTGGGAAAGGGGGTATATATGGGACAGACGCCATGTTCTAGGGTCGTTTTGCAGCCACCTGCTGGCCCTCCTGGCCGACAGGTATGCGTTAAGGAGCTACCTCGTGGTCCTCCAATCGGGAGGCCCACGATGCTGCGGCGCAGGGGTGGGTCCAGAGGCTTGTCTGGGGCCTACCACCGCGGCCGAGAAATGGTCCTGAGCTGTCGGTCCTGTGGGACGAAGCTGGACAGCCGAGGAGATCCTAGGGGAGGACCCGTCTTGGAGAGATCACGCAATGTGTTGGTCTATAGAGGGGCCTGGTGACTCGGTTGCAGGACGTATCCAAAAGAAGTAACTATACAGCATAGTGTCGCCAGTTCGGCTTAAAGGTTCAGGCACAGTGACTGACTGTTCACTGCAGAAGATCTGATACATCCTGTGGCAGAGGATCGTGCGGATTTACCCCACCCAAATAAGTCTGTGGCAGGGACTTTAGATTCGTGCTGCGTACTGGCTGCTAGACCGGTGAGAGAGGCAGGGGAAGTTTGTCCTGTATACCTCGGGAGATGTTGAGGGACTGGGCATGACCTGCCATCGATGTGGAGGATTGGCCGTGCATCTTCGTCCATTCGGCCGATGTCCGCCGTGTAGAGAGTATTTGTTTGTAGTGGAGCCACCTACTATGCCACCCCGTGCCTACCGGATGGATTGGGGGACAAGTATCGCTACAGTGGAAGCTGCTATCGCTACAGAGAGAGAGCGACAGGCTGCCACTTCGCCTGTTGCTACCGACAATGTTTCAGAAAGAGACACTGCTGCTTCCGTCTCATCAGGAGACATTACTTTGATTCCTGAGTCCACTACACCTGTTCCTGTGGTGCCTACTCAGAAGAAGGTGGGCTATGTGAAGGCTTCTCGCGGCCGTGGTCGAGGCCTACCCCAGAGGTTACCTGAGCCGGAGCTACCAGAGTCTACGTCTGGAACGGGTAAGCCATTGTTGGGGACTGTAAATAAGTATTTGCCAGCAGAAGAATTGAGAGACTCGGAAATAGAATCCATGCCGAATCTTTCCAGGGATGATGACTTGTTCGAAACTATGTCGCAAGAGCTATTGTGGTCACAAGGCGAAGATGTTGCCTCCACAATGACCCTTCCTGAATGGACTGCCATGAGTTCTGGGAAGACGTCAGCCTGTGTGGAGACGCACAGTGCTGTTGCGAGGACTTTGTCAAAAGTTATTGATTCGCTACAGACATCGGCTGGGTCTATGGTGAAAAAGTCATTAGACTCCTGTGTACCGCCTGGTATGGGAAAAGACAGATCTTTGCTAAAACTTGCTCGCTTGCAAAGGATGTTAAACAAGCGTGTGGCCGCAGAGTATGGATTATAATTCCCCTATGTGCCCCAGGATGTCGTGCGGGAGATTGAAGCTAATCGGGAACTTTGGTACAATGAAGCTGTTTGGGACTACCTGTCTGTGCCTAAGCCCTTTAGAAAGACTGGATGTTCTGTCCGGATGGATGAACGTTTTAACGGATGCTTTGTTCATTGGAACTATGGTCGGCATATCTATGCTGATAAAGTGGTGATCTGCAGACCGGGAAAGGACAATGCTGTATATTTCATTACCACTGTAGATAAAGAAGGAAAATATGTGACTCTACCAGATCCTCAGTTTTACTTGTAATTGTGGACACTATTACTTTGAAGTTATCTACTTAGATAGCGACAGGGCAAAGAGATCTGCGTGGTCAAGATCTACAGATCCTGTTCTGTGTTTAAATCCAAGGACTTCTGTTTGCTAGCCGGATTTCTTTTATAAGAAAAGTTCTTGTGCAGGGATGGACTCCAAAAGTACATATTCTTTCTAATACAAATCATAGGAAGAGAGTCTCATTTTAAATGAGACTTTGCTCCTGGTGTTGCGTAGTGTGTATATATGTGTGTTTAAATATGTTTCTTTTTCAGAGATCATATGTATAGCTGGGAGGCTTTTCAGCTAGTTAGTGAGGTTGTAAAAAAAAAAAAATTATATTGTGGTTTTGTTTGCGGCTGTGAACATAATGTTTTATAGATATAAGTCTCATAATGTCTTTAAACTGTCCTTTTTCTCTCTCTTTGCCTATCTAAAGTTATGAGAAATTCAAATGCTACTCTCAGGCTTGAGAGTTACTGTTACTGCGTTCAGGACAGACGTTGGGGACAGCGTCTATTGTAGTGGGGGGAGTATGTAGCGCTGGTAGATTTACAATCTACCGCAGATTAGGTAAATTTAGTAAATTGTGTGTTAGGAAGGTTAAAAGTTCGCCTCTGTTCCAGCTTGGCTGATGTTGTGTGTGCTTCCGTACTGACCGGTGGGTGTTGCTGTTACCATTAGTCAGTGTTGGAAGGGCAACGTGTCGAAGTGTATAGATGCTCCTCTGTCTCGGAGACAAGCTCGGTGGAGGTGGTCCTCCGAGTTGCATTCTGGGAAGGGGTATTTATGGGACAGATGCCATGTTCTAGGGTCGTTTTGCAGCCACCTGCTGGCCCTCCTGGCCAACAGGTATGCGTTAAGGAGCTACCTCATGGTCCTCCGATCGGAAGGCCCACGATGCTGCGGCGCAGGGGTGGGTCCAGAGGCTTGTCTGGGGCCTACCACCGCGGCCAAGGAATGGTCCTGAGCTGTCGGTCCTGTGTGACGAAGCTGGACAGCCGAGGAGATCCCAGGGGAGGACCCGTCTTGGAGAGATCACGCAGCGTGCTGGTCTATAGAGGGGCCTGGTGACTCGGTTGCAGGACGTATCCAAAAGAAGTAATTATACAGCATAGTGTCGCCGGTTAGGCTTAAAGGTTCAGGCACAGTGACTGACTGTTCACTGCAGAAGATCTGATACATCCTGTGGCAGAGGATCGTGCGGATTTACCCCCCCAAATAAGTCTGTGGCAGAGACTTTAGATTCGTGCTGCGTACTGGCTGCTAGACTGGTGAGAGAGGCCTATCCAGACGAGCAAAGCGTGCGTCCCATGAGGGGAACGTATTCCACATAATTATCTGAATTCTACCGGGACATTTATCGCTAAGATTTTGTAAGAAGATATTTGAGTTTCTCCTGAAGGTTTCCTTTTCCGTCTCTTTCCTGCTACTTCCTAAAGTTTGACTGTTTAATAAAGCATTGAAAACGTACTCCAGTGTTGGTGCGTGTGTCGTCCAGAAGTAAACTCAATGGAACCCCTAGACCAGGGGCCGGTGAAACAGAGGGAAGCAAAGTGAAGGTAACAGATCCGCTTAAACCAGCAGCTCCACCGTGAGTTAGTGCTACATATGCATGCTCTTGTCAGTGCTACAAGTTCTGCTACTTGTGCTGAATAATGTTTTGGTAATGGCCTAGCTTCCAAAATTTCATCCTGTGTCACTACTGCATATCCAGTTGCATTTGTGCCATCTAGATTTTTCTTACTGGAGCCATCAACAAAAAGTGTCATGTCAGGGTTAGATAATGGTACATCTTTCAAATCACTTTGTGGCAGTACCTTTTCAGCGATGGCAGTAGTACAGTTATCTTTATGACCATCAGTAGGAAGAGGTATTAGTGTGGATGGGTTTAATGTAATACATCTCTGTATTGTTTAAGTGAGGTTGTGTCAAAAGTATTGTCATACAGGAAAGGTGTCATGCTGGGCTCAAATGTGATATCTTTTGTTGTAAAAGGATAACAGATACTGCATGTGGTACTTTAGGTGTCAGCGGGTGATATAGCACTATAGATGCTGAGGCCTTAACTGCTTCAGCTGCAGCTACCACTGCCTGTACACAGGGTGGAAGTGCTCTAGTTACACTGTCTAATTTTGTAGAATAGTAAGCAATCGGCCTCTGGCGCCTGCCATGTGACTGTGTAAGTACTGATGTCATGTGACCTTCCCTTGAGTCTACTGTTTGTTTGAAAGGTTTGTCATAGTTTGGTAAAGCTAGCACTGATGAACTAGAAAGGACTTGTTTTAGGTCAGTAAAGGCTGTCTCTGTTTCTTCACTCCATTTTTTAGCATCCTGGGGGGCCATAGGGCTCCCATGTATTGCCCGAACTAACGGGGCAGTCAGCATGGAATACCCGGGAATCCAGGCTCTACAAAAATTTGTCATACCCAGGAAGGACATCATTTGTTTCTTTGTCTCTAAGGACGGTGTAGTCTACATTATTTCATACCTTAATTTAATGTTCTAAACTCTAAAATAGCTCTAAAGGTTCAATTTTTGTACTCATCCATGTAATCAGTAGACACCCATAAAAAGGAACTCTCCTCATTCTTCAGTTGTGTAGAAGGAGGGGGGGTGTCATATCTGCACTTGAATTGGGGAAAATTGATAATTTTTATCTAACATGAATGAGCACAGGATCACAGGTCAAACTACCAAAGAAAGCCTTCCTTACCTTGGAGTTGTTAAAAACAATATTCTTTCATTTATTCAAATATAAGTCCACCAAGTATGCAGACATAAAATGTTTCCTAGCGACATTTTGATTATTTGACATATAGATTGTGTATATATATATATATATATATATATATATATATATATATATATATATATATATGTGTATATATATATATATATATATATATATATATATATATATATATATAAATATTTTTTTCTCAGACCCCAATATTTTAGCAGAATTTAAGAAAACTTGAACCCCCTTTTGTATTGTTCCCCTTATTCTCTGGTCCCAAGTAAAATCCACAGGGTCCCAAAACAGAACTTTTTTTTTTTAACCCAAACACATATTCTGATTCAGAGCTTAGCCTTTTTAACTTTATAAATATACCCAAATATAAACAGCATTGCATCATTAACACTTTACAGTTGAAAGTCTGGGAATTCTAAAAGTAACATATCCAAGAAATATTTACTTTATGACTGTTATTCGGACTTTCTTTCCCACTAATAATCCTAATATATTCACAGATGCACAAATTAACCTCTGTGTGCTTAAAGGGTTAATGCTGTCCTACTAGTCATCCATCATCATCTCCCTCTCTTCTGCTACTGCTCAATCTGCTTTTTCTTGTTTCTGAGAAACAGCTTCTTGACCATCATTTTGGGCTATAAAAGCATAAAGTCTGTTGTATTCCCTTTTCTCTCCTCTCTCTGGTCTTCAATGCTACTGCACACTTCTCTTAGCAAAGCCCATTCAAATCCTTGTTTCCTTATGGCAGTAAAAGGTATAAACTTATTGTTTCCTTATGGCAGTAAAATTAGCACTCACATACTGTCTCTGGACCAGACACATTTAAAGTAATCAAAACCATTCTCAGCCTTTTCTTTTCTAACATTCATCAAGCCACTTGATAATTCTACAACATTCTGTTCACTTTCTTTATAGTGCAATTCACTTTCATGTTTCCTATCTACTTCTTTAAAACCATTATTAATTTCTGCTATGTGATTCCTTTAATATTCTGGCATGCTAAAATAAAAAAAGCAACCTGGTCTTATCAGTGTATGGAACCTTTTCTTTTTTATACGCTCAGTTTCAATATATACAATATAACCCTTCTGTATTGTCATAGCTGGTCAAGAGTTAACTTTTTTTACAGACACAATCTCTCACACAGGAATTTGAAATGGAGGAGCAATTCACTCCCTCCTTACAAGAGATTCACATGAGGGGAGGGGGTGAGGAAAACTGCAAAGAGCAGGCTTTAGTCTCCCCAAATGATTTCTCGCACTTATCCCCGACATGGTTCGTCATACCAGACTTAATCATTGAATCCCATGATTAAGTCTGGTATGACGAAACATGTCGGGGCGTGGCTGTACGGCATCCAAACAATAGCAGAGAGTGACGGAGGAGACGCTGCATCTCATTTCCGTGCATGAGCGGAGGATCCTTGCGCGATTCAGACGAGAGTCAGCGGGTGGGGTGAGAGCCTGTTTCCGCTGATCTTGGGTCCGCCGCGACCGTGTTTACATTGGTGCTGGGAGTTCACACAGGAGTATTGAGAAGTTGGATTGCTGTGCTGTTTTTGGCTTGATTTTACAAGTTTGTAATGTGAGTGCAATGATTGAAGGTTACACAGTTTAATAAATGTTGTGTTTTACGGTATCACACTATGTGCACATTTTTTATTTACATATGGAATGAAATGACACTGGGTCGGATGGAACGTGGATCTTGAATGTACAATGTTTTATGCGCTTTTGCCCAAACACGAGAGTGTGAGGCATATTCATTCGGTGAGTGTTGAATTCAGAGGGAGAGGAATCACTGGCACGTTTGATTTGGTGGACATTTTCAGCAATTTGCACACTTTTTCACGGTGTTCTGTTCTATGGACATTTCTACGGATGTATTTCTACATTTTTTTATATATGATGGACTTTTGAAATATTTTTTGGTTTAGGAGTGATACACACAAGTGTCATTTATATTATTTCAGTACACTGGTTTTATACTTTGAACACTGGGTTATGTTATATCACTGATTTTTGGACTCTTTTTGATGTTGTTTTATTTACAGGTTAGAGTGATATACATAAGTGTCGTTTACATCATCACAATACACTGATTGTACACTTTGAACACTGGGGCATGTTATATCACTAATAATAGCGCCGCTTATATTATTTTGTGGGTTTTGCAAATTAATATAGATTATTTATAGTTCACATTTAAAGTGGCAGCTTTGTTTCAAATATTTCACATTTTGATTTATACTAAGTGGTGCAATAGACACTTTTCCTGAGCGCAGTGGTGGGGACTCAAGGAGGGCGCAGTTTTTTTGGGTACCAGAGTAAACATTTAGATAACACTTGCATCTGGTCTAATTCTCTTCTGCTAGACCCATCAGTGATATGGCTATTGGATTATCTCTACCTGAATTTGCAACTCCAACTGTTTGGTTCCTATGAGTCCGGCCGAGGGTTGTCCCCGAGCAGGCGGCCCAGATTTAGCACAGTCTCCCAGACAATGTTGTCAGTGGTACCTGAGACGGTGCAGTAATCCAAGACGCCAGCTCCGGTCCAATCCCAATGGGCCATATAGTGCAATGCCACCTGGTATTTTACATAGTTATCTGCTTAATACATCTGCTAGCAAGGTGTTGGCTGCCTTACAGAGCGAAGCCATAAGAAAATTCAACCAAGTATCTCTTTAAGCTTTTGCAAAGTTTCCTACTTCTCTGCCAGCTCCCATTCTGTCACTGATAGGCAAGCAGGCTACAACACAAGGGGAGGGGGGAAATGAGTTGTGTCTGCCAGTTACCAGGCACACAGAACATGAAATGTGAAGAATGATTTTTTTTTGCTGGTTATTTAAACTCCTATTATCAACCCATACCTTTTTTTGATCTTTGGGTCCTAACAATTTAAGTTTATCCACCAAATCCTGACACTTTTTTACAGTTAGTTTACTATTGAATTCAAACTTCCACTCCCACTTGGCACATTAGGAACACAGCAGCCCCATAAGCAGGCACAAAACATTCTTTTACAGAGACTATTCCCCATTGTCAGCGCCAGTCAGGTCTCATATTAACCTATAAAACACTGGGATAGTGACCGTCAGCCCACGGTAACAGTAGGAATACAAGAAGAGTAAAAATATCAGCACTTCCCGCACTATAGGGAGAATCAAAAAAATTATTGGCACACCATAGACAGAAAGTTTAGCTCCCTATACAACCCCTCCCCTTACTGGGAGTATCTCAGTTTTTTTGCCGGTGTCTTAGGTGTTGGTCACGAGTAAAAATGTGCTGTGCTGAGCTCCACAGGGAAAAATCTTGCTGGAGCAAGCCATGCAACCAGATCCATTCAAAGTGTCTTTACAGACCCAGGAGTGTGGATCCCCCGATAAAGAGGCCCCGGTTCCTGAAGGTTTTTTAACAGGGCCTACCGTGAGTGGTGAAGCTTAGGTCTGTCTGGTTTACCACAGAACCCTGCAGCCGGATAAGGTAAGGGAGATTCCTAAGGAATTTTTCTAATTCTTGTGGGTTTTCTCCTTTAAGTAAATGTTGTCATGACATGTCAATTCGCCACCGGAGGCTGTCAAGAGCACGTACCTGATTCCATGCTTTGTAGGGAAAAAAATGCAGAGAAATGCATTGGGTGGACGCCCCCTTGGACTTTAAAGGGCAGGAAAAAATGGATAGGAGGTAGATGAGTATAAAAGGCAGAAAATGCCAACTTTATTAATGCACAAAAATTCAAAGATAGGAAAAGTTCAAAATCGTATATATTACAAAAATGCACCAATGATAAAACATAAAGATTTGTTACACAATATATATCACCCAAGGCTGGTAATCCAAAGTGTTACTCATGATGAGTTGAACTTAATTTGAATTTCACAGCATATATCCCGACATGTTTTGGAAAATCGCATTGGAGTGTAATTTTCCTTCTTCAGGAGAAATTTATAAATGGGTATATTATTGTTGTATCTGTAACACAAATGTATATATGTATAATACACACATAGTATTTGTAGTATAGGCATCAACAATATGATTTGGAGCCTAATTATATCATGTTACAAACGTGGTATATATAAAAAATACTTACATACATATCATTGACTCATTGAGCGGGTAGAGGATAAAAACAAAAGAGAAAATACAGGCTGGCTGCATGAATCCATAAGCACGGCATAAAGGTTATCCATGTGTCCATGGGTTGGAGAGCGAGATGCATTCACAAGGGTCGCCTGGTTCACAGCGGAAAACAAGTCTAACCACTGTGGAGACAGATATAACAAAGAAGGGGTGATTAGATCCAACTGATAATATTACAGAGTAATAAGGGTAAAGAAAATGCTGATCAAGCAGAGTAAACACATGGACAGAGACCATGTCCATGTGTTGGCAAGTATGAAAGTAGCGTTTACCTTTAGGATATACCATATAGCTGAGATCCGGGCTACAACTGAAGGACTGACATGGAATGTCCAAGTGTCAGTCTTATTATACCCACTGGAATTAGTGTGGGCCAATCAGGTGGTTAGCTCTGCCTGATCAGCTGTGTGCTTCACAGCTGATCGCGGAGATCAGAGCATCCTGACGGAGGGGCGTGCAGCGTAGCCATGCCCCTAGGGGCGTGATGACGTCACGCGTCTCAACGTCACCGGCGGGAGAAGAGAGCGCCATCCGCTCATCAAACAGGTGGCGGCAGAGGTGCTGATAGGCTCCCAATGGTGCAGTGAAGCAAGGGAATGGGCAAAACATATGTCCAATGCCCACCCTGCTCCAATGGAGCCCACCCGACGGGTGTCTGCATAACGACACTGCCGAGGAGGGGGCTAAAGAGCCACCTATTGGTGAAAAAGGATCTGAGCAGCCAGCAAGTTTACAATGGAGAGATGATTACAAAGACATGACAGATACATATACATACATATATACAATGTAGATGGTGACAATGAGCATCTCAAATATAGAACAAGGGTACCGAAAAGAGCAAGAGTAAATAAATAAGTTTTTTAGAAACGGAGTTGTATTAGAAAATGATAATATAAATAGAGAATCTTGAACAGGGTGGAGATAGATGAAAAGTTAGAGCGCACATGCACTTTAACATTGAAAATATCTATTTACAAGCGTAAATGCAGGAGAGTATTTATGGAGCCTCCTGGTTAACGCTGTATTTTTAACTGTATTTATAAAGTGAGTAAGTGGCAATGTCGTGGTCATGGACAATGCCCAATACATCGAGATGTGCAAAAACATACTCGGCAATCTCGATTGGTATCGACCAATTCAGCGATCGGTACTTGATAAATTCACTCACGATTTCTATTTATTGGTTGATTCAGCCTTCCACCAAAACATTGTAACGAAACAAACGTGGGAGTACGTTAGAACTAGCCATCCTGGGCACGAGACAAGGTTGCCCCCTATCCCCACTCCTCTTTAACATCGCCTTAGAACCCCTCTCTAGATACCTTACTCTAGAGACCCCATTACACGGCATCAAAATAGGATCCCAAGAACTCCGCACATCACTCTTCGCCGATGACATCCTAATTTTCTCAACCAACCCCTCCTCTGACATGTCCACCATCAAAACAATCTTTGATGAATTTAAACTCTGCTCGGGTCTCCGCATAAATTACAGCAAAAGCGAAATTCTCCCCATAGGCACTTTATCTGTCCCTCGCTGGGCACAACACTCACCCTTTCCAGTAGCCAAGTCACACATAACATATCTAGGCATTAAAATAGGAAGACTGCCCCATTCTATATACCATCTAAACTATCCCCCACTGTTGAAAAAAATTTCTCAAGAATTGGATAACTGGATGGATCTGCCCCTTTCGCTCCTGGGAAGATGTCACCTAATAAAAATGGTCAGTTTCGCTCGATTACTTTACCCTCTCCAAACGATACCATTACTTCTTAAACACGCAGATATCAAAAACTTAAACAAAGCCATCTCCAAATTTCTCTGGTGGAACAAAAGACCACGTATAGCCCTTGCTAAATTGTATCTTCCCAGACGCGAAGGAGGGATTAGTCTCCCAAATATCAGAACATATAACTTCTCTTGCCTACTCAGGATAAGCCTAGACTGGATATTGCAACTTTCTCGCTGCTCTAATTACTCCATGGAAGCTTCAATGGCCCAACTGTACTCCCTGGTGGCATTACTTCATTGCAGGTGGAAATCAACTCCCCCACCCATACAACACAATCTTCTCCTTAGAGACACAGCCATAGCTTGGAGGGAAGTACGGAAAGCACTGAAACTTTCACCCTTTATGTCCAGACATCTCCCGATTCAAGGAAATCCCAGCTTCCCACCGGGTTTGGAATACAAACCCTTCACTATTTGGCAACAAAAAGGCCTCACACATTTTTCCACCCTATGTGATCTGGAAACAGGACGCCCTCATAACTTCTCTGTCATCGCAGACACTTTCTCTCTATCTATATCTCATACTTTACACTACGCACAATGCAACAGCTTTATAAAAGACTCATGCAGAGAGGAAAGTAAGAGATTTCAGACATCCATCACAGACTTACTACTCCACAGTGACTCTTATAAAATCTCGGATATCTATAAACCTTTCTTGATAAGGACTACTCCCCCACTTGCCTCCTCATCGGTAGCAAACTGGGGAAAGGACTTTCCTGACTCAGACATAGTGGAAAAGGTTCTTCAGGGGTACCAGAAAACGCTTCAGCTGACCCCCAATGAGGTATGGAGAGAAACTCAATTAAAAATTATGCACCGTGCCTACATACCCTTCATCTCGGACAAGACTGTCCAAGGTGCAGCAAATTGCCCCATGTGTCGACAGCCAAAACCATCACTTTCCCTCCGTTTCTGGACATGCCCCTCCATCTCCGCTTTCTGGGACCAAATCATCTCCTACATCTTCAAAATAACGCTGTTAAAAATACCTAAAGACCCCCTACTCCTCATCTTCGGATACTGGGACGACCAACTGCTCCCGTGGTCTCCAATCACCCACCCTACATATAAGGACTGGGCCTTGATCAGTCTCTTACTGGCTAGAAGACTAATTCTACAAAACTGGACCTCCTCTCTTTGCCCACAGATCTCGCAACTTAAAAGGGAGCTTCTAACCTTGCTTCACAGGGACAAACTCAACACCGACTTCAAAAAAGAACTCCCCCACACACGATTTTACTCAAGATGGTGGGCCTTCATGCAATCAACTCTGTCCCAAGAGGAACTACAGAACTTCGAAAATACTTCATTCGCTTACTATGACACTTCCATTACCACTCCTGAGGAGGAAGACACTCCCGTTCTCTCTTCTTCCTGTAACTCTATAGCAACTTAATACTTCAACTGACTGATGTATGCTTCCACTCCCCCCCCCATTCTATCCATCTTTCCCCCCCCCTTTTTCTTTTTCTTTTTGATACCAGTAGCTCCCGAAGGACCCACCCTGTTGATCCATCCAGTTATATCGTCATGATATGTCCATCTAAAAGTCACACCATATGTCCCACCCTGGTTATTTTGGTTCTACACCTATATATAAATGTGCATAGACTACTGGTATTTATATATATATATATATATATAAGTAAATATATATATGTAAAATGTTCAAAAATTATATATGTAAAATGTTAAAAAATTTTGTATACCAACTAATGTGATACCCTGTATTGCAATTTCTTTCAATAAAATCTATTGGAAAAAAAAAAAAAAGAACTAGCCATCCTAGAGAAGCTACATTCTATGCTTTGCCAAAGTTACACAAACAATTAAAAAAGCCACCCGGTAGACCTGTTATCTCCGGCTGTGGCAATCTCACTGAAAACCTGTCGAGTTGTAGATAACCACCTCAAACCACTCGTTACTTGCCTGTCATCCTATGTACGGGACACTCTACATTTCTTACAGACCCTTCAAGATCTGCACATTACGGATGGTGTCTTATTAGTAACCATCGATGTTGAGTCTTTGTATTGCACCATACCGCACGCTAAGGGTCTTTCCACAATACGCCATGGCGTATTGTGGAAAGACCCTTAGCGTGCGGTATGGTGCAATACACTTTCAAAGATGAAGCCAACAAGCTCAGAGTGAGACTCCTCGAAAGAGGGTATTCTAACTCTAGCCTCAAAAAGGTGTATAGAAAAACTATTGGGCAGTCATGCCCAATAGTCACAATTCAGTGAATGTAAACCTGAGTATACTGAATTCTTTTTGAATTCTTTAGAATTCATATTGTATCACAATGTCTTTTACTTTGACGGTTCCCACTACCTCCAGGTACAGGGCATGGCGATGGGGACTTGTTGTGCCCCATCGTACGCCAATCTGTACCTGGGGGAGTGGGAACACTCACTGCTCACTAATGATTTGCTGTCTGTCTATGTCAGCCATATACTTTCATGGCAACGTTACATAGACAACGTGTTTCTAATTTGGGATGGTTCGGCTGAGCTCCTACAGGAGTTTTTAGCCTCCATCAATCAAAATGAATTTAATCTCACCTTCACCATCTCTTATAGTACAACAGAGATCACATTTCTGGATGTGCTTGTTAAAAAGCAAGTTGACGGCAGTCTTTCAAGTCAGCTTTACCGCAAGTCCACAGCAGGTAACTCTGTTACATGCGACTAGCTTTCACCCCAAACCACTTTTAGCATCCATACCCTATAGTCAGTACCTCAGGGTACGTAGAAACTGTTCAGATGATGCCACTTTTAAAGATGAAGCCAACAAGCTCAGAGTGAGACTCCCTGAAAGAGGGTATTCTAACTCTAGCCTCAAAAAGGTGTATAGAAAAACAATTGGGCAGTCATGCCGTGATTTACTCAATACACAGAAATTACCCTCCACTAACAACACTAACAGGATTATCACCACCTATACAACACAACATAAACAACCTAAAGCGAATTTTGAACAAATATTGGCACCTACTTACCACGGACCCTCTACTGTCTCCATTTGTACCAGATACACCTGTTGTCACATACAGGAGAGCTCCCTCCGTGGGTGACAAGCTAGTCACAAGTGAATACAGATCTCATAGAGGGGATCCCTGAAAAACGCTGGGCACCTTCCCATGTGGAGGGTGCCCATACTGTCAATACATGGATAGGCGCCACAATGTAGTTCTACCAAATGGACATCACTTTCGTCCCAAGCACTACATTAACTGTAAGACTCCCGCTGTAGTATATTTACTGACACGTGAGTGTGGTTGTTACTACGTCGGTAAGATGGTAATGAGTTTTGGAAGAGAATATATCAGCACAGATCCACAATCCACTCCATTCCCAAGATTTTCTTCCTGGGACTAGACCGTATTCACATTCACTCCAGGGGAGGCGACTTCAACAAGCGCCTCCTCCAATGTGAGCTATGGTGGATATTTAATCTACAGGCCACTGCTTTACCCTGGTTGAATGAGGCATTCGATTTTCGCTCATTTCTTCCAGGTTCTACCTCTGGGGTCTGTGAAATAAATCTCTAAAAATCTTATTTTTTTGTATACACTGTCATCTTTATTACATTTCAAGACACTGTCTCTGCTTTTTACCTACAAAAACAGTTTGAGTAATAGTATCTCGTATCTACTAATACACGCAGTAATGTAGGGCTGAGTAACAGTCTCTCTTATCCATACACATAACCAGTTATGTAGGGTGGTTTATGGCAACACCTTACTCACTTTATAAATACAGTTAAAAATACAGCGTTAACCAGGAGGCTCTATAAATACTCTCCTGGATTTACGCTTGTAAATAGATATTTTCAATGTTAAAGTGCATGTGCGCTCTAACTTTTCATCTATCTCCACCCTGTTCAAGATTCTCTATTTATATTATCATTTTCTAATACAACTCCGTTTCTAAAAAACTTTTTTATTTATTCTTGCTCTTTTCGGTACCCTTGTTCTATATTTGAGATGCTCATTGTCACCATCTACATTGTATATATGTATGTATATGTATCTGTCATGTCTTTGTAATCCTCTGTCCATTGTAAACTTGCTGGCTGCTCGGATCCTTTTTCACCACTAGGTGGCTCTTTAGCCCCGTCCTCGGCAGTGTCGTTATGCAGACACCCGGCGGGTGGGCTGCATTGGAGCAGCGCGGGCATTGGACATATGTTTTGTTCGTGCCCTTGCTTCACTGCACCATTAGGAGCCTATCTGCGTCTATGCCGCCACCTGTTTGATGAGCGGTGGGCGCTCTCTTCTCCCGCCGGTGACGTGGAGACGCGTGACGCGGCATGATCTCCGCGATCAGCTGTGAAGCACACAGCTGATCAGGCGGAGCTAATCACCTGATTGGCCCACACTAATTCCAGTGGGTATAATAAGACTGACACTTGGACATTCTGTGTCAAGTCCTTCAGTTGTAGCCCGGATCTCAGCTATATGGTATATCCTAAAGGTAAACGCTACTTTAATACTTGTCAACACATGGACATGGTCTCTGTCCATGTGTTTACTCTGCTTGATCAGCATTTTCTTTACCCTTATTACTCTGTAATATTATCAGGTGGATCTAATCACCCCTTCTTTGTTATAACTGTCTCCACTTTGGTTACACTTGTTTTCCGCTGTGAACCAGGCAACCCTTGTGAATGCATCTCGCTCTCCAGCCCATGGACACACAGATAACCTTTATGCCTTGCTTATGGATTCATGCAGCCAGCCTGTATTTTCTCTTTTGTTTTTATCCTCTACCCGCTCAATGAGTCAATGATATGTATGTAAGTATTTTTTATATATACCACGTTTGTAACATGATATAATTAGGCTTCAAATCATATTGTTGATGCCTACACTACAAATACTATGTGTGTATTATACATATATACATTTGTGTTACAGATACAACAATAATATACCCATTTATAAATTTCCCCTGAAGAAGGAAAAGTACACTCCAATGCGATTTTCCAAAACATGTCGGGATATATGCTGTGAAATTCAAATTGAGTTCAGCTCATCATGAGTAACACTTTGGATTACCAGCCTTGTGTAATATATTGAGTAACAAATCTTGATGTTTTATCATTGGTGCATTTTTGTATTGTATACGATTTTGAACTGTTCCTATCTTTGAATTTTTGTACATTAATAAAGTTGGCATTTTCTGTCTTTTATACTCATCTACCTCCTATTCATTTTTTTTCCTGCCCTTTAAAGTCCAAGGGGGCGTCCACCCAATGCATTTCTCTGCATTTTTTTCCCTACAATGTTATCTAGGATGTCGGCAGGCTAGCACACTATCCAATTCTTAAAATTTATATGTTTGCTAATTCCATGCTTGTCAGTCTCGCTCTGTTTTACAAGCTGCACGTTTCCTCCAGCCCAAGCTCCAGGTAGGATGTGGGAATCGGGGGGGGGGGTTTCTCTTTGGAATGTCCCACCACCTGGACAGCTTATTTCCAGCAGGCAGAGAGGGCATGGGTCAGTCGGCGGTATGCCACGCCACTCCCGCTGCCGCCGCCATTACAGCGGCTCTCCATCCAGCAGCTCTCCTCCTCTCCTCCACCCCAGCCCCCCTCCACGTGCGATCCGGTTGGATCAAAGCCCCCGCTCGCGCGGGAAACAGTCTCTTTTGAAAAAGATGAGGGGGGGCGCAGTGGGAGGTCAGAGGAAGGGGGCGGGGCCTTAGCGCGGTGTTGGCGTGATTGTGCGTCTACAATGTGGGCGGTGTAAAGCTATAAGGTACACTTTTTGCAGGTACATACAGCTGAAGGAGGGACATGAGTGTGGGTGACACAGGCATTCCCAGGGCACGTTTACTTTGCATCAGACTGAGCCTTGATAGCAGCGGCAGTTGCTGGACTATTTTGCTCAGCAGTGGGTGCATTTTCTGGTAGTACCTCTGCATTTGTGCTTGGCACTATGGGCAGAAGGGGAGGTACAAATACCCCAAAAAACAGGAGCTCAAAGGGATCTCCCTCAGGCTCTGAGGACCCTCCCTCTGCAACTCCACCCCCCACTGAAAGGCCTAGGGAGGCTGGTCAGAGAGAGCCATCGGGGTTGTCAGGGGCAGCAACAGCTTTTGACATTTTAGCCCCTGTATATATTACTTTTTTTCCTCACCCATGATTGGATTGGAGGTATCCATCATGGTGGCGCCAGGCGAATCTCTGTGCCCACGACGACGGGCGCACACAGGTGCGCAACAGCTGGAGCGCGCAGACGCGCGCGCTAACACACGCACACGCATCACAGTAATCATTGGCACCCTTTTGACTATTTAAGCCTGCTGCTGGTACAAGCCGGTTGCTGGATTATCATCAGCTTCCTGTGTTTCTTGTGCCTGTTGTTATATGTTGTTAGGCTTGCCTGACTACTCTTGTGTTCCGCCTGCATTGACCCCGGCTTGGACCTGACTATTCTTCTGCTCCGCATCTGTACCTTGATCGTCCTCCTGTGTTTGACCCCCGGCTCGGCTACCTTCTCCGTTCCTGCTTATCCTGCTGTACCTCACCTCGGACTGATTCATGTGCTGCATGACCATTAGCCTGGCTCTGACTCGGCTCCTGGTAGCTCCACGGCTCCATACCTGGAATCTCTCCTTGCACGGTTGCCCTTTAACCTTACCAGCGCACCCCAGCAGCTCCCTGCTATCTGCTACTCAGCAACAGCGCCCTGGCAACCCGTGCACCTTTGGACACCGTATTCCCTGTCTCACTCCCAGAGTTACGCTGCACTTAGCCGCAAGGGATGCCCCCTCTGCAATCCGGCCTCACATCCAGGACTCTGACAGTCCCCTTCTACCACCCAGGACCCTCAAACAGAGGAACACTGGGAGGGGGAAGATGATTCTCCCTCAGGGGACTGGGAAGAGACTGATGACTCCTTTTCCGAGGAATCAAGTGGGGAAGGACCTTCTTCAGCTTCACAGGCTGAGAAATTGCTGGTGCAATCTCTTACTGAAATGGTCTGCTCCACATTTAAGTTACCCGTAACTGAGTTGGTTGAAAAGCCCACTTCTTGTTTGGGTTCACTGAAGCCTTCTCAAGCTTTGCGTGCTTTTCCTGTCCATTCATTGCTGGAAAAGCTTATATATTCTGAGTGGGATCACCCAGATAAGCATTTTTTTTCCTCCCAAAAAGTTTTCAATACTTTATCCTATGGAGGAAAATTCTACAAAAATGTGGGGTATACCAGCAACTGACGCGGCTATATCCTCTGTAAATAAAAGTTTTACTTGTCCTGTTGACAACGCTCAAATACTTAGGGATCCAACCGATAAAAAGTTGGAATTCCTGTTAAAAAACATTTTTTCTTTGGCAGGTTCAGTAGCTCAACATGCAGTGGCGGCAACTGGAGTGTGTCAATCCTTGAGAGACCACTTGAAACAGGTGCTCAAGGTTTTCCCTGAACAGCAGGCCCAGGATTTAGCCGAGCGGCCAGGGGCTTGGTGTTTTGCAATTGATGCAATCAGAGATTCTATTCTTCAGACCTCTCGCCTTACGCTTGGGTTGGTGCATATGCGTAGAATCTTATGGTTGAAAAATTGGTCAGCCGAAGCGCCATTCAAAAAGCTCCTGGCTGGGTTTCCTTTCCACGGTGAAAGGCTGTTTGGGGATGATTTAGACAATTATAGCCAAAAGATATCAAGTGGGAAAAGTACCCATTTGCCAGTTAAGAAAAGGAGGCTCTTTCTCCAGTGCCAGGGGCATCAGCCTCCAGGCAGTCGGTCTCCACCGTCAGGTTCAAGAAGTAAACCTCAGGGTCAACCCCAGGGACAAAAAAAGTCCTGGGGAGGAAACCTACAAGACAGAACGCTAAAGCCTCTTTATGAAGGGGTGTCCCCGCTCCCATGGGGGGAAGACTGCTACAGTTCTCAAGGGTCTTGCAGGAAGATTTTCAAGACCGATGGGTGGTCTCCACAATAGCTCTAGGTTACAAACTAGAGTTCAGAGAATTCCTTTCTCCTCGTTTCCTCAGGTCAAATGTTCCCAAAGATCCAGAGAAAAAGAAGTCTCTCTTTCAAGCGTTAGACCGGCTTTTGTCGCAGAAAGTGATCATGGTGGTCCCCGTGGAAGAGCAGGGGTTGGGGTTTTATTCAAACCTTTTCACTGTGCCAAAACCAAATGGAGATGCCAGGCCCATTCTAGATCTCAAGAATCTAAACCAGTTCCTGAAAATTCGATCTTTTCGCATGGAATCAATCCGATCAGTGGTTTCCATCCTACAAGGAGGAGAACTTCTGGCATCAATCGACATCAAGGATGCAAAACTACATGTACCTATTTTCCCCGCTTATCAGAATTATCTGCGTTTCGAAGTGGAAAACTTCATTTTCAGTTTGTAGCTCTGCCTTTCCATCTAGCTACTGCACCTCAGGTGTTTACAAAGGTCCTAGCTCCTCCTCTGGCCAGATTAAGGGCCCAAGGTATAACGATTATAGCATACCTAGACGACCTGCTCTTGATAGACCGGTCGGTAGCACACTTAGACCAATGCTTCTTACCAGTTACCTGGAAGGTGGTAACAGCAGATGCCAGCCTTTCGGGTTGGGGAGCAGTCCTGTAAGAGACGACTGTCCAAGGGAAATGGTCCAGAACCGAAAGGACCTTGCCCATCAACATTCTAGAGATTCAGGCAGCGTACCTAGCTCTAAAGGCCTGGACATTCAGGTTCCGGGGTTGTCCTGTCAGGATCCAATCCGACAATGCCACAGCAGTGGCTTATATCAATCACCAAGGGGGCACCAAAAGTCGTGCAGCCCAGGGAGAGGTAAACCATATCCTAATCTGGGCAGAAAAGCATGTGCCGTGCATATCAACATTCTTCATTCCAGGGGTAGAGAACTGGCAGGCAGACTACTTAAGTCGCCAGCAGTTGTTCCCAGAGGAATGGTCCCTTCACCCCAACTGTCTGTTAGGGTGATCTGTTTGCGTCCCGGTTCAACAAGAAGATCGACAACTTTGTGTCAAGAACAAGGGATCCACTCACATGCAGAACAGATGCATTGGTGACCCTGTGGGATCAGTTCTCACTGATTTATGCATTCCCTCCTATTCTGCTGCTACCACGACGTCTTCACAGGATCAAGCAGGAAAAGAAGTCGGTGGTTCTTGTGGCCCCAGCGTGACCCAGAAGATCTTGGTATGCAGAAATAGTAAAGATGGCGGTAGAGGGAGGGAGGGCTGGGGATTATATAAAACTAATAATAATAATTTGTAGTATGTGAAATAACAGATTATCCTAAGATGTTATATGTTCTTAAACTTTTGTATGGAAAATAATAATAAAAAGCATCAATTAAAAAAAGTAATTAAAGTTCCAGTTGGGGGGGGGGCGTGACCGGATGTCGACGTGAGTGGGTGTGCGTGTGAGCTCCCTCCTAGCTCCGGCTTCCATGCCGCTCAGCCCCATCCCTAGCAGCTTAACCTAGCCCGATAGCTTGACGGCTTGTGACTCGCCTCCCTGTACACTGCACCTTCTCACAGCCACTGTGCCCGGCCAGCCGCATTTTACCTTTGGAGCGGGACGCTCGACCGCTGGACTGGGCTGTATCCCGGGTGCCGACTTGCCTCTCGCCCTGCATCCCACGCTCGGTTCGTGCTGCGGGCTCCTCCCTACCGCTGCTGGACTGGTTGCTTGGCAACACCTGGGGCTCTCGCGAGAGCTGTGAAAATCTTTCGTATCTTGGACAAAGGCTCGGGAGCTCTGCTTCGGCTTCAGTCTCCCTCCCCTTGCTTTAGCCACAGATACAGCAGCAGATGCCGGCAGACACTGGCTACAGCCACAGGCACACGTGGTGAGAGCGGAGAGAGCGCACAGATTCGAAGCACTACAGGACAGGTATGAGAGTAACCTGGTTCAGATTAAAAATCTTGTGGCTGTGGAGGTGGACTGTACGGTATCCTGTCTGTTACACCCGCTAATATTATGCAACTATGTAATGATACAGCAATTGTAAAGAGAATCCTGGAAAGAACAAATTAAGGAAATTAAGGAAAGCAAGGGGAAAGGGAAGGGGTGAGCAGAGGAAGACGAAAAGAGGCAAGGAAATTGCTGGTTAAAAGGGGAAGAAGAAAGGAAAGAGAAGAGAAAGGAGAAGGAAAAAAGAGAAAGCAAAGAGAAGTTTAATTAAACCCCAGGACGCTACGTACACTCCAGAGGGTGGGCTGCGGGGGGGGGGGGGGAGCGACAGTGGCAGCACCTGGGTACATCAACTAGCAGATAAGGGGCAAACCACCACTGTTGGAACCCTGCTGTTTTTTAGCGTCCTCAATGATGACTAGGAAGAAGGGTGAGGAGCCCCAACAGTTACACGAAAACACAACAGCACAGGGTACTCGCTCTGTTAAGGAAAAGGGGAACCTAGCAGCATCAGCTTCCGCGGCGGCGGCAGCCGCAGCCGCAGCAAAACTGGAAAAATTTGCGCACACCCCCGCACACACCCCTGTCAAGGGTAATCAAATGCCTCACGAGAAGTCGCAGACAGGACCGTCTGGGGAGCGGAAAAGTGTGGGCAGAATGTCAACAGTTCCAGCTGCCCTACCGGCCAGTACTAAAACTACAATAAATAAAAAAAGCTCAGAGCTAGCCCCCTTGGAGCAAGGAACCGTACCAGCTAGTGGCATTCCACCTGATATTAGTACAGCTGTGGAACTAGAACCCACATTAAAGGAAGTACTAGCTGCAGTGAACTCATGTAAGGGGTCCCTGAATGACCTGTGTGACCAACTAGGGGGCCTTAAGGTAGAACTATGCTCTATGAGCCAGGAACTTCAGAAAGTGCTAGAAAGGACTACCATTATTGAAGAAAGATTGAGCCAACTTGAGGACACAGTGTTTCCAATGCAACGGGAATTCAAGAGTATACAAATGCAGTTTGAAATGTATAAGAATAAAATGGACGAAATAGAGAATAGGATGCGTAGATGCAATGTTAGGGTGCTGGGTCTCCCTGAGGGAAGCGAGGGCCCCCGCCCTGAGGTATATATGGAAAATCTGCTTAAGGGGCTTTTTGGGCCCGACATCCTCTCACCCTACTTCGCTATTGAGAGGGCGCATCGAATACCCACCAGGCCCACCGCATCAGGGGGACGTCCTAGACCAATGATCCTTAAATTGTTCTGTTACAAGGACAAGGTGACGCTAATGCAAAAATCTAGAGAAAAAGGAGATATGTTCCACAATGGCAGTAGGATCTCACTGTACCCCGATTATTCTCCGGATTTGCAGAAAAGAAGGGCGGGCTTCGTGGAAGTAAAACGCGCCTTACGGTCTCATAAAATCCCATACGCTTTGCTATACCCAGCGCGATTGCGTGTAGAAGCCTCGGGGACAGTCTACTTCTTTGACACAGCTGACAAGGCCTCAGCATGGCTGGAGGGCTATAAAAAGAACCTTTAAATCTAGGAGTCCGGGAGAGATGTGAAAAAGGAAAATGAAAGAGGACAAAAACATTGTATCATTAAAAAAAAAATTAAATGAGGGTTGGGGGAGGGCTTCTTTTTTTTTCTTTTTTTTCTTTTTTTTTTTTTTTTTTTATAAGCCGGAGGTGGGGGGGAGTGTGGGTTGAAGAGTGTGAGAAAGTCTTAAATGTGTGTTGGTACACGATTTAAGGTCGTGGGGTGGTTTGATTTTTTCTTCTTTCTTGTTTTTTTACTTTAGGGCTCCCCTTAAGGGAGATGCAATAAATGTTGGGGGGGAGGGGGGAGGGGGGCAGGTGGTGGTTGGTGGGTGGGTATGGCTGCTACCAGTTGAGGTATGGAGGTGTGGGTTAGATTGGGTCACAATAAAGGCTCCTAGGGCTAGCCGAAACAGGCATGGGAGGGGTAAGGGGAAGTCACCGGGTAAAGAGTTACCGTATATACTCGAGTATAAGTCGTTCCGAGTATAAGTCGAGGCCCTAATTTACCACAAAAAAAATGGGAAAAACTTATTGACCCGAGTATAAGACGAGGGTGAGAAATGCACAGCTACTGTAAGTGGAAAAGAGGGTCAACAATGCCCATTTGCAGCATCACTGTGCCCATTTGCATGCCTCACTGTGCCCATTTGCAGCCATAGGTCCCCTGAACTTCAAACTCGGTAGTTAAGGGTTCCTAGATGCCCCCTAGCTGCAGCCAAAATTTGGGGTCTCTGAACCCAAAGGGTCCCGAAATGACATTGCTGCAGATAGACACAGTTGACCGAATTTGGGGCCCCGTATCTCAGGGCCACTTAGTGCTAAGAACCCCAAATTTGGTGTGCAAACCATAAAATTTCCAAAGCTGGGGTTTCTAGCACCAAGTGGCCACGAGATACAGGGCCCCAAAAATCAGTTCAGAAAATGTCAAGCACTTTTCTGCAGCAGAGAATGACATTTTCCGAACCAGTTTTGGGGCCCCGTATCTCAGGGCCACTTAGTGCTAGGAACCCAAGCTTTGGATATGTTATGGTACCAGGTCCACTGGGTTTGCACACTAAATTTGGGGTTCCTAGCACCAAGTGGTTCTGAGATATGGGGCCCCAAAATCGGTTCAGAAAATGTCAAGCACTTTTCTGCAGCAGAGAATGACATTTTCCGAACCGATTCTGGGGCCCCGTATCTTGGGGCCACTTAGTGCTAGGAACTTCAGCTTTGGATATGTTGTGGTACTAGGTCCACTGGGTTTGCATACCAAATTTGGGGTTTCTAGCACCAAGTGGCCCTGAGATACGGGGCCCCAAAGTCGGTTCGGAAAATGAAATTTTTTGCTGCAGAAAAGTGCTTGACTCGAGTATAAGTCGAGGGGGACACTTTCAGCACAAAAAAATGTGCTGAAAAATTCGACTTATACTCGAGTATATACGGTAATCATTTCCCATATGGGACTTAAACACATTAGTAAACAGAAGCAGGGGTGGGGGGAGGGTAACAAATTAAATAAGGGTTTGTGTTATTTATACATGCACGTGGAAAGATTTGGAGTTTGGGGGGCATGGGGGAGACAAGAGGGGAAGGGAATCTACCTTTCCCCTCCGCCCCACACGCCCCTAAAAAATAGTTCCTGCACTGATTGTGGATTTAGGAATCACAGTGGAGTTATAATAAATGTTAAGAAATTGGATGAGCTTGGTTGGGGTCCAAAAAGAGGTGTATGCCTTACACTGCACAAGATGGTTGTTTTCTCTTCACTTCGTGCTAAAAAAAAGGAATTTTTATTTTTTCTTTCTTCTTTCTGATGCCTAGTGTAGTTGGAATAGGATCATGGAATGTTAGGGGTTTAGGTGATCCTGATAAGAGAACTGCCGTTTTATCAGAGCTGGAGGCCCAGGGTGTCGATCTGTTCTGCCTGCAGGAGACGCACTTGACAAACGAAACCAGGATAAGATTTGGGGGTAGGAAATTTCAGACGCAATTCCATTCTGTTTACTCCTCCTACTCAAGAGGAGTGAGTATATTAGTTAAAAAAGGGGTGTCGTTTGCCTGCAGGGGTGTTCGGATCGACACGTTGGGCTGCTATATTTTTTTGCATTGCCTGT
This sequence comes from Lithobates clamitans, assembly GCA_037952925.1. Taxonomy (NCBI): domain Eukaryota; kingdom Metazoa; phylum Chordata; class Amphibia; order Anura; family Ranidae; genus Lithobates; species Lithobates clamitans. The sequence goes on from JBBGZY010000744.1 coordinate 3,446,945, forward strand.
TGGATGACAGAGAGTTTGTTATTGCAAATATCTATATCCCTCCTCCAAGTAAGCTGGAAATCCTATACTGCCTGTTGGAATATATGGAGAGCAAGGATGGGATTCCATTAATCCTGGTAGGTGACTTTAACACAGTCCTTGATAGTCGGCAGGATAGGCTCCCAACCGGTACCTGGACAGTGAGGGCAACAGAGGGCAGGCTTAGGCAGTTGTTAGAGGAAGTGGGGTGGTGTGATTTATGGAGAATCCGCAACCCAAACGCTAGACAATACTCTTGTTACTCAGGGACACACCACACACTATCCCGAATAGATCTAGCCATAGGTAATAAGGAATCGCACCCCCTAGTGTATAAAATAGATTACGGCCCAAGAGGATTATCAGACCACTCGCCTCTAAAACTAGTGTTGCGCATCGGCGATAGACAAATATATAGGCCCTGGTCAGTAAGCCCAGTATGGCTGGAGGTAATAGGGAGCATGGGAGAAATTTCTACTAGTCTAAAGGAGTTTATGGTATGCAACTCAGGTACAGCGGCAGGGGGAGTGATCTGGGATGCTCTAAAGGCCTTTCTCAGAGGACTTCTAATTCAGCAAATAGCAAGGGTAAAGCGGAAAATAAGAATGCAGGATGATCGCATTAGAAATGAGGTTATGGAGCTGGAAAGGCAGTATGTTCTGGGCCCTACTATAGAGCTAGAGGAGCTCTGGCTTAGGAAACAACAGGAATATAAAGCAGTAACAATGAGAAAAGCCGAAAATAAAAGACTTTTTCAGAGGCAGAGGTTTTTTGAGGAGGGGGAAAGAGTGGGCCGAATGCTGGCTGTAGTGGCAAGTACCAACTCCCCGTCCTCAACAATCTCTGCGATTAGATCCCCAAGCGAGGAAATTGTGACAGACCCAGGGAAAGTCAGGGAGATATTTTTTGATTTCTACAGTTCCCTGTATCAGTCAAAACATCCCACAGTAAGAGGAGAGCTGGATAAACTATTGGAGGGACTTGTATTACCAACCTTATCTGCAGCAGACAAAGTTAGCTTAGAATCTCCTATAACCCTAGAGGAACTAAGGTGCGCTGTGGCTGCTATGCCCAATCATAAGACTCCAGGCCCAGACGGACTCCCCCTGGAAATATATAAACATTATGGGGGGATTCTGCTCCCCACCCTCTTGAGGACACTAGAGGAGGCGTTCATAGACGGTGGTCTCCCGGCTTCAATGACAGAGTCAAATATTATACTTATTCAAAAGGAAGGGAAGGACCAACTGGATGTAGCGTCATACAGACCAATTTCTTTGCTTTGCTCGGACGTTAAAATCCTAGCAAAGGTACTAGCAACTAGGCTAAGTAAATGTATTAATAACTTGGTACACCCAGACCAAGCAGGATTTATCCCCCATAGGTCTACCAGTGTCAATATTAGGAGAGCATACCTGAACCTGCAGACCCCAGTCGTAGATAGGGACCCCAGAGCCATCATGTCCCTGGACATCGCCAAAGCATTTGATAGCTTGGAGTGGGGCTACCTCTGGGGAATAATGGATAAATTCGGGTTTGGCCCGACTTTTATTAAATGGGTAAAAATCTTATACAGCTGCCCATCAGCCAAGTTAAAGATTAACAACGAGTATACAGATAGTCTGGCACTAGAGAGGGGCACAAGACAGGGGTGCCCCTTGTCGCCTCTCCTGTTTGCTCTGGCAATGGAGCCACTGGCAGAGGCTATAAGAAGGGCACCAGGCCTGCGGGGTTTTAGGAGGAAGGGCAGCGAAGAAAGAGTTGCACTTTACGCAGACGACGTCTTGGTATTCCTGGGGGATATAGGACCATCTTTGGTAAAAACGATGCAACTGGTAGAAGGTTTTGGGAAGGTATCGGGCCTAGTGGTTAACTGGGATAAATCCTCACTGCTGCAGATTGATTCAACCAACAACCTCCTCCCTGATGGTCTCCCTGGGTTAAACGTAACTGATAAGATAAAGTACTTGGGAATAGTAATGACTAGGGATCCCAATAATTACATTCAAGACAACTTGGCCCCTTTACTTGAAAAGTTTAGAAGAAAATGCGACATCTGGTGTCGGCTTCCCCTGTCGCTGGCAGGACGCTCAAATCTGATCAGAATGATTTGGTTGCTAAAATTACTTTACATTCTCCATAACTCCCCGGTATGGATCGGGAGAAAATGGTTCACAAAAATAGACTCCCTATTTAGGGAACTTATTTGGAAGAAAGGCCAGGCTAGGATCAAACTGCAGACATTGCAGCGACCTGCCGGGGAAGGAGGATTGGCAATTCCTCATCCGTATGCTTATTACCTAGCTGCTCAAATACAGCACTTAGGGGGTTGTGACTCCTTGGGTGAAGTAAGTGCCAGCAATAAAATAGTGCTAGAAGGTAGCCCACATAGTCGCTTGGTAGAGGCACTAGAGGCGGGTACACTCCAGAGAAAGCTGCCAACACATAAATTACTAAATAAGACCTGGCAGACAGTTAAAAAGATCATGGGGTATGAAGGTATTACTGAGTTTTTACCCATATGGTCTAACGAATCCCTGGGGGAATTAAGGGCTGTAGAAGTGAATCCCGCTTGGGAAAGTCATGGAATTCATAGGCTGGCCCAGCTGTACAGTGATACCAACTTGAAATCCTTTATGGAACTGAGAATGGAATTCGGAGTTCCATACAATATATTTTACAACTATCTACAGATCAGGCACGCACTGAATACCCAATTTAGGTCCTCTCCTATGAAACGATGCAACACACCGCTTCTTAATAAAATAGTTAAAGCAACAAGTACTAAGGGGCTGATTGGGGATGTATATACGCAGCTACTGGATAAGATCCTGGTTCAAGGCGTGCCTCTTGGATCCAGAGAGGGATGGGAGGCGGATGTGGGGGAGCTGTCGGACGACCAGTGGCAAAAAATACTGGAATATGGGCAGATGGTGTCCGTCTCTCCGTCGCAGAAGGCCTCACACCTCCTCCTTATACATAGAGCATATTACACTCCCAGAAGACTGTACAGGTTTGGGGGTAGGCCAAATGACAGTTGCCCCAGGTGCTATAGGTCAGGAGATCTTATACACATGGTTTGGAGATGTCCAAAATTGGCAAGATACCGGTCGGAAGTGGTAGGGACAATAAATCGCAGATTCAAGGTAAATATGGAATTAGACGCCAAGGTGTGTGTGTTGGGTTTGGTGGGAGCTAATATGGGAAACACCAGAACAACCACTGCCATAGTAAGATGTCTATACCAAGCGAGAAAGTTGCTAGCACAACACTGGCTCTCAACAAACCCTCCAACTATAGGGGAATGGCTTAAAACAATGGACTCTTTGGTCTGGACAGAAAGGACAGTATACACCAAAAAAGGGAATTACAGCAAATTTATTGGCATATGGAAGCCTTGGCTCCAGGAGCAGAATATTCAACACCTAATCTGAGCTAATTTACCCTGGATCCCCTCACGAGTGTGGGGGCGAATAAAGGCCCAAACTAGACAAACTTAGGTGTAGGGACAGGTCCCATTGGGGTTTAGATAGTCGTAGCATGCCGTGAATTTTAGTGTGAATATACATGACATTTGCGCCGATAACAAGGGAGGGGGGTGGTAAGGCGGGTAGTAGATAAAGGGTGATTGGGAAGTTTAGGGAGGGTAGAGGGTAAGGTGGGGGGAATAATAAAAGGGGGGGGGGAAAAATAGCACATTGTAAGTATTTGTCACTTACATATTTATTGAATGTCGGTAGTTAACACAGTGCACAGTAGATATGCGAGGTATTTAGCGTTGATATCCTGTATTTGTAACATGTTTTATTGTCCTTGCTAATTACACTTTTAACGCAATATGCCACGAAAAGTATGTAACTTTTTTTTTTTTTTTTTGTATTGTTATCAATAAAAAGAAATTAAAAGAAAAAAAAAAGTTCCAGTTGGGACTGTTACATAGCATGGCTTTTTTCTCAATATTAAAAAACACAAGGTCCACATTTTTCAGGTATCAGAGGCTTAACACAACAGACTGATTGAACAGACATCAATGAAATGCGGCGGGCTCCATAGATGCCAAGATATACCATGTAGAGATCTACTATGCACCTTTTTATAGAACTATGATATATTATGAATTGTACTATTATGTGTATGGTTTGTTTTGTGATGTTAATCTTTTCATCTATGCCTGACATCTGGATGTTGATGCTTGTGTTGATCATGAATTTATTGTATGGATAATAAATGATTATATTTCTTAAAAAAAAAAAAAATGGCTGTAGGGGCCCCATGGATCCTACCACAACGTCCAGATCTGCTATCGCAGGGACCAGTGTTCCATCCTACCTTACAAACGCTAAATTTAACGGTTTGGCTATTGAAACCCACATTCTGTAGAATCGTGGGCTTTCAGGCCCAGTGATATCTACCTTGATTAATGCAAAGAAGCCAGCTTCCAGAGTCATTTATTATAGAGTCTGGAAGGCATATGTTTCCTAGTGTGAATCCAGGGGTTGGCATCCCAGAAAGTATGTCATACGTAGAATCCTTGCCTTTCTACAAATGGGGTTAGAGATGAAGCTGGCCTTGAATACTATCAAAGGCCAGGTCTCGGCCTTATCGGTATTGTTTCAACTACCACTTGCTTTGCATTCATTGGTCCGGTTAGGTCACCCCTGAACCCTTGGGACTTGAATTTAGTTCTGTCTGTTACAGAAACAGCCTCTTGAGCCGATACGACATATTCCCTTGGTCCTTTTGACAAGGAAGCTAGTTTTTCTGGTAGCCATATCTTCTGCAAGAAGGGTATCGGAATTGGCTTATGGTTTGAAGAGGAAAGTTCCACCTTTTCAAATCAAAGCGCACTCCACCAGGGCTGTTAGAGCTTCGTGGGCAGTGCATCACCAAGCCGCCATGGCTCAAATCTGCAAGGCCGCAACTTGGGCTTCAGTCCATACATTCACCAGATTCTATCAGGTGGATGTAAGAAGGCATGAGGATATCGCCTTTGGGCGCAGTGTGCTGCAGGCAGCAGTGTAGGTCCTCAGGTCTGATTGCACCCTACTTTTGTTTGTGTCTCCCTCCCCTCAGATAGCATTGCTGTGGGACATCCCATACAGTAATTACTGTGGTTCTGTGTCCCATGATGTACAATAAAGAAAATAAGATTTTTATAACAGCTTACCTGTAAAATCCTTTTCCTTTCCTTTTCTTCTTCTGCTTTTCTACAAAACTGAGGTACTCCCAGTAAGTAAGTAACTTCCTGTCTAGGGTGTGCCAGTGTCCATCACCTAAAGGTGCCTATAAAACTATACAGTAATTACTGTCCCATGATGTACTCCAAGAAAAGGATTTTACAGGAAAATCCTATTATTTGATGCTGAAGAACCAGTCTCTGAACGTTACCACTGTGTGAGCTTTGTTGCTTTTCTTTTTTAATAAAAGTGGGCTGCTGAGCCTTTAAAAAAAATACAATTGGAGCTGACGTGATCTCACCAACAAACACATCTACCACAAGACCTTAAAATCCCTGTATCTCGACAGTTTAAGAAACCTCTTTGCCCTGCTTAGTAAAGGATCCCCTGTTACACAGTAATGTCATATTGAGGGGTGTCCTTCTATTTTGTGCAACAACTAGAGCAGACACGATTATAAATTGTTGTTCTGGCTCTTAGCCCCCTAATAATATAATAATTCTGAGAGAAGAGAAATCAAACTTATTAAACTAAAAGCTTCTCCCGAGGCTCTGCCAGCAGAATCTCTCCCAGAAATTCAATCATCTCTTGAGAAAGCTGGGGGTGGGGAGGAAACCTGTTCTGTGAAACATAGATTTTGGAAAAGAGCATCCTATTAACACATTAACCTATTCTGTGATGGCAGGAACTGTATTCCAGTTACATCAATTTATATGAAGGGGCTTTAGTGTGAAGTTCACAAGTTACACTCTGGTATTTTTTCAGACACAATAGCTATAGTAGACTATGTTTTTTTTTTAAGTGTTGGCAAAAGCAAGTTGGCTAAGGATATGTAAAACCTATAATTTTATTGCATTTACTAGGCAGATTTTACGTCAACCATTTCTGCTTAACACCCCCCCCCCCCCACACACACACCTAAACAGGAGAAATCTGATGAACAGGAAGACCCTGCTGTTCTGAAACTATAGTAGACTATGTTTTTTTTTAAGTGTTGGCAAAATCAAGTTGGCTAAGGATATGTAAAACCTATAATTTTATTGCATTTACTAGGCAGATTTTGCGTCAACCATTTCTGCTTATTTCGTGAAGTGTGTACTATTAGTTTTAAGGAAGAAACACATTGATGCAGTCCTGAATGTACCAAAATAGTACTGTGCACATTTCTGCATTCAGGACTGCCTTCATTTGTATTTACCAAGCATTCCCCATTAAAACTAAAAGGACACTAGTTAAAAACAATTGTTGGATGCAGCTCCTCAGAAGCAAGTTTTGTTACACAGCAGCTGCTCTGAAATGCTTAGTGTGGATGTACAATTAATGGCACCATCTTCTCTGGTTTTGGTAATTTTCTGTTTGGCACACACACCTACATATCTGGATCAATTAAAATTAATGCTGCACCATACAGTTTTGGGCTTCCATCCACCTTTCCTATTATCATGCACTGCTGAAGGTGTGTGGTAATGGGCATCTCCCTGTGTTTTGTAGAAATGTCTTTTAAAGGAAAAGAAATTGAACAATATGTGGCATTTACATTTATAAAGGCCACTGCACCCTCAACATCTCCCAAAACCTGACTCTTAGTGGTCCCTTTTGTTAGTGGTTGTAAACCCTCACATATACCCAGTGAAGTTACTGGCCTTAGGTGATACACAGAGATGAATGAATCAAATCCTCCTACATAAGTTGTACCTGTCTACCTGCAGTCTTCTCTTCTCTACATCTGGTCAATGTGCTGAATTATAAAATTAGTCTGAGAGTTCAGAAAAAAGGGGACGGAGAGCAGAGGTGCAGAGCTTAGTCAGGAGAGCTCTGAGCGCTGATTGGAAGGAAGGGACACACCCCCTCTACACGGCAAACAGGAACAGAAATGAGGCTGTCAATCAGCTGGAGGTACCTCCCTTGTCACCATTTTTCTCTTGGTGTCAGGAAAACTTGTTAGAAGTGATTCATGCTGATAGCGAAGCAGCAGACAGAAATGACACTTATGCCGTGTACACACGGATGGACTTTTCGACATCAAAGGTCCGACGATCTTTCCGACGGACTTTCGACGGATTTTCGTATGAACGGACTTGGCCACACACAATCAAACCAAAGTCTGACGGATTTGTACGTGATGACTAAAATAAGGAAGTTGATGGCCAGTAGCCAATAGCTGTCCTAGTTTCGGTTTTCGTCCGTCGGACTAGCATACAGACAAATGGAATCCGTCGGAAAGATTTAAAACATGTTTCAAATCTAAAGTCTGTCTGATTTTCGACCGAAAAGGTCCGTCGGAAGTCCGATGAAACCCACACATGGTCGGATTGTCTGACGGATTCCTTCCGGCGGACGAGTTCGGTCGAAAAGTCCGCCCGTGTGTACACGGCATAAGTGCTATTAATTGAAACATGTTCACACTATAGAGGGATATGCTTTGCTCATATTTCAAGTCTGGGGTTTACAACCACTTTAAGTATTTGCATAATCAAATACCTCTGGACTTTAGCGAGATTGCACCAATATGCTCAATCCAGATACCTGCAAACATTTGGTGGTTGTATTATTTGTTTAGTTCTTGGTGACTTCTGGTATGCTCTCCATGCTATCTTCCAACTTCAGCTTCCCCCATCCTACTTTCCTCATCTCATGGTGTTATCCAGTCCTTTCCCCATATTAAAGTATTACAGTCAGTCTCCAATTCCTTTGCTTTCTATACATCAGTAACAGTATACTGACTCTTGTGTTATTGCTCAGTGACATCTGCATTTTCATTTATCACAGCTACAGACAGTGCATTTTCAAACTGCCAGCAAAATGGATAATATTTTAAGTCTTCTGAAAGGGAAGCTAAATTAGACTATACATTTGTCCCAGCTTTTAGCAGCTTTCATCAAACAAATGGCTTCACATTCTAAATGGGGAAGGGGCACCTAGATTCTCTCCTTCGTACCATTATGACAGCACCTATGACTGTCTATGTTACCAGATTTTCTAAATTAAATCCAGGAATATCTTACTGACCACACCCACTTTTATCTACAAACTCACCCCCCCCCCCCAAAATTCATGCCCCCATTCTTTGATATGCCTTTGAATAATTGGGTCACAGACTTTTGGAACTAGGGGTAGACATTCAAGGTACAAAATAATAGATTTTAGATAGGAGACACCAAGATATCTATGCATAGTTAGAAGGGGCACCTTCCATCAAGAAGGTTTCAAGAAGAAAAATGCAGCATGCATAGTACACAACCCATAGAACAACTGGGGGAATGGAATGAAGTGGGTGTTGTTTCACAGTGTAAGTCTTGTAGTGTGGGAGTAAAATAAGTTCCAGCATTGGTGTCATTGTCATAGTAAGCTCTAGCACTGGTGTAATTGGAAACAATAACAGCCCTCATTACTAATGTAAGTGGTCACAATCGTAGCCTCCGTGTTTTTTTTTTTTTTTATGGAAACATTTACTTTGAATAGGAGACACTTATGCAGACAGGTATAAATGTTTGCCTGCCTGTGCTTCCTTCATTTTGTCATGTTGTGGAATGTAACTTATTCCACACTGCTGTCAAACTGATATGTGCAATAAGGTAAAGAGCAAAGTTTAGTAACACACAACAATTATCCAAAGCTAGAATTTGATTGATTGCTTTAGACTGCACTTTGCAAATCACCAATGCTCATTGTACTCTATTTTGATTGCAGAAAGAAGACAAGGCCACACTTGAATCTGTGTCCTGATATAGCTATCATGCAAACAAAGTAATAAGCTTGTCAAATAAGGGAAGTTAACAAAGAACAGTAGCCCACAACAATAATAACCCCTCAACATCGGTGTTCAATGCTGAGAGCGCACACCACTGCCCCCCTGCATATCAATGGTGCTGCACCTGGGCATCATGAAAAGATGACGATACATCTGAAAAACATGGAAAAGATCAAAGATGTTTCTTTTTTTAAGATGTACACATGTAATTGTAAAAATATCAATTTATCCTATCTTTTTAGCTTAAGTGAGACACTGGCACTTTCATTCACAGTGCAAGGGCCAGGAGTAGGTATCTCAGAGTTCAGAGGTCATTAGCATGTAATCCAGAGTGCAGGGGTCTGGTGTAAGAAGCACACAATTCAGAGGTCAGCAGTATGTAATGCAAAGTTTAGGGGCAGGAGTAATTAATGCAGCAGAGTTCGTTAGTCTACTGACCTCTGATCTCAGAGTTCAGGGTTCAAACATAGTAAGTAGTGCAAGTAGCAAAAGAAGCCGGGAACTTCCATGCAGGCTATGCTGTGGTAGATATTTAAATGCCCTCTCTATGCAGCTAAGCTGCAATATGTAGGTGGGGCTTAGTGTGGGTATGGCTTGAGTGTGGGCACAGGAGGCCCCATGAGATGTCAGTTCGCCCCTGCCTTCAACACAAATATTTGCATTGACACAAAAAAAGCTCCATAGGCCACAGTTCTACATTAACCACTTCAATACCAGGCACTGCCCAGGACTATTTTCAGCTTTAAGCGCTGTCACACTTTGAATGACATCTGCGCGGTCATGCAACACTGTACGCAAATTAAATTTTTATCATTTTCTTCCCACAAATAGAGCTTTCTTTTGGTGGTATTTGATCACCTCTGAGGTTTTTATTCTTTGCTAAACAAACTAAAAAAGACCAACATTTTTGAAAAAAAAAAAAGTTTTTCTTAGTTTATGTCATAAAATTTTGTTTTTCCCTTCACTGACGGGCACTGATGAGGCGGCACTTATGGGCACTGGTGAGGCGGCACTGATGGGCACTGATGAGTTGGCACTGATAAAGTGGCACTGATGAGGAGGCACTGATATGTAGAATTGATGGGCACTGATATGCAGCACTGATGGGCACCAATAGGCGGCACTGATATGTAGCACTGATGGGCACTGATAGGCGGCACTGATAGGTGGCACTGATGGGCACTGACAGTCAGCTGTGATGGGCACTGACAGGCGGCTGTGATGGGAACTGACAGGCGGGACTGATTGGCACTGATAGGTGGTACTGATTGGCACTGACAGGTGGCACTGATGGGCAGCACTGATGATGAGGTACTGAGAGATTACTGACACAGGTGTTACTGCTGGGCACTGATTGGCAATGTGGTGAGCACTGATTTGCACTGTGGTGTGCTCTGATTGGCACTGTGGTGGGCACTGGCACACTTTATTGTTGGCACACTGCTGGGCACTGATTTACAGGTGATTTGCACAACTGAGGGGGTTGTGCTGATAATCAATGTGCTGATTATCAGCACAGACCCCCCCTCTGACAGGGAGAGCCGTTGATCGGCTCTCCCTGTCAGTGTGAACCGAGAAATGCCGTTTACCGGCACTTCCTGGTTCACGCGATGATCAGCTGTGATCATGTGGTAATAAGCCGCACCCGCGATCGCTGCGCGCCCCAATGGCCATGCGCCGGCATGTTATCCTGCTGGACATTATATGATACCCAGTCAGGATAAAAGAACCACTTCCCGGCCGTCATTCTGCATGACGGGCAGGAAGTGGTTAATGTTGCTAGCTGATCCTCTGGTGGACCTGAAGCTAAATTGGTCCCCTTACATGTCAGCACTGAGCAGTGGCTGCCTAGTGAAATACTCATTTCAGCCAGGGGCTTACTCAGAGGAGAAGTGGCTGTACAAGTTGCCTGTATGTATATCAGCTATACAGAGTGTATGTCCATAACGTTCAGATGCAGCATGGGCACCTTTTACGCAGAATCTTTTCACCAGCAAAATCTTGTGTAATACTTTACAGTCGCGTGCATAATACCTGACAGTGACTTTCTTTTCTTTCATAAATGTAGCTTTTACTATTCTTATGCCCCGTACACACAGTCGGACTTTGTTCAGACGTTCCGACAACAAAATCCTAGGATTTTTTCCGACGGATGTTGGCTCAAACTTGTCTTGCATACACACGGTCACACAAAGTTGTCGGAAAATCTGATCATTCTGAACGCGGTGACGTAAAACACGTACGTCGGGACTATAAACGGGGCAGTGGCCAATAGCTTTCATCTCTTTATTTATTCTGAGCATGCGTGGCACTTTGTCCGTCGGATTTGTGTACACACGATCAGAATTTCCGACAACGGATTTATATCCTGCTCTCAAACTTTGTGTGTCGGAAAATCCGATGGAAAATGTCCGATGGAGCCCACACATGGTCGGAATTTCCGACAACACGCTCCGATCGGACATTTTCCATCGGAAAATCCGACCGTGTGTACGGGGCATAACTGTTATTGTTGTTCTTTTCTTCTGTTCTTCCAATTAATAAGCTTGCACAGGTGGTGTCCAAATCTCAATGATCTGGGGACAATTATTAAAGTGGTGTCCCCAAAGGGGTCACTGGCTGATGATGGTCAAAGGTACAGTCACTGAACACGTCCAACACAGATGACAATGAGCAGAGTTGTTCCTCACTAGTGCAGAGGCTATCATCACACACAAAGCACACCGACACAAAGCGCAGTCTAGAGGATGTCTCTTTGTAATTGGATGGGGTGTAGGGTAGTATAGAATACTCCAGAACAACTAACAGAAACAAGAGGACACTCTTGTCTATGCTGCAAACTTCAACAACAGTTCTTCTGCTCAGCTCAGAGTAAAATCTTCTCATGAAAGACTAATAGGGGCCAGAGGTATGTACTCCTCAGGAGTGGAACCTACTTGACCCAGGTTCAGAAGACAGGTCTCCCATGAGATACTAGAGGAGACTACTATATAAAACTTTCAAGAGACTACTTAGCCCGAACTTAGCGTAAAGTATTTCCACAAAACTAAAGAGGACTAATCAGTATGTACCTCTCAAGAGAGGAACAACATGGCCCAGCAATCCCAATATTACACAGTCACGAGGATCTTGCAGTAAAGCTGTACTCACAAGGCCAGGGGAGCAGCTGTGCCCATTCAGCTTCCTCTTGGTGCCTACCAGTGAGGCTGTGAGAACTGGATCCTTAGGTGGAGTCTTGAGGTGTCAAAGAAACTTTCAGATGTAGCCCCCCTGGATCTGCCACAGCTGGGACCTCAGTGAACAGCAACTTGAAACAGCAGAATGGCTGGAGGCAGGGGGTAACACCCCCCCCCCCCACACACACACACACCTAAACAGGAGAAATCTGATGAACAGGAAGACCCTGCTGTTCTGAAACTCAGACAGTTTGTATGCTCCTCAGCCACCTTTTGGGCACACCTATTTAGTGATTCGCTGTGAAAGACTACATTTACCTAACATCCTAGCAACTAGGAGGGCGCTACATTATCTTTAACTATGTGCCAGTGTATGTACAGTGGGGCAAAGAAGTATTTAGTCAGCCAACAATTGTGCAAGTTCTCCCACTTAAAAAGATGAGAGAGGCCTGTAATTGTCATCATAGGTATACCTCAACTATGAGAGACAAAATGTGGAAACAAATCCAGACAATCACAATAATTTTTGAAAGAATTTATTTGCAAATTATGGTGGAAAATAAGTATTTGGTCAATATCAAAAGTTCATCTCAATACTTTGTTATATATCCTTTGTTGGCAATGACAGAGGTTAAACGTTTTCTGTAAGTCTTCACAAGGTTGTCACACACTGTTGCTGGTATGTTGGCCCATTCCTCCATGCAGATCTCCTCTAGAGCAGTGATGTTTTGGGGCTTTCGCTGGGCAACACGGACTTTCAACTCCCTCCAAAGGTTTTCCATGGGGTTGAGATCTGGAGACTGGCTAGGCCACTCCAGGACCTTGAAATGCTTCTTACAAAGCCACTCCTTCGTTGCCCGGGAGGAGTGTTTAGGATCATTGTCATGCTGAAAGACCCAGCCACGTTTCATCTTAAATGCCCTTGCTGATGGAAGGAGGTTTGCACTCAAAATCTCACAATACATGGCCCCATTCATTCTTTCATGTACATGGATCAGTCTTCCTGTTCCCTTTGCAGAGAAACAGCCCAAAAGCATGATGTTGCCATCCCCATGCTTCACAGTAGGTATGGTGTTCTTTGGTTGCAACTCAGAATTCTCTCTCCTCCAAACACGACGAGTTGTGTTTCTACCAAACAGTTCTACTTTGGTTTCATCTGACCATATGACATTCTCCCAATCCTCTTCTGGATCATCCAAATGCTCTCTAGCAAACATCAGACGGGCCTGGACATGTACTGGCTTAAGCAGGGGGACACGTCTGGCACTGCAGGATCTGAGTCCCTGGCGGCGTAGTGTGTTACTGATGGTAGCCTTTGTTACGTTGGTCCTAGCTCTCAGGTCATTCTCTAGGTCCCCCTTGTGGTTCTGGGATTTTTGCTCACCGTTCTAGTGATCATTTTGACCCCACGGGGTGAGATCTTGCATGGAGCCCCAGATCGAGGGAGATTATCAGTGGTCTTGTATGTCTTCCATTTTCTAATTATTGCTCCCACAGTTGATTTCTTCATACCAAGCTGCTTGCCTATTGCAGATTCAGTCTTCCCAGCCTGGTGCAGATCTACAATTTTGTTTCTGGTGTCCTTCGACAGCTCTTTGGTCTTCACTATAGTGGAGTTTGGAGTGTGACTGTTTGAGGTTGTGGACAGGTGTCTTTTATACTGATAACAAGTTCAAACAGGTGCCATTAATACAGGTTATTGGTGGAGGACAGAGGAGCCTCTTAAAGAAGAAGATACAGGTCTTTGAGAGCCAGAAATCTTGCTTGTTTGTAGGTGACCAAATACTTATTTTCCACCATAATTTGCAAATAAATTCTTTCAAAAATCAGACAATGTGATTGTCTGGATTTGTTTCCACATTTTGTCTCTCATAGTTGAGCTATACCTATGATGACAATTACAGGCCTCTCTTATCTTTTTAAGTAGGAGAACTTGCACAATTGTTGGCTGACTAAATACTTTTTTGCCCCACTTTATATAATTTTAAAAAATCAACCTGTGACTGGTCCTGTCTTAGGACTAGTGGGGTTTGTATGCTGATAATTAAAGTGTTTGTTACCCCAACATTTCATATTCCCGATGTGACTGCTGTACCATGTACTTGTATGAGAAAGTATCATGTTCTCTTTGTATTACTTTGCATTACTTCCTTTGTATTAAATCCTTGGTGTTCCCAGGCCAGTCCCCTTGCTTTCATATTAAAAACTGACCGCACTAAGCAGGAGAGCAGACTTTTTAAGGGACTTTTGGTCCCTTAAATAGTGGGAGGCACATATACAAACTGTTGTACTTCCTACACCGTTTACCTGATTTGGATGTAAATACCCTCAAATTAAAGCTGAAAGTCTGCAGTTAAAGCACATCTTATTCGTTTAATTTAAAATCCATTGTATTTATATTATTATTTATATATTAGATTTATGGACCTGACTGTATGCTGGGAACTCAGTGTGCTCTCAGACTTGATCAGACTTGTCCTGACACGCCCCCGCTGCACAGCCATTTACTGGGAAGCTGAGTGTGCTGCTGATTCTCTTCCCCCTGCTCTTATGCAGTTGAGAACAGAGGGAATGTGATCATATTTAACCACTTCAATACCAGGCACTTATGCACCTTCCCGCCCAGACCAATTTTCAGTTTTCAGTGCTCTCACACTTTGAATGACAATTACTCAGTCATGCTACACTGTATCCAAACAAAATTTTTATCATTTTCTTCTCACAAATAGAGCTTTCTTTTGGTGGTATTTAATCACCGCTGGGTTTTTTATTTTTTGCGATATAAGCGAAAAAAACAACAAAAATTTTGAAAAAAACACACTTTTTTGTTTAGTTTCTATTGTAAATTTTTGCAAATAAGTCATTTCTTCTTCATAAATTTGTGGCAAAATTTATACTGCTACATATCTTTGGTAAAACTAACCCAAATTAGTGTATATTATTTGGTCTTTGTGAAATTTATAGAGTCTACAAACTATGGTGCCAATCACTGAAAATTGATCACATCTGATCACACCTGATGTACTGAAAGGCCTATCTCATTTCTTGAGACACTAACAAGCCAGGAAAGTACAAATACCCCCCCAAATGACCCCTTTTTGGAAAGTAGACAGTCCAAGGTATTTACTAAGAGGCATGGTGAGTTTTTTGAAATTGTAATTTTTTTCCCACAATTCTTGGGAAAATTAAGATTTATTTTTACACAAACTGGTTATATTAACAGGTTATTTCTCTCACACAGCATATGCATAATTGCAACTACACCCCAAAGTACATTCTGCTACTCCACCTGAGTATTGCGATACCACATGTGTGAGACTTTTACACAGCCCGGCCACATACAAAGGCCCAACATTGAAGTAGTACTTTCAGGCGTTCTACAAGCATAAATTGCACGTATCTTTTCTCAACCACCTATTACATTTTTAAAGGCCCTGGAGCACCAGTACAATGGAATTGCCAACAAAATGGCCCCATTTTGGAAAGCACACACCACAACGTATAATCTATGAGGCATAATGAGTCTTTTGAATGGTTCATTTTTTCCCAGAAGGTTTTGGAAAATGTGGAAAAAAAATGAAAATGCATTTTTTTAACAAAAAGTTGTCCATTTATAAGATATTTCTAACAAATAGCATGTACATGGCAAAAATGAAACCCCAAAATGCATTCCGCGACTCCTCTTGAGTATGGCGATACCACATGTGTGAGACTTTTACACAGCCTGGCCACATACAAAGGCCCAACATTGAAGTAGCACTTTCAGGCTTTCTACAAACATAAATTGCACATATCCTTTCTCAACCACCTATTACACTTTTGAAAGCCCTGGAGCACCAGGTCAATGAAATTGTCCACAAAATGACCCCATTTTGTAAAGCACACACCCCAACGTATAATCTATGAGGTATAGTGAGTCTTTTGAAAGGTTCATTTTTTTTCCAGAAGGTTTTGGAAAATGTGGAGAAAAAAATGAAAATGCATTTTTTTTTACACAAAGTTGTCCCTTTATAAGATATTACTAACACATAGCATGTACATAGCAAAAATGACACCCCAAAATACATTCTGCTACTCCTCCTGAGTATTGCGATAGCACATGTTTGAGACTTTTACACAGCCTGGCTACATACAGAGGCCCAACATCCAAGTAGCACCTCCAGGCATTCTAGCAGCATTAATTACAAATAATATTTTCTGACTACCGATCACATTTTTGAAGGCCCTTCATATTTCTAACACATAGCAGGTACATACCAAATAACAAAAGATTACCTGTGGTTTTAGAAGTGCAGTGGTCCACAGAGGAGAGCATCGATCCAGGCAGCAGGCGGCAACAGCGACAGCAAAAGCAATCATCCAAGCAGCAGGCAGGAATACTGTCCATAGTTCGTACAGGCAGAGATACTGTCAGCACAGCCAGAGCACAGCCAAAGCACAGGTCCAGGTAGCAGGCAGAGGTGTCCCGGCAGAAATACTGTCCAAAGTTAGTAGAGGCAGCAGGCAGATATATGGTCAACACAGCCAAAGTATTGATCCAAGCAGCAGGAAGAAACGTGGTCCATAATGTCATGGGTCATTACAGGCAGCAATATGGTCAGCACAGCCAAAGTATTGGTCTAGGCAGCAGGAAGGCCATCAAGCTTAAGGCCAGGGGGACAGGGGTAGAGGCTTCTCCCACCCAAATCGCTTTGAAGCCTCCGGACAACCAGACCCTGTTCTGGGAGCATAGAAAACGAAAAACTGGTTTTCTCTACTCAGAACACTATTCTGAAGCCCCTCACATATGTGAGACCCCTGTGTACTGAAGTAGATGGCCAAAAGATCAGTCCAAGTGGCAGGCAAAAACATGGTCGATTAACAGGCTGAGGTTGGTGCACGTGGAAGTCGGAAACGTGGTTTAAATCAGCAAGCAAAGACATCGTCGGTAAACAGGCCAGGGTCAGTTAATTAACATGGTAGCAGGCAAATGGGGAAATGGCAGTCTGTTAATAATAAGGGGAACTAATATTGGATGGATGTATGATAATTTTTGAACCAATCTCCGATGCACAGGCCAGGTTGGGAAGGACATTGGGGACAATAATAGCTGGTATCTCTTCTTACTCCTCCTCTGCTGCATACACAGCATTTCTTTTGGCGTCTTCTTTCAGATTCTGTGGGGGGAATGTGATAGGGAAAGTGTTGCTCGTGAAGTCGACTCACGCTATCAGAGTGAATGCTTCCTGGGGCGGGACCTTGTTGGTAAATGAGGGCAGTGACGATATCTTCAATATACTTGAGGTAGGTGATTTGTTGGTTTTGAGTTGCTTTTTGGTAGCAGACAAACAAATTAAAAAGGGCCATGTGAAACAGGTGAAACGCAACTTTTTTGTACCAATAACGGGACTTTCTGGTTGATATATAGGGCTGTAGCATCTGATCGTTTAAATCCACCCCCCCCCATGTGCATATTGTAATCGTGGACACATTCGGGCTTTACAATGGGGCCGCGTCTTCTTTGGATCTCCAACATGGTGTCATTGTGGATGGTAGAGAGGATGTGGACATCTTTCTTGTCCCTCCACTTCATGGCCAACACCTCCTCGTTCCTCATAAATGCCGATTCTCTGTTTTGCAATTTTTTTGTCAACAGATTTTGTGGGAATCCCTTCCGTTTTTTTTTTAAGTACCGCAGGCCAGGGTTTTTTTACTATAAAAGTGACGAAAAAGGGGAAGGCTGGTATAATAGTTGTCGACATATAAATGGTATCCTTTGTCGAAGAGGGGGTATGCCAGCTCCCAGACAATTTTCCCACTGGTTCCAATATATGTGGGGCCATCATGGGGCGGGAGCTGGGAGTCTTTGCCTTCGTAGATCCGGAATGTGAAGACATATCCAGTGGCTTGATCACATAATTTATTTAATTTCAGCCCATACCTGGCTCTCTTGCTTGGTATATACTGCTTGAAGTGCAGTCGGCCAGTGAAATGTATGAGGGACTCGTCCACACAAATTTTTTGGTCTGGGATAAAAATGTCTCTAAATCGCTGGGAAAAGGAATTAATTAGGGGGCGTATCTTGTACAATTTGTCGTGGTTGGGATGATCTCGGGGAGGGGACTGTGAATTGTCATTGAAGTGGAGAAAACGCATAATCATGTCGTATCTTGTTCCTGGACATGACAGCGGAATATATGGGCATGTGGTGGATGGGGTTGGTGGACCAATATGCATGGACTTTGTTCTTTTTTGTAAGCCCCATATAAAACGTAAGGCCCAAAAACAATTTAAATTCGTCCAGTTAGGCGTCGCCACTGGAACATGTGGGCATAGGAAGAATTGGGGTTGCCAGCAATAAATTGGGATACATACAGGTTAGTTTGATCCACCATATTCTGCAGCAAATCTTGTGGGAAAAATAAAGAAAAATAATCACATTGAGAAAAATTCGTAGTGTCGGGCTGCACTGGCTGTGCAGTGAAAGGGGGGATGATAGCGGATCCTGAGTTGCCAGGCAACCATAAGGGGTTTGCCAGGGCATCGGGAAGGTAGTACTGGGGCTGGGTTCTTCCGTTTGGGCGTGTGATTCCAGTACTTGTACTGGGCTCCTCTTCCTGGGGTCTGGCGCTGCTGGTGGTGGGCAGATCTCCTGATCTTGGTCCTGATCTTGGTCCTGATCTCGGTCCTGATCTCATTCTTTTGGGAGGGACGGTTTCCTCCGAGGACTCGGACTCTGATACACTATCCTCCACTGGCTCGTATTCCGAACCAGAATTGGATGATGGGAGCTCCCCGCTGCTCTCATTATCCGACATGATACGAAGGGCATATGCCTCCTCAGGTGTGTAAACCCTTTGCGACATTATGGTAGTGCTTTTTGGCGGGCCTATGTAATGGTACTGCTGGTGGTAGTGGTGGTACCGTTTGTATTAGTGGCCTGTGTGGTGGTACCGATGGCGGTACGGGTGGTGCTGGTGGTACCGATGGCGGTACTGGTGGTGGCGATACTGGTAGCAGGCCTGTGTGGTGCTATAGATGGTGGGCCTGATGGCGGTACTGATGGAGGAACTGGCGGTGGTACCGATGGCGGTACTGGTAGCCTGTGAGGCGGTACCAATGGCGGTGCTGATGGCGGTGGGCCTGTGACAGATGTTTGACAGATGGGTTGATTGACAGATGGGCTGATTGGCTGATTGATTGGCTGACTGACAGATGGGCTGACTGATGGGCTGGGCTGTGTGACAGGTCCTCTTTATTGGGGGGTCGTGTTGTGCACAGTATACAGACAGAACACTACACTGATATCTCACTTACTGATCTCTGCTTTCTTCTCACACGATCAGTGTGTGAGGAGAGAGCAGAGATCAGATGGTAACTGCTCCTGTGTTTACATTTGTGACCAGCTGTGATTGAACACTGCCAGTTACGTGGTAAACAGCCAATTTCATTGGCTGTTCACCCTGATCGGGGAGGCGCTGTGTCCAAGGGACACCCGCCTTCCTCGATCCCTGCCCTGCACTCCTCCGTCGGAGGAGTGCACCGCCGAGTTTGTTGTGACATGTGATCGGCTGTGACTTTGACACAGCCGATCATGTTGTAAACAGCCAAATTCATTGGCTGTTTACCGTGATTGGGGAGTGCGTCCCCCGTCCCCCGCTCTGCGCGCCCCCGAGGGCGCGCTAGGGGGTTATCCTGCTGGACGTCATATGACGCCCAGTCAGGATAACACAACCACCGCCCAGCCGTCAATCTGCTATAGGCCGGACGGGAAGTGGTTAAAAAAGAGAAAAAAGGTATTTATAATTTTTTTTTTTATATCTATACAAAAAATCTCCATAGGCGACACTCTAAACATTTTTAACGGTTACCAGTTTAGAGTTATTGGAGGAGTTCTCGTGCTAGAATTATTGCTAACGCTCTAACGATTGCCGCAATGCGTGGTTTAAACACTGTTTACATTTGCATGCGTGACTTACGAAAGCGTTCGCTTCTGCACACGAGCATGGAGGGATTTGTTTTTTTCGTTTTTTTTTTTTTTTTTACACTGTCCCTTTAAAAAAAATTTTGATCACTTTTATTGCTGTCACAAGGAATGTAAACATCCCTTGTGACAGTAATAGTCAGTGACTGGTACTCTTAATGAGGGATCTGGGGTTTATAATACCCCAAATCCCTCCTTTGCACTTAAAAGCATTCAAAACGCCAAGTTCGGCTGGGTTGAATGCTGTCATTTTTTTTTTAAACCTGGCGCCTTTAAGGCTTCAGTAAACCAGAAGTGATGTCATGACAGGCCCCATGGTGGGACGGGAGAGCCCAGGCAAGCCACAGAAGGCGGCGGGAGGGGGGGACATCCCCTCCCACTGCTTGTGATAACGATTGACTGGCTGCTTAGCTGCATCAATTGTTTTCATATGAAAGCCAACCATTGGCTCTAAAAAACGGTACCGAGGTGATGCCTGAAGCTGCAAGCATCACCCTGGTACAACCCCCTAAAGCCGAAGGACACCTATTTGCGTTACATCGGCGTGATGAAGTTTAAGGTTGGCATTGTTATCCACAACTTTCGGTTTAATTTGTGTGACTTATTGTTCATGTTTCTGTGCTATAAATGTTATGATACAGTTATTTTATAATTTACTATGATCTTTGATTTTTGTCATCTTTGTAAACTTTTAGTAAATGAGTTTAAACATAATTTAAAAAAAAATCAATCTTATTCTTTCATAATCCTATCTTTTTATTTACCAAGCATATCTGTCACACATTTCCACAATTCTTATTTGTTTAATTTTTGTTTGTTTTTATTTGTTTAATTTCTAGACCACTAATTATCATCATACAACTTTGAAATCCCCTTGATGAAGATACCATATTTCCCTTGTATCCACATGCATAGGGGAGGGGACTGGATGGTGTAGGAGACAGCTGGTCTACCTTATGGAGTAGGAGCACATGATCTCATCCACGGCTTGGCGCTATTAAGGCATGCTATAGAGCGGTGCACTAACGCACCAGACCCATGTGAGTACCCTATAATAGGGCTTTGTTTGCAGTAAATAAAATATTTTAAAACGGTATCACACTATGGAGTTTCTTTTTGATATTTATATGTGAGGTGGCTACATCTTTGAGCAGTGTTTGGACCTTGCAACCTAACCTGGAATCCGTTTTGATAATTTAAAAGCGTGTATTGACCAAACTTAATTGCGAGGTCACACGGTCTGAGGTGAGAGGCCATTACCTTGGGGTGGGGAGCACCTGAGTGTAATCATTGCTGCAGATCGCTATATTCACAGTCACCTATCAAGTCACATTTATTATTGCTGTATTAACCACTTCAGCCCCGGACCATTTGGCTGCCCAAAGACCAGAGCGTTTCTTGCGATTCGGCACTGCGTTGCTTTAACTGACAATAGCGCGGTCGTGCAACGCTGTACCCAAACAAAATTGACGCCCTTTTTTTCCCACAAATAGAGCTTTCTTTTGCGGGTATTTGATTGCCTCTGAGATTTTTATGTTTTGCGCTATAAACAAAAAAATAGCGACAATTTTGAAAAAAACGCAGTATTTTTTACTTTTTGCTATAATATCCCCCAAAAATATATAAAACAATTTTTTTTCCTCAGTTTTTTTACATATTTTTGATAAAAAAATCGCAATAAGCGTATATTGATTGGTTTGCGCAAAATTTATAGCGTCTACAGGGGGATAGTTTTATGGCATTTTTATTTTAATTTTTTTTTTAATTAGTAATGGCGGCGATCTGTGATTTTTATTGGGACTGTGACATTATGGCAGACACATCGGACATTTTTGACACATTTTTGGGACGATTGTCATTTATACATCGCTCAGTGCGATTAAAAATGCATTGATTACTGTGTAAATGACACTGGCAGTGAAGGGGTTAACCACTAGGGGGCAGTGAAGGGGTTAAGTGTGTCCTAGAGAGTGATTCTAACTGTGAGGGGGCTGGACTTGAACACACAAGACAGTGATCACTGCTCTCAAAAACAGAGAGCAGTAGATCACTGTCCTGTCACTAAGCAGAACGGGGAATTCTTTGTTTACATAAGCATCTCCCCATTCTTCCTCTCCGTGACACGATCGCGGGCACCTGGCGGACATCGAGTCCGCGGGATCCGTGATCACGGAGACCGCGTCCGGCGCGCACGCGCTCGCGACTCTGCATTTTAAAGGGGACATACTTGTATGCCCTTTTGCCTGCCAGTGCCATTCTGCCAACGTACATCAGCGTGCGCTGGTCAGCAAGCGCTTAAGGACACTGAAAACTGATCCTGGGTGGTCAGAGTATCACGGACTTACATGCACTTGAGCACTTTATGGTTCACTTTTGTATCAATATTTATATTTTATGATATGTGTATATATTCATGCTGTATGATGTTGAAAGCTGAATGATGACTTCAGTCGCTTATATTTTATTATTATATTTTTGGATTTGAGTTATGGGTACATCACTTTAACCACTTGACGACCGCCTCACGCCGATGTACGTCGGCAAAGTGGCACGGACAGGCAAAATCACGTACAGGGTACGTGATTTGCCTTCCGCGGGTGGGGGGTCCGATCGGACCCCCCCCCGGTGCCCGAGGCGGTCGTCTTTTGTCCAGCGGCGATCGGTGATGAGGGGGAGACCATCCGTTCGTGGCCCCCCCCTCGCGATCGCCGCCGGCCAATGAGAATCTTCCTTTGCTGCTGTATGCTAAACAGCAGCAAAGGAAATGATGTCATCTCTCCTCGGCTCGGTAATTTCCGTTCCGGCCCGAGGAGAGAAGACATCAATGTGAGTGCACAAACACTACACACACAGTAGAACATGCCAGGCACACAAAACACCCCGATCCCCCCCCCGATCGCCCCCCGATCCCCCCCCAATCACCTCCCCCCCCCTGTCACAAACTGACACCAGCAGTTTTTTTTTTTTTTTCTGATTACTGCATAGTGTCAGTTTGTGACAGTAAGTGTGTTAGGGCAGTTAGTATTACCCCCCTTTAGGTCTAGGGTACCCCTCTAACCCCCCCTAATAAAGTTTTAACCCCTTGATCACCCCCTGTCACCAGTGTCGCTAAGCGATCATTTTTCTGATCGCTGTATTAGTGTCGCTGGTGACGCTAGTTAGTGAGGTAAATATTTAGGTTCGTCAGCGTTTTATAGCGTCAGGGACCCCCATATACTACCTAATAAATGTTTTAACCCCTTGATTGCCCCCTAGTTAACCCTTTCACCACTGATCACCGTATAACCGTTACGGTTGACGCTGGTTAGTTTGTTTATTTTTTATAGTGTCAGGGCACCCGCCGTTTATTACCGAATAAAGGTTTAGCTCCTTGATCGCCCGGCGGTGATATGCGTCGCCCCAGGCAGCGTCAGATTAGCGCCAGTACCGCTAACACCCACGCATGCAGCATGCGCCTCCCTTAGTGGTATAGTATCTGATCGGATCAATATCTGATCCGATCAGATCTATACTAGCGTCCCCAGCAGTTTAGGGTTCCCAAAAACGCAGTGTTAGCGGGATCAGCCCAGATACCCGCTAGCACCTGCGTTTTGCCCCTCCGCCCGGCCCGGCCCAGCCCACCCAAGTGCAGTATCGATCGATCACTGTCACTTACAAAACACTAAACGCATAACTGCAGCGTTCGCAGAGTCAGGCCTGATCCCTGTGATCGCTAACAGTTTTTTTGGTAGCGTTTTGGTGAACTGGCAAGCACCAGCGGCCTAGTACACCCCGGTCGTAGTCAAACCAGCACTGCAGTAACACGTGGTGACGTGACGAGTCCCATAAGTGCAGTTGAAGCTGGTGAGGTGGCAAGCACAAGTAGTGTCCCGCTGCCACCAAAAAGACAAACACAGGCCCGTCGTGCCCATAGTGCCCTTCCTGCTGCATTCGCCAATCCTAATTGGGAACCCACCGCTTCTGCAGCGCCCGTACTTCCCCCATTCACATCCCCAACCAAATGCAGTCGGCTGCATGAGAGGCATTTTTATGTCCTCCCGAGTACCCCTACCCAACGAACCCCCCAAAAAAGATGTCGTGTCTGCAGCAAGCGCGGATATAGGCGTGACGCCCACTATTATTGTCCCTCCTGTCCTGACAATCCTGGTCTTTGCATTGGTGAATGTTTTGAACGCTACCATTCACTAGTTGAGTATTAGCGTAGGGTACAGCATTGCACAGACTAGGCGCCATTTCACAGGGTCTCCCAAGATGCCAGCGCATTTTGAGAGACCCGAACCTGGAACCGGTTACAGTTATAAAAGTTAGTTACAAAAAAAGTGTAAAAAAAAAAAAAAATATGAAATAAAAAAAAATAGTTGTTGTTTTATTGTTCTCTCTCTCTCTATTCTCTCTCTCTATTGTTCTGCTCTTTTTTACTGTATTATATTCTGCAATGTTTTATTGTTATTGTTATTGTTATTATGTTTTATCATGTTTGTTTTTCAGGTGTGTAATTATTTACACTTTACTGTGCTTTATTGTTAACCATTGTTAACCATTTTTTTGTCTTCAGGTACGCCATTCACGACTTTGAGTGGTTATACCAGAATGATGCCTGCAGGTTTAGGTATCATCTTGGTATCATTCTTTTCAGCCAGCGGTCGGCTTTCATGTAAAAGCAATCCTAGCGGCTAATTAGCCTCTAGACTGCTTTTACAAGCCGTGGGAGGGAATGCCCCCCCCACCGTCTTCCGTGTTTTTCTCTGGCTCTCCTGTCTCAACAGGGAACCTGAGAATGCAGCCGGTGATTCAGCCAGCTGACCATAGAGCTGATCAGAGACCAGAGTGGCTCCAAACATCTCTATGGCCTAAGAAACCGGAAGCTACGAGTATTTCATGACTTAGATTTCGCCGGATGTAAATAGCGCCATTGGGAAATTGGGGAAGCATTTTATCACACCGATCTTGGTGTGGTCAGATGCTTTTAGGGCAGAGGAGAGATCTAGGGTCTAATAGACCACAATTTTTTCAAAAAAGAGTACCTGTCACTACCTATTGCTATCATAGAGGATATTTACATTCCCCGAGATAACAATAAAAATGATTAAAAAAAAATATGAAAGGAACAGTTTAAAAGTAAGATTAAAAAAGCAAAAAAATAATAAAGAAAAAAAAAACAAAAAAAAAAAACACCCCTGTCGCCCCGTGCTCTCGCGCTAAGGCGAACGCAAGCGGCGGTCTGTCGTCAAACGTAAACAGCAATTGCACCATGCATGTGAGGTATCACCGCGAAGGCCAGATCGAGTGCAGTAATTTTTCCAGTAGACCTCCTCTGTAAATCTAAAGTGGTAACCTGTAAAGGCTTTTGAAGGCTTTTAAACATGTATTCATTTTGTTGCCACTGCACGTTTGTGCGCAATTTTAAAGCATGTCATGTTTGGTATCCATGTACTCGGCCTAAGATCATCTTTTTTATTTCATCAAACATTTGGGCAATATAGTGTGTTTTAGTGCATTAAAATTAAAAAAAGTGTGTTTTTTCCCCAAAAAATGCGTTTGAAAAATCGCTGCGCAATTACTGTGTGAAAAAAAAAAATGAAACACCCACCATTTTAATCTGTAGGGCATTTGCTTTAAAAAAATATATAATGTTTGGGGGTTCAAAGTAATTTTTTTGCAAAAAAAAAAAACTTTTTCATGTAAACAATAAGTGTCAGAAAGGGCTTTGTCTTCAAGTGGTTAGAAGAGTGGGTGATGTGTGACATAAGCTTCTAAATGTTGTGCATAAAATGCCAGGACAGTTCAAAACCCCCCCAAATGACCCCATTTTGGAAAGTAGACACCCCAAGCTATTTGCTGAGAGGCATGTCGAGTCCATGGAATATTTTATATTGCGACACAAGTTGCGGGAAAGAGACAAATTTTTTTTTTTTTTTTTTTGCACAAAGTTGTCACTAAATGATATATTGCTCAAACATGCCATGGAAATATGTGAAATTACACCCCAAAATACATTCTGCTGCTTCTCCTGAGTACGGGGATACCACATGTGTGAGACTTTTTGGGAGCCTAGCCGCGTACGGGACCCCGAAAACCAAGACCGCCTTCAGGCTTTCTAAGGGCGTGAATTTTTGATTTCACTCTTCACTGCCTATCACAGTTTCGGAGGCCATGGAATGCCCAGGTGGCACAAAACCCCCCCAAATGACCCCATTTTGGAAAGTAGACACCCCAAGCTATTTGCTGAGAGGTATAGTGAGTATTTTGCAGACCTCACTTTTTGTCACAAAGTTTTGAAAATTGAAAAAAGAAAAAAAAAAATGTTTTTTCTTGTCTTTCTTCATTTTCAAAAACAAATGAGAGCTGCAAAATACTCACCATGCCTTTCAGCAAATAGCTTGGGGTGTCTACTTTCCAAAATGGGGTCATTTGGGGGGGTTTTGTGCCACCTGGGCATTCCATGGCCTCCGAAACTGTGATAGGCAGTAAAGAGTGAAATCAAAAATTTTCACCCTTAGAAATCCTGAAGGCAGTGATTGGTTTTCGGGGTCCCGTACGCGGCTAGGCTCCCAAAAAGTCCCACACATGTGGTATCCCCATACTCAGGAGAAGCAGCTAAATGTATTTTGGGGTGCAATTCCACATATGCCCATGGCCTGTGTGAGCAATATATCATTTAGTGACAACTTTATGAAAAAAAAAAAAAAAAAAAAGTGTCACTTTCCCGCAACTTGTGTCAAAATATAAAATATTCCATGGACTCAATATGCCTCTCAGCAAATAGCTTGGGGTGTCTACTTTCCAAAATGGGGTCATTTTGGGGGGTTTTGTGCCATCTTGGCATTCCATGGCCTCCGAAACTGTGATAGGCAGTGAAGAGTGAAAGCAAAAATTTACACCCTTAGAAATCCTGAAGGCGGTGATTGGTTTTCGGGGCCCCGTACGCGGCTAGGCTCCCAAAAAGTCCCACACATGTGGTATCCCCATACTCAGGAGAAGCAGCAGAATGTATTTTGGGGTGCAATTCCACATAGGCCTATGGCCTGTGTGAGCAATATATCATTTAGTGACGACTTTTTGTAAATATTTTTTTTTTTTTTTTTTTTGTCATTTTTCAATCACTTGGGACAAAAAAAATAAATATTCAATGGGTTCAACATGCCTCTCAGCAATTTCCTTGGGGTGTCTACTTTCCAAAATGGGGTCATTTGGGGGGGTTTTGTACTGCCCTGCCATTTTAGCACCTCAAGAAATGACATAGGCAGTCATAAACTAAAAGCTGTGTAAATTCCAGAAAATGTACCCTAGTTTGTAGACGCTATAACTTTTGCGCAAACCAATAAATATACGCTTATTGACATTTTTTTTACCAAAGACATGTGGCCGAATACATTTTGGCCTAAATGTATGACTAAAATTTAGTTTATTGGATTTTTTTTATAACAAAAAGTAGAAAATATCATTTTTTTTCAAAATTTTCGGTCTTTTTCCGTTTATAGCGCAAAAAATAAAAACCGCAGAGGTGATCAAATACCATCAAAAGAAAGCTCTATTTGTGGGAAGAAAAGGACGCAAATTTCGTTTGGGTACAGCATTGCATGACCGCGCAATTAGCAGTTAAAGCGACGCAGTGCCAAATTGGAAAAAGACCTCTGGTCCTTAGGCAGCATAATGGTCCGGGGCTCAAGTGGTTAAATAATTATTTTTTTTTTTAGGTTTTTGCTGCAGGTTCAGCAGATCATTAAGGGGATAGCACAGCACATGATTTATTTATTTAACATTGAAATATAAAACAGCCTCCTGGCTTTAAAGCAGCTCTCAGCCTAGGACTCTCAGAAATAAAGTACAGTGCTGCTCCTACAGCAAATGTACGGTGTCTCCAGGTGTTGGCCTGGTCAGTGCAGACAGAGACACTTTCCTAACTTGTATATGCATCTGCTGCTCTCTAGCAGCATAAACGTCTCATTAGCTGGTCAGAGCCCTGTGATATAGTCAGCACTAGGGATGAGCCGAACACCCCCCGGTTCGGTTCGCAACAGAACCTGCGAAAGGACCGAAAATTTGCATGAACGTTAGAACCCCATTGACGTCTATGGGACTCGAACGTTCAAAATCAAAAGTGCTCATTTTAAAGGCTAATTTGCATGGTATTGTCCTAAAAAGGGTTTGGGGACCCGGGTCCTGCCCCAGGGGACATGTATCAATGCAAAAAAAACTTTTAAAAATGGGGGGGTGTCTATAGTATGTCTGTAAAGTGGCGCATGTTTCCCGTGCTTAGAACAGTCCCTGCACAAAATGTCATTTTTAAAGGAAAAAAAGTCATTTAAAACTGCTTGTGGCTTTAATGTAATGTTGGGTGCTGGCAATATGGATGAAAATCAGTGAGACAAACGGCATGGGTACCCCCCAGTCCATTACCAGGCCCTTTGGGTCTTGTATGGATATTAAGGGGAATCCCGCACCCAAATTAAAAAAAGAAACAGCAGTATACAGGCTGTGTACTCTGAACAGCAGTATACAGGCGGTGCAAACAAGACAGGGACTGTTGTTATGTAGAATCTGTTTGTAATTTTGAACTGGTACATTTTTAACGTGTTTAGCTCCGGCCAAAAAATCTATTTTAAGCTTTTTGGAAAACATAGGGAAGGGTTATCACCCTGTGACATTTGTTTTGCTGTCTGTGCTCCTCTTCAGAAGATTTCACCTCACTTTTTGTCCCAATGACAAATGTTTTTTGAAAATTTGGGTTTTTTTGTGAAACAAGGATTGGTGATAAAGCATCAGTGGAAAGGAGAAATGTTTTTCCCATATTAACTCTTACAGGAGAGAATTTCCCTTCCTAGGGTAGATTTCATCTCACTTCCTGTTGTCTCTTTCCGTTTGCAAGTAGGAGTCATTTGTAAGTTGGATGTTTGAAAGTAGGGGCCTGCCCTATATACTCAGCAGAAATTTGGGCCTTAGGTGTTGTTGTGGCCACAACACTGTAAGCCCTCACAGGGCCCTGCTGTGAAATATTAGATCAAGAATTGTAGTTACATGCCCCTGTTGAACAGGGGCAGAAAAATTGGGCCTTTGGTGGTGGTGGTGGTGCTGGTGCCACAACACTGTAAGTCCTCACTCGCTCTTGGTGGGCGCAGAAACGGGCCCTGCTGTGAAATATTAGCTCAAGAATTGTAATTACATGCCCCTGTTGAATAGGGGCTGAAAAATTAGGCCTTAGGCACTGGTGCTGGTGCCACAACACTGCAAACCCTCACAGATACTCTAGTTGGAACACAGGAACGAGCCCTGCTGCAAAGTATTGCATCAAAAATTGTAATTACACGCCCCTGTTTAACAGGGGCTGAAAAATTAGGCCTTAGGCACTGGTGTTGGTGCCACAACACTACAACCCCTCACAGATACTCTAGTTGGAACGCAGGAACGAGCCCTGCTGCAAAGTGTTGCATCAAAAATTGTAATTACATGCCCCTGTTAAACAGGGGCTGAAAAATTGGGCCTTAGGCACTGGTGGTGGCGCCCAGAACCAAAAATGTTCTTACAAGCTATCTGCATGATCATTGAGGAGGAAGAGGATAATTACTCAGGATAGTCACTCAGCATCAGCATAGGCAGTCTTTGAAGGGATCTGAGATTTCAAAAAAAATTATTCAGTTACATCAGCATCCGGTGCTTGGTAGCTGGTGGCGATCCAAGACTGATTCATTTTTATGAAGGTCAGTCGATCAACCGAGTTGGTGGACAGACGCACCCTGTGATCGGTTACAAAGGCTACAGCAGCACTGAATGTGCGTTCCGAAAGAACGCTGGATGCAGGACAGGCCAGTAGCTCAATTGCATACTGTGCAAGCTCTGGCCAGTGATCCATCCTCAAGACCCAGTAACCCAGAGGATTTTCGGTGGGAAAGGTGTCCAAGTCAGATCTTGCCCCTAGGTATTCCTGCACCATGTAAAACAGACGCTGGCGATGGTTGCTGGAACCGATCATACCTTGGGGCTGCGGACTAAAAAATTGTCTGAACGCATTGGTCAGACGGCCACCTTCTCCACCGCTCCTTCTTTGACTGACCGAAGCCTCAGCAACACGTTGTCCAGAAACAGGAGTTTGTAACCTCCCAGTCTCTGGGAACGTGTTGCACAGACCTTTCTGCAAGGCCTCCCGAAGATGTTTCATCCTCTGCTCCCTCTGCAATGGCAAGATAAGGTCCGCAACCTTACCCTTGTAACATGGATCAAGGATGGTTGCCAGCCAGTATTGGTCCTTCTCCTTGATACCACGAATACGAGGATCCTTACGCAGGCTTTGAAGGATCAGGGAGGCCATGCAGCGTAGGTTTGCTGAGTCCTCTGGGTCACTAAGGATGACATGGTCCGCAGCCACCTCCTCCCAGCCACGTGTTTCTTGGGACTGATCCCTTAAAGACTGCTGCTGATGCTGAGTGCCAGGCTCCACCTCCATACTGACACAATCCTCCTCCTCGTCCTCGTCCTCTTCCTGTGTGATCGGCGGGCACGCATTAACACTGTCTGGATAAAGGGGGCCTTGAGAGCTAAGGAAGTCCTCCTCTTCCTGCCTCTGTTCTGCCTCAAGTGCCCTCTGTCCATTATTTGACGCAGCGTATGCTCCAACAGGTGGACAAGGGGGACAGTGTCACTGATGCATGCACTGTCACTGCTCACCATCCTCGTGGCCTCCTCAAATGGTGACAGGACAGTGCATGCATCCCTGATCATGGCCCACTGGCGTGGGGAAAAAAACCAAGCTCCCCTGACCCTGTCCTGGTGCCATAGTCGCACAGGTACTCATTGATGGCCCTCTGCTGCGTGTGCAGCCGCTGCAGCATGGCCAACGTTGAGTTCCACCTGGTGGGCATGTCACAGATTAGGCGGTTCTTGGGCAGGTTGAACTTTTTTTGGAGGTCTGCCAGCCGAGCACTGGCATTATATGACCGGCGAAAATGCACACAGACTTTCCTGGCCTGCCTCAGGACATCCTGTAAGCCCGGGTACCTGCCCAAGAACCGCTGCACCACCAAGTTAAGGACATGAGCCAAACACGGCACATGGGTCATTTGTCCCTGTCGGAAGGCAGAGAGGAGGTTGGTGCCATTGTCGCAAACCACCATTCCTGCCTTAATTTGGCGTGGCGTCAACCACCTCTGAACCTGCCCCTGCAGAACTGACAGAACCTCTGCCCCCGTGTGGCTCCTGTCCCCCAAGCACACCAGCTCAAGCACCGCATGGCATCTTTTGGCCTGCATACTTGCGTAGCCCCTTGAATGGCTATGGAGCACCGCTGGTTCCAAGAACAAAGCACAGGAAGAGGCCATGGAGGAAGAAGAAGAGGAGGGGGTGGAGGAGAGAGGTGTGTCACAATCATTAGTAGTGGCATTTTGGAGGCGTGGTGGCGGAACAACCTCCAACACTACTGCACCTTGTCCTGTATCCTTCCCAGCTGCCAGCAGAGTCACCCAATGCACGGTGAAACTTAGGTAACGTCCCTATCCATGCCTGCTGGACCATGAGTCAGCGGTAATATGCACCTTACCGCTGACCGCCCTGTCCAGTGAGGCATGGACATTGCCTTCCACATGCCGGTAGAGAGCCGGAATTGCCTTCCGTGAGAAAAAGTGGCGTTTGGGTACCTGCCACTGAGGAACCGCACATTCCACAAACTCACAGAAGGGGGCAGAGTCTACCAACTGAAAAGGCAGCAGTTGAAGTGCTAGCAATTTTGCCAAGCTAGCATTCAACCGCTGGGCATGTGGATGGCTGGGAGCGAACTTCTTTCGGCGGTGCAGCAGCTGGGGCAGGGAAATTTGCCTGGTACAATCTGACGTCGGTGTACCGAAAGCAGATTGCCCACAAGTACTTGGCTGTGACACACCTAATTCTACACCTTCATTCCTCTCAGTGCAGGTCTCAGAGAGGACTGAAGGTATTGTGGGGTTTTGGAATAACGTGCAGAGACAGCAGCGCCCTGCACATGCGGAGCTTTGGGGTGTGATGCAGTCAGTGTGCTGCCCTTAGGCTGGCCCCTGGAGGGCATCCTGCCTCATTGGTGATGTGCCTCCTCCTCTCTCCTGTCAGGCACCCTTGTTGAGTCAGTGACCTCATCATCCCCTCCCTCCTCATCATTGGAGCAAACCTGGCAGTATGCTGCAGCAGGGGGAGCATGACTGCCAGATTGCTGTCCTTCTTGGGCACCCCCTCTGTCCGTGCTCACGTTACTGCCTTCATCTAGCTCAGTATCATCATCAGAGCCTTCTAAACGCTGGGCATCCTCCTGGAGCATGTACGCAACACTGTGGTCAAACAGTTCGAGGGACTCCTCAGGAGGACATGGTGGGGCTAGGGAAGGAGTCACTGATGCCATTGAGCCGAGGGAAGAGGCCGCGTTGGCAGCTGCTTTGCCAGACAAAGTACCCTGCGCATGGGTGAGAGAGGATGAGGAGGATGAGGACGGCTTGGTCATCCACTTGACCAAGTCTTCCGCATGTTGCGGCTCAACACGGCCAGCTGCTGAAAAAAAGGCCAAGCGTGTCCCACGGCCATATGCTGATGAGGATGCATCGTCTCCACGACCAGCACTGTTGCCTCTAGACACAGAGCCTGCTTGCCCTCTTTTATTGGCTTGTGACTGTCTGCCTCTCCTTGTTGGCCTTCCAGACATTGTAATGGCCTGTAGCTGCACTAAGCTGGTATATATATATATATATATATATATATATATATATATACTGACACTGCAGCTAGCAAAATCAACTTATTGCCTGTAGTATGAGAACACCACCAACCTTCTACAGGTAGCTTTAGCTGAACACTGTGCAGAGCTCGCAAAAAACTAACTTGTAGCTTATTTAGCTGCCTGCGGTAGTGATAGGATAAGGAAAACACCACCAACCTTCTACAGGTAGCTTTAGGTGAACACTGTGCAGAGCTTGCAAAAAAATAACTTGTAGCTTATTTAGCTGCCTGCGGTAGTGATAGGATCAGGAAAACACCACCAACCTTTGACAGGTAGCTATAGGTGAACACTATGCAGAGCTTGCAAAAAACGAACTTGTAGCTTATTTAGCTGCCTGCGGTAGTGATAGGATCAGGAAAACACCACCAACCTTCTACAGGTAGCTTTAGCTGAACACTGTGTAGAGCTCGCACTACACTAACTTGTAGTTTTAGGTGAACACTGTGCAGAGCTCGCAAAAAAATAACTTGTAGCTTATTTAGCTGCCTGCGGTAGAGATAGGATCAGGAAAACACCACCAACCTTTGACAGGTAGCTTTAGGTGAACATTATGCAGAGTTCGCAAAAAACAAACTTGTAGCTTATTTAGCTGCCTGCGGTAGTGATAGGATCAGGAAAACGCCACCAACCTTCTTACAGGTAGCTTTAGCTGAACACTGTGCAGAGCTCACAAAAAAATAACTTGTAGTTTTAGCTGAACACTGTGAGAAGGACGCACTACACTAACTTGTAGCTTTAGCTGAACACTGTTCAGAGGACGCACTACACTAACGTGTAGCTTTAGCTGAACACTGTGCAGAGGTCGCACTACACTAACTGGTAGTTTTAGCTGAACACTGTTCAGAGGACGCACTACACTTACTTGTAGCCTTAGCTAAACACTGTGAGGAGGTTGCACTACCCTAACTTGTAGCTTTAGCTGAACACTGTGCAGAGGTCACACTAAACTAACTTGTAGCTTTAGCTGAACACTGTGAGGAGGACGCACTACACTAACTTGTAGCTTTAGCTGAACACTGTGCAGAGGTCGCACTACACTAACTTGTAGTTTTAGCTGAACACTGTTCAGAGGATGCACTACACTAACTTGTAGCTTTAGCTGAACACTGTGCAGGGGTCGCACTACACTAACTTGTAGTTTTAGCTGAACACTGCGAGGATGACGCCCTACACTAACTTGTAGCTTTAGCTGAACACTGTGCAGAGGTCGCACTACACTAACTTGTAGTTTTAGCTGAACACTGTGAGGAGGACGCACTACCCTAACTTGTAGCTTTAGCTGAACACTGTGCAGAGGTCACACTAAACTAACTTGTAGCTTTAGCTGAACACTGTGAGGAGGATGCACTACCCTAACTTGTAGCTTTAGCTGAACACTGTGCAGAGGTCACACTAAACTAACTTGTAGCTTTAGCTGAACACTGTGAGGAGGACGCACTACACTAACTTGTAGTTTTAGCTGAACACTGTGCAGAAGTCACACTAAACTAACTTGTAGCTTTAGCTGAACACTGTGAGGAGGACGCACGACCCTAACTTGTAGCTTTAGCTGAACACTGTGCAGAGGTCACACTAAACTAACTTGCAGCTTTAACTGAACACTGTGAGGAGGACGCACTACACTAACTGTAAATAGTCTAGCTGCCTGACTGTGGTACTAATAGGATCAAAAGAACACCAGCAATTTTCTTCAGGTAGCTGTAAATACTGTAACAAGACAAGCCTGCCTGTCAGTAGGAAGATAACAGGAAGGGATCTAGCTAAACTGAATACAGTGTATATATATATATATATATATATATATATATATATATATATATATATATATATATACAACACCTGGGATGCATATATATACACAATACACTGTAAGTGCAGCTAGCTCACTGACTGTCCTGCCTAATCTAGCTAACTCAAATGAAATGACACTGTTTCTCTCTCTCTCTAAGCACGCCGGAACACACTACACAGGGCCGCCGAGCAGGCGGCCTTATATAGTGTGGGGCGTGTTCTAAACCCCCTGAGCCATAATTGGCCAAAGCCACCTTGGCTTTGGCCAATTACAGCTCTCTCTACTGAGGGCGCTGTGATTGGCCAATAGGTCATAGTGCATGCTTGGCCAATCATCAGCCAGCAATGCACTGCGATGCCGCAGTGAATTATGGGCCGTGACGCGCCACACGAATTTGGCGCGAACGGCCCATATCGTTCGCAATTCATGATCTTGGCCTTTCTCTCATTAGGGTTGGTGTACGGTCTATACTTCCCATCTTAGTCAGCCCTCTTCAATATGTCCACCATCTCCACCATCTCTACAAAGGACATATTTGAGGCCTTAAATATTCTACTGGATCGGGATGTTTCTGGCTCCGGGCTTTCCTCCTTGTCGTTACTGCTATTATGCACCTGCTGTGTCTCCGCCATGTTCCCCTCCTCCACTGCGACAAAAGAGACGGGGCGGGGAATATTCTAGAAAGAACGTCAGGGGCGAGCGACGCAGGTGGAGTTTCACGCATGTGCAGTGTAGAAAAAGCTAACACGCGTGTGTCGTACCTACGTTCAGTGAGCGGAGGAAGGAGGAACGGAAGCGATGAGCGTAATAACGAAGGTAACATTTTAACTTGGGACATGAGTGGCCTATACTGATTCTAGATTGAGGCCTATATTGGGATAAGATTAGGAGAGTTTAGCCTGATATTAGTGTTTTTGTCTTTTGTTTGGTCTTGCAGCAAAAATGAAACAATTTAAAGACCCAGACTTCCTCTGCGAATTCATAGACAGATACAGGGATATGCACAATTTGTGGGAGGTGAAAAAACCCTTATATCGCAACAAACTAGCAAGGAAGGCATCACTGGAGAAACTGGTGGAATTTGTGAAGACTCGGGTCCCCGACGAGGACATCGAGTTTGTGGATAAGAAAATTGGTAGCTTGAGAAGCACGCATAGGAAGGAGCTTCAGAAGGTCCATAAGTCCCTGAGATCAGGAGCAGCAGCAGAGACGTGTATGTACCCAGTCTGTGGTACTACAACAGGATGCGTTTTCTAGAATCCAGATTGAAGCCAGGGAATCACTTTCGACACTTCCGGCCCCCCTTCCATCCAGCCTTCCTTTAACCCCAGCTGAGGCTTCCGAGGACCAACCTGGGCCTTCCATCCAGGAAGAAATTGAGGAGCCCAGATGGAGCCAGGTATAGTATTTTTAAACATATTTTTTTGTGGAAAATGATTGTTGTTAACTAGATGTTATTATTGCTAACAAATGAATGATTTAACAAAAAGTGTTTTACATATCAGTAGACAGTAGGGGCCAAAAATGATTGTGACAAGAATGAAAAATGCTGGGCTCAGAATGATAGTCTTTTCTATTTATTAACATTCAATTTGCAACAGTCATGAGCTGAAAACTGTGTGTGATTTATGAAACTAAAACTATGTCACTTTTTCATACACAGGAAGACCTCAGCCAGGACGAGGCTCTGGAATGTGGCACACAGGAGGAGGCGGGGGTGTCAGCCAGGAGGAGGCGGGGTAAGTGTCAGCCAGGAGGTGGCGGGGCCCAGCCTCACCCAATCCCAGGTCCCTCCCCTCCGCCTTCCACCCAAAAGGCCCAGGAAGGGGAAGAACGTGGATGAGGCAGCACTTGCCCTCATTAAGGAGGCTAATGAGGCACTGAAAGCCCTCAAAGCTGTAGAGGCCTATGGCATCTATATAGCCTCAAATTTACAGCAAATGGAGGATATCCAGCGCTGCAAATGCGATAAAATCATGTGAGGCCATCTATAAGGGGTTGAGTGGCCAAATGAGGGATGATGTCCACTTATGTACGCTCGCCCATCCTCCTCCTCCTCCTGCCACAAGTCCACCTCCAGAGCCACAGCCTCCAGGGAAGGCTGCAGGGAAGCATGGAGGGAACGTTGCAAGGAAGAGAAGAAAGTGATTGCCTGGGTTCAGTCTGGTCTGACAGAAGACGCAGCCTGTTGTAGTACCACAGCCTGGGGACATATATGTCATCTGCTGCTGTTCCTGATCTCTGGGAGTCCTGGACCAGATTGTGCTCCCTTCTATATGGACTACCAATTTTTTTATCCACAGAGTTGATGTCTGCCCTGGGGGGCCAAAGGCTTCGCAAATTCCAGCTGTTTCTCCAGCGTTGCCTTCCCTCTTTATTTTGTTATTATGAGCTAGAATAAATGGAGATTTTTGGTTATGAAAATACTTGCCGATGTGTTTTTCTTCAAATAGGACAGTTTTTTTGTGAGTAGGCAGGTACATTTCAAAAATACAATGTCAAATTAACAAGGGACACCAACACCAAGCAACCTCCTTGAGGTTTACAAATACAAGATAATAATGGTATTGTAGAAATGTGACATACAAAAAAAAATAAAAATATGGAGATGACTATAAAATAATTACAAAAAAAATACAACAGGAGATCTTGATTTAAAAAAAAATGACTATAAAAAAAAATAAAAACATTATTATGGAGATCTGGCTTTAAAAACAAAAAAGATTATTCATGAGATCACGAGAAAAAAAAAGAAATATGTTTGTGAGAACTCTGTGTGAATATGAGCAGCAAAACAACTTCATTCTTCTAGAATTATAAAGAAGAAGAGAAGGCGCTGCATTGAAAGATTTAAAAATTTGCAGTGTGACGAATGTGCCATCTCCATTACGAACGGTCGTTTTACCAGACCGAGTGGCTCCGTCTCGTACTTGATTCTGAGCATGCGTGGTTTTTTGCGCGTTGGAATTGCATACAGACGAGCGGAATTTCCGATAGAAACGTTTTCCGTCGGAAAAATTGAGAACATGCCCTCAATCTTTCGCTGGCGGAAATTCGGCCAGCAAAAGTCCGATGGAGCATACACACGGTCACATTTTTCGGTCTTTTGCTGGCCGAATTTCCGATAGTGTGTACGCAGCATAAGATGTTAACACTATATGCACTGCAGAAGAGTGGTATCACTGACCTATGACAACATAGCTATATTTGGTCAGTGACAGTGGGGTTTATTTACTAAAGGCAAATCCACTTTGCACTACAAGTGCACTTGGAAGTGCAGTCGCTGTAGATCTGAGGGGGACATGCAAGGAAAATAAAAAACAGCATTTTTGCTTGTACATGATTGGATGATAAAATCAGCAGAGCTTCCGCTCATTTCACATCTTCCCCTCAGATCTACAGCGACTGCACTTCCATGAGCACCTGCAGTGCAAAGTGGAATTGCCTTTAGTAAATCAATCCCATTGTCAAAATATGATCATGTGGTCATATCAGGTCAATGATGTCAACATGTAAAGTGGTGTTGAGGGGCAGGGATTTCCATGGCTGCAGCTGATTGGGAAGGCGGCCTGCTATCATGTGACAGTTTCTCACGGGTTTAGACAGAATTCAGTTTGGCCCGAACTTTAGCTCATTGCTAGTGTGTAGCCATTTTAGATGTTGCTGGAATAAAATATACTGCTTTATACAGTATTTGTTTTTTTAATATAAGTGGATTGCATACAGTATCTCATTAAATTTGTTAGAGTTGAATAAGGGAAGAATGGTAACTTAGACATAAACTGTACAAGATACAGGCCTGGATACAAAATAAGTTTTGGTAAATGCTATTAGCCAGATGGGGCTAATTTCAAGACACAGAAAGAACCATGGCAAAGGGCTTAATTGGAACTAGCAATTCGTCCTACCTAATTGTACTTTTGGTTAGGAATAATTTTTTTTTACAATTCAGCACAAAAGGGCAATGATGGTGTCCAAAAATCTTTCACTGGTCTTGCTTTGGTGAATTGAAATCTGATTGGATGTTATAGATTGGTGCACATAACAAAAAGTTATTTCTCATTTTGCTGTTTAATGAATATGATCAAATGTATTATACCCTGCATTGAGTTTGGTTGTCAATGTCTACGAGGCAAACTCATAAGAGACTCTTCTTCAGATTGTCATAATGTACTTGGCTTTTCTTTGTGCTAATTAATCTTAATAATTACATGTGTCGTTATTGGCAAAGATCAACAGCTCCTCTCTTACAGAATTTCTTTTTATGAGTACTACATCTTTAGAGGACAGAACGGACAATGCTGTGTGTAATTTATCTAACAGAGCTCAGAAACTATGCTGTCACTCCTCAACTTTTTATCTCTCAACTCAATCTATAATTCAATCTTTCTTCCAAGACATCTTATTGCAGACGTTTGACTACTGTCCCTGTCCTCAGGACTCCCCAATACCTCAAGATTTGTGGATGGTCTGGATTTATGGTGGCAGGGACTGAGAAAGCAAAAGCCAGTCAGTCAAACCTTTGAGCCAAATGAATAGCTAAGATGCCAACAGTGATTATTTTCACACCATGAGACCTTTTAATTAGCATGCCAATAAATTGATATATCAAACTGTGCTAATTATTAATCCATCTACGTTATTAAGTGTGGAACTAGGAGGCATATTTTGTGTTCCCTATGCACAGATTGAATATTCAGTTCTCTGAATCCTATCTTTAAAATTATACAATTTTGCTCTGTTTCTAGTTGTTGAACTCTCTCTTACCCTCCTCCTGGTATGCTTCATCAACTGTATTTCTTATTGACAGCATCTTGTGATCAATTACATTTTCTATAGCGATTATGCAGGAGATTTATATATTGGCATTTGTGATCAATGACAAGCACAATTGCAAAGATAATTAACCATCCTCACAGGGATTTTTTTTACTCTTTTGTTTATAAAAGAGATTGTTTTAGTTTAAAAGTAGAAATGAGGAAACATTGTTAGGTAACAGATTGCATTTTATTTATAGTACTCTAGGGACCCTGCCCTGTGCTGTTGCGTCCCTATTAATTCCATGTAATATGTGATGTTGTTAGGCTGTAATCAGTCTGACTTATTATTTACCTTTTTATTGTTTCTGCAGGTCTTCCTAGATCTCAGTGGATTGATTGCTTCTGCCTGTTAGGGCCCTTTCACATGGACGTGTCAGTGTACGGGCTCCACTTTGCTCAGCGGGGGATCGCTCCGTTGATCCCCGCTGAGCAGGCAGATGACAGGTCTGTCTCTGTACACTGTGCAGGGACTGACCTGTCAGAGCGCCGCTCTCCTCTACGGGGGATCAGATGAAGACGGACCGTAGAATCTGTTTTCATCCGATCCGCAGACAGATGGAAAAGTAGGGTTTTCCTCCGTCACACTTTAGAGGATCGGAGTGGGTCGGATGTCAGTGGACATGTCACCGCTGACATCCGTCGCTCCATAGACCTGTATGGAGTGTCCGTTCAGGTCCGCCTAAAAAACTGACAGGCAGACCTGTACGGTCCGCCCGTGTGAAAGGGCCCTAACTCCGAGGAATGGTTTGGGAGATAATACATGTTTTGGAGCACCTTTCTTGAACTCTCTGTTCCCTTGGGCCTGTCCCTGGGAGGATTCCCATGTGAGTGATTGTTATTGGCCTTTTCTTAGTTTAGGCATGTGCTGAAGGCCCAAGAATTTGAGCACCCAGTATTAAATGTTTATCTATAAAATAAGAATATGTATATAGACAATAAAAAAAAAAAAAACATTCGTTTAAAAAAGCATAAGCTTAAAGTACATGTAAAGGATATTTTTATTTTATTTTTTTGTGAATAGAGTGGGTAATGGTTGGGCTTGCTGTCGCACATTTTGTGCTGTCTGCATCCCTGCTGAGGAAATTGAGCTCTTTTATTTATCCAGGGGACCGTTGTCCGTAATACAGAAAGTGATGGCAAATCTAACATTTTAACATTTCTAACATTTTCTGGTTGTCACCAGAGCCAGAAGAGAGATAAAATGACTTTAAAGGGACACATGTTCTTATAATAACTCTCTAAAATGGGAATTACATTCACTTTAGATTTCCTTTCATTTCCTGTTAGTCACTGAGAAAGGAAGTAAAGTAAACTTCTCCAATGAGACATAGGCAGCAAAAAAAAATCTGATAGAGATTTTAATCCTTCCATACTCTATCCAAAACTAAAAAGATACATATACTTTAAAAATAAATCTAAAAATGACCTGAAACTTTCCTGTAACATAGGTATCTAGTAAGAACAAGCATATGAAGCCTGGGTCAGTGCATACAATTGAGTTAATTGCAACCTTTCCATATCATGGTTACTGTTGCCAAGGTTGAAAAAGATCTAGCGCACAAGACCTTTCATATCGACAAATATATAAGCTTGATTTCCATTGAGGATGACATTGGCATGACCAAGCCAAACTAGAGGCCATGAAGGCAATGGTCTTGAATGTTAGCACCTTTCCTAAAAAAGCTTATCATACTGCAAAACAAATATTGCCAGAGTAAGCTATAAACTGTGACTTGCACGTTTTTTTCCTTCTATTAAACCCATCTTTCATTTAGGAATTCAGTGCTGCAAGTTTTCAGATGTTGTAATGGAACAGAAAATGGCTATCGAGAACCCTAGAGCAAAGGAACATTTTCTCTCATATCAATTTGCAGACATTTTCTTCTCCACTATCTATTCTTTTTATCCTATTGTAGTGTTTCTACCTGATGTTCTTCATTCTGGGTCTTTAATGTCTTCAACGTTCTCAATTTTCCTGTTTAGCTTTTATTTCTTCTGACTCTTATAGATTCCTGTCTCCTTTTATGTCTCATTTCAAATGCCTTTCTTTATTGGTTTTCTTTTCCTTTTTCATAACTTTTTGGCCTCTCTCTCTTCAATATTTTTTACATTACTCTGACTACAGCATAGCTTACACAGAACAAAAAAGGGAAGGTTCTGCTACAACTGTTTAGTTTTCCAATCAGGCTGGGTTCACACTAGTGCGAATTCGCATTAGCAGGAGATTGTGACCAGATCTCTATGGAGCCAGTTCACATATCTCTGCAGTGGCTCCGGTGCGTCTTTTGGTCCGTTTTAAGTCCGAATTCAGCCAAAAATTCGGGTTGAAATCAGTCCTGAAACGGTGAACGAGGATGCACCAGACTCTTGCTGTGAGCCGCTGCGTGCTCATATGTGAACCCAGCCTTATGCTAGTAATTGTTTTCCTCTCTTTATTATTATATTGATAACTGCTTTTCTTCATAATAACTGCTTGACAATAACCAGTAGTTGAGAGTTGTTCACTATGTTCCTACCTAAACTTTGACTACTGTAACACATTTGCCAAAGCAGTTATCCAAGACCATATCTTTACTTTATTTTAGTCTCCATCAGTTGAGGAAGGCCCCATCCTCCCCTGTACGCTGTCTATAACTTTCCGCCAGCACATCATGGTCATGCTCATTACTTTTATTGCTTAATTTGTACTGCTTGCCCTTGCTGTGTGCCCTCCACTCTCTGCAGTCAGGGAGAGCCAAAAGAGCCAAGGGACCCATCTCCCAGCTGATAGATCACTGTCTGAATTTGAGAAATGGAAACCGGCTGCATTTTAAAAGTGTAGCTCCTAAGTACACTAAAACAATTCCTTTATTTATTCACTGGTAAATTCTAATTGTAATCTTTGCAAAAGATTGCTAAGAAGTACCACATTATAAAGTCTTTAGTTACAGTGGTATCATACTGCACAATGCATACAGCCCTTTTTTGTCCTATAATCCCACTATTCTTTTTTTTTTTAAATCAAAAAGGTTTTTATTGAACATTTTAAGTAAATACATCTTCCGGTGTACAATTCTTCCACATTTCAGTGTCATATTCATACAATGTAAAGCATAGGTTCTTATAGTGTTATTACATAGCCCAATGATGTACATTATGCCGTGTTAAGAAGTGTAATTATCTCCCTGCCTCCTTTCAATACACATGTATTATACCTCCTTTTCATTTTCATTTATTTTATTTATCTAAAGACCCTGTAAGAGCCTCGTCATGACCAGTTCTCTCGGACTCAGTCCAGGCGTGTCTAACCAATTTGACCAAATGCTTTCAAACCTATGTGGGCAGCCTCTATGTTGATATATGTATTTTTCCATAATTAGAGTTTTACCCATATGTGTTATCCACATTTTGACAGAGGGTGGTACTGCAGACTTCCATGCCATTAGTATAAGTTTTCTAGCTTGGAATAAAGCCCTGGAGAAAGCCACTTTAGTTTGTTCCTCTGGGATTACCTCATCCAATACCCCCAGCAAACAATGCATAGGATCCACCGGTACTGTCGTTTGGAACACTCCATTTAGTGTACCAATCACCTCATGCCAGTACCGATGGAGCTTCGGACATCGCCACAGGAGATGTATAAGATCCGCATTGTGCTGCCGGCATTGGCAGCATATGGGGTCCGCCACTCTGCCCATCCTGTGCAACTTGGATGGAGTGTAGTGCACTCTAAGTATTATATAGAGTTGGGACACTTTTTGTGCCACATTGAGGGAACACGTGGGTATGGCCTGTAATGCTTCCTCCCATTGATCCTCAGTTATCTGACCTAGGTCCCTTCTCCATGCGTCAATTGCCTTACATGGGTAGGCATCCAGGTACTTGGCAAGTAACATCTGGTAACACGTGGAAATGATCCCTTTAGTTACACTGGATGATTGCAACACATGGAACACTGGCGTGGGACAAAGTTCCCACTCACCTGCGTCTCCCTGTGCCGCAACTGCATGCCGAAGCTGTATATAGGGGTAGTACATAGTGTCTGGGAGCCCAAATGTGTTCTGCAGTTCTGTAAAGGACATCAGTTTACCGTTTTTAAATATGTGAGAAAGCATGGTCACCCCGTGGGCCTTCCATCTGGGCTCACACTGTAACTTAGCCAGTTCCACATAAGTGCGATTTCCCCATATTGGGCTGTATTCTGTAAAGCCCTGCACCCCTTGTATTTGTCTACTTTTGTTCCATACTTTTTGTACCAGGGATAGTGTCGGATTTTTTTTGTTAGACTTCGCGAATATTTGTGCCTCTAGACCCATAGGAATGGTCTCAGCGCCCGTAGCAAAAAGCATCAGTCGTGCTGCTGAGCCCATTGGTTCATGCGTCATAGATCCCACTAGGTGTTGCAACTGCGCCGCAATATAGTACAGCCAAGGGTTGGGGACCGCCAACCCTCCGCCATCCTTTGGACACTGCAACTGCTCTATCCGGATTCTGGGTGCTTTGTTGTGCCATAGCAGTTTTCGAAAAAGGGTATTGACTACTCTGAAAATTTTTAAATGTATCACTACTGGTGAGTTGTGAAGGAAATATAATAGCTGGGGCATTAAAATCATTTTAATGAGATTTGCCTTACCCGCTAGTGACATCATTAAGTTGTTCCATGTATTTATTTTGTCACGGAAGCGGGATAGCAGTGGGAATATGTTTAAAGAGCAGAAGTCCCCAACACAAGGGGATATCTGAACGCCCAGGTATTTAAATCCAGTGGTGGTTGGAATGGGGCAAGAGTCAGGCAGATTCACATCCCGGCTCTCATCCAGCATCATCAGGGCCGATTTAGACCAATTTATAGTCAGGCCCGAGAAATGTCCAAATTGCTCTATTATATCCATTACCCCCAGTAGTGATTGACTAGTGTCTCCCAGGAATAGCAACATGTCATCCGCATATAACATGAGCTTTTCGTGCAAGTCACCATACCTGAATCCTACTATCCGTGGACTGTCCCTTATTTGAGCCGCCAGAGGTTCTATAGTGATCGCAAAGAGCAGGGGGGACAGCGGGCAACCCTGCCTCGTCCCCCTACCCAGAGCAAAAGCGTCTGACATCCTATTCGCTATTCTAATGTTTGCCTGGGGAGCCGCATATAGCAATTTTGTCCATGCCACAAACTGCCGACCAAAGCCAAATTTGTCCAGTGTCGCCCATAAGTATCTCCAGCTAACGCTGTCAAATGCCTTATTGGCGTCTAATGATAGTAGAGCTCTGTGTCCCTCATTGTCAGCCTGTATTTGCATATTCATATATAGCCTTTAAAGATTTGTAGCCGTGGACTTTTGCGGCATAAAGCCAGCCTGGTCTGGGTGTATGATTGAGGATATTATCCCATTGACTCGAATTGCCAGGACCTTAGCAAGGATTTTTACATCACTTTGGAGTAAGGATATGGGCCTATACGAACCCGGGTCGACGGGATCCTTCCCTGGCTTAAGCAGTAAAATCACATTAGCTCTGGTCATGGAGTCTGGCAA
This sequence comes from Lithobates clamitans, assembly GCA_037952925.1. Taxonomy (NCBI): domain Eukaryota; kingdom Metazoa; phylum Chordata; class Amphibia; order Anura; family Ranidae; genus Lithobates; species Lithobates clamitans. The sequence goes on from JBBGZY010000744.1 coordinate 3,491,882, forward strand.
TCCATAGGAGGATGTCTGTCTATTCTTGGGTCTAGGCAGCAGTTAAAGTCCCCCATAATTAGTATTGGAATGTCAGGTTTAGTAGTCACATATGAAACCAGTAGCTGCAACACTTCCCGCGAGAAGGGGGGTGGTATATATATAAATGCCAAGATCATGGTAACTGTATATAGTTTGCAATGGAGAAATATAAATCTACCGGATATGTCTACCAAGGAGTCTAGCTCTTGGTATGCTATAGCCTTGTGTATCAGTACACTCACTCCACGGGAAAGGCAGAGTAAGTGGAATGACACGCTTTCCCCACCCATGCATACTGCAGAAAGCCAACCGTATTGTCCTGCAGGTGAGTCTCCTGCAGGCCAATTATGGCAGGGTGGATCCTGCGCATGACTGTAGATATCATTGTTCTCTTTAAAGGATCATTTACCCCCCGCACATTCCAAGACATTATAGGTGTACTAGCCATACCAAATCGTTATGAATTAATCTATGCATATAAAACATTCCTGCATCCTCATATACATTTCCCCTGACGCCCCTGATTTGAGCTGTATTGAGTTCAGACGTGGTCGTCACCCGACTTAGCACCTTATGGGCCATGTGAAAGAGATCCGTACACTGGAGATGTAGTAAAAAACTGATAAACAAACATCTGCGCCACTGCGCTTTCCTGCGATTATGCTGTTGAACCAATAGGTAAGTTGTGCTCAGTGTTCCTGTGTTTTCTAACTTGGCGTAATAGAAGATTCCCAGCATCCACAGGTTTTGATCGTTAACCTTCAACTTTTTGCCAACAGGGCAAAGATATCTGTGCCGCAGCAACCTAAACAGTAGGTTGAATGTGCACACTGCACTGACACGCACGCCAAATAGGCGGTTAAACTTATGATTGTTCAAACACATGTTACAATTAAACTGCCATTCGCTGGTGGTGGAATTTTTATCATAAGTCCTCTTTTGAACTCGGTAAGACTGCACAAGTGATAGGGCGCCCTTCCTGCCCAATTAGTGTGGATTTGATTACGTCATCCGTCTCCATTTTCCCTTTGTGGTCTTCGGAGGCCCTGCTCATTGCGGTCTAGCCATTCCGCTGCATCTTGGGCGTTTTCAAAAAAGTGATTTTGATCTCCTGCTGTGATGTGCAGCTTAGCCGGAAAAAGCATGGCATACTTTAGCTGTAGACGTTGTAACCTTTTCTTGACCTCCATGAATTTAGACCTTTTTCGCTGCACTTCTGCGGAGAAGTCCGGGTAGAAGGATATTTTAGCTCCATTAAAGTGTATTACTCCCTTTTCTCTGGCCAATCGAAGCACCACCTCACAATCCCTGTAATTCAGGAGTCTGGCAAGCACTGACCTCGGGGGACTGCCAGGTGGAAGAGGACGCGGCGGCACCCGATGTGCCCTTTCCACCGCGTATAGGGGTGAGAACGCCTCTTTCCCAAAGATTTCCTGCAGCCAGCCTTCAACAAAATTAGTGGGGTCCCTTCCCTCCACCTTCTCGGGGAGCCCCACAATGCGAACGTTGTTTCGTTTCAGGCGGTTCTCGATGTCATCTGTTTTATGAAACGCCTGGTGGGCCTGCTGAGCTGCCGCCCTCACTTCTCTGTTCAGATGAGGCATATGGTCCTCCATGTCGCTCACTCTCCCCTCTACTGCAGTGGTTCTCTCTCTGATTTTTTGCAAATCATGGCGTAGTAGAGAGACTGTCTCCCGCAGACCCCCAAATTTCTCTTTGAGATCATCCACCGATGCTGTGCATTTATGAACAGCCTGCAGAATATCACTCAGTGATGGTTGGGGACTGTCCTCTGTCTGCATATCAAACAAGGCAGGAATAGGATCCGGAACAGATTCTATGGAATCAGTGTCTTCCAGCCTGTCTGCAGTGTCTCTGTCTGCCTGCATCGCTGACACTGTTGTCTGCTGTGAATCAGCCAGTGTAACTTCCAGGGTACCTGCCATTTTCTGAGCATAATATATCATGTCTTTGGGCTGGTCTTTTGTTTTAGGGAGTTTAGGTAGCTTACCCCCTTGCTCCGGTTTCTTGTCCTGGCCTCGTGGAGTCCTCTGCGGCTGAGGGTGCCCGGCGCCATCTTGGAATTCCTGGGAGGCCAAAGCTGCGGCATCTCCCCGGTTCCCCCGAGTCATCTTACCCGTTCTAGATGCCGCTTTCGGGTCTGCCAGGTTCTGGTGGCTGTTAGGGGTCGGTACCGTGTGTTTGCGGGCGCTGTGTGTGGCGAGGAAAGGATTCTCTGTAGGATCAACAGCGGGAGCTCCGTCGAACACGACTGTTCACATGCCCTGCTAGGCCACGCCCCCCCACTATGCTTTAACCTAACTTTTTCCCCTTCATTTGACTATTTAACTAAATATTTGAGCTATTATTTTATGTTCAGTTTACCAGTTAAAAATGTTTGCTTTGTTTCTTTATCGTACATCACAGGACACAGAGCTGGTTATATTCATAACTGTTTGGGTTATACGCCACCTATAGGTGAATGGACACTGGTAGATCAAATAAACAGGAAGTCCTCCCCTATATAACCCCTCCTATACAGGAGGTACTTCAGTTTTATTTTTGCCAGTGTCTATAAGGTGATGGTCACTGATGTACTACATGTGCTCTTGGAGCATACTTGGAGGTCCGGAATGATTCTACTGAGAATCATGGACTTCAGTAAGATCCATTTGAAAAAGCTATCAGCCAAAATGGATGGTACCCGAGCCTCATTTGATAGGAGAAAAGATTCCTTGAGGTTTGCCTGTAATGCAGCCTTATGGCGCTAGACCCTGCGTAATGGAACCCTGATGCAGTGTTTGTTCTGACCAAGGTGCTTTCCTGCAGGGTGCTATACAGGTCCAGGGGAGTGGACCCCAGATTCAAGGGGACCCAGTCCCCAAAGGTCTTTTATGACAAAGCCCGCCATGATGGGTGAAGGTTGGACTCCTGTTATGTTCAGAGTCCTGCAGCAAGAATGGTAAGTCTGCATGTCATAGTTTCTCTTTATAATAAAAAAAAAGAAAAAAGAAAAGAGATCTGACTGTCTGATCTTTCTCCCAATGGCCACTGGGGGGAGTGTGCTGTTTGTTCATGCTCTGTGTACGTCTCAGGAAGTGTTGGGCTGCAGTTTCTCCTCCAGCCACTAGAGGGCGCATGTTCACCCACTTTGGGCTATTCCTGTATAAGCAGAAAGTAGAAGGGCGGACATTTTTTTGAGGAAATACCATGTGGGCTGAAGTTCAGCAAGGCCTCATGAGCCCATGGCTACTAATGAAGTATAAGTACATACTATGGGAGAGCTGCGTGACCAGACAAGTCATGATTATATACTGAAAAAGGTTATACTTATATACTTACGGATTAATCCAGTGGGCTTGTACAACTGTTTGTTGTTACACCCCTGCACTGGTATCAATGCACTTAAAGGAGTAGCGTGCATTTGATATGTACGGGCTTACATTTAGGTTGCACTGAAGCAGCATAGAACCTGCATTCAGGATGCATTGGATGTGTTTGGCTAGTCCTGCAAAAACTAGTATTGGGCCAAATGCAGTTGGGCAGGTGCAGCATAATATGACATTTTTTGCATGCATACATGTATAAGTGCATATGAACTGCATTTGTATTTGCATAGTTACATGCCTCTTGGCATGGAACTGCGTATTTACATGCTTGTTTGCATCAGAACTGCATATTTGCATGCATGTTTGCATAAGAACTGCATATTGCATGCCTGTTTGCATAGGAACTACATATGTACATGCGTGCTTGCATAGGAACTGCATATGTACATGCCTGTTTGCATAGGGACTGCATATTTACAAGTGGGTTTGCATAAGACTGCATATTTACATGTGTGTCTGCATACAACTGCATAATTACAGGCGTGTCTGCACAGAACTGCATATTTACAGGTGTGTCTGCATGGGGCTGCATATTTACAGGCGTGTCTGCATAGAGCTGCATATTTACATGCGTGTCTGCAAAGAAATGCATATTTACATGCGTGTCTGCAAAGAAATGCATATTTACATGTGTGTCTGCATAAGAACTGCATATTTACATGCGTGTTTGCATTTAACTGTACATACCTGCATAACTGCATACCTGGGTAACTGCGTATCTACAGTATCTAACAAAAGTGAGTACACCCCTCCAGTGTTAATTTAGTCGACTAAAATGACTAAAACATTTTAGTCGACTAAAATGACTAAAACATTTTAGTCGACTAAATGAATACTATTTTAGTCGTCTAAAATACGACTAAAACTAAAACAATTGGGATGACTAAAATGAGACTAAAACTAAAATGCCATTTTAGTCAAAAGACTATGACTAAAACTAAATTGCAATTACTGAAATGCACTGGAGATTTTAGTCGACTAAAATGTACTGGAGATTTAGTCAACTAAATACGACTAAAACTAAAACAATTGCAGAAGACTAAAATGGGACAAAAACTAAAATGCCATTTTAGTCTAAAGACTAAAATTAACACTGCACCCCTCACATGTTTGTAAATGTTTTATTATATCTTTTCATGTGACAACACTGAAGAAATGACACTTTGCTACAATGTAAAGTAGTGAGTGTAAATTTGCTGTCCCCTCAAAATAACTCAACACACAGCCATTAATGTCTAAACCGCTGGCAACAAAAGTACGTAGTAGTAGTAAGTACACCCCTAAGTGAAAATGTCCAAATTGGGCCCAATGTGTCAACATTTTGTGTGGCCACCATTATTTTCCAGCACTGCCTTAAGCCTCTTGGGCATGGAGTTCACCAGAGCTTCACAGGTTGCCACTGGAGTCCTCTTCCACGCCTCCATGACGACATCACGGAGCTGGTGGATGTTAGAGACCTTGCGCTCCTCCACCTTCTGTTGGAGGATGCCCCACAGATGCTCAATAGGGTTTAAGTCTGGAGACATGCTCGGCCAGTCCATCACCTTTATCCTCACCTTCTTTAGCAAGGCAGTAGTCGTCTTGGAAGTGTGTTTGGGGTCGTTATCATGTTGGAATACTGCCCTGTGACCCAGTCTCTGAAGGGAGGGAATCATGCTCTGCTTCAGTATGTCACAGTACAAATTGGCATTCATGGTTCCCTCAATGAACTGTAGCTCCCCAGTGCTGGCAGCACTCATACGGCCTCAGACCATGACACTCCCACCACTATGCTTGACTGTAGGCAAGACACACTTGTCTTTGTACTCCTCACCTGTTTGCCGCCACACACGCTTGACACCATATGAACCAAATAAGTTTATCTTGGTCTCATCAGACCACAGGAGGTTCCAGTAATCCATGTCCTTAGTCTGCTTGTCTTTAGAAAACTGTCTGCAGGCTTTCTATTGCATCATCTTTAGAAGAGGCTTCCTTCTGGGATGAGAGCCATGCAGAACAATTTGATGCAGTGTGCGGTGTACTGAGCACTGACAGGCTGACCCCCCCCCACCCCTTCAACCTCTGCAGCAATGCTGGCAGCACTCATACGTCTATTTCCCAAAGACAACCTCTGGATATGACGCTGAGCACGTGCACTCAACTTCTTTGGTCGACCATGGCAAGGCCTGTTCTGGGTGGAACCTGTCCTGTTAAGCCGCAGTATGGTCTTGGCCACTGTGCTGCAGCTCAGTTTTAGGGTCTTAGCAATCTTCTTAGAACTTGGGCCATCTTTATGTAGAGCAAAAATGATTTTTTTTCAGATCCTCAGAGAGTTCTTTGCCATGAGGTGCCATTTTGAACTTCCAGTGACCAGTATGAGAGAGTGAGAGCGATAACCTCACATTTAACACACCTGCTCCCGATTCACACCTGAGACCTTGTAACACTTATGCCCCATACACACGGTCGGATTTTCCGACGGAAAATGTGTGATAGGACCTTGTTGTTGGAAATTCCGACCGTGTGTAGGCTCCATCACACATTTTCCATCGGATTTTCCGACACACAAAATTTGAGAGCAGGATATAAAATTTTCCCACAACAAAATCCGTTGTCGGAAATTCCGATCGTGTGTACACAAATCCGACAGACAAAGTGCCACGCATGCTCAGAATAAATAAAGAAATGAAAGCTATTGGCCACTGCCCCGTTTATAGTCCAGACGTACGTGTTTTACGTCACCGCGTTCAGAACGATCGGATTTTCCGATAACTTTGTGTGACCGCGTGTATGCAAGACAAGTTTGAGCCAACATCCGTCGGAAAAAATCCTAGGATTTTGTTGTCGGAATGTCCGAACAAAGTCCGACCGTGTGTACGGGGCATAACGAGTCACATGACACCGGGGAGAGAAAATGGCTACTTGGGCCCAATTTGGACATTTTCACTTAGGGGTATACTTACATTTGTTGCCAGTAGTTTAAAATTTAATGGCTGAGTGTTGAGCTATTTTGAGGGGACAGCAAATTTACACTGTTATTCAAGCTGTACACTCACTACTTTACATTGTAGCAAAGTGTAATTTCTTCAGTGTTGTCACATGAAAAGATAAAATATTTACAAAAATGTAAGGGGTGTACTCACTTTTGTGAGATACTGTATGTACTTGCATACCTAGGTGGTTGCATAGTGATAGACCAATATGGTTTTGAACTTGCACCCTTGGCGGATTGCATATAAGATTTTGGCAAATCTAGTTGCTACTTCATTTACCTGTTATACGAGTTAAATGGCTCCAAAAAAGAGAGGCGGCCGAGTACACCGCATGTACACCGCCCTCCAGGTCCAGTGATCTGGCGGTGTTCACATCTCCTGATGGACCAGTCGCATCAGATATATCTGAACCACTGTGGCATTTGGCATTGCAGTGATTCTTGACTCATTAGGAGTCATTGGACTGCGGCCATATAACCCTGAACATGCCTGATCACCGTTAACCACTTAAGGACCGCCTCACGCCGATGTACGTCGGCAAGGCGGCACGGGCAGGCAAAATCACGTACATGTACGTGATTTGCCTCCCGCGGGTGGGGGGTCCGATCGGACCCCCCCCCCGGTGCCCGAGGCGGTCCCGTGGAGGGGGAGGCCATCCGTTCGTGGCCCCCCCTCGCAATCGCCGCCGGCCAATGGGAACACTCATTTGCTGCTGTATGCTAAACAGCAGCAAAGGAAGTGATGTCATCTCTCCTCGGCTCGGTAGTTTCCCGAGGAGAGAAGACAGGTATGTGAGTGCACCAACACACACACACACACAGTAGAACATGCCAGGCATACAAAACACCCCGATCGCCCCCCGACCCCCCCCGATCACCCCCCCCCCCCCCCGTCACAAACTGACACCAGCAGTTTTTTTTTTTTTTTCTGATTACTGCTAGGTGTCAGTTTGTGACAGTTACAGTGTTAGCACAGTTACTGTTACCCCCCTGTAGGTCGCCAGTGTCGCTAAGCGATCATTTTTCTGATCGCTGTATTAGTGTCGCTGGTGACGCTAGTTAGGGAGGTAAATATTTAGGTTCATCGTCAGCGTTTTATAGCGTCAGGGACCCCCATATACTATCTGATAAATGTTTTAACCCCTTGATTGCCCCCTAGTTAACCCTTTCACCACTGATCACCGTATAACCGTTACGGTTGACGCTGGTTAGTTTGTTTATTTTTTATAGTGTCAGGGCACCCGCCGTTTATTACCGAATAAAGGTTTAGCCCCCTAATCGCCCGGCGGTGATATGCGTCGCCCCAGGCAGCGTCAGATTAGCGCCAGTACCGCTAACACCCACGCACGCAGCATGCGCCTCCCTTAGTGGTATAGTATCTGTACGGATCAATATCTGATCCGATCAGATCTATACTAGCGTCCCCAGCAGTTTAGGGTTCCCAAAAACGCAGTGTTAGCGGGATCAGCCCAGATACCCGCTAGCACCTGCGTTTTGCGCCTCCGCCCAGCCCACCCAAGTTCAGTATCGATCGATCACTGTCACTTACAAAACACTAAACGCATAACTGCAGCGTTCGCAGAGTCAGGCCTGATCCCTGCGATCGCTAACAGTTTTTTTGGTAGCATTTTGGTGAACTGGCAAGCAAGCACCAGCCCCAGGCAGCGTCAGGTTAGCGCCAGTACCGCTAACACCCACGCACGCACCGTACACCTCCCTTAGTGGTATAGTATCTGATCGCATCAATATCTGATCCGATCAGATCTATACTAGTGTCACCAGCGGTTTAGGGTTCCCAAAAACGCAGTGTTAGCGGGATCAGCCCAGATACCTGCTAGCACCTGCATTTTGCCCCTCCGCCCGGCCCAGCCCACCCAAGTGCAGTATCGATCGATCACTGTCACTTACAAAACACTTAACGCATAACTGCAGCGTTCGCAGAGTCAGGCCTGATCCCTGCGATCGCTAACAGTTTTTTTGGTAGCGTTTTGGGGAACTGGCAAGCACCAGCGCCCTAGTACACCCCGGTCGTAGTCAAACCAGCACTGCAGTAACACTTGGTGACGTGGCGAGTCCCATAAGTGCAGTTGAAGCTGGTGAGGTGGCAAGCACAAGTAGTGTCCCGCTGCCACCAAAAAGACAAACACAGACCCGTCGTGCCCATAATGCCCTTTCTGCTGCATTCGCCAATCCTAATTGGGAACCCACCGCTTCTGCAGCGCCCGTACTTCCCCCATTCACATCCCCAACCAAATGCAGTCGGCTGCATGAGAGGCATTTTTATGTCCTCCCGAGTACCCCTACCCAGCGAACCCCCCAAAAAAGATGTCGTGTCTGCAGCAATCGCGTATATAGGCGTGACACCCGCTATTATTGTCCCTCCTGTCCTGACAATCCTGGTCTTTGCATTGGTGAATGTTTTGAACGCTACCATTCACTAGTTGAGTATTAGCGTAGGGTACAGCATTGCACAGACTAGGACACACTTTCACAGGGTCTCCCAAGATGCCATCGCATTTTGAGAGACCCGAACCTGGAACCGGTTACCGTTATAAAAGTTAGTTACAAAAAAAGTGTAAAAAAAAAAAAAATATATATATATAAAATAAAAAAAAATAGTTGTCGTTTTATTGTTCTCTCTCTCTCTATTCTCTCTCTATTGTTCTGCTCTTTTTTACTGTATTCTATTCTGCAATTTTTTATTGTTGTTATGTTTTATCATGTTTGCTTTTCAGGTATGCAATTTTTTATACTTTACCGTTTACTGTGCTCTATTGTTAACCATTTTTTTGTCTTCAGGTACGCCATTCACGACTTTAAGTGGTTATACCAGAATGATGCCTGCAGGTTTAGGTATCATCTTGGTATCATTCTTTTCAGCCAGCGGTCGGCTTTCATGTAAAAGCAATCCTAGCGGCTAATTAGCCTCTAGACTGCTTTTACAAGCCGTGGGAGGGAATGCCCCCCCCCCCACCGTCTTCCGTGTTTTTCTCTGGCTCTCCTGTCTCAACAGGGAACCTGAGAATGCAGCCGGTGATTCAGCCAGCTGACCATAGAGCTGATCAGAGACCAGAGTGGCTCCAAACATCTTTATGGCCTAAGAAACAGGAAGCTACGAGCATTTCATGACTTAGATTTCGCCGGATGTAAATAGCGCCATTGGGAAATTGGGGAAGCATTTTATCACACCGATCTTGGTGTGGTCAGATGCTTTGAGGGCAGAGGAGAGATCTAGGGTCTAATAGACCCCAATTTTTTCAAAAAAGAGTACCTGTCACTACCTATTGCTATCATAGGGGATATTTACATTCCCCGAGATAACAATAAAAATGATTAAAAAAAAAAAAATGAAAGGAACAGTTTAAAAATAAGATAAAAAAAGCAAAAAAATAATAAAGAAAAAAAAAAAAAAAAAAAAAAAGCACCCCTGTCGCCCCCTGCTCTCGCGCTAAGGCGAACACAAGCGGCGGTCTGTCGTCAAACGTAAACAGCAATTGCACCATGCATGTGAGGTATCACCGCGAAGGCCAGATCGAGGGCAGTAATTTTTGCAGTAGACCTCCTCTGTAAATCTAAAGTGGTAACCTGTAAAGGCTTTTAAAGGCTTTTAAAAATGTATTTATTTTGTTGCCACTGCACGTTTGTGCGCAATTTTAAAGCATGTCATGTTTGGTATCCATGTACTCGGCCTAAGATCATCTTTTTTATTTCATCAAACATTTGGGCAATATAGTGTGTTTTAGTGCATTAAAATTTAAAAAAGTATGTTTTTTCCCCAATAAATGCGTTTAAAAAATCGCTGCGCAAATACTGTGTGAAAAAAAAAATGAAACACCCACCATTTTAATCTGTAGGGCATTTGCTTAAAAAAAATATATAATGTTTGGGGGTTCAAAGTAATTTTTTTGCAAAAAAAAATAACTTTTTCATGTAAACAATAAGTGTCAGAAAGGGCTTTGTCTTCAAGTGGTTAGAAGAGTGGGTGATGTGTGACATAAGCTTCTAAATGTTGTGCATAAAATGCCAGGACAGTTCAAAACCCCCCCAAATGACCCCATTTTGGAAAGTAGACACCCCAAGCTATTTGCTGAGAGTCATGTCGAGTCCATGGAATATTTTATATTGCGACACAAGTTGTGGGAAAGAGACAATTTTTTTTTTTTTTTTTTGCACAAAGTTGTCACTAAATGATATATTGCTCAAACATGCCATGGAAATATGTGAAATTACACCCCAAAATACATTCTGCTGCTTCTCCTGAGTACGGGGATACCACATGTGTGAGACTTTTTGGGAGCCTAGCCGCGTACGGGACCCCGAAAACCAAGCACCGCCTTCAGGCTTTCTAAGGGCGTGAATTTTTGATTTCACTCTTCACTGCCTATCACAGTTTCGGAGGCCATGGAATGCCCAGGTGGCACAAAACCCCCCCAAATGACCCCATTTTGGAAAGTAGACACCCCAAGCTATTTGCTGAGAGGTATATTGAGTATTTTGCAGACCTCACCTTTTGTCACAAAGTTTTGAAAATTGAAAAAAGAAAAAAAAAAGTTTTTTCTTGTCTTTCTTCATTTTCAAAAACAAATGAGAGCTGCAAAATACTCACCATGCCTCTCAGCAAATAGCTTGGGGTGTCTACTTTCCAAAATGGGGTCATTTGGGGGGGTTTGTACCACCTGGGCATTCCATGGCCTCCGAAACTGTGATAGGCAGTAAAGAGTGAAATCAAAAATTTTCACCCTTAGAAATCCTGAAGGCGGTGATTGGTTTTCGGGGTCCCGTACGCGGCTAGGCTCCCAAAAAGTCCCACACATGTGGTATCCCCATACTCAGGAGAAGCAGCTGAATGTATTCTGGGGTGCAATTCCACATAGGCCCATGGCCTGTGTGAGCAATATATCATTTAGTGACAATTTTTTGTAAATATTTTTTTTTTTTTTGTGTCATTATTCAATCACTTGGGACAAAAAAAATAAATATTCAATGGGTTCAACATGCCTCTTAGCAATTTCCTTGGGGTGTCTACTTTCCAAAATGGGGTCATTTGGGGGGGGTTTTGTACTGCCCTGCCATTTTAGCACCTCAAGAAATGACATAGGCAGTCATAAACTAAAAGCTGTGTAAATTCCAGAAAATGTACCCTAGTTTGTAGACGCTATAACTTTTGCGCAAACCAATAAATATACGCTTATTGACATTTTTTTTACCAAAGACATGTGGCCGAATACATTTTGGCCTAAATGTATGACTAAAATTTAGTTTATTGGATTTTTTTTATAACAAAAAGTAGAAAATATCATTTTTTTTCAAAATTTTCGGTCTTTTTCCGTTTATAGCGCAAAAAATAAAAACCGCAGAGGTGATCAAATACCATCAAAAGAAAGCTCTATTTGTGGGAAGAAAAGGACGCAAATTTCGTTTGGGTACAGCATTGCATGACCGCGCAATTAGCAGTTAAAGCGACGCAGTGCCAAATTGGAAAAAGACCTCTGGTCCTTAGGCAGCATAATGGTCCGGGGCTCAAGTGGTTAATCAGAGCCTAAGCAGGATCATGCCTGGTTAGTGTTTGGATCAGAGACTGCCTGGGAATACTAGGTGCTGTAAGCTTTTCCGCTACTAAGTGAATCTGAGGCTGGTGTGTTTTGAGAGTATCTTAGGGCGATCTCTGAGGTGGCTCGCTCCGTCTTTAGCTGGGAGAAGCCTGCTTGGTTAACTACGCCTCTTGGGACCTTCTGGGTCTGCCACAGAGTTGTCAATCTTAGGCCTTGCATTGGCTCTTGAGCAGAAGTTATGGTCTCATTATTGTAAATACTCGACCCAAAACCAAATGGGGGCATGAGGTCTATCTTAAGATCTGCTGGACATCCTTCTGTGTCAGATAGGCTCAGTCAGTTCAGCGATAACCTCTCTGCAAGAGGTGGATTTTGGGGTCTATAGTCATCAGGGTGCCGTAGGCATATCTTCATGTGCCATTTTTTTCCAGGCTCATCAAAGGTTTCTGCAATTTGCAGTAGAAAGTTGTCTTTTTTCATTTTGTGACTTTGCCATTTGGGCTGGCCACAGCTTCTGAGGGTTTGCAAAGCTTCTAGCCCTGGTGTTGGACTTGCTGAAGATGCAGAGGGCATCGATCTCAGTATACCGCAATAATCTTTGCTCAGGAAACAGTCCGTACCAGATTTTCCTCCTTCGATACAGGAAGTTGTATCAAGGTCCAAGCACCTTCTTTACATACAGTCCTACTCCAGGTCTTTTGTAGAGGATCATTCTCTCTGTCTGGAACATGGAGATCCAGGCACTGGATTGCCAGAGGGCTCTGTTCCCAGGGTATTGCACAGCTAAAATTGGTGGTTGATGGTTCAGAATCTGGAGAAGGGGAAATTCTTACTTTCAGGGGTTTGGAAGATAATAACCACTGATACCAGTCCCTCCAGTTGGTTTGAAGGTGGCTACAGTTCAGTGGACTTGGTCTCCATAGGAGAGAATACTGCCCATCTGTCAGAAACCATGAAAATAGACCGAGACAAAAGCACAGTTAAATCACACTTATTTAATAATAAAAGTAAATAGAACAAACGTAGTCAAAACATAGCCAAAGTTTGGTAACAGGAACGGATAGTCAGCCAAGCCAGAAAGTCAGGGATCAGTGTAGTGGAACAGCAAGCAGGATCTGGAGCCAGAAGGGATGTCAGCCAAGCAAGTCTTTAAACAGGAACGCTGGAGATATTCTCTGTGATGTTGACCAAGGCGAAGGCAGAGATCCTCTGGACTGGACGGCTTAAGTAGGCAGGACTGACTAGCAGGATATCATCAACAGGTAAGTAGCTGTGGAGAGATAGGAACTGGCAATTAGCCAACAGCTGAGCGGCCAGCTCAGAGAAGGAAAGGCTGAGCCCAGCCCTGACACCATCAATATCTTAAAACTTTTGGCCAGTACACCTTGCTCTGGATTATTGGATGAACCAGTTGTAGGTTCAATCCGACAAGGTCTCTACAGTGACATATATCAACCACCAGGGCAGCGCCAGGAGTTGTACAGGAAGGTGAACAACAGTCTGTCTGAGGCAGAATGACAGGTGCTGTCTTTTGTCACTAGTATAGTACATATATCAGGTATGGAAAAATGGCAGGGGAGTTTTCCAGTTATCAGCGACTAATGCCGGTACCATGTGGTCCCTGCATCCTGAGCCGTTTTTTGGCAATCTGCCAATGTTGGGGAACTCTGCAGGTGGATCTACTGAATTTTAAGTTCTACAACAAGTTGGACAGGTTGTATCTGGGACACTGGCTATAGGGGTAAATGCACTGATAACACCTTAGGGACCAGTTCTCCCTAATTGGCGCGTTCCCTCTGTTTCAACTACTGCCGCATCTTTTGCAAAGAATCCGGGAGATGGTAACACGGATAATAGTGTTAGCCAAATTAGCCCTGGAGGGTATCCTACACTGACATAGTGAATCTTGCGGGAGACGCTCCTTGGTCACTTCCGGTCCAGCCAGACCTAATGGTCTTGGGGTTTCCATTACAGGACTTGGAAATCTTTTATGCCCCGGGTGTAGCTAGGAAATGGCACCCGTGAAAATATGTGAGTGCGAGATTTTTTCCTTTCTCCAATCGGTAGGGGAAATTAGACTGTAGATCTCTACCTTGACCAGCCTGGTTAACTCAGCTTTCCATTCCTTATGAGGTTGTTCCCCCAAAAACACCATTCGCACTTTGTACTGCGACCATTTTTCCCTGGTGTCGCTGCTCATATGCTAGCACTTTCTTCCAGAGTTCCCAGCAGATAGAACCATACCATCCCAGTAGGACCTGCTCTGAAACTGGTCCCCTGTACTGTATCTGCATCTCTCGCAACCTCCTTCCGAATTCTTCTTCCATGGTGGCTAGTATCTGTACCTCTCCTCCTCTCGTGCTATCCGGACCTTGGATCCAGGTGGGGGTTTGGATGTCTCAGACTAAAGCAAGCATCCCACTGCTTGCCACCAATGTAATGAAATGTTCTACACTCCGCTTGAGTGCTTTCGTTATAAACCGCTTCCTCCAGTCTAAATATAGATATCAGTTATTCCAACCGCTGACAATAAACAAAACAAGACAATACTCGTTTGGTTACTGAACATGGACTGTTTATTAGAACAAAAATACAGTCTTATATACAGTTGAAGAGGAGGTTCCCCCCTCCTGCTCATATTACTCTAACAATACACCTGTAACCAGAAACCTAATTGACATGAGCTAGTTATCTAATAATTTAGATCTGGTGACTCAGAGATCGTCAGAGCTGGGCTCCGCCCTACCTTCTCTGACCTGGCTGTTCAGCTGTCTGTTAATTGCCAGCTCCCATCTCTCTCCAGTTACCCAGCTGTTGTTGATTTTGCTCGTCAGTCCTGCCTACTTAAAGTCGTCCAGCTCACTTGATCTCTGCCTTCGCCTTTGTCAACATCACAGAGTCTTTCTCCTGCGTTCCTGTTGAAGACTTGCTCGGCTGACGTTCCTTCTGGCTCCTGATCCTGCTTGCTGTACTACTATGTTTATCTCTGGCTCTCTGACATTTGCTTGGCTGACTACCCGATCCGGTTACTGAACTCTGGCTTGTTTTGTCTACGCTTACTCTGTTTACCTTATTATTTTTATTATTATTATTAAACAAGTGTGATTTAACTATACTTCTGTCTTGGTCTGATTCATGGTTCCTGATAGTAGGCGAAAGCCATGAATTCAGAAGAGCCACGCGGCTCACCTGGAAACTCCCACTGTGGCTGCTCCGGTACAACCTGAGTTGCAGGATGTCCCTGCTGCTGCGCCAGTCTCTGTACAGGCACCCGCCTTGAGTATTACCTCTATAAGGAGTATGTCTGATTCCACTCAGCTTCCCCAGCGATTTGGGGGCGATCCAGTTCAATGCAGAGGGTTTCTCAACCAGGTTAAGATTTACTTTGAGATGCTGCCTCAGGCATTTCCCACGGACAGAAGCAAAGTAGGTTTCGTGATATCTTTGCTTTCTGAGAGAGCCTTGGCCTGGGCAAACCCTCTATGGGAGACACAGAAACCTGTTGTCTCGAGTTACCCTGAGTTTGTGGCTTCTTTTAAAAGGGTATATGACGTTCCCACATGCTCCGCTTCTGCTGCTAAAGTGCCTCATGCCCATCAAACAGAGTACGAGAACTGTTGCCGACTACGCCAAAGAATTCCGTACTCTGACAGCAGAGGTTGCTTGGAACAATGAGGCCCTCATGGCTGCTTTTTCTCATGGTCTCTCGGATTCCATCAAGGATGAGATAGCAGCCCGAGATCTACCCACTGAGCTGGAGAAGTTGATCACAACTTCTTGCCATCCTAAATGACTCCAGACTCAGAGAAAGACTCTCTTTTAAGGAGCGCTTGCGGAAGCCTCCTGTACGTTTGCCTCCGAGCTTTGCAGTCCCACCCGTGCCTCCCTCACCTCCCATGCCTCCTGGTACCGAGTCGGTCAGTGAAGATGAACCCATGCACTTGGGCTTCACGCGTCTCTCTGGGGATCAGAGAGCCTTTAGGAGGAGGGAGAAATTGTGCCTTTATTGTGACCAGACAGGTCACTTTTTGAAGTCTTGTCCTACCCGTCCAGGGAACGCCCGAACCTTGAGGTCCTGTCATGGACAGACCTTAGGTGGCGTTGTTTTGTCCCCAGTTATCCAGAAGGATAAGCCCCTGGTTTCGGTCACCCTTTCTTGGGCTGAGTCATCCATCGAGATACAGACTCTAATCGACTCTGGGGCTGTAGGCCTGTTCATTGATGCTGCCTTTGTATCACAGCACTCGATTCCGCTGCAACTGCGTGACACTCCACTTGCCATTGAGGCTCTAGACGGGAGACCTCTACAACCTGCCCTTGTGACTCATGAGACGGTTCCCTTGTCCATGGCCGCAGGGGCTCTTCACCATAAGATAATCCAATTCCAAGTTATTTCCTCACCTAGGTTTTCGCTGGTTATTGGTTATCCTTGGTTACAGAGGCACAACCCCTCTTTTGATTTGCTCCGTGCTGAGGTTGTCTCCTGGTCACCGCAATGCAGTGAGACATGCTTCCAGAAAGTAGCCAAGGTCCTGTGCACCTCTTCACTCTCCTCCCTGCCGCAGGAGTACCGCAATTTTAGCGATGTCTTTGACAAAGGTCAAGCCTCCACACCGGCCTTATAATTGTGCAAATGACCTTCAACCTGGTGCCATACCCCCTCATTGCCGGGTTTATCCTTGGTCAGTCTTGGAGCATAAGGCCATGGAGGAGTGTGTTGCAGACACATTTTCTCGAGGTTTCATCTGCAAATCCTCGTCTCCTGCTGGTGCTGGTTTCTTCTTTGTGAAGAAGAGCGGTGAGCTGAGACCTTGTATTGATTATAGGGGTCTCAATCATTTCACGATTAGGAATGCCTACCTGATTCCGTTGATTACAGAGTTACTTGACCGCCTCAAGGGAGCAACGGTTTTCACGAAGCTTGATTTGAGAGGGGCATACAATCTCGTGCGGATTAAGGAGGGCGACGAGTGTAAAACTAAGTTTAATACCAGAACAGGCCATTTCATTATGAGTACCTCGTAATGCCTTTTGGCCTTTGTAACGCCCCGGCAGTTTTCCAGGAATTTATTAACGATGTCTTTCGAGATTTGTTGCAGTTATGTGTGGTGGTTTATCTCAATGATATCCTCATATTTTCCAAGGCCCTGGAGAGCCACCACACAGAAGCACAGTCGTGTGCTTCAGAAGATAAGAGAGAACAATCTCTATTGTAAATTAGAGAAGTGCGAGTTCCATCGTGAACAGGTTAAATTCCTGTGCTATGTCATTTCCACTCCTGGTTTTTTGATGGACCCAGAGAAACATTCAGCAGTCCTACAGTGGTCCCGACCCGTGGGTTTACGCCCTCTGCAGCATTTCCTGGGCTTTGCCAACTATTATCGGAAGTTTATTCGTAACTTCTCGTCTCTGGTCAAGCCCCTAATTGATATGACCAGAAAGGACGGTAACCTACAGAGTTGGTCTCCGGAGTCCATTAAGGCCTTTGAGAGTCTCAAGGTTGCCTTTGTTTCTGCTCCTGTGTTGGCACATCCTGATCCTACGTTGCCTTTTATCCTAGAAGTTGTTGCTTCTGAGACTTAAGTTGGCACCTTTCTGTCTCAACGTCCTAACTCTGAGAACGCTATGCATCTGTGTGGCTACTTTTCCAAAAAATTGTCACCTGCAGAGTGCAATTACGAGATTGGTGACAGAGAGCTGTTGGCGATCATTTTAGCCCTGAAAGAATGGAGACATCTCCTTGAAGGTACCAATGTGCCGGTTCTCATTCTTACTGACCATAAGAATCTCACATTCTTGTCTGAGGCTAAGCGCCTCTCTCCCAAAAGGGCGCGATGGGCTGTTTTCTTGTTGAGTTTTAATTACATTGTCTCATTCTTACCCAAGACTAAGAATGTAATGGCTGACGCCTTGTCACAACAATTTTCCTCCACTTCCAAGTTGGAGTCGGTTCTGGTTCCTGTGATTCCTCTTGATCGCATTCTGGCTACGGTTCGCACCAGTCTTGGGTGACAAAATTCTTGCTGCTCAGGTCCATGCTCCTCCTGAGAAACCTTGTGACCGCTGCTTTGTCCCAGAGAGTCTCTGTACTGCCATGCTCCAGACTTACCATTCTCCCAAGGCAGCTGGCCACCCTGGGAAGAATCAACTCGATTGGGCCATTTCCCAACAATTTTGGTGGCCCAGTCTATGGCTGATGCAACTGCCTTCGTAGCTGCCTGTTCTGTGTGTGCTCAGAGTAAGACTCCACGACACCTTCCAGTGGGCCTCCTACAACCCATACCCAATGGAGAGAGGCCCTTGACCCACCTGTCTATGGATTTAATTGTGGAGTTACCTAACTCCCAAGGCAACACTGTTATCCTTATGGTGGTTGACCGGTTCTCAAAGATGTGTCATTGTATTCCACTTAAGAAGCTGCCCACTTCTAAGGAACTGGCTTCCATTTTTGCTCGGGAGATCTTTCGCTTACATGGTCTACCCAAGGTGATTTTCTCGGACAGGGGTAGTCAGTTTGTGTCCCGGTTCTGGCGAGCCTTTTGTGCACAGTTGGGAATTTAGCTTGCTTTCTCCTCTGCGTATCACCCGCAGTCTAATGGGGCCGCAGAACGAGCCAATCAGTCCTTGGAGCAATTCTTATGTTGCTATATTTCTGACCATCATAACAACTGGTCAGACCTATTACCGTGGGCAGTTTGCTCACAACAGTGCCTTGAATACTGCTTACCGATTGTCCCCGTTTATGGCGAATTATAGCTTCCAACCTTCCATGTTGCCTGTCTTGTTTGTTCCGCAGAGTATTCCTGCATTAGAGGAGCATCTCCGTGGTCTTAGTTCCACTTGGGCACAGGAGGCTAACGATAGGCACAGACTTCATGCTGACCGTAGACGCCTGCCTGCACCTTCCTACCAGGTTGTGGACAGTCTGGCTGTCGTCTCACAACCGTCTCGCAAGCGTTTATTGACAATTCGTGATGAGCATCTGTGCAATATTCATGTACCGGAGTGCAAACCTGGTCTGAGACGTAAGGGTGGGTTTGTTGTTTTGTTCTCCCTTTTTCTTTTTTTCCCTTTAATATAATGCACTTTTTCACATACAAATTTTCTTCTTTAAGAATACTATTATTAGTGTTTACACTTTATATTACCTAAATTTATCAATAAATTGGTTTACTTATCCACACATTCTACCTTTATGTCACTGGGTCTATCCATATTAGGGTATTAACTACTGAAGGGTTATTGACCTTTCTTTTTTCACCCTTATATTTTATCTTTTAATTTTCATTTGGCCGTTTACTTGGTTATTAATAATTTAATCACTTAAAATTGATTCAATTCACTTCACCTTTTAATACACATTTTTTTATATTTTATATTTTTGTATACATTTTTTAAATATTCTCTTTTTAGGTCTTTTTTGCTGCTCATATTAATTAATTTATTTGGTATGATACCTAATAAATTTTGTCCTATTTATGCTGACTCTAATTGTACTGCCGGGTCCTTTCCGGTGAGGTTTGTGAGGTTTGTGTGCTCCCCATACATTAGATTGGTTTGCCTCTTCCATCCTCTAACCATTATTTATTACCCCCTAATCCACTGGAGGTGGAGCGGGGTCTAATATGAAGATTTTCCCTCTAGTCGTATTGCTATGTATTGAATGCCCAGTACCAAAATGGCGATTACGGCTTGACAATCCATTGAGCCGTCTAATGTATGATTGCCGCTTTGGAATGGATTGATGCCCATAACCAGAAGGGCGTTTGCGGCCTGACGCTTATGTCTCAGAACGAGGTTTGGACCTATTTATGGTGGTGTGTTATGCGTTGCCCGACCCCTATTTAAACCGTCACCTATGACGAAACGCGTCTGGGAGAGCATGCACTGACGTCACCACGGTGTCTGTGAGGGGGACGGGCTCCTGTGTTCGCTGGCCGGCACTTGTTTTATGCATTTTTTATCCTATTTATGTAAGTGCAATACATTCTCTTTTTTTTTAATAAATGGTATACTGTATCACGCTATGGTCAGTTTCTCCCTTCTCTGAGCTTACCCGGAGTACATCTCAAGCATAGCCATGATCCAGCGGGACACTTAGGGGGTTGTTATCAGGTCCAAAACCAGGTGTATTCTTGTGTGGGTCCAGCAGCCGTCTTTGCAAGATAAAGGCCGTGACTGGGTTACAGCCGATCGCTTCTTGTCGCCTACTATCTGGTAAGCAGGCAATTTATATGATGGTTGGGCACTTCTTCCAATTTGTGTGAAGTCACTGTGGTGGTTACTTGAATTGAATTCATGGACTATTGATTTATCAATTTATGAACTAATTTCACCATTTATGTTTAATGTTATTTTTTTTGCTCTTTTCCATTCTATCCGTTATTTGTGTGTATCCCACGATTGAGTTGCTGCCTTTGTCTCAATTTTTTCATTTATAAGTCTAGCGCGTTTTTTTACATTTTCTTTACATCCCCCAATAGTTTACTACGAGACAAAGGTATATTAATGAGCACAATAGACTATTGGGTGAAAGACCCGGGGCTTTCCAGATCTCCATGGAATAAATGTCCAATAATGAACAATATACAGTAGTCCCAATGTCACAAGAAATAAATAAATAGAAATAAATAGCATATAAAATTAGTAACACGTTAGAGGAAATAGAAAGTAAAAAACAAATTTACTTCGTATTTATTCCTAAAATGTGTAAATAAAGAAAACAAAATGGAAAAGGGGGATGTGGGGTAGGAAATAGGGGGTAAGGGACAGAAAATTAGTGAGCAACCAGAATATTATAAATTAACTGATCATTATGAGTAATGTTTTTGCCTCATCTGAGTACTAAAAAGCATTCCATAGGACTAGGTTTTCCATGTCGGTAATATTTTCAACTTTTGAAAACTTTAGTGATAGCATGGATGGATGTGGGTCTTTCCACTTCAAGGAGATACAAGACTTAGTGGTATTGATCAAATATCGCAGCTTTCAATTTTCATAAGTTTTAATTGGTATTTCTGAGTTATATAGGAGAAAAAATGAGGGGTCCTCGGGAAGGACATAATCCGTAAATTTTTGGTAAATCTCCTGTACTTCTCTCCAAAATTATTTTGTTTCGGACAAGCCCAAAATAAATGTAAAAGGTCTCCCCTGTTCTCCTATCACCTCCAGCATCGGTTTGAAATGGAAGGAAAGAAAGTATGAAGTATTGTTAGAGTCCAGTACCATTTTGCTAATAGTTTAAAATTTAGTTCCTGTAGTCCGGTAGATATAGAAGATTTGAGAGAAAACCAAATGATACGTCTGTACTGCTCGTTGTCAAAGGTTAAGTGAAATAAATCCTGAAATTGAAACAAATACTGAAATAAATAATATCGAGGGTGGTTGCGGATTTCCTCTATTTATTCCATATATGTATTAACTTGTCAATTCCTATAGTTAGCTAGTCTATTAAAACTCTGATCATGTTACTGTTGATATTACAATAATATAAGGTTAGCTATGAAAACAAACACCCTGCTTAATAAAACAGCGTCTTATTTATTTCCCAAGAAAATAGGAAAACACTAACATGAAAAAACTAAAGGAAGAAATTAAAAAGCATATAACAACAAGAAACATCAAATATACCCTTCGCAAGGTTGTCCTATAGATACGATATCATCAGCTGGGCTCGAGATGGTAACAGAGGGAGCTCTCTATCTCATCTAGACCTTTGATGAATCAACGTATTTACGGGGCAGTACTCCTCAATATATTCTATTACTGTCCGTCCTGCTGTATTGGCCTCTAACATGTTGCCTTCCAACATTATGTTTAAGTCACTCCCCCGTTACTGGATATAATTTGGTTTATAGTCACCAGATGGAGTATTCTAAATGGAGTAAGTCAAGAAGACAGGGTGTTGTATATGGCTTGTATTGGAGAGGAGGAGATAGGTCGTTGGAAAGCATGAGGAGGATTAAGTGAATAAAGAAACTGTTTACTTTGAAGTGGTTCCCAGTAGTCCAAATGAAATGGACCATAAGCATGCATTAGGGAAAAGATGGAAGGCCAATGAAAGGAATCAAGGAAATTAGAGGCTTGGAAGCAACGGGAGTGAAGCAGACAATAGAATCTAGTAAACCTGGTAGAAAATGCGGGTTACCTATGATGGGGTGAAGAGGGAAGTTGTCAGGAGACAGGCAAAAATTCAGAAAGGTGCTGATTTTTAAAGTAGGGGCAATTATAGCATGTGAGCGAAGTGGTGATGGGAGATCAGTGAAACCAGTGTTGCCGACCGTCAGTATTTTGACTGGCAGCCAGTAAAAAATGGGCACTTTTCTCCTGCAAGTAAATGCCAGTGACAGGAAAAGGTTGTCTGTAAAAAATATGGCTGTGATGCTCGGATCGGAACTGCACATGTGGAGATGGCCGAGACCATCCAAGTGCCTGCTAGAGTGTGTTTGGGCGGTGCTGGCTGGAGGCGGGTCTGGTGGAGGTGGCGCCTGAGTGTGATGTCATGGTACAAGGGAGCTAAGCAGAGCGGCTGGAGCCTCGTATGTGGGACAAGAGCAAGGCAAGCCGGGAGTGGGACTGTCAGTGCTGTGTGGACTGAAGGGACCACCGGGCGTGGAGAGAGACTGTCACTGTGACTCAGGAGGGGACGTGTCATGACGGTTAGGTGTCATCATCTGTGCTGCTGCACAGTGCTGTCAGGGTCGGTTCACACTAGGACGACTTGTCAGGCGACTTAGCCGCCTGACAAGTAGCGTCCCATTCTGTACAATGGAACCGTTCTAATCGGAGCGACGCAAGTCGCTCCGACTTAGAAAAAGGTTCCTGTACTACTTTGGGGGCGACTTGAGGCGACTTGCATAGACTTCTATATAGAAGTCGTTTTGCAAGTCGCCGCCCCTGTCGTGTCCAGGTCGCCTGAGGCAGTCGCGCTGCAAGTCGTGCTGCCTCAGTGTGAACCGACACTTAGTGTCACTGTGAGAGTCAGTTTTTATATGTGTGCGCCTGCCCATTATAATTTATTGCCCTTCTGAGAACTGTCCCTGAGATACTTACTATATCGAAAAGAAAAAGAAATATGTTTTTGGCCCTAATATCTACCTATAATCACATTGATAATTGCATATTGTATTTGTTTGAAGCCTAAATACTGAAATTGGCACCTAAATTTTGTAACTTTTGGAAATGCCAGTAAAAACTTGGCTATGCCAAGTTTGTACTGGCATATTTTTACTGTGCATATTGGCCCTGTGTACCTGTCAGTGGTTGGATGATTACAAGTGTACAAAGAAACACAAAACAAAAATACACTATATATAGTGGGGATGGAAAGTATTCAGACCCCCTTAAATTGTTCACTCTTTGTTATATCACAGCCACTTGCTAAAATCATTTAAGTTCATTTTTTTTCCTCAATAATGTACACACAGCACCCCATATTGACAGAAAAACACAGAATTGTTGACATTTTTGCAGATTTATTAAAAAAGAAAAACTGAAATATCACACGGTCCTAAGTATTCAGACCCTTTGCTGTGACACTCATATATTTAACTCAGGTGCTGTCCATTTCTTCTGATCATCCTTGAGATGGTTCTACACCTTCATTTGAGTCCAGCTGTGTTTGATTATACTGATTGGACTTGATTAGGAAAGCCACACACCTGTATAAGACCTTACAGCTCACAGTGCATGTCAGAGCAAATGAGAATCATAAGGTCAAAGGAACTGCCTGAAGAGCTTAGAGACAGAATTGTGGCAAGGCACAGATCTGGCCAAGGTTACAAAAAAATTTCTGCTGCACTTACATAGTTACATAGTTACATATAGTTACATAGTCAGGTCGAAAAAAGACACAAGTCCATCCAGTTCAACCTTAAAAACAAGAAATAAAATAAAAAATATCGTACAATCCAATATACCCTATTTTATATCCTCAGTTGATCCAGAGGAAGGCAAAAACCCCAGCAAAACATGCTCCAATTTGCTACAGTAGGGGAAAAAAATCCTTCCTGATCCCCCAAGAGGCAATCGGATTTTCCCTGGATCAACTTTACCTATAAATGTTAGTACCCAGTTATATTATGTAGATTTAGGAAAGTATCCAGGCCTTTCTTAAAGCAATGTCATGAGCTGGCCAGAACCACCTCTGGCGGGAGTCTATTCCACATTTTCACAGCTCTTACTGTGAAGAAACCTTTGCGTATTTGTAGATGAAATCTCTTTTCCTCTAGACGTAAAGAGTGCCCCCGTGTCCTCTGGGTTGACTGTAAAGAGAATAACTCAACACCAAGTTCACTATATAGACCCCTTATATATTTGAACATTTTGATCATTTTCCCCCTTATTCTCCTCTTCTCAAGAGTGAATAAATTCAGTTCCTCTAATCTTTCCTCATAGCTGAGCTCCTCCATGCCTCTTATCAGTTTTTTTGGCCTTCACTGCACTTTCTCCAGTTCCCCGATATCCTTTTTTGAGAACTGATGCCCAAAACTGAACTGCATATTCCAGATGAGGTCTTATGCCCTGTACACACGGTCGGATTTTCCGATGGAAAATGTCCGATCGGAGCGTGTTGTCGGAAATTCCGACCGTGTGTGGGCTCCATCGGACATTTTCCATCGGATTTTCCGACACACAAAGTTGGAGAGCAGGAGATAAAATTTTCCGACAACAAAATCCGTTGTCGGAAATTCCGATCGTGTGTACACAAATCCGACGGACAAAGTGCCACGCATGCTCAGAATAAATAAAGAGATGAAAGCTATTGGCCACTGCCCCGTTTATAGTCCCGACGTACGTGTTTTACGTCACCGCGTTTAGAACGATCGGATTTTCCGACAACTTTGTGCGACCGTGTGTAGACAAAACAAGTTTGAGCCAACATCCGTCGGAAAAAATCCTAGGATTTTGTTGTCGGAATGTCCGAACAAAGTCCGACCGTGTGTACGGGGCATTACACTTAAGGTTCCTAAGAGCACAGTGGCCTCCATAATCCTTAAATGGAAGACGTTTGGGACGACCAGAACCCTTCCTAGAGCTGGTCATATGGCCAAACTGAGCTATCGGGGGAGAAGAGCCTTGGTGAGAGAGGTAAAGAAGAACCCAAAGATCACCGTGGCTGATCTCCAGAGATGCAGTTGGGAGATGGGAGACAGTTGTAGAAAGTCAACCATCACTACAGCCCTCCAACAGTCGGGGCTTTATGGCAGAGTGGCCCGATGGAAGCCTCTCCTCAGTGCAAGACACATGAAAGCCCGCATGGAGTTTGCTAAAAAAAACACCTGAAGGACTCCAAGATGGTGAGAAATAAGATTCTTTGGTCTGATGAGACCAAGATAGAACTTTTTGGCCTTAATTCTAAGCGGTATGTGTGGCGAAAACCAGGCACTGCTCATCACCTGTCCAATACAGTCCCAACAGTGAAGCATGGTGGTGGCAGCATCATGCTGTGGGGGTGTTTTTCAGCTGCAGGGAGAGGACGACTGGTTGCAATCAAGGGAAAGATGAATGCGGCCAAGTACAGGGATATCCTGGACGAAAACCTTCTCCAGAGTGCTCAGGATCTCAGACTGGGCTGAAGGTTTACTTCCAACAAGACAATGACCCTAAGCACAAAGCTAAAATAACGAAGGAGTGGCTTCACAACAACTCCGTGACTGTTCTTGAATGGCCCAGCCAGAGCCCTGACTTAAACCCAATTGAGCATCTCTGGAGAGACCTAAAAATGGCTGTCCACCAACGTTTACCATCCAACCTGACCGAACTGGAGAGGATCTGCAAGGAGGAATGGCAGAGGATCCCCAAATCCAGGTGTGAAAAACTTGTTGCATCTTTCCCAAAAAGACTCATGGCTGTATTAGATCAAAAGGGTGCTTCTACTAAATACTGAGCAAAGGGTCTGAATACTTAGGACCATGTGATATTTCAGTTTTTCTTTTTTGATAAATCTGCAAAAATGTCAACAATTCTGTGTTTTTCTGTCAATATGGGGTGCTGTGTGTACATTAATGAGGGAAAAAAATGAACTTAAATGATTTTAGCAAATGGCTGCAATATAACAAAGAGTGAAAAATGTAAGGGGGTCTGAATACTTTCCGTCCCCACTACAATATATATATATATATATATATATATATATATATATATATATATATAGGCATCCCAGTCTTAATCCATAAGGTTCGATATTGAGTTGGCCCGCCCTCTTCTGGGAAGGCTGTCCACAAGGAGTGTGTCTATGGGAATGTTTGACCATTCTTCCTGTGAGGTCAGGTACCTTGTAATGCTATTTGGTCTTTGCAATGCTCTGCCAGTTTTCCAGGAATTTATCAACGATGTCCTCTGAGATTTGTTGCAGCTACAGTATGTCACAAAAGTGAGTACACCCCTCACATTTTTGTAAATATTTTATTATATCTTTTCATGTGACAACACTGAAGAAATTACACTTTGCTACAATGTAAATAGTGAGTGCACAGCTTGTATAACAGTGTAAATTTGCTGTCCCCTCAAAATAACTCAACACACAGCCATTAATAAATAAATAACTGGCTTTAATTGTACAGACTAAAAATACTTCAGGGTAAGCGCGCGAGGGGTAAGGATTTTTTGCGGGAAATTTTTCAGGGCAATGGTTGGTGTTAGTGCTTCAATCATCCCCGGCACCATGGTTGTTATGGTGTCAGGATGATTGAAACACATTACTTCTATCATTACATTGTAATGTAAAATGAAATAGTTCAACTCACCATAATGCAGAATCATTGGGAGCCCTGAGCATGTCACTTGCCACTATGCCTACCACCAGATGGAGATGTCACTTGCCACGCTGCCTGCCACCAGATGGGGATGCCACTTGCCACTATGTCTGCCTATGTCTGCCTCCATATGGAGATGTCACTTGCCACGCTGCCACCAGATGGAGATGTCACTTGCCACACTGCCACCAGATGGAGATGCCACTTGCCACGCTGCCTGCCACCAGATGGGGATGTCATTTGCCATGCTGCCACCAGATGGAGATGTCACTTGCCACGCTGCCACCAGATGGAGATGTCACTTGCCACGCTGCCACCAGATGGAGATGTCACTTGCCACGCTGCCTGCCACCAGATAGAGATGTCACTTGCCACACTGCCTGGCTGCCACCAGATGGAGATGTCACTTGCCTGGCTGCCACCAGATGGAGATGTCACTTGCCACGCTGCCACCAGATGGAGATGTCACTTGCCACACTGCCACCAGATGGAGATGTCACTTTCCACGCTGCCACCAGATGGAGATGTCACTTGCCACGCTGCCTGGCTGCCACCAGATGTTGATGTCACTTGCCACGCTGCCTGGCTGCCACCAGATGGAGGAGGGTGGAACAGCGGTGCAGGCAATGAGAGATGTCATCTCTCTCCCCCGCCGCCGCACCGCTGACATTACTTCTCGATCTTTTCAAAAATGGCGTCGGGCAGCGCAATCACGCTACTGCGCATGCGCCGCCCAGCCGAGCGTGTACGAGCTTTCCCGAGCCTGGCCAGCTTCGGAACGGCGCATGAGCTGTAGTGGGCGGCTCGCGGCCATCTTTTCTAAGGGCACCGGTGCCCTTAATCGACTTTAACGGGCAGCCTGAAAGGGGGGGTGGCCACAAAGTCACCGCAGGAGCGGCGCCGCCCCTGCACCACTGCCGCCCTGAGGCCTGGCCTCAGTGGCCTTGTGGCAAATCCGGCCCTGCATCTCCTCGAAGGTACCACTGTGCCGGTTCTTTTTCTGATTGACCATAAGAATCTCACATTCTTGTCTGAGCTAAAGGCCTCTCTTCCTGAAAGGCTCTTTTCTTGTCAAGCTTACTAAGAATGTAAAGGCTGATGCATTGTCGCAACAGTTTTCCTCCGCTTCCAAGATGGAGTCGGTTCCTGTCCCTTTGATTCCTCCCGATCGTATTTTGGCTACGGTTCGTACCAGTCTCCCTTCACCTTTGGGTGACAGAATTTTTGCCGCTCAGATCCATTCTCCTTCTGAGAAACCTTGTGACCGCTGCTTTATCCCTGAGAATCTCCGCACTGCCGTACTCCAGACTTACCATTGCCCCAAGGCTGCTGGCCACCCAGGGAAGAATCAACTCATTTCGCATTTCCAAACAATTCTGGTGCCCTAGTCTACGCGCTGATGTAGCCGTCTTCGTAGCGGCTTGTTCTGCGTGTGCTCAAAGTAAGACACCACGACACCTTCCAGTGGGCCTCCTACAACCCATACCCAATGGAGAGAGGCCTTGGACCCACCTGTCTATGGATTTCATTTTGGAGTTACCCAACTCTCAGGGCAACACTTTGGAATAACTATAATTTGCGGGAAACCCTCCTGATAGGAAAAGCGAGAGAATGGGAAATACATGGCGTCAAAAGGTTGAGTCAATTGTATGTGGGTAATATCTTCAAAAAATTCTCAGATTTGAGACGAGAGTTCAGTGTATCGCAACGTTCATTTTATACCTACTTGCAGCTGAGGCATGCTCTTGAAGCCCAATTTAGGGAACAGCCCCTAGTGTGGAATAAAATGCCCCTTTTTCATAGTATACTCCAAGTAGGTTCCACTAAGGGACTTATATCTGAATTATATGGACAGATAAGCAAAGAAGCCAATGATGAGGGGAAACTCCATAACGAAAAAAAAAGATGGGAAGAGGATATAGGGGTAATAACACAGGAGCAGTGGAGAAGAGTTCTAGAAATGGGCCTGATGGTATCGGTCTCACCTCTGCAGAAGATATCCCACCTGATGTTGATAAATAGAGCTTATTATACCCCTAAGAGGTTGTTTAAGTTTGGCAGGAGATTAGATGACAAATGCCCTAGATGTCAGGGAACCGGTGATCTTATACATATGGTGTGGAGGTGCCCCAAACTGTATCGGTACTGGGAGGAAGTGCTTAAAACCATAAGTGATATATTTGAAATAACACTGAAGATGGATGCTATGGTATGCATTTTGGGGTACAGGAAGGAACGGGGAGAGAGGAAGAGTACCACAATTGTTTCAAGCCAGAAAAATGATTGCAATTAGATGTCAATCTACAACAACCCCTACAGCGATAGATTGGATCAGGGAAATAAATGAGACTATATGTAAAGAAAGAGCAGTGTATACAAAGAGAGGTAATCTTAAGGAATTTGACGCGATGTGGAGTTGTTGGTTGGAAATAATGGGGTTCCCCCCTATAGAGTGAAAAATTAATAATAAATTCAGAGAATAACAAAAAACTAGACTTATTGACAGGAAAAGGATTTACTAGATATTGCATCTGATTTAAGCTCTTTTTGTAAAATACGTGAAATTATGGAAATGGTGAGACTTGATTTATGAACCTATTTTGAAATAACTTGAGGGGTAGGAAAGAGGGGAGGGATTAAGGGATAATACTAGGTTTATAACACTGGGAACAGGTGAAGCGAGTGGGATGGAAGAGCTCTTTGATCCCCTTGGTCTTTATCATTCAACTTATGCCCCGTACACACGGTCGGATTTTCCGATGGACAATGTCCGATCGGAGCGTGTTGTCGGAAATTCCGACCGTGTGTGGGCGCCATCGGACATTTTCCATCGGATTTTCCGACACACAAAGTTGGACAGCAGGAGATAAAATTTTCCAACAACAAAATCCGATCGCGTCAATTCCGACCGTGTGTGGCCTGTTCCGACGCACAAAGTGCCACGCATGCTCAGAAGAAATTCCGACACGGGACAGCGTTCGCAATGGATACAGCACTTTCGTCACGCTGCAATGTTCAAAATGGTTTAATACAGCGCACTCTCTTCTTCTTTATAATGTGACAAGAATTAAGTAGTTTTGATGCTCATATTCACACACACTTCTCACAAACTTATTTCTTTACTATTTATCGGGATTCCCTCAATATATTTTGATTTCTCACATCTGACAACATATTTTTTTTTTTTTTTACTTTAATGTAGATTCTTTTTTTGTGTTTTTCCCTTTTTTAATTTTTTTTTTTGGTGATTTTGATTTGTACTCCCAAAAATGTTTGTGTGTTTTTTGTGACAAGTTCCCACAACACCATTGATATGTTGTTCTATTTAATCTGTAGGAGATTGTTTGGAGTTGTTGTCCCTTGTTAATTTCACATTTTATGTTTTTAGAAATGTACCTGAATCGTCACCAACAAACTGTCCTTTTTGGATAAAAACACACACAGGAGAGTAGAATTTACCGAAAAATTTTTATTAAGGGCTCACAACTATAAAAAAACAAAGAGGGAGGCAACGCTGGAGAAACTGCAGAAGTGGGCGAAGCCTTGGACCCCCAGGGCAGACATCAATTATTTAAAAGCAAAATTGGTGGCCTGAGGAGTCCATATCTAAGGGAGTGCAGTCTGGTCCAGAAGTCCCAGAGATCCGGAAAGCAGCAGATGACATCTGTGTCCCCAGGCTGTGGTCATACGAGAGACTGCAGCTTTTGTCAGACCAGACTGAACCCAGGGCAATCACTCTTTGGTCTTCCTTCCACGCCTCTTTCCACGCGGTGGCTGTGGTGGTGGAGTTGTGGCAGCAGGAGGAGGAGGAGGATCATCCATCTCAATGACATCCGTCTTGTGTGTCAGTTCCCCACTCTCCCCCTTATGTAGGACTTTATAAATCAGGTTCTCAGAGATCTTGTGTTGGCCCTCCTGCATGCCCAGCAATTTGGTGGCAGCCATGCAGGCAAAGGCCTCTTCAGGACTGGGGAAGGCTCTGAGGGACGCCGAAGCCTCCTGGATCAGCCTGTATGCTGAATCCTGCACAGGACTGGGAGTCATCTTCCTGGCTCGTTTATGTGGCAGGCGGAGGGGAGGAACCTGAGACTCAGTCAGGCTGCGACTTGTTCCAGGCTTCTCTTGGCTGACACTTAGCCCCGCCTCCTCCTGGCTGCCACTAATCCCCGCCTCCTCCTGGCTGCCACTAATCCCCGCCTCCTCCTGGCTGCCACATTCCACAGCCTCCTTCTGGCTGAGGTCTTCCTGTGTATGAAAAAGGGACATAGTTTTAGTATTTTTTACATCAATCACACACAATTTTCACCTCTTGACTGCTGCAAATTGAATGTTAACAAATATAACAGACTATCATTCTGAGCCCAGCATTTTGCATTCTTGTCCCAATTTTGGGTGCCCACTACTGTCTATTGATATGTAAAACACTTTTTTTAATCAGCAATTAGTGATCAATACTAACATCTAGTAAACATCATTTCTTTATTGCCCAGAAATCTGTAGAAGAATGCTATACCTGACTCCAGCTGGGCTCCTCCACTTCTTCCTGGCTGGAAGGCCCAGGTTGGACATCAGAAGCCTCAGCTGGGATGGAAGGAAGGGTGGAAGGAAGAGTGGAGAGGGATTCCCTGACTTCAGTGTGGTCTGACAGAAATCGCAGTCTCTCATAGTACCACAGCCTGGGGACATAAACGTCATCTGCTGCAGCTCCGGACCTCTGGGAATCTGTGACCTTCTTGCGCTCCCTAAGATATGTGCTCCTCAGGCCACCAATTTTTGCTTTTAAATAAGGGATGGTTGCTGTGGGGACCACCGGCTTCACCAACTCCAGCAGTTTCTCCAGCGCTGCCTGCCTCTTCTGTTTGTGATTATAGTGGGGGTGTCTCACTTGCCACAGACAGGGCAGCTCCCTGTACTTGTCAATGAACAGGGGCAGGAAATTGTGGTCGTTGAACCCATCCATTTTCTCTGCATGACACAACACAAGACAAACCCTAATGTCAGGCCAAACTCCCCTAATCTTGTTACAATATAGGCTTCCATTTCGAAGCAGTATAGGCGCAAGTTTAGATCCTACCTTCATTAGCACGATCGGCGTCTCCGATGCTCCTTCCTCCGCTCACAGATCGTACGTAAGACGCGCGCGTTACGATTTATACACACTGCGCATGCGTATAACTCCGCCCGCCCCTGACGTTCTTTCTAGTCTATTCCCCGCCCCTTTTCGTTCGGCGCAGTGGGGGAAGAGCACATGGTGGATAGACAGCAGGATCGTGCTAATTACAGCAACGAGGAGGAGGAGGGGGAGGAAAGGCCGGAGTCTGAAACGTCCCGATCCAGAAGGAGATTAAAGGACTCAAATATGTCCTTTGGGGAGATGTTGGAGATGGTGGACATCCTGAAGAAGGCCGACTATGATGGAAAGTATGGGCCTTACCCCAACCACAATGTCCGAAAGGCCAAGATCATGGCGAAAGTGGTCAGGAGTCTGCACCGGAAATTCTGGGTACGACGATCGAAAGATCAGCTCAGGAAGCGGTGGTCGGACCTAAAATTACGAGAACATGAGCAGTACAGAAAGATCCGGAGAGTGCTGCAAAAAAGTACGTAGTTGTGCTGTGCTCCTATTCTTTATGTTTATTACGTTCGTGCTGCTCCATGTGCTTTTAGGAACTGTTGTACAGTTTAAAATGGCAACTTTCATGTTCATGGGCACATTATTCGTTCGGATCACACATTTTTATTTCGGACGATAAAATACCATTGTTTAGGCCATATGCATTTGGCCACCATTTTGACGCCCTATACTTGTCTTCAAAGAATTGGGTTGTGTAGATGGCTTTGTTACTAGAATGAAATGCCAACTAGATTGTGTGTAAGGAGAGGACACTCAGCAGCTGTTTTCACATCTGGACACTGGAGCACTAGTGTGGGACAAAAGAACACCATTTTTATTAGGGGGGCCACACAGGTGCTCCAGTGTATACTATAGGGGGGTCTCCATCTGTGAAGCTTGTACCAAACAGGTAAAGTATTGCAGCTTGACAAAGGGCATTTAAAAAATTACATCTTGGAACTCTGCTAAAATAGACAATTGTACCCCACTCCCAAGCAATGTTTCCTATTTCTAGTTCTGCCATCAAATATCTCTGTGCTAATTATACCATTTTTGTTTTACATAGGGGAGAAAAGACTCGGAGGACCCCCCTCATCCGAGGAGACCAGAGCCCCCCCCCCCCCCTGGAAGAAGGGGAAATACCCCCAACACAAGATGAGCAGGAGGAAGAAGATGTGGTGGAACTAGTCACCACAACAGGTGAGTGTCTGCAACCACAGGCTCAGATAAGAGATGGATGGCGGCATTTTTTGCAAACCTAATTTATTTTGGGTTTCCTCTCTTTTTAGGTGATCGTGAAGTTGTGGATGAAGATCCTTTCACATCCGAAAGTGCCCAGATCCTGATCGGGGAGATCATGGGGTGTAATTTACAATTAGAAAACATCAAGCAAAACATCAATGATGTTATTCCAAAATATAAAAACATCATTGATGTTTTGGGGCGAGTTTAAAACCCCTCCAAATCACTTTCTTCTTTTGTGTGCTACAATGTGCGAAATGTTTTTGTGATTTTTCCCAAAGCCAAATTTGGAGGATGCACACAGTGTGTCAACATGTGCTATCTGCCATCACGGGAGATCAATGGACGCGTTTTGGGGGTGCAACACCTTCCTGGCAGATAGCACATGTTGACATTGTGAAATTTGTGTGCATCTTCCAAATTTGGCTTTTCCAGGAGTGATTTCCCCCCATCTGAATGCAATATCAAACAGTTCCTAACTGCTCATGTCTGATATTGCCTTCAAGTTCTACCAAATGTGAACTTTGTAAGATCAAGATTTGTGTCTTTCTTGTGGGTTTTACACAGGCCTGTTTTCTATAAAATGCACATTTTGATTTTGGATAATGACACCACAAAAATTGTTATACAACAAACATGTTGGTTTGTCAGAAAAACCTTTGGTAAATGCACATGTGATTGTGCAGGTATTAAAAAGATTGTTCATCAAGAATGTGTGGATTATTGTCTCAACGCTACAACACTTTTGGGGTGATGTAATTGTTATTTTATGAGAAAATGGGGGTAATTTCCTAAGGGCAAATCCTCTTTGCACTACAAGTGCAGTTTCAGTGCAGTTGCAAGTACACTTGTAGTGAAAAGTGTCTTTGCATTTAGTAAATAACAGCCAACAGTGCTTTGTATAATAAGGTTACACAATCACGACATTTTCTGGACTCCACACATTTCTGTCAGGGTCAGCTCAAACAAACACAAGCAGTAAATGTCCACAAAGAAGAGCCTGGGGGGAGATGCCTGTCGAGAACTTGAGGTCCTGCAGGCTTCTCCCTGTCGCCAAATACCGCAGGGTAGCGACGAGCCTCTGCTCCGGAGTGATGGCTTGCCTCATGCAGGTATCCTGCCTGCTGATATAGGGGGTCAGCAAAGCCAACAAACGGTGAAACACGGGGTCCATCATCCTGAGAAAGTTCCTGAAATCATCAGGATTATTCTCACGGATCTCACGGAGCAAAGGCATACGACAGAACTGGTCACGCTGAAGCAACCAATTCTTGGTCCATGAACTCCTCCTCACCCTGTTCATGGACTGGACTTGTGTCAAGGTCAGGACCCCAACACCAAGCCCCCGCACAGCACGAACTCTACGAGGAGTACGCATACGAAACATGGCTAGAAAACGGTCGGCTGCTCAGAACGAAGTAACAGAACTCACTGAAGAACAGCAAGGCCTGTGAAGAGCGACCTGAAAACCAGTAACGAACGAACAGGAATACAATGACTACCTAAAGTCACGCAGAACTTGCTGCACGCACTGAAGAGCAGATACAAACCCACAAGCACAAACTGAACGGCAGAAAATGATCTGAAAGCCACGAGTCTGAGAAAGCGCGAATCGTCTCTCACCAAACTTTTACTAACACGAGATTAGCAAAAGGAGCCCAAAAGGTGCCGCGCTTGGTTCTGAACCGGCCTTTTCTAGTCTCGTCGTACGTGGTGTACATGACCGCGTGGTTGTCGATCGGAAATTCCGACAACTTTGTGCGACCGTGTGTAGGCAAAACAAGTTTGAGCCAACATCCGTCGGAAAAAATCCTAGGATTTTGTTGTCAGAATGTATGAACAAAGTCCGACCGTGTGTACGCCCTATTACTTTCTTTTAACACAATATGCCTTCACTTCTTGATTATTTATTAACCTTATTGTAAAAGAGAACGTTTGTGTACTTACTATTTAATTGATTTGTTAACTCTTGGAGAAAGAGAAGGGGAAGGGAAATAATAATTGAATAGGGGAAAAAAAAAAAAATAAGGAAAGAAAAGGCCAAGCTACTATGATGTGATAATGAGATGGGACAAAAATGAACTATAATGGTGAATTAAGCCTCTCAAAAGAACTTGCTGAAGTAGCAAAAAGAAAGAAAAAAAAAAAAAAAGAAGAGTAAGACACCACGACACCTTCCAGTGGGCCTCCTACAACCCATACCCAATGGAGAGAGGCCTTGCACCCACCTGTCTATGGATTTCATTTTGGAGTTACCCAACTCTCAGGGGAACACAGTTATCCTTATGGTGGTTGATCGGTTCTCGAAAATGTCTCATTGTATTCCTACTAAGAGGTTTCCCACATCCGAAGAACTAGCTTCCATTTTTGCTTGGGAGATCTTTCACTTACATGGGCTACCCAAGGTTATAATCTCGGACAGGGGTAGCCAGTTTGTGTCCAGGTTTTGGCGAGCCTTTTCTTCACAGTTGGGAATTCAGCTTTCCTTCTCCTCTACAGATCACATGCAATGGGGCCGCAGAACGGGCCAACCAGCCCTTGGAGCAGTTTTTACGTTGCTACATTTCTGACCACCATAACAACTGGTTAAACCTCTTACCTTGGGCAGAGGTTGCTCACAATAGTGCCGTCAATACCGCTTCCAGATTGTCTCCATTCATGGCGAGTTATGGCTTCCAACCATCCATGTTGCCTGACTCATTTGTTCCTCAGAGCATTCCTGCATTGGAGGAGCATCTGCGTGGTCTTCGTTCCACTTGGGTACAGGTCCAAGAGTCATTGCAATGTGCCAATGATAGGTACAGACTCCATTCTGACTGCAACCGCCTACCTACGCCTTCCTACCAAGTTGGGGACAGGGTCTGGCTGTCTTCTCGCAACCTCCGACTCCGTGTTCCCTCATTAAAACTGGCACCACGGTTTATTGGGCCTTTCCATATTCTCCGTAGCATCAACCCAGTGACTTACGCTTTAGACCTTCCTTCCAATATGCGTATTTCAAATGCATTTCATGTCTCCTTATTAAAACCTTTTGCATGGAACCGTTTCACCACTTTAGTACCACGTCCTCACCCAGTTCAGTTTGAGAACCATGAGGAATATGAGATACAATCTATCATTGATTCCCATAGCTTCCGTGGGCACATACAGTACCTGGTTCATTGGAAGGGGTACGGTTTGTGTCAGGACCTTGGTAGGAGACCGAGTTGCTGAGAGGGCTCCCCTTGCGGCCGAGTGCAGCACAACCCTGAAGATGGTACAGGGATGTGGTGCTCACAGAAGCACGGGTTGCCTGGAAGTAGGAGCTGGTGTTGGTGGCTTGATAGAGAAAGTCCGTAGAGGCAACGTGCTTGGGGTTCAAGGAGGGGACCAATGGAAGTCCAATAGGAAAATCAGAAGCCAGGCCAGGGGGTCAAACACAGCAAGCAGTCCGAGAATCAAAACAACAAGTCCAGGTACAGGAGACAGAGGAATGCGGAGTCCGTTAGCCAAACCGGGGTCAGATGCAGGAAGCAGGCAGGGAAAGTCAGAAGCAAGCCAGTGGATAAGCCAGGAGGTTCAGAGGAGTCGATAACAAGCCGGG
This sequence comes from Lithobates clamitans, assembly GCA_037952925.1. Classification (NCBI taxonomy): domain Eukaryota; kingdom Metazoa; phylum Chordata; class Amphibia; order Anura; family Ranidae; genus Lithobates; species Lithobates clamitans. The sequence goes on from JBBGZY010000744.1 coordinate 3,528,509, forward strand.
TCGGTACACAGGAAGTCAGGACAACAGGAATCACAATCACAGGAACACAGGAAGAGCTGACGATAATCCAGCAATGTGGCACTGTCAGTGGGACGTTTAAATAGACAAGGCGTAGTATCACGTCGTACGCACATCGTTCCGTTCATGCGATCGTAACATCGCGACGTTGCTACGCACGCGCATTCGTCCGAATGTGGCGCCAGGCGTTCGCCTAGTAGAAGCATTGTACACCCGTGTGCGTTGATGCGCGTTAGCGCGACCTTGCCTGTGCTGGTTTGCTAGCCTATTTCCCTGACAGTCTGGAGGAATGCTTTTGGGTCTCATCCTTGGATATACATGCTCCTGTCCTCCGTGCCTTTCATGGACGTTTTCCCCTCAAACCTGGTGGTCCTCTGAGGAGGAGGGGTCGTTGAGGAGGGGGTAATGTCAGGTCTGGGCTCAGCCCTTCCTTCTCAGAGCTCTGTGCTCAGCTGTTGGTCAATTGCCAAAGTCTCTTCCTTCCACAGTGACTCATCTGGTCTTCATTTGCTGCTCAACAGCTAGAGCTGCTGGTTGTATAAACTCCTTGGATGAGATCTTCATTGCCTTTGCCTTGGTCAGCATATCTGGACTCTTTATGCTTTGTTTTCCTGTGAAAGGCTTTTGCTTGGCTGACCTCCCCATCTGGTTCCTGATCCTGTTTGTTGCACCCAACTTCGCTGATCTCTGGACTCCTGTTTTTCAGGCTTGTTCTGACTACCCGTCCTGGTTACTGAACTCTGGCTATGTTTTGACTACGTTTGCTCTGTTTTTACCATTTTACCAATTTTACGAAATAGTGTGATTTTTACTGCACTTCTGTCTCAGTCTGATTCATGGTTCCTGACAATATAAATATTTTGCAGCTTACCAATTATTAGATGTGGTGGCTGTATTATCAATGGCTACCCTCATAGATACAATATATAAATGAGTATAGATATGAAAGAACAGGAACAGAAAGTATTACACAGGATTACCTGGTGAAAAAAAGGAAAAGGCCGGAGAAAAAGAAATGAACTGCTACAATATATTAGATTTTTGTTTTTGGATTTAGATAAGCCTTAAAAAAGACTTGTAGACTCTTTCACTAAATTGGAAGATAGAAATATGTCACATATACTGTATCTATATTAACTGCAACAGTTATTGATATGGAAAGGGGAAAATATTGAATGTAAGAGACATAATAAAAGTACATGCATATGTATATCTGATTAAAACAAATATTATATATACTTGTATAATCATATTTCATGTTTCAGTACAACATTTCAGACATATTTATAATTATTTTTTAGAGTCATGGATTGTAAATTTAGGCAGTCGTAATATTATGTACATTACACTGAGATAATGTGCCCGTTATTTGAGCAATAAACAATCTGTTAGCTACATCTACAACAAGAACTAGAGTATTAGGCATCTGGTGTCTGTCTGCTATACAGTGTATGCTTTATACTCAACACAGGCCAAGGACAAAGTGTTCTGTCTTAATAGGATGAGCAAGCCTTGATACTGTTCACCTATGTAGGTTTATTGTTATTTGTTTTCAGATGTGCTGACTTTTAATCTAATATTTGACCCTTTCTTGTTGAATTACATACAAAAAGTCATCAAATGTAATGTAAAAAAAAATTGAACAGAGAAATCCATAAAAGTGGTAAAAGAAAAAATCCTAGTACAGAACTTGTATCTACCTATATGGAGTTGTGAAAAGGGTTCTGCTCTGATCCTTACCAAACCAAAGTCCTAATAATAAAACATGATATTTACCAAACAATATACAAAACATTTTACATTGCCATATCCTTATTAAACATTTTTTTAAGCAATCAAGGTAATTGATTAAAAAGGTAAGAAAACCTCTAGTATAAAGATATCTCAAAATCAGTAAGGCCTTGTTCATGCTACCATACACTGTGTCACAAAGCATGCGTTTCTGTGCAACGAGTCCCATTGCGTTAGCTATTCCATTTAGAATAGGCTCCATCAAAATTCAGTACCTCAGTACATGAAAATGTGGATCTTGATGCATTTTTCACAGCATACAGTGCAGCGATGTATATCTTGTTTTGTAGTACACTGCAGTTGTACACAGGTACATTTTTTAGGTGCATATGTACTATGCATCACTGCAACATGCTGGTGTAAGTGAAACCTAAATAATATCTAATATTTTAATCAATGTGCTTGGGAGTTTGTCTCCACTTTAGCAACCAGCATTCTCAACACATCCTGCACATATAAGAGAATTGTGGACAATAGAAAGCACAGATAGGGACACTGGAACACCAAAAGAAGTAGCAAGGCAACAACTAGAGGGTTCCAAAGTATGGTACTGTTAGAAATCATTGGAGATCAATAGATGTGCCTGATTAAAGCTGACATGGACATTCGCTGTATTGTTCACTTAAACACAAGAGACTCCATTTTGTTCTCACTGTTGAAATGTGTTCTGAAACCTTCACCTAAAACACAAACTGTCAGGTCACCTGTATCCAGGTGCACCCCGTTGGGGTCAGGAGTGCACCGCTATGATAGTGGACCCTAAGGATGACTGCTGCGGATGGAACTCGGGGTGGTTCAGGAAGGCAGGTCCCCTGGAGCACCAACACGGATCCCACAGTGAGTTAGAGCATAGATTCCCCAGGGCGTGGAGTCTAAGAGCCAGCAGGTGTTCACCAGAGCCTCTAGTAGTGAGGATGGACTGGGCTGCAACTGGCTCCAGGTCGCGGCCCCCAGGGTCTCCCAGCTCACGCTCACGGTAGGCTACAGGAGGATGGAGAGGAAACAGCAGCCCAGGACAGCAAGGGATAGTAAGGTGATGGGGCGACTAGCAGACAAGGATAACAGAGAACACGCCAAAAGTCAGGGTCACAGGCAAACAGGGATAGTCAAACGCGCCAAAGGTCAGGGTCACAAGCAGACAGGGATAGTCGGGAACACGCCAAGATCAGTAACAGAGACAAACTTAGAGCACACGGCAAACAGGAAGCCAAACACACAATATTGCACGGCAAGGCAGGCTTGGAGAATACGGTGTTAAATAGTGGTTCCTGTTGAGGCTAGGGTGGAGCCACACAGAGGGAAGATTACTTAAGCATGCAGGTGTGAGAGTACAAGCCTCAAGGCTGATACACAGACCAGGTAAGAGACAGACAGGTCATGAATGTATTACTGCAAGGTCATGACACAAACACATCTTCTACTAGAAGCTCTCTACTCCCCCCCCCTCTCAAGGTTTTACTTTTGCAATTGTTCTATTCGCTAGCTTTTAATAATATATTTCTATTTTTAGCTTTTAATAACATATTTCTATTTGTTAGTTTGTTGTTCTCACACCACCCCTTTCTTATCTATGTATAAAATAACATGTAATAATAAATTTTGACACTGAATGGACATTTTAAACACAGTCATTGTGTCCTGTGAATCTGTTCCTGCAGCTGCAGTATTAACTTTTGTTTTAGAGTCAAAATCAGAAATAATTCCATAACAATTTTGACGAGTCAGATATCAGGAGTTTGGCAGAGTCTCCAGAAGGAACCGCGCTTTGAGCTGGATCATCGGGAATGCAGACCTCTAAATGCCGACTAGGTAAGCTGTCCTTAACCACTTGCCGACCGCCTACCACATATATACTGCGGCAGAATGGCACGGGCAGGCAGAATCACGTACCCGTACGTGATCTGCCTCCCGCGGGCGGGGGGTCCGATCGGACCCCCCCCCCCGGTGCCATCGGCGGTCGGCATTTGACTGGGAGCGTCGGGAGGCGAGGGGGAGACCATCCGATTGTGGCCCCCCCCTCGCGATCGCTCCCAGCCAATGGGAATCCTCCTCTGCCTGTGTGTCGTTTCACACAGGCAGAGGATGTGATGTCATCTCTCCTCGGTCTGGCAGTTTCCGTTCCAGCGCCGAGGAGAGAAGACAAGTGAGTGCACACAACACACACACACACAGTAGAACATGCCAGGCATACTTTACACCCCCGATCCCCCCCCGATCGCCCCCCGATCCCCCCCCAATCACCCCCCCCCCCCTGTCACAAACTGACATTAGCAGTATTTTTTTTTTTTTTCTGATTACTGCATAGTGTCAGTTTGTGACAGTTACAGTGTTAGGGCAGTTAGTATTACCCCCCTTTAGGTCTAGGATACCCCCCTAACCCCCCCTAATAAAGTTTTAACCCCTTGATCACCCCCTGTCACCAGTGTCGCTAAGCGATCATTTTTCTGATCGCTGTATTAGTGTCGCTGGTGACGGTAGTTAGGAACGTAAATATTTAGGTTCGCCGTCAGTGTTTTATAGTGACAGGGACCCCCATATACTATCTAATAAATGTTTTAACCCCTTGATTGCCCCCTAGTTAACCCTTTCACCACTGATCACCGTATAACCGTTACGGGTGACGCTGGTTAGTTCGTTTATTTTTTATAGTGTCAGGGCACCCGCCGTTTATTACCGAATAAAGGTTTAGCCCCCTGATCGCCCGGCGGTGATATGCGTCGCCCCAGGCAGCGTCAGATTAGCGCCAGTACCGCTAACACCCACGCACGCAGCATATGCCTCCCTTAGTGGTATAGTATCTGATCGGATCAATATCTGATCCGATCAAATCTATACTAGCGTCCCCAGCAGTTTAGGGTTCCCGAAAACGCAGTGTTAGCGGGATCAGCCCAGATACCCGCTAGCACCTGCGTTTTGCCCCTCCGCCCAGCCCAGCCCAGCCCAGCCCAGCCCACCCAAGTGCAGTATCGATCGATCACTGTCACTTACAAAACACTAAACGCATAACTGCAGCGTTCGCAGAGTCAGGCCTGATCCCTGTGATCGCTAACAGTTTTTTTGGTAGCGTTTTGGTGAACTGGCAAGCACCAGCCCCAGGCAGCGTCAGGTTAGCGCCAGTACCGCTAACACCCACGCACGCACCGTATACCTCCCTTAGTGGTATAGTATCTGATCGGATCAATATCTGATCCGATCAGATCTATACTAGCGTCCCCAGCAGTTTAGGGTTCCCAAACACGCAGTGTTAGCGGGATCAGCCCAGATACCTGCTAGCACCTGCGTTTTGCCCCTCCGCCCGGCCCAGCCCAGCCCACCCAAGTGCAGTATCGATCGATCACTGTCACTTACAAAACACTAAACGCATAACTGCAGCGTTCGCAGAGTCAGGCCGGATCCCTGTGATCGCTAACAGTTTTTTTGTAGCGTTTTGGTGAACTGGCAAGCACCAGCGGCCTAGTACACCCCGGTCGTAGTCAAACCAGCACTGCAGTAACACTTGGTGACGTGGCGAGTCCCATAAGTGCAGTTCAAGCTGGTGAGGTGGCAAGCACAAGTAGTGTCCCGCTGCCACCAAAAAGACAAACACAGGCCCGTCGTGCCCATAATGCCCTTCCTGCTGCATTCGCCAATCCTAATTGGGAACCCACCACTTCTGCAGCACCCGTACTTCCCCCATTCACATCCCCAACCAAATGCAGTCGGCTGCATGAGAGGCATTTTCTTTATGTCCTCCCGAGTACCCCTACCCAACGAACCCCCCAAAAAAGATGTTGTGTCTGCAGCAAGCGCGGATATAGGCGTGACACCCGCTATCATTGTCCCTCCTGTCCTGACAATCCTGGTCTTTGCACTGGTGAATGTTTTGAACGCTACCATGCACTAGTTGAGTATTAGCGTAGGGTACAGCATTGCACAGACTAGGCACACTTTCACAGGGTCTCCCGAGATGCCATCGCATTTTGAGAGACCCGAACCTGGAACCGGTTACAGTTATAAAAGTTAGTTACAAAAAAAAGTGTAAAAAAAAAAAAAAAAAAAACACAAACAAAAATATAAAATAAAAATAGTTGTCGTTTTATTGTTCTCTCTCTCTCTATTCTCTCTCTATTGTTCTGCTCTTTTTTACTGTATTCTATTCTGCAATGTTTTATTGTTATTATGTTTTATCATGTTTGCTTTTCAGGTATGCAATTTTTTATACCTTACCGTTTACTGTGCTTTATTGTTAACCATTTTTTTGTCTTCAGGTATGCCATTCACGACTTTGAGTGGTTATACCAGAATGATGCCTGCAGGTTTAGGTATCATCTTGGTATCATTCTTTTCAGCCAGCGGTCGGCTTTCATGTAAAAGCAATCCTAGTGGCTAATTAGCCTCTAGACTGCTTTTACAAGCAGTGGGAGGGAATGCCCCCCCCCCAACGTCTTCCGTGTTTTTCTCTGGCTCTCCTGTCTCAACAGGGAACCTAAAAATGCAGCCGGTGATTCAGCCAGCTGACCATAGAGCTGATCAGAGACCAGAGTGGCTCCAAACATCTCTATGACCTAAGAAACCGGAAGCTACGAGCATTTTATGACTTAGATTTCGCCGGATGTAAACAGCGCCATTGGGAAATTGGGAAAGCATTTTATCACACCGATCTTGGTGTGGTCAGATGCTTTGAGGGCAGAGGAGAAATCTAGGGTCTAATAGACCCCAATTTTTGCAAAAAAGAGTACCTGTCACTACCTATTGCTATCATAGGGGATATTTACATTCCCTGAGATAACAATAAAAATGATTTAAAAAAAAAAAAAATGAAAGGAACAGTTTAAAAATAAGATAAAAAAATAATAATAATAAAGAAAAAAAAAAAAAAAAAAAAAAAAAGCACCCCTGTCCCCCCTGCTCTCGCGCTAAGGTGAACGCAAGCGTTGGTCTGGCGTCAAATGTAAACAGCAATTGCACCATGCATGTGAGGTATCGCCGCGAAGGTCAGATCGAGGGCAGTAAGTTTAGCAGTAGACCTCCTCTGTAAATCTAAAGTGGTAACCTGTAAAGGCTTTTAAAGGCTTTTAAAAATGTATTTAGTTTGTCGCCACTGCACGTTTGTGCGCAATTTTAAAGCATGTCATGTTTGGTATCCATGTACTCAGCCTAAGATCATCTTTTTTATTTCATCAAACATTTGGGCAATATAGTGTGTTTTAGTGCATTAAAATGTAAAAAAGTGTGTTTTTTCCCCAAAAAATGCGTTTGAAAAATCGCTGAGCAAATACTGTGTGAAAAAAAAAAATGAAACACCCACCATTTTAATCTGTAGGGCATTTGCTTTAAAAAAAATATATAATGTTTGGGGGTTCAAAGTAATTTTCTTGCAAAAAAAAATATTTTTTTATGTAAACAATAAGTGTCAGAAAGGGCTTTGTCTTCAAGTGGTTAGAAGAGTGGGTGATGTGTGACATAAGCTTCTAGATGTTGTGCATAAAATGCCAGGACAGTTCAAAACCCCCCCAAATGACCCCATTTTGGAAAGTAGACACCCCAAGCTATTTGCTGAGAGTCATGTTGAGTCCATGGAATAATTTATATTGTGACACAAGTTGCGGGAAAGAGACAATTTTTTATTTTTTTTATTTTTTTTTGCGCAAAGTTGTCACTAAATGATATATTGCTCAAACATGCCATGGAAATATGTGAAATTACACCCCAAAATACATTCTGTTGCTTCTCCTGAGTACGGGGATACCACATGTGTGGGACTTTTTGGGAGCCTAGCCGCGTACGGGACCCCGAAAACCAAGCACCGCCTTCAGGCTTTCTAAGGCCGTAAATTTTTGATTTCACTCTTCACTGCCTATCACAGTTTCGGAGGCCATGGAATGCCCAGGTGGCACAAAACCCCCCCAAATGACCCCATTTTGGAAAGTAGACACCCCAAGCTATTTGATGAGAGGTATAGTGAGTATTTTGCAGACCTCACTTTTTGTCACAAAGTTTTGAAAATTGAAAAAAGAAAAAAAAAATGTTTTTTTCTCGTCTTTCTTTATTTTCAAAAACAAATGAGAGCTGCAAAATACTCACCATGCCTCTCAGCAAATAGCTTGGGGTGTCTACTTTCCAAAATGGGGTCATTTGGGGGGGGGTTTGTGCCACCTGGGCATTCCATGGCCTCCGAAACTGTGATAGGCAGTGAGGAGTAAAATCAAAAATGTACGCCCTTAGAAATCCTGAAGGCGGTGCTTGGTTTTCGGGGTCCCGTACGCGGCTAGGCTCCCAAAAAGTCCCACACATGTGGTATCCCCGTACTCAGGAGAAGCATCTAAATGTATTTTGGGGTGCAATTCCACATATGCCCATGGCCTGTGTGAGCAATATATCATTTAGTGACAACTTTGTGCAAAAAAAAAAAAAAATTTTGTCACTTTCCCGCAACTTGTGTCAAAATATAAAACATTCCATGGACTCAACATGCCTCAAAGCAAATAGCTTGGGGTGTCTACTTTCCAAAATGGGGTCATTTGGGGGGGTTTTATGTCATCTGGGCATTTTATGGCCTTCAAAACTGTGATAGGTAGTGAGGAGTAAAATCAAAAATGTACGCCCTTAGAAATCCTGAAGGCGGTGCTTGGTTTTCGGGGCCCCGTACGCGGCTAGGCTCCCAAAAAGTCCCACACATGTGGTATCCCCGTACTCAGGAGAAGCAGCTAAATGTATTTTGGGGTGCAATTCCACATATGCCCATGGCCTGTGTGAGCAATATATCATTTAGTGACAACTTTTTGTAATTTTTTTTTTTTTTTTTTTTTTGTCATTATTCAATCACTTGGGACAAAAAAAATGAATATTCAATGGGCTCAACATGCCTCTCAGCAAATTCCTTGGGGTGTCTACTTTCCAAAATGGGGTCATTTGTGGGGGTTTTGTACTGCCCTGCCATTTTAGCACCTCAAGAAACGACATAGGCAGTCATAAATTAAAGGCTGTGTAAATTCCAGAAAATGTACCCTAGTTTGTAGACGCTATAACTTTTGCGCAAACCAATAAATATACACTTATTGACATTTTTTTTACCAAAGACATGTGGCCGAATACATTTTGGCCTAAATGTATGACTAAAATTGAGTTTATTGGATTTTTTTAGAACAAAAAAGTAGAAAATATCATTTTTTTTCAAAATTTTCGGTCTTTTTCCGTGTATAGCGCAAAAAATAAAAACGGCAGAGGTGATCAAATACCATCAAAAGAAAGCTCTATTTGTGGGAAGAAAAGGACGCAAATTTCGTTTGGGTACAGCATTGCATGACCGCGCAATTAGCAGTTAAAGCGACGCAGTGCCGAATTGTAAAAAGTGCTCTGGTCAGGAAGGGGGTAAAACCTTCCGGGGCTGAAGTGGTTAAGCTTGCTATATTTCTGCCTTTCCTGTGTATCCTATCTGTCAGTTCTCAAGGAAACCAGACCACTCTCTGACCTTTCTGGTTAGGTAACGTGTGTGTGTGAATGTGTTTGTGTCCCCCTTCATGGGTTGGACTGTGTGTGGATAGGGAGAATCCTCTGCAGTTCCCTGCGTTGACTCCTTGTGGGCGACCTGGGTCAGAGGCGCATGGTAGGGTCAGATAAAACTCAGAGAAGAGTAGAGACGAGGAGGGTCTCTTAATAAGTGTTTGTCTATTGTCATAAACCCCTTCTATCCACGTAGATAAGTGGAGACTATTCTTGTAAATCTACAGATTTGCTGTACTATTTGTTTTAGAGGGAAGAGGGTATAGGCACAAGTAGAGAAGACTGGCCAGTCAATATGAGCATTAAATACCGTATTTATCGGCGTATAACACGCACTTTTTCCCCTTAAAATCAGGGGAAAATCGTGGGTGCGTGTTATACGCTGATCCCCGCTATTTTGTGATCTATTGGAGCAATCGCCGCCGACATTCACATAGCGTGTAGTTTTAAATATGGCGCAGCACAGTTCAGAGGGACTCGGCAGCACTGAACGAGTGCCGCCGAGAACACAGTGACTGGGCGGAGCCGAGATACACATAGCCGAGGGGTTCTCGGCTCTTCTCGGCGCCATTCACAGTCACGCCCAGTCCCGCCATTGGACCTGTGTTATGTCCATCATAGGGACTGGGCGTGACTGTGAACGGTGCCGAGAAGAGCCGAGAACCCTCGGCTATGTGTATTTTGGCTCCGCCCAGTCACTGTGTTCTCGGCGGCGCTCGTTCAGCTCCGCCGAGTCCCTCCGAACTCCGCAACGCCATATTTAAAACTACACACTAAACTTGTGTATGTCGGCGGCGATCATGTAATGTACACTGGGGGCAAGGCTGCACTGACTACTGGGGCAAGGCTGCACTGGGGCAAGGCTGCACTGACAATTCTGCACTGGGGCAAAGCTGCACTGACAAGGCTGCACTGGGGCAAAGCTGCACTGACAAGGCTGCACTGGGGCAAAGCTGCACTGACAATTCTGCACTGGGGCAAAGCTGCACTGACAAGGCTGCACTGGGGCAAAGCTGCACTGACAAGGCTGCACTGGACACTGGGGCAAAACTGCACTGACAAGGCTGCACTGGACACTGGGGCAAGGCTGCACTGACAAGGCTGCAGATGGACACGATAACGCTGCATTGATGGGCATTTAGTTTTTTTGCATCTTGCGTGCCCCTGGAAGACGCAATTTTCTTGCGAAACGCAGCGTAAGGCTGAGCGGTGTCATCACGTCACCTCCCACTGTCGTTGCAACTCCAGCAGGACGGGCTGTCTGTGAACATCCGGCCGGTGCCACAGACTGCCACATATGATTATATTATGATTATGATTATATTATGATTATGATTATATGATTATGTTGATTATATTATATGAAGAGAGAAGGAAGGGAGACGCCACCCCTTCTGCCCCTGGCACAGAGCAATCTGTTGCAGTTTATCCTGTCAGAACCCAATTAGTTTTTGCAGATAGTGCTGTTGACAGTAAGTATGAAATTGAATGGCATGTACCTTTTAGTCCCCAGGAATTGAGAGCCATTTTAGAGGGAATGGGAGATCCTAGAAAGAATCCAATTGGGTTTGCAAACAAACTTAGCGCTGCACAGGAAGCATATGAGGCTTTTGCTACTGACATTCATCAGCTTCTTATTAAACAGTGGGAAGCAACATGTCTGGCTATATACTTAAAGAATGTGGTGTAGACGTCAAAAATCTAGGTAAGATGGTTAGTGGACGGGAAGTTTGTGAAAAATTGAAGGAAAAATTGCCCCAAATATATGGACAAACCAGACATGCTGAATTTATGAATGCTAAGCAAGGGAAAGAGGAAGCAGCAGGTGCTTATTGGAGGCGATTAAGCGATATGGCTGAAGAAGCAGTCCTTAAAATAGAGGAAGAGAAGGTGGGAGAAACTGCAAGTCCATCTACACAACTGGTGAAACAAAGATTTCTTGATGGTTTAATACCCCAGTTGAAAGAAAAGTTGTTCACAGCAAGGCCTGAGGCAGGCAATATGTCTATTCAAGACCTCCTGCCTATCCTGTTATCCATAGAAAACAGGATTAACCAAAAAGACAGCAAACCCAAGGTTATGTACATGGGGAAGAAGAGAGGAAGAGGAAGAGGCAAAGGCAAAGGCAATTTCAGAAATCATGGCAATGGGGGACCAATTATATGCTACAATTATAATAGGGAAGGACACATATCCAAATTCTGCTATCTTATTGACCGTAGACTGGAAACGAGCTTAGAGGCACCTCATGCTGATCCCAGTTCTCTGCCAAAAGCAGTGGATCAGGCATAGGAAAATGGCATGCCAGTATCAATAATGTTAAATAGGGGAGACAATTGTCCCAAGGCCAGAGTAAAAGTATTTTTACAAGAACTCCCCTATCCTGGAGGAGAAACAGAATTAACCTGTTTAATCAATACTGATGCAAGCCAAAGTGTTTTTAATATAGAGGACTTGTCTCCAGGATTATTATCTACAAATGTTATCTCTGGTGTTGGCCTAACCGGGACCTTGACTGATTTGGTTGAGTCCAAACCACTTAAACTCAGGCTAGGACAGCAAACAGAAATTGTCACTAAAGTGTTAGTTTCAGACACAGTTCCTACCAATGTTTTGGGTGCTGACACTTTGAACCAAATTTTAGCAAACATAGACTATACTCCTACAGGAGTCCAAGTGGTCAGCAGTCTGTCAGGAGAAGTTTTAAATTCTGCCTGTGGAGTATTTTTAATCCAAGACTCCACTCTGCCATTTCCACCAGAATTGAAAGTGATCCCCGCTAAATATTGGGCCACCAGCAAATATGATGTAGGAGCCCATCTCCCACAGATTAAACAGTATTGCTCAGACTGAGGGGATAAAGGATCAAATCACTCAACTGAAAGCAGCACGGGTTGTTGTACCAATTAAATCCCAGGTCAATACACCCCTGTTCCCAATTGCAAAGAAGCCAGACAAGAAGGGTGGGCAGGTGATATACCGCATGGTGCATGATTTGAGAGCCATTAACAATATAATTGAGGCAGATACCCCGATTGTGCCCAACCCCCCGCACTTTACTAAGTGGAATTCCTGCCTACAGCACCTGCTTTACAGTGATTGATCTTGCAAACGCTTTATTTTCGGTACCCCTGCACCCAGATTGCTGGCACCTTTTTTCATTTACCCATGATGCTCAAAAGTTAGCATGGACAAGATTGCCCCAAGGCTGTGTGAGTAGCCCCTCTGAATATAATACTGCATTAAAGCAAGTATTGGACCAATGGCCTCCCTCACACCCAAACTGTTTTGCTTCAGTACATAGACAATTTGTTTATTTGTTCTGATACAAAGGACATTTGTAGCAGAGAAACAGTAAGGCTCGATTCACACAGGGGCAACACGATTTCAGCGCGACTTTGCAAGGCGACTTCAACGCGGCTTCAACGCGACTTCAGCGCGACTTTTAAACAAATTACAACGCGACTTCAAGTCGCCTCCAGGACAGGCGACTTTGGCTGTGGCCAATCACAGGATAATCAGCTCTCTGGGAGGGAGGGGTTTGCCTGGGCAAACTAAATTTTTTCCCTGTAAAGTCGCTTCAATGTAGATGGAGATCTGACTTGGAGGCGACTCCCATTGATTTCTATGGTACAGGTCACTTTGAAGTCGGATCAAAGTAGTACAGGGAGTACACTTTGAAGTTGGAGCGACTTCAGTAGTGTCAATTAAGACGCTCTGATTCCCTGTAATGTAAATCTCTTCTTGGGGCGACTTGGGGCGAATTGAGGGCTTACAAGTCGGATCCCAAGTCGTCCTAGTGTGAACCGAGCCTAAGCCTTCTCATGTTTCTCTATAACAGTAAGAACAAAGTTAGCAAAGATAAGCTACAATACTGCCAAAAGAGAATGATCTTCCTGGGTCACTGCATTTCACATGGAATCCGTCACCTAACCCCAGATTGCGTTAAAACTCTACAAAAATTTGAAAAAGCCAAGAAATGTATGGCAACTACGTGCCTTCCTGGGGTTAGTGGCATATTGTAGGGACTGGATTCCAAATGCATCAGAATTTATAACTCCTCTATATGAGGCTACCACTAGAAACCCTTTCAAACTCACATGGGACAATGAATTGCAGATGAAGGAGCTTATTAAAATTTTGTCTGAAGCTCCCGCCATTGGACTTCCTGACTATACTAAGACTTTCTCATTGTTTTGTCATGAAGTCAATGGATTTGCTGCAGGTGTACTCACCTAGCTACATGGAGAGAAACAGAGGCCTGTGATGTATGTATCAGCCTCATTAGACCCTGTCATGAAAGGCTCCCCCAGTTGTATGCAAGCCATAGCAGCCTGAATTTTGCTGCTAGACAAAGTAACTGAGCTTGTTCTAGATTCTGCTCTGATCCTGTATGTACCACATGTAGTACAGGAAATCATGAATCAAGTAAATACCAGACATGTGTCTGCCAGTAGATTTGACAAGTACCAGTCTGCTCTTTTTGCTCCATCGAATTTAACAATCAAACGATGTGTTACTTTAAATCCGGCTACTCTTCTTCCTATAATTGATGAGGAAGATGCAACAAATGGTACTGATGTAGAACCTGAGTGTTTTTCTTATGATTGTATGGCTCTGATGGAGGTAGAAAGGGCCTCTGTCACACCAGCAAAAGATGAGCCTTTATCAGATTGTGACAAACACTTATTCGCAGATGGTTCCAGATTTTACACTGATGATGGTCAGCCACACACAGGGTTTGCTGTAACCACTACAGACACCATTTTACATCAGGAAGCATTGATACCCCAGATGTCAGCACAGGAAGTGGAGTTGTGTGCTGTAGTCAAAGCATGTCATCTCCTAGAGAATCAAAGGGGAAACGTTTACACTGACAGCAGATATGCTTTTGGAATAGCTCACGAATTTGGGCCTATTTGAAAAGCACGGAACTTCCTGACTAGTGCAGGGAAGCCAGTGAGACATGCAAAACTCATAGAGCGACTATTTGAGGCCTTTCAGAAACCAGCAGAAGTTGCCATCTTGAAGGTAAAAGGACATGCAAGGGGAAATGACATGACAGCCATAGGAAACGCTTTAGCAGACCAAACAGCAAAGGATGCTGCCCTTATGGCATTTGGAGTCACACCAACTGCAGGGGTCGCCCAGGTAGCGGGGACAGATTCCCCTCATCAAGAGCAGTGGGATGTAGAAACTTTAATTCAGTTGCAGAACCAGGCCCCTGATGAAGAGAAGGATAAGTGGATCATATGTAATGCTACCCAAAATCAGCAGGGCCAATGGAGCGCTGACAACAGGTGGTATCTACCCAGGAGTTTGTACCCAGTTTTAGCACAACTGGCACATGGCGTCAGTCATCTTGCTAAGGGCGCAATGGTGGCACTTACTGACTGCTATTGGATAGCACCTGGATTTAGTGCATTTGCAGCCAGGTTTTGTGCTTCATGTCTCACTGTCTCACTGTAATGCAATGCAGGGAGACCTGTCCATGTTCCCCAAAAGCATTCTCCTAAGCCAGATTTCCCTTTCCAAAGAGACTACATTCATATGCCCAGAAAAGGCACCTATGAGTCCGCTTTAGTGTGTGTTGACATGTTCTCAGGTTGGCCTGAGTGCTGGCCGGTAGCTAAAGCAAATGCAAAAACAACAGCAAAGAAAATTTTAAATGAAATAGTTTGTAGATATGGAGTTCCTGAAACTACTGAGAGTGACAGAGGAACCCATTTTACTGGGGAAGTAATGAAAGGGGTAATGGAAGCCCTTCACATACAGCAAGCTTTCCATACACCTTATCCACAAAGTAGTGGTAAAGTTGAGAGACCTAATGGAATTTTGAAAAACAGATGTGCAAAAATGAAAGCAGATACAGGAGAAGGATGGGTGGAAGCTTTGCCATTAGCCCTATATTCTGTACGAACTACCCCTAAACAATTACATGGGCTGTCCTCCTATGAGATTTTATTTGGAGGGCCACCCAAAACAGGGCTATATTTTACCCAACAGTTGCAGGCTTCTCACTCTAATCTGTTAGAATATGTTCAGATTTTGCAAAGAACATTGAATAAAATACATGAAAGTGTTTATAAATCTATCTCCGACCCAGATTCTGTTTCAGGTATTCACAGAATCCAACCAGGTGACTGGGTAGTGGTCAAGCGACACGTCAGAAAGCCGCTAGAACCAAAATTTGATGGACCACATTTGGTGCTTTTGACAACCAGTTCCGCTGTCAAGTTGGAAGGAAAGCCCACCTGCATTCACGCTAGTCACTGCAAGAAAATCCTGAAGTGATGATATCCTTTGAAAAAATTATGATGATGTTTCTTTTCTTTTTGTTGTTTGTGAGAACTGAGACATGGAAAAATAACCCTTTCATCCAAATGTTAAAATTGTATGCAACTCATAGCAACGCTAGTAACTGCTGGGTGTGTTCTCACTTACATCCACAAAGAGAAACAATACCCATGATAACAATGCCTCTCAAATTCACTGATCTAAGCAGGACCAGAATAAATGGCTCATACATAGTCTCAACAGCTAATGAGCACAGATCAGTAACTTTGATGGTCTCAAAACAGATAGACACTCCACAGATTTGTTTAAACATCACAGTTCCCATGACTATAGTATAACAGATGATACATACACCCATTGCTTTACCCAGCCAACCCAACTCCATAACCCTTACCCTTTCCCCATTAATGGAGACCACACCGATTTGGAGTAAATTATTGGCCGTAGCAGCCCCTTTATTAACAACTCAATTAAAGTTAACATAACTTTAAACAACATCTGTTAAACCTCAAATAGTCGCGTTGGTCTTTGCAGGACATCCCCCCAGATATACCATAATGATCATCACAATGCACTGCGGTACCTTTAACTGAAAAATAGGCCTCAAGCTGACATGCTAGCTTGGAGACAATGAAACCACTGACCGCAGTGCACCCTTTCACCAAATTCCAGCTAAACCAACGTTAGCTGGAATACCACCAAGGGCCCATACCACCGATGGGTCCCGCTTTCATCCTTATCTGGGGGTTTCTTCCTTCACCCGCAAAGACCAACACCCGCCAACTGCCACGACATCCTAGAATCCAGGCGTTCTGTGAAAGAAAACAGATTACGAGAGACAACCCAAACACCTACTATACCAGGGAGGATGAGTGGGAAGCTGTCTCCTCCGGGTCACACTGATGCTGGGGAGGGACCTCCTTTCCTTCATTTCCCGCTGGCTCCTCCTGTTCCTCCCTTTCCTCCACTCAGAGGCATCTTAACAAAATTGTTCCTGTCCCCTGTTCCCCCAGTCATGTAAGCCCTATGTTTATTTTTGTTTGGCATTACTCCGGGCTTCTCTATATGTGAAAATATTGGTTACCTGAGATTCCATGTTATTGCTTCCAGTTTTTTAGGAGCTGGCATACCATCCATACGTAGAGGGTTATATTATATATGTGAAAATAAAGCTTACGCCCGGCTTCCTACTAATGTTACAGGTACATGTTATATTGGGAAGTTAGCACCTGCTTTGGCTGTTCGCAAAGATACAGTGCGACCAGGTCAAACTCCAGAATACCCTTTAGTGTTCAAAAGAGAGCTGTTCATTGAAGGCGACATGGCATGGTCATGGTTCCCTTCCTGGACAGGATGGGTAATTGAAGCAATGAAAAGAATAAATAATTACACTAGAAGTGTAGATGAGATTATTACCCTTACTACCACTGATATAGGTTTATTAAGTGAAGTAATGGCTCAGCTTAAAAAAGTAGTATTAGAGCACATATTAACGCTAAATTATCTCACTGCAGCTCAAGGTGGGATGTGCAAGGTATTTCACACTGACTGCTGTATATACATTTCTGATAATGAGGACATTATTGCTAAGATAGGAGAACTACAGAATAGGGCCAGAGATATTGCTAAAGATGGATGGAACCCCTTTAAGGGTTTAGGAGGTTTTGGTGACTTTTTATATGGCATAGCAACATGGTTACAGAAACTATGCGCTTACATTGTGATGTTCTTATTTCTCATATTTGTTATTTACTTCCTCATCAGGCTATGCCTCTGTGTGACTACCCGCTGTACCAACAAATGGTCTACCAGCCCTGATGAGCCCATTATTGTGAGAAAGCTAGGAGAGAGCTGAACTGGAAGCCGTCTCTTGTGCCAATGTAACAGGAGTTACCAGCAATCGGCTGAATGTAACACGAAGAAGAATGGTGTCAAATAAACAAAAGGAGGGGAATGACATGGACATTCACTGTATTGTTCATTTAAGCACAAGAGACTCCATTTTGTTCTCACTGTTGAAATGTGTTCTGTAACCTTCACCTAAGACACAGACACATCTTCTACTAGAAGCTCTCTACTCCCCCCTCCCCTCTCAAGGTTTTACTTTTGCACTTGTTCTATACGCTAGATTTTAATAATATATTTCTATTTGTTAGCTTTTAATAACATATTTCTATGTGTTAGTTTTTAATAACTTCTCACACCACCCCTTTCTTATCTATGCATAAAATAACATGTAATAATACATTTTGACACTGAACGGAGATTTTAAACACAGTCATTGTGTCCTGTGAATCTGTTCCTGCAGCTGCAGTATTAACTTTTGTTTTAGAGTCCCAATCAGAAATAATTCCATGACAAAGCCCAACAAGATTTAAAATGTCAACACAATATAATATATCTCCGTATAGGAAAGGATAACAGTACTTTTAAAAAGGAACCTTAAAGTGTTTCCAATCCCTGGAACATGCATTCACTATACAGTGCCATAAAAAAGTATTCATACCCCTTGGAATTTTCCACATTTTGTCATGTTACAACCAAAAACATAAATGTATTTTATTGGGATTTTATGTGATAGACCAACACAAAGTGACGGATACCATATTTTTCGGACTATAGGACGCAATTTTTTCCCCAGAAATTATGGGGGAAAATGTCCCTGCGTCTTATGGTGCGAATATATGACAGGCACCGCCCCCCGCCGCCGCCGGCACTGCCCCCTGCCACCGCTCGCATCGCCTCCCGCCGCCACCACCGGAAGAGAGACAGGAGAGCGGGGGACAGACTTCCAAACCCCCTGTGGGCGCCGGGTGATTTTTCAGCTGGTTCCTGAGACAGAAAACAGAGCTTTTGGATGCTCGGGCTGCTCTGTCTTCTGTTAGGTGGAAGGGTTAACATCAGGTAAGGCTGCGTTTGTAGCAATGTAGCACTCTCCCAAGAAAAAAAACCAAACAATACACACCAAACTGAGCATGTGCAGCTTTCTCCTAAGGCTCTGTTCTATCAGGAGGTGGTTTGGGGCCTGTAGAAGAAGGGGAGGATCAGAGAAGACAGGATAAAACAGCCTTTTTACACAATGTAGAGGTTTAACCCCTTAGGTTCCACAGTGAGTATAACAAACATGCTTTACTGCATATACAGACTGATTTTACTGTTGTGGGTTTAGTAAAACTTTAAAAAAACACCCCTACCCTCACCATGTTATGTACCTTACTAGGAGCTGCTGCCTACATTTAGCTGCTGTACTCCTCTAAGCCAATCAGGCAGTCTTTTCTCCATGGGCCTTCTCCCTCCAGACTTGCTCATAACGCAGGGTGATCACTGGCACATAGAGAGGGTTACAAATAATATAGGAAGGGCAAGGGTTTGCTGTTAAGGGTTTCTAATGTATTGTTATCTTTTAGCCTTTTTCTGTTCACTATATTCCTTATGTACAGCTGCTGTTTATTGTACTAATTCAAACATGAACCATTCAACCTGTCTAAATGTTACTAACATTTCTTCTTACAAAGCATTTATTTGAATTAATTACTACATAGAAAAGCAGGGTGCGGACCACTCATGTTAATACAGAGGACACAGAGGAAGCCATGAATACACCTCATTAAAGCTAAAATTACCTTCCCCTTTTTTGGCAATATAAATGTATGATTAAAGGCTGGCTGACTTCAGTTGAGTCAGTTAATAAAACTGAAGAAAACTCAGAAAGAAACTAAAATGGTGGTATTAATATTTATGAGTTTATAAAATTGGAAGCAAAGTCAGCAGCTGATTTTTCATTCGCATCACAAGCCAGAAGAATAACAAATGCAATAATGGCCAGGCAAAATAATTTTAATAACCTTGCATACAATAGACAGGGTTGGCAGTGTAGGATTACCTAGTGAGGCAAAGTAGGTATATGCCTACAGGCATTTGTCTTCTAAGAGTACCAAGTAAAAGAGCTAAACAGCTTTGTGACTAATGGCACCACCACTATGATTTCCATGTAATGGTAGTTTTGCAATCTGTTACTGAAGCTTTATAGATCTAAAATGACTTCATTATAATGCATACTAACAAATCTCCATGACTCAGCATGGAGTGCCAAGAAATACACTTTACGATTTCATTGCATATTTAATCAGTAACATTGATAGAGAGAATGGAAATTATAGAGGGAAAAGTGTGATCTTATGCCATGACATAACCCTTGTCAAATACAGTTAAAAATCTTATTAAAGATTTTAATAAGGGGGCGTGTCCAAGATGGCGATGTGAGCAGCTGCTTCCTCTCGTGATCCACCACAATGCTGCTGCTATTTCGGCACCTGAGGGTGTCTTTTCTCCTGCAGTGACCGATTGCTCCTCTGGATGAGACACAGATCCTCCAGTCCACAGACTGGCAAGGGGAAGAGGCTTTGTTTCCCTTTGATATTGGAGGAATCCCACAGCCGCCAGCCCCAGTCTCCCACGTGGTGGCCCGTCCCACGCGCCATTCCCACATGGCCTCTCAGATGGATCCTATGGAGTCAGCTGACTCCCCTCCACCAGACCTCACGGACATGATGGCGACTATCTCTACCTTCCAGGCCGCGCTGACTGCGAAAATGGAGGCGATTCAGATGGACATGGGACTCCTGCGACAGGACATGGAAAAGCTCCGCTCCAGGGTCACTGAAACGGAACAAAGAGTGGGGCAGACCGAGGATACTGTGGCAGAGCACCACGACTCTACAGACGAAGGTAAAGGCCCCTGAATACAGGGCGGAGGATGCGGAAAATAGAAATAGGAGGAATAACCTCCGTATTGTGGGCCTAGCTGGGGGGGAGGAGGGCCAGAACCCGACCGTCTTTGTGGAAGACATGCTGCGAAACCTGCTGCCTGATGCCCACTTCTTCCCTCATTACGCTGTCGAAAGGGTGCATCGCGTTCCACCCGGACCCCCTGAGAACCTTCATCCCTCGGATGCTTAATTTCAGAGACAGGGACAAAGTGCTCCATGCCTCCAGGATTCTGGGAGATTTGCGCTTTCATAGCTTCAAGCTGCTGAATTTCCCTGACTATTCAGTAGAGACACAGAAGCTTAGAAAGTCCTTCAACCAGGTCAAGGCCGCCATGCGGGCCCGCTACATCCGCTACAGCGTTCTGTTTCCAGCCCAACTGAGGGTCCAGGACGGAGAAGCGACCCACTTCTTCACCTCACCAAGGGAAGCCTCTGCCAGGCTGGAGTCTCTGCCACCTCATCGCTGATGCCATGGGTCTGTGAGTGCAGCATTTGAGCCGTCACATATGGCTCCCAGTTTGGAAGAAGTCTCAGTTTGCGTTTCTTCCCCTGCCATGTTTGGTTGCAGGCTTGTGGGGATAAACTGAATGCCTGCATTGCACCTGTTGTGTCTTTGTTACCGCTTTCAGTGCACATTCATGCCTCGGCCTACAGCACCACAGTGGTCACCTGAGATATGCCATGGGATCAGGGCAGAGTGAGTATCTTATAATAAGCAAGATGCACTGTTTGATTTTTGACTATGACAGGCTCTCGGGCCTACACTAGTCCGCCTGAGGATGAGGTCATAACGGACCCCACTATAGTGTTATGGCGCCTGTCGCGCCTCCTCCATTAAGGGACTTTGTAACTCATGTTGGTGCCACTGACGCTGTCAGGTGATCTTCAATATGGTGTCTCATCTACCAATCTGCAATGTTTTACTTTTTTATTTTTTGTTTCCATTTTTTCTCCCCTTTTTCTTCACTTTTACATGGTTGACTTGCCTCAGGAGAATGAATCCTTTCTGCTCCTGCTACTGACTGATCAGCTCCTCTCCATCGGCCTGTGGAGGGTGGCTCACCTATGGTACAGGTTTTTGGGTGGGCGTTCTGAGGGGGTGGGTGGGGGGTGAGAATGTTGCCCTAAATGGGCCCATGTGTTATTTGGTTTTATGTTTGTTCTCTATTGCATGACATTACCATTTTCTATTGCCGTGCCTGGGTGTTTATTACTGCAGTATAATCTTTGCTGCTTCCTCTGGGTCCGGTGGCCTTGGTTGGGGGTGGTACATACCTTAGATCCTCAATTTTGTCTAACAGATGACGTCTATGTCTACATTTAACATATTATCTTGGAACACAAGGGGGCTGGATTCTCCAATTAGGAGATCCCTCGTGTTCCAATTTCTCAAAACCTACAATCTGCACCTTTGTGTGCTACAGGAGACCCACTTGATGGGAAGTAGAACTATGGCACTGAAAAAAACGTGGGTTGGGTACCACTACCACTCCACCTACTCGACTTTTGCGAGGGGGGTGAGTGTGCTGGTGCACAAGTCACTTCCGTTTAAGCTCCTGGACCTGGCCCTGGACCCAGGGAGGTAGATATGTTATACTTCACACACAAATACACTGTTTAAAGTGGATTATTGTTGGTTTGTATCTGCTGCCTCCCGCTTCTCTGGCGCTGTTGAATAGGATCACGGTGAAGGAGTATGCTACTGACAATATTGTCCTTTTGGGAGATTTTATTTAGTATCTGACTTGGATATGGACAGGCTGACGGCAACAAGTTCTTCACCTCAGGGTTTGTCGGAATGGGCAGCCACCTATGGTCTGTAAGATGTGTGGAGGTGGAGAAATCCGCAATCTCGGGCCTATTCCTGCCACTCAGCTAGATTTGGCCTTCGCCAGTGGGCCTGTCCTGCCCAGAGTCAGAGACGTGTGCATACTCCCGAGGGGTATTTCGGACCACGCACCAATGCTCCTGAGATGCTCTTGTCAACCCCACAGACCAACTTTGGTGGTTGTCCAGGTTCTGGATCTCGGCTGAGCCATTAGATATGAAATATAGGGAGCTATGACTGGATATTGGGCGGTTAATCCGGGAACAGCGGAGGAGGGCACAGTTTGAGAAGCATTCAAGGCATTCACGAGGGGATAGTACCAGACCATCATAGCTAAAAACCGTAAAGAAAGAAAGGCTGACCTGATCAGGGCCGAGGCTGCGGCAGGGGCTCAGGAGGCTGCCTATGTAAGGACTCAAGACCCACAGCATTTCACACGGTTACAATCCCTGACCAGAGAGGTGCTCCAAATTTGCACTTCCCTCATGCAGAAAAAGCTATTATACCAGTCCCAATGCATTTTTGAACAGGGAGAGAAAACAGGGAGACTACTAGCTTGGCTTTCGAAGGAACAAGCAGGGGGTATTAGTATATCTCACATTCAGGATCAGAATAGAGATCTTCTCTGCGCCCCAGACGAGATTAACCGGTGTTTCACCACATTCTATCACACACTTTACAGCTACCGGGTGACATATAGCACAGAAGAGTTGACAACCTACCTAGAGCCTATAGATATCCCATTTCTTACAACGACATACCGCAACAAGATGGATGCCCCTATTACTGTTGAGGAGATCTTAAAGGCGCTTAAGTCACTGCAGGCGGGTAAGACTCCGGGAGCTGATGGAATTCCAGTTGAGTTCTACAAGAGCTATGCTGAGGACCTTGCCCCCAGATTACACAGGGTATACACCAAGTCTAATGAGACAGGGGAGCTCCCGAGCTCCATGGGAGAGGTGGTCATAGTGGTGATCCTTAAACCAGGGATGGACCCCTCATTGTGCTCCTCCTACCCCCCATCTCCCTCTTAAATGTGAATGCAAAGTTACAGGCCAAAATCATTGCTAATAG
Organism: Lithobates clamitans; assembly: GCA_037952925.1. Lineage (NCBI taxonomy): Eukaryota > Metazoa > Chordata > Amphibia > Anura > Ranidae > Lithobates > Lithobates clamitans. The sequence continues at coordinate 3,551,768 of JBBGZY010000744.1, forward strand.
ACTGAGCACGATAATAACTGCGCTGGTCCACCCGGACCAGACGGGGTTTATGCCGGGACGAGGGACGGACATAAATATTAGAAGACTTTACACTCACATTGCAGCGGTGCAATGGGAAAATGCAGGGGTGGTAGCCTCTCTAGACGCAGAGAAGGCCTTCGACTCTGTCGAGTGGGGTCTCCTTTGGGCGGTCCTATCAAAGTTTGGATTTGGTCCTCGTTTTTTAACTTGGATCCAAATGCTGTATGCAAACCCGAGGGTGAGAGGTAGGACAAACGGATGTCTGTCTGACTCCTTCCATTTGGGGAGCGGGACTAGACAAGGATGCCCTGGCCCAGGAACCCCTAGCCATCCTTCTGAGAGCAGACGAGAGAGTGAGGGGCATAATGGTGGGACCTTTACGCGGATGACATCCTGCTGTACTTGGCCGATGCCTCATCGTCGCTTCGCTTGGCACTGGCTTTATTTGATCAGTTCGGTCATTACCCGGGAATCCGTATAAAATGGGGGAAATCAGTACTTTTCCCCCTACACGCCTCATTTCCACGCACAGACACACATACTCCCCCCTTAACTGGGTTGACAAATTCACATATTTGGGAGTTAGGGTGAATAGCTAGATTACTGATTACTTGGAGAAAAATGTAAACCCATTGCTAAATCAATTGAGTAATAGGTGTAGCACTTGGCGCAGTCTCCCGTTGACACCAGTGGGAAGCGTGAACCTATTGAAGATGATCTACCTACCAAAATTCTTATACTTTTTTTAGGAATACTCCGTCTCAAGTCTCCAAGGCTTTCTTTAGGCGATTGGAGGGAATCATAACTTCCTTTGTATGGGCTGGACGACCCCCCCAGAGTAGCAAAACGCATACTCTACCTCCCATTGTCAGAGGGAGGTTTGGTTTTGCCAAACTTTCAACTTTACTACTGGGCAGCTGTTTTGGTCACGGTGGGATGGTGGTTCTCTCAGCCTAGACAAAACCCAGCGGTAACGCTGGAGGTGGCCATCTTGGGTTCCTACGCGGCCTTGAGTAACTTGGTATTCCGAGGCCCCAGGGCTCACCCCTTCCTGACATCGTTGATGCACACCACGATAAGGGGTTGGAGGGATGCCAGAGTGATCTATAAAAAACCCCTCCATATGCCTTCACATACACCTTTGTGGGGTAATCCATTGCTTCCCCATTTGTGCAGTGTCCCAGACCCAGCCATATGAGCCAAAAAGGGTGTTACATCCCTAAAACATGTAATGGTTGAGGGCAAATGTATCTCTTTTTGGGAACTGAGGAACAGATTCTCAGTACCTGCTTCCTTTCGGTTCCGCTACTGGCAGCTAAGACACGCAGTGATGGTCCAATTTCCGGGCCTGGTGGTCCTGGAATCAGACCCAATTGAGTGCCTCTTGATCTCTAGCATCATGGGGAAACCATTGTCCTCCTTATACCTGTACCTGACTGTGGCCTACGACACTAAACTGACCCTCTCACTAGATAGATGGAGGATGGATATTCCCACCCTCGATGAGGAGAAATGGGAAGAATGTGTTGCAACCTTTATTCCCTCAATGATTGCTGCGAAAGATAGGTTTATTCAACTTAAGTTCCTTCATAGGGCCTATTAGAAACTGTCCCACATATTTAGTCAGTTGGACCCTAAATGTACCAGGTGCGGTCTTGAGGTGGGTAGCTTCTGGCATATGGTCTGGTCCTGTCCCAAATTACGCCCCTATTGGGAGGCGATCGTGGTCACCCTGAGCAACAAATGTGGAGTGAGCATACCCTCGGACCCACTCGTGTTGCTGCTAAGTCATCTGGAGGACAAAGAAGGGGATAGATACAGTAAGCTCTTCGTGACCTTTGCCCTTTAATATGCACGTAGAGAAATCCCCCTAAGATGGAAATCAATGGATGCACCCACCCATTCCTCCTGGATTCAATCAGTTAACTCAGTTCGGCCCCTACAACATCACATACAGCATCTCACAAAAGTGAGTACACCCCTCACAATTTTGTAAATACTTTATTATATCTTTTCATGTGACAACACTGAAGAAATGACACTTTGCTACAATGTAAAGTAGTGAGTGTACAGCTTGTATAACAGTGTAAATTTGCCGTCCCCTCAAAATAACTCAACACATAGCCATTAATGTCTAAACCGCTGGCAACAAAAGTGAGTACACCCCTAAGTGAAAATGTCCAAATTGGGTCCAATTTGTGTGGCCACCACTATTTTCCAGCACTGCCTTAACCCTCTTGGGCATGGAGTTCACCAGAGCTTCACAGGTTGCCACTGGAGTCCTCTTCCACTCCTCCATGACGACATCACGAAGCTGGTGGATGTTAGAGACCTTGTGCTCCTCCACCTTCCATTTGAGGATGCCCCACAGATGCTCAATAGGGTTTAGGTCTAAGTTTATTTTGGTCTCAGACTACAGGACATGATTCCAGTAATCCATTGTCTTAGTCTGCTTGTCTTCAGCAAACTGTTTGTGGGCACCGTGCATCACTTTTAGAAGAGGCTTCCTTCTGGGACGACAGCCATGCAGACCAATTTGATGCAGTGTGCGGCGTATGGTCTGAGCACTGACAGGCTGACCCCCCCACCCCTTCAACCTCTGCAGCAATGCTGGCAGAACTCATACGTCTAGTTCCCAAAGACAACCCCAGGATATGACGCTGAGCATGTGCACTCATCTTCTTTGGTCGACCATTGCGAGGCCTGTTCTGAGTGGAACCTGTCCTGTTAAACCGCTGTATGGTCTTGGCCACCATGCTGCAGCTCAGTTTCAGGGTCTTGGCAATCTTCTTATAGCCTATTGAAAAAATATATATAGGAACTTAGTGTTTGAGTTTTTCCTGGGGGTTTCTGCCACATCCCATATATAAGGAAGAAAACCAAAATGGATGTATGCCCCAAGCGGCAGTATATCACCAGGAGAGAATTTGTAGGTGCAAATTAGAGTACAATGAGATTATATATTTAAAAAATTATCAAAAAGTTTTTATTGTTTACAAAATATACAAAATACATACAACATGGAATAGATAAGATCAAAAAAGTGAAAAGAACAATAGTTGATTGTATTCCAACTGCTGTGGTGTTGTGATAGGCCACTCCAGTGAACTCAAGGTCAGCTGACTGGAGTGGGTTTAAAGCAATACGAGGTACCCTACATGTTTCGGACTGGGATAGAAAGACTCAGTTCTCTCTATAATGTATAATTCCTTCCTCAGGGGTTTCAAAAGGGCAGTTTGATGTATTTCTAAAAAGGGAAAAGTATATATGAGTATGTGTGAGTAAGTATATTGGCACCTACATATAAGATAGAAAGGATTCAACTAAAGAATTTCATAGACTGTTATCTTCCAACAAGGCATAAGGACATTGTCTCTTCATTATAAGTATTGTACATAGCACTGTTAAGAGATGGGCTCCCACATCTTTGGGTCCAAAGGGTTAGTTGGCTTGTCACAAATCACTAACAAACGAGGTACGGTAGTTGTTATTGCAAGGTGGAAAGGAAGTCATGGGTACTGCGCAGAATCAGCTTGAATCTCACCACCAAAAAAGACGGCCGGCCAGGGCTCACAAGAGCCACCTCTGATAAGCAGGCGTAACACATGTCTAAAAAAGTAATGGAAAGGAAATGTCTAATAAGAAACACTAAGCTGTAAGAAAGGCCTTCCTTTGTATTTTATAACAGAGTAAGTATAAAAAATAAAAAAATATAAAAATAAATGTATAACATCTTGCGAGAGAACAAGTCTCAATGAGGCATAGTGGTTAGAAGAGGAAAAGGAAATCTAATCTCCATAACTGACCTTTAGTAGTTGGTTGGACTGAGACACCCAACAGGAAGAATGAGCTCCTCTCAGCTATGTAGCAGAGGAGTGTATGTGTTGAGTTAGGATTATATACCTGATGTTTAAAGGGTGGGTGAGCTGAGCAATCAATCAATAATACCGAGGATGAGTACCAACTCAGGTGAAAATGATAAGCTTGGATTGGAAATAAGTGAGGGGTTCCTAGAGACAAACAGCTGTGTGCATAAACACTGTGGAGCCAGCCCATCGTGGCTCCTCAGCCAGTGCGGCGTTAGGCGCCAGCGCGTCCTAGAGCGCGGTGACGTCAGACGTCTACAGAGGCTGCCGACATGGAAGAAGGGCGGCCTGTCAGAGTGGAGAAGGGAAATTCCCAGTGCGCCGGAGAGAGACACGAGGTCGGGCACATGCGCAGCAGAGCTGCTGAGGAAAAGCCTCCGTTTTAGAAGCGTTTGTTCAGAAGCTGAATTTAGAGGCATTTTAAGAGCCAAACGCTTCTAAACGCTGCATTTTCATTTTTGCCTATTTTGAAAAAAAAAAAAAAGTTGTTTTTTTTCCAACGCTTCTAAACTCAAACGCGGCTAAACGAGGCTAAACGTGGCAAAACAGACATTTTAAACGTGTGTTACTATCTGTCAAGTTAAATCGTTCAGGAGAGGTTGTAAAAACATCCCGTGTACATTAAGTCTAATGCCCCGTACACATGGTCGGATTTTCAGAGGGGAAAATGTGTGATAGGACCTTGTTGTTGGAAATTCCGACCGTGTGTAGGCTCCATCACACATTTTCCATCGGATTTTCCAACACACAAAGTTTGAGAGCAGGCTATAAAATTTTCTGACAACAAAATCCGTTGTCGGAATTTCCGATTGTGTGTACACAAATCCGATGCACAAAGTGCCACGCATGCTCAGAATAAATAAAGAGATGAAAGCTATTGGCTACTGCCCCGTTTATAGTCCCAACGTACGTGTTTTACGTCACCGCGTTCAGAATGATCGGATTTTCCGACAACTATGTGTGGCCGTGTGTATGCAAGACAAGTTTGAGCCAACATCTATCGGAAGAAATCCTAGGATTTTGTTGTCGGAATGTCCGATCAATGTCCGACCGTGTGTACGGAGCATAACAGAACAACGCAACACATGAAACATGAATTACCGTATTTATCGGCATATAACACGCACTTTCAAAATCAGGGGAAAATCGTGGGTACGTGTTATACGCCGATCCCCGCCGATCTCCGCTGATTATTTGCGATCGCGCCGACATACACATCCGAGTGTACAGATTTAAATATGGCGCCGGCGGACTCGGCGGAGCAGAGCGAGCACTGCCGAGATCGCAGGGACTGGGCGGAGCCGAGATACACATAGCCGAGTGTACTCGACTCTTCTCGGCTCCGCTCACAGTCACGCCCATTCCCGCCATTGGACCTCTGTTATGTCCATCATAGGGCGGGACTGGGCGTGACTGTGAGCGGAGCCAAGAAGAGCCGAGTACACTCGGCTATGTGTATCTCTGCTCCGCCGAGTCCCTCCGCGGTGCCATATTTAAATCTGTACACTCGGATGTGTATGTCGGCGCGATCACAAACAATCAGCAGAGATCGCAAGGCTGCGCTGGGGCAAAGCTGCACTGACAAGGCTGCACTGGGACAAGGCTGCAATGGACACTGGGGAAGGCTGCACTGACATGGCTGCAAGCCTGCAATGGGGCAAGACTGCACTGGGGCAAGGCTGCAATGGACACTGGGAAAGGCTGCACTAACAAGGCTGCACTGACATGGCTGCAAGGCTGCACTGAGAAGGCTTCAATGACACTGATAAGGCTGCATTGATGGGCATTTAAATGTAAGTTTTTTCCCTTAAACTTCCCTCCTAAAAGTTTTCTTCCTTAAAATTCCCTCCTAAACTTGGGGTGCGTGTTATACGCCGGCGCGTGTTATACGCCGATAAATACTGTAATGTTCAGAAAATTAGACATTGATTTTTTTTTTTTAATGAAAGATCAGTTAACTGTGTATTAATTGTAGTCATCATAAAATCAATGATTAAAAAAAACACCCTTTTGGAGCTTTAAATTTACAATTAGAAATGAATGCTACAGAGACTTATGCAAGTTGCATTAGTATGAGTGTGTACAACACACAATCATTTGGATGAAAATATTAGTATATATTTTACAGTACCTAGATAATTATGATATATGCTGATTTAATTCAGTAGATATCATAATTATCTAGGTACTGTAAAATATATATATATATATATCTTAGGTATTCCAGAAATCATCCAAGCTCGAAAGCTTCAACATAAGTAAATATTAGTGTCTATACAAATGACTGCATGCATCTTAGAAAGTCATAGTTTATATCCAGTGCTTCGAGTTTGCAAGGACATCTTTATACATCACTAGCAAAATATGCCTGTCCCTGAAGCAGCTAATTTAAAATGATGTGGATTATTTAGGTGTAGTATTATTAGTCAAGTTGTTTATGTAGTGTCTGTCAGTGTAAACTGTGTTTTTACTAAGACTCTGAAAACATGGGCAGCAGTAGTGCAAAGCTCCTATCACGCGGGTGACCAGGGGGCAGTAAAAACAGGTGGTGATCTGTGTTTTTACTGCCTAACTACAAGCAGACATGGTTCCACTTGGATAATAACACATTGCTTTCTGGCAATGTTACAGGCCATCTTTATGTAGAGCAACAATTCTTTTTTTTCAGATCCTCAGAGAGTTCTTTGCCATAATGAACTTCCAGTGACCAGTATGAGAGAGTGAGAGCGATAATGCCAAATTGAACACACCTGCTTCCCATTCACACCTGAGACCTTGTAACACTAACGAGTCGCATGACACCGATGAGGGAAAAAGGCTAATTGGGCCCAATTTGGACATTTTCACTTAGGGGTGTACTCACTTTTGTTGCCAGTAGTTTAGACATTAATGGCTGTGTGTTGAGTTATTTTGAGGGGACAGCAAATTTACACTGTTATACAAGCTGTACACTCACTACTTTACATTGTAGCAAAGTGTCATATCTTCAGTGCTGTCACTTGAAAAGATATGATAAAGTATTTACAAAATTGTGCAGGGTGTACTCACTTTTGTGAGATACTGTATATATATTTTTTTTTTCTTAAGCAGAAGCCCTAGAGAATAAAATGGTGGGCGTTTCATATTTTTATGTCACATAATATTTGCACAGTGGTTTTTCAAACACAATTTTTTTTTAAATACACTTTCAGGAATTTTAATGCACAAAAACAGAATATAATACCCATTTTTGGTAAAATATAAAATATATTATTTTATTGTTTATTATATTTAAATAAAACATTTTTACATTGTCTCTTTGGGTTTTTTTTATCAACTTTATTGCTGTCACCAGCTATAACCAGCTATGTTCATCATGGATCGTTCAGCATGGGTCATGACAGGTCCTCTTTATGGAGGGATCCCTGGCCTCCAATGCAGCTGATCAGATACAGATCAGTCTGATTGGCTGCTTAACTGGCCGGTAATTGGCCAGTAAACTCTAAGCTGAAACCAGAAGTGATGAAATCCACGTCGCTTTTGGTTTCTGATCTCACACAATGGGAGGAACAACATCAGTTGCCAGCTGGAAAAAAACGAATACCTTGGACATCGCTACAGCTGATAGCCCTTCCTATCCAGTACATCGCTGAATGGGAAGAGGTTAATAGCTTACATTTAGGCCTCATATACTCTGGGTGTTTAGCCTCGGTGCAAGGGGCTCAGGCATTAAGATGCTGGCGGAGGGCACAGATATACTGTCCAATCCCCCTGCTGGCAGCCCATCAAACTCAATGAGATGCTGACAGCTACTGTGGATGGATGGGCTGGACAGTGCACCTAGCTGTATTTATGTTTAGAGCAGTATGCACCAGGGACAGATAGTGAGAATGCAAGAAGTCTGCATTATGAGGTAATAATGTCGTTGGAACATTTCCTTTACAACTTCCCATCCAGCTATAGTACATAAAAGGCCATACGGAAGCAGCGCCGATGAGGTTGGATGTACCCCTACGTTCATCCGCTTGTGCGCAGCACCAGGATCTGTGACCTGCAGTATCCGAACCCAGCCAATCACCAATTGTTGTACCAGGCAGCTGTGAGCAGCCCTGCTACCATGTGATTGGTGTGACCAATAACAGCACACACATTAACTGTAGTTAACAATGCTGTCAGTCTTTATTACTGTGTGAGCTCTGTGATTGGTCACAGGGATCACATGATAGCAGGGCCAATCACAGCGGCTCTGTACCATAGTTACATAGTTACATAGTAGGTGAGGTTGAAAAAGGCACAAGTCCATCAAGTCCAACCTATGTGTGTGATTATATGTCAGTATTACATTGTATATCCCTGTATGTGTCAGAAACCATGAAATCAGACCGAGACAGAAGTACAGTTAAATCACACTATATAATAAAAGTAAAAAGAACAAACATAGTCAAAACATAGCCAAAGTTCAGTAACCGGAACGGATAATCAGCCAAGCCAGAAGTCAGGGATCAAAGTAGTGGAACAGCAAGCAGGATCTGGAGGCAGAAGGCCAGCAAAGGCCTTTGTCAGCAAAGCCAGTCTTTAAACAGGACCGCAGGAGATAGTTTCTTGTGATGTGACCAAGGCGAAGGCAGAGCTTCTCTGGACTGGATGCCTTAAGTAGGCAGGACTGACGAGCAGGATCATCAATAGCTGAGTAACTGTGGAGAGAGATGGGAGCTGGCAATTAGCCGACAGCTGAGCGGCCAGCTCAGAGAAGGAAGTGCTGAGCCCAGCCCTTACAGTATGTTGTGGTCATTCAGGTGCTTATCTAATAGTTTTTTAAAACTATCGATGCTCCCCGCTGAAACCACCTCCTGTGGAAGGGAATTCCACATCCTTGCCGCTCTTACAGTAAAGAACCCTCTACGTAGTTTAAGATTAAACCTATTTTCTTCTAATTTTAATGAGTGGCCACATGTCTTGTTAAACTCCCTTCCGCAAAAAAAAGTTTTATTTCTATTGTGGGGTCACCAATACGGTATTTGTAAATTAAAATCATAGTTTAAGATTAAACCTATTTTCTTCTAATTTTAATGAGTGGCCACATGTCTTGTTAAACTCCCTTCCGCAAAAAAAGTTTTATTTCTATTGTGGGGTCACCAGTACGGTATTTGTAAATTAAAATCATATCCCATGTCTTCTTCAGAGAGAATAAGTTCAGTGCTCGCAACCTTTCCTCATAACTAACATCCTCCAGACCCTTTATTACCCACCCCTGACCATTCCGTGTACCCCCACATTTATTACCACCCTCTGAGCTCGCCCTTGTAGCCAGTTTTCAATCCATGTACTCACACTATGGTCCATGCCAACGAAACCTTATTTTGTACAGTAAACGTTTATGGGGAACTGTGTCAAATGCTTTTGCAAAAATCCAATACACCATGTCTACGTGCCTTCCTTTATCGAGATGGCAACTCACCTCCTCATAGAAGGTTAGAAGATTGGTTTGGCAAGAATGATTCTTCATGAATCCATGCTGATTACTGCTAATGATACCATTCTCATTACTAAAATCTTGTATATAGTCCCTTATCATCCCCTCCAAGAGCTTGCATACTAGTGATGTTAGGCTAACTGGTCTGTAATTCCCAGGGATTTTGTGCCCTTTTTAAATATCAGTGCTACTTTGGCTTTTCTCCAATCAGCTGGTACCATTCCAGTCAGTAGACTGTCAGTAAAAATTAGGAACAATGGTCTAGCAATTGCTTGACTGAGTTCCCTAAGTACGCTTGGGTGCAAGCCATCTGGTCTCGGTGATTTATTAATGTTAACTTTCCCAAGTCTAATTTTAATTCTGTCCTCTGTTAACCATGGAGGTACTTCCTGTGATGTGTCATGAGTATAAACACTGCAGTTTTGGTTACTCGTTCCCTCGTGACTGAGAAGAAGAACAAATTCAATACCTTCGCCATCTCCCCATCCTTTGTAACCAGATGACCTTCCTCATTCTTTATGGGTCCAATATGGTCTGTCCTCCCTTTTTTACTGTTTACATACTTAAAGAATTTCTTGGGATTTTTTTTTGCTTTCCTCCGCTATGTGTCTTTTGTGTTTTATCTCAGCCACCCTAATTGCACCCTTACATTTCTTGTTGCATTCCTTATAAAGTCTGAATGCTGATGATGATCCCACAACCTTGTATTTTTTGAAGGCCTTCTCCTTTGCTTTTATATGCATTTTTACATTGGAGTTAAGCCATCCAGGACTTTTGTTCTCTCTTTTAAAATGTATTCCCCGATGGGATGCATTGGCTAATGCCCTTATTTAATATGCTCTCAAAACAAACCCATCTCTCCTCTGTGTTCATTGTTCCTAAGATCTTATCCCAGTTTATGCCTTCTTGCAAGGTTCGTAGTTTCGGGAAGTCTTTTCAAATTCAGTGTCTTTGTATTCCCCTTATGTTTCCTATTTGTATGATTTATACTGAAGCCAATTGACCTGTGATCGCTATTTCCTAAATTGCCCCCTATTTCCACATCCGTGATCAGGTCTGTAATGTTGGTAATCAGTAGATCCAGTAACACTTTATTTCTAGTTGGTGCGTCTACCATCTGAACCATGGAATTGTCCTGCAAGACATTTAGGAACTGGCTAGCCTTAGACGAATGCGTGGTTCCCTCCGCCCAGTCTATGTCTGGATAATTAAAATCCCCCATTATGATAACACTTCCCATCCTTGCTGCTAATCCAAACTGTGATAAGAGATTCGTCTCCCTCTTCTCCTTCAGGTTAGGGGGCCTATAGCATACTCCCAGTATTATTATCCCCTTAGCTTTATTCCTTTGAAGCTCTACCCATAAGGATTCCACCTCCTCCCTAGCTCCCTTAGTGATGTCATCTCTCACATTCACTTGTACATTATTCTTGATATATAGGCATACCCCTCCCCCTTTTTTACCCCCTCTATCCCTGCGATAAAGAGTATACCCTTGAATAGTTGCCAGCCAATCATAAGAGCTGTTAAACTAGGTCTCTGAAATTCCCACAAAATCCAAATCCTCCTCATACAACAGTATCTCTAGTTCACCCATCTTGTCCCCCAGGCTCCTGGCATTGGTGAACATGCCACAAAGTTTAGACAGGTCGCATACTATCCTCTTATTGGGTGTTCTGAGATTGCAACTGGAGCTTGTTACTATACTTACCTTGGGTTTTATGTGCTTTAGTCAACTTGCCACTAATGCCCCCAAACTACACTCTGGAATATGTTTCGCGCTGACTATCTCTACCTCTGGGCCCTCCCCCCCCATCGCCTAGTTTAAAAACCCCTCTATCTTTTTGGCCATCTCTACTCCTAGCTGATCTGCACCCTCCTCATTTAGGTGCAGTCCACCCCTTCTATAGTACTGGTGATCGACTGAGAACTCGGCTCAATCCTCCAGAAACCCAAACCCCTCCTCACTATACCAGCTCCTCAGCCACTTGTTTACTTCCCTAATCTCCCTCTACCTTTTTGGTGTGGCTCGATGTACTGGTAGTATTCTTGAGAATACTACCTTGGAGGTCCTTTTCATCAATTTAGGGCACAGTGGTGTAGTGGGTAGCACTCTCGCCTAGCAGTAAAAAGGGTCACTGGTTTGAATCCCAAGCACGGCACTACCTGCCTGGAGTTTGCATGTTCTCCCTGTGCCTGCGTGGGTTTCCTCTCACACTCCAAAGACATGCTGGTAGGTTAATTCCTTCTGTCCAAAATTTGGCCTAGTATATGAATGTGAGTTGGGGACCTTGGATTGTGCGCTCCTTGAGGGTAGGGACCGATGTGAGTGTGCGATCTATGTGTGGAGCGCTACGTAAATTGACGGCGCTATATGGGTACCTTAAATAAATAATAATATAATAGATGAGCATCTTAATGAGACACAATGTACAGGGACAGGGAGAATTGCAAACACTCAGGTTTAACTGGATGGACTGGTGTCTTTATTCAACCTTACTAACTATGTAACTATGTAAAAATTTAGCTCCCAAGTCCCTAAAATCGTTCTTTAGGACACTCCATCTGCCTCTGACTTTGTCATTGGTGCCAACGGTCTTCCCCAGCCCTCCCAGTAATCTGTCCACCAGATCCGCGATGTGTCGAACCTGAGCGCAGGGTAGACAACATACAGTTCGGCTCTTCAGGTTTTTGTCACAGATTGCCCTCTCTGTCTTTCTAAAAATGTTGTCCCCTACCACCAGATTCTGTCTTTTCTCCCCCCCCCCCACCCCACACTCTTACTGGAGGAGTTCTTCCCCTGGCAGCTAGGGGAGTCCCTCAGCTCCAGCAGTGCTGGTCCCTGTCTGGTTTCACCAATGTCACTCAATGGAGAGTACTTATTGGGATGCTCCAGCCCTGGATCGGCCTCCCTGGCACTCCCCCCTCTACCCTTCCTGACTGTCACCCATCCACTCTTCCCCAGATTCAGAACCTGGGCTTCCAGGGAAAATTGTGTTGACATTTTGCACAGCAGCATTCACCCTCGATCGGATGATCAAGGAATGCATACATGCCACAAGATGTACACCGAGTCACATCTCCACACCCGCCGGGCATCGTACCTACTAATTTATTGAGGATTGGGGATTATACCCTGTCCAAATTACCTAACAACTAGGTTCCTAAAACTAATACTCAACAAGACAATACACAGGTACCCAACTAGACAATACACAGGTACTCGCAGACTCACGTGCACTCGCAGACCCACATACACTCGCAGATCAACGTGGACTTGCAGACCAAGGTGCACTTGCACACTCACGTGCACTCGCAGTCCCACTCACAGACTCGCAGAACCATGTGCACTCGCAGACCAACGTGCACTCGCAGACCAACGTGCACACACAATACCCAAAATACACAAGTATACACAATAAACAAGTACTAACAATCCACACACACTACTCAGGCAACACTCAGGTACCCACAATACACAGGTACTACCTGGCACTACCCAGATACTTTGACCCCTGTTATAACCTCCCGTTTTCAACTCTGTTTTTTAACTCACCACTTAGTCCAGTTCTACTAACTCTATTTTTAACTCACCACTTAGTCCAGTTACAATAACTCTGGTTTTTAACTCACCACTTAGTCCAGTTCATATAAAATAGGGTTGTCAGGAGCTACTCAAATTAATGCCCCATGAAACATGTAGAGGAACTCAAAATTGGACCTACATCTTCAGAAGCTCCACTATACTGTGGCGTCCTTACGCTGTTAAGTCTGTATACTTTTTTGGCTCTGTATGCAAATCATATTTTTAAACCACTATTTGCATCTATGTGTAATAACCTTTTTTGTATATTAAAACTTAATTTTTGTATATTCAATTGTCTCATCCCTGGGTACCGAGATAGTCCATTCCCACAACTCGTATCATGGGGCATTAATTGGAGTAGCTCCTGACAGCCCTCTTTTATATCATTGTCAATTAAGGATGATGGTACCCACCCCTACCTTTAGGTACTGATTTAGATCGAGGCATTTTTTCTTCACTTAGTCCAGTTCCACTAACTCTGGTATTTAACTCACCACTTAGTCCAGTTCCACTTGGTCTAAGTTCCAGCAAACTCAAAGAAAAGCAGGAACAAAATTATTTCTACAGAAAGTTATATAGGACTCAAGCACCTGTGACCAATTAACCACTCCCCTTAATTGGTAGGCTAAAGCAAGGACTGTGCCCATCAAACGCTGCCACTGTGCCCATTAAATGCTGCCACTGTGCCAAACGCAGCCACTGTGCCCATCAAACGCTGCCACTGTGGCCTCAAATGCTGCCACTATGCCATCAATTGCAGCCACTGTGCCATCAAATGCTGCCACTGTGCCCAAACGCAGCCACTGTGCCCATCAAACGCTGCCACTGTGCCAAACGCTGCCACTGTGCCCATTAAACGCTGCCACTGTGCCATCAAAAGCTGCCACTGTGCCCATTAAACGCTGCCACTGTGCCATCAAATGCTGCCACTGTGCCCATCAAACGCTGCCACTGTGCCATCAAATGCTGCCACTGTGCCATCAAACGCAGCCACTGTGCCCATCAAACGCAGCCACTATGCCCTCAAATGCTGCCACTGTGCCATCAATTGCAGCCACTGTGCCCATCAAACACTGCCACTGTGCCCATTAAATGCTGCCACTGTGCCAAACGCAGCCACTGTGCCCATCAAACGCAGCCACTATGCCCTCAAATGCTGCCACTGTGCCATCAATTGCAGCCACTGTGCCCATCAAACGCCACCACTGTGCCAAATGCAGCCACTGTGCCCATTAAACGCTGCCACTGTGGCCTCAAATGCTGCCACTGTGCCATCAAACACAGCCACTGTGCCCAAACACTGCCACTGTGCCATCAAACGCTGCCACTGTGCCATCAAACGCTGCCACTGTGTCCATTAAACGCTGCCACTGTGCCGGCAAACGCTGCCACTGTACCATCAAACGCTGCCACTGTGCCCAATTGCAGCCACTGTGCCCATCAAATGCTGCCACTGTGCCCTCAAATGCTGCCACTATGCCATCAATTGCAGCCACTGTGCCATCAAATGCTGCCACTGTGCCCAAACGCAGCCACTGTGCCCATCAAACACTGCCACTGTGCCATCAAACGCTGCCACTGTGCCCATTAAACGCTGCCACTGTGCCATCAAAAGCTGCCACTGTGCCAAACACTGCCACTGTGCCATCAAATGCTGCCAGTGTGCCCAAATGCTGCCATCAAATGCTGCCAGTGTGCCCATCATATGCTGCCAGTGTGTTCATCAAATGCTGCCAGTGTGCCCATCACATGCTGCCAGTATGCCCATCACATGCTGCCAGTATGCCCATCACATGCTGCCAGTCTGCCCTTCTAATGCTGACCGCCTGCTCACACCCCCCCCACAGATGGATCACGGGATACCCCGCTACCACCCCCAACCCCCCCACGGATGGATCGCGGGACACGCTGGCCCGCTCACACACCCCCCACCCCCCCGCGGGACACCACCGTGCAGGAGGCACTTACCTTGGTAAGGTGTCCTCTTCTCCGGCGTCTCCTCTCCAGTGAGCTTCCTCCGCTCTGTCCCACTTCCGCCAAAAGGCTGAGCATCCAATAAGGACACCTGGTGCTTTGGCCAATCAGGAAACAGGTTTCACTGACCTGCCTCCAGATTGGCAGGGAGGCATAGCGGTGTGAAAATAGTGAATATTCATTCGCTATGGTCACACAATTGGGTGGGATCAGGGAGTACTCTGCGCCCGAGCCCACCCTTTTTTGAAGCCTATTAGAGCCTCTGGCTCTAATCAAGTGCTTCAAAAAATACACCCCCTCCTGCCCCGCCATAGGAGTCCATGCGTCCGGCGTCCTGAAAGGGGCTGGGCGCATGGATAGGGGGGGCAGCGGCCGTGCGCCCACAATGCATGGGCCGCCACTTCAGGGCAGGATGAATCCATGGTTTAATTTTTTTTACGTCAAATTCTGACCCTACCGTCTGAATGTCGCAGCTGAAATAGAGACTCATCAGACCAGGCAACGTTTTTCCAATCTTCTTTTGTCTGGGGAGCCTGTGCGAATTGTAGCCTCATTGTTCTTAGCTGACAAGAGTGGCACCCACTGTGGTCTTATGCTGCTGTAGCCCATCTATTTCAAGGTTTGATGTGTTGCGTGTTCAGAGATGGTATTCTGCATACCTTGGCAGTAATGAGTGTTTATTTGAGTTACTGTTGTCTTCCAATCATCTCAAACCAGTCTGCCCATTCTCCTCTGACCTCTGATATCATCAAGGCATTTTTATCCACACAACTACCACTCACTGGATATTTTCCCTTTTTCGGACGATTCTCTATAAACCCTAGAGATGGTTATGCGTGAAAATCTCAGTAGATCAGCAGTTTTTGAAATACTCAGACCAGCCTGTGTAGCGCCAACAACCATGCCATGTTCAAAGTCACTTAAATTACCTTTCCTCCCCATTCTAAATCTCAGTTTGGACTTCAGCAAGTCGTCTTCAACACGTACTAGATGCCTAAATGCATTGAGTTGCATGCCATGTGTGCATGATTAGCAATTTGTGTTACCAAGCAAATGAACAGGTGTACCTAATAAAGTGGCCAGTGAGTGTATATCGATAGATAGATATACTGTGCAAATGTTTTAGGCAGCTGTGAAGAAAGAATGCTTATCAATTTCCAAAATGCAAAGTAAGTAAACAAAAGAAAAATCTAAATCAAATCAATATGTGGTGTAACTACCTTTTGGCTTCAAACCAGCATCAGTTACTTACACTTTCACACTTTGTACACTTGCACAAAGTCAGCAATTTTGTAGGATTAGAATCAGGTTTAAGATTACCAGTTATATCAAGCAGGTGCTAATGATCATCAATTTCATATGTAGGTTGAAACACAGTCATTAACTGAAACAGAAACAGCTGTGTAGGAAGCTTAAAACTGGGTGAGGAACAGCCAAACTCTACTACTAAGCTGAGGTTGTGGAAGACAGTTTAATGTTACAGGTCATATACTAGAAAATTTTGTTTAGTTTCGGTTTATTGTCATTCGCACAATACATAATTTCGTTCTGTTATATTCGTTATGTTACGTTAATACGTTTTAGGATAATTCGTTATTTCTGTAGAGTGTCGATATTCGTTATACTGAATCTTAATCATGTCGAATTCATTCATTATATGCGCTATAATTTTGTTCATATTAGTTGAAATTCGATATTTATGTATGTATATATATTCGTGATAACGATTCATAGTTTGGAAAGTCGTTTGTTTTTTGAATCTTTTACCACACACAATGACAATATCTCTTCTCCTCTGCTCAAATACAATACAACACCCTTCTCACTCACTTCTCAGGAATGCACTTATGCCAGTAATCCAACCTCCAGCACAAAATGAATCAGCTGATTGGACTGTAAGATTTACTTTGAGTTGACCTTTTGTTTCATTAGATCTTTAAAGTGGAGTTCCACCCAAAAGTGGAACTTCCACTCATTGGATTCCTCCCCCCCTCCGGTGTCACAGTTGGCACCTTTCAGGGGGGAGGGGGGTGCAGTTACCTGTATATTACAGGTATCTGTATCCACTTCCGGCATAGATAGCCGCAGAATCTGCGGTTATTTACGCCACTTCCTGTCCCCCCCCCCCCCCGCTGTCTGCTGGGAAACACACGGACCATCCGTATTGCGCTGCGCGACTCGCGCATGCGCAGTAGGGAACCGGGAAGTGAAGCCGCAAGCCTTCACTTCCTGATTCCCTTACCGAAGATGGAGGCGGCAGCACCCGAGGACCGAGAGACGGTTCGGCCTCGGGTGCCGACATCACGGGCGCCCTGGACAGGTAATTGTCCATGTTTTAAAAGTCAGCAGCTGCAGTATTTATAGCTGCTGACTTTTAAAAAAAAAAAAAAAATCAACGGAGCTCCGCTTTAACAAACTACCGAATCATGTCAAATTAATTTGTTATATCCGCTATAATTTCTTTCGTATTAGTTGAAATTCGTCATTTTTTTATTCGAAAATTTGGATGCATCCGAATTTCCGAAAGTTGCAAAATTCGGCCGAATTAGTTACGAAACGAATTGCACAAGCCTATCATATACCATGGCAAGACTGGGCACTGTAACAAGATACAAGGTCATACTGCCTCAGCAAGGTCTCTCCCAGGCAAAGATTTCAAAACAGACTGGGGTGTCACGATGTGCTGTTCAAGCTCTTTTGAGGAAGACCAAAGAAACAGGCAACGCTGAGGACCATATGCAGTTGTTGACCAAGGAATCTTAATGCAGCAGATGAAAGGCACGTCATGCTTACTTCCACTTGACATGGGAGGAGGTTCATTAGTGCCAACAGCACAGAACTGTCGGAAACCAACGGGACCCAGGTACACCCATCTACTGTCTAGAGAAGTCTGGCCAGAAGTGGTCTTCATGGAAGAATTGCAACCAAAAAGCCATACCTCCCACATGGAAACAAGGCTAAGTGTCTCAACAAGGCATAAAGACATAAGAACTGGGGTGCAGAAAAATGGCAGCAGGTGTTCTGGACTGAGTCAAAATTTCAAATATTTAGCTGTAGCAGGATGCATTTTTTTCACTGAAGGTCTGGAGAACGGTACAATAATGAGTGCCTGCAGCAGTGGCAGTGCGTCCATAAGGGCGCACGGGTGCCGCCCGTTCTCTCTGGCAACCCCCTCTATGACCAATGGATAGATTCATACATAGCATGAATCTATCCATGGCTTTTCGGGCACCGGGCGCCTGAATTACAGCAGTGTTTTTGAAGCACCTGATTAGAGCCATAGGCTCTAATAGGCGTACAAAAAGGTGAAAAATGAAAACTAGTACTAAAGCGCTGTGGTGAAAATAAATGAGTCCCGAATGCGTACGCTGAATGGACATTTGGTTTTTACAACATAATAGCAGCCACACGCACAGGTGGCCAGATATACTATGCCTACATATTGACATGTAATGGTATGTTTGATTCTGTGAGTGTATATATAAATATATATATATATATTATATATATATAATATATATATATATATATATATATATTTGATTCTGTGAGTATATATATATATATATATATATATATATATATATATATATATATATATATATTATATTTATCATATGTTTTGAGTATCTTTAAAATCAGGGATTGTCCGGATCGATGATTGGATACTCAATTTAGATTGTTCATGTATGTACTTATTAGGACTTTATTTGCACATTTCATTGCAACTCTGCAATTTTTCACTTTATTGGAAAAATGAACTTATGCACATTTGAATATTCACTTTGGTAATTTTTGTTTCTTTGGATATTTACATATTCATGGTTTTATTACTTGAGCACACATATTTATTTATTTTACTGCTCTTTCTTTGGAAGGTTAATATCAGCGCAACTTCTATTAATTATTTAGTCAAAAAAGGTGACACCCAGGTGTGTTAGAACAGCGAATAAATATTCGCTTTCCTAACACTGAACTGCCTCTCCGCCAATCAGGTGCTCGGGTCTGTTACCCATCACCTGAATGGGTGAAATGACAAGCGCTGTGATTGGAGGCCTATCAAAAGGAGAGAATTGGAGGGGACGCATGGAGGACACCGCTCGCCGCCGTCACCCGCTGCCCCACCGAGACAGGGTAAGTGCCGGGCAGACGGAGAGCGGGGGGGGGGATACAGTGGCGGTATTCGATGGCACAGTGGCAGCATTTGATGGCACAGTGGCAACATTTGACAGGCACAGTGGCAGCATTTGATGGGCACAGTGACAGCTTTTGATTGGCACAGTGGCAGCATTTGATGGGCACAGTGGCTGCATTTGATGGCACAGTGGCTGTATGTGATGGGCGCAGTGGCTGCATTTGATAGCACAGTGACAGCATTTGATAGCACAGTGGCAGCATTTGATGGGACACAGTGGCAGCATTTGATGGCACAGTGACAGCATTTGATGGGCACCGTGGCTGCGTTTGATGGCACAGTGGCTGCATTTGATGGCACAGTGGCTGTAATTAATGGGCACAGTGGCTGCTAATGATGGGCACAGTGAGGCTGCAATTGAAGGGTTTTTTTTCAGAATTTTTCAGTTTGTTTGCACCCCCCAAAAATTTTGAGCACCAGTCACCACTGGTCTGCAGGCAATAGTGAAACATGGTGGAGATTCCTAACAAGTTTTCTGGCTGAATTTCTGCAAATTGAGTTGGAGATTTGATCAGGATTAATGGTGTCCTCAATGCTAAGAAATATAGACAGATACTTTTCCATCTTGCCATACCATCAGGGAGGCCTGTGATTGGCCCTAAATTTATCCTACAACAGGACAACGACCCCAAGCATACAGTCAATGTCATTAAGAACTATCTCCAGTGTAAAGAAGAACAAGGAGTCCTGGAAGTTATATATTTTTCCCCTGAAGAGCCCTGATGTCAACATCATGGAGTGTGTCTGGGATTCCAAGAGGAGACAGAATATATAGAGGAGTGGAAGGGGACTCCAGTGGCAACCTGGTGAACTCCATGCCCAAGAGGGTTAAGGCAGTGCTGGAAAATAATGGTGGTCACACAAAATATTGACACTTTGGACATTTTCACTTAGGGGTGTAATCACTTTTGTTGCCAGCGGTTTACATGGCTGTGTGTTAAAATATTTTAAGGGGACAGTAAATTTACACTGTTATACAAGCTGTACCATCACTACACTTTTTTACAAAAATGTGAGGGGTGTACTCACTTTTGTGAGATACTGTGTATGTATATATATATATATATATATATATATATATATATATATACATAATGAAAAAGTAATAAAGAATTCTATTTTTTTTTTTTTTACATAATCAGTCAGTGTCCCTAATTACCGCTGCACCAGTTGTAGTTTGCCTGATCACTGCCACCCCAGTTACAGTGTCCCTGATCACCGCCACACAATTAGATGCATAATTTATTCCCCTTGAAAGCCCAAAGGTGATCTTTAGATTTTGGGCCCCTCTATGCATCTAGGCTGTGAAAAAGACTTACCAATGGGGTATCCAAATACTCAGAAGGCATAGCAGAATGTGTTATGGGGTGTACTGTTGAACTGGATGGACTTGTGTCTTTGTTTCAACCAGATTTACTATGTAACTATGTGTAATTCAAAATGTTTAAGGTTCTCTGCTGAGGTTGTGAAGGTCCGATGAGTTGGATGCCGCTGGTTAGTGAGGTTGTAGGCTGAGGAAAGGTCCATCCAGACCCAAAACATACTACAAAAAGGATATGTGCCACCAGCAGACCCTCATCTCTATGATTAAGCCCTGAGGCTGGAGCAAAACTTGTTGGATGCTTTTACCTGCTAACCACTTGTGATGGGTGAGGTGTGCGCAGCCGGGCTATCTCTTCCTATTTTTGCAGTGTATGTAATTATAAGTATGCCTAGGCTGTGTGTGAGAAATAACTTGTTAAAATGATAACTTTTGACAAATTTGATTTAATTTCCTAATTTTCCAAAAAACTGTGACAAAAAAGTACAACTTCAAAAAACTCATCATGCCTCTTACTAAATACCTTGGACTGTCTACTTTCCAAAAAGGAGTCATTTGTTGGGTATTTGTACTGTCCTGGCAATTTAAGGCCTCGAGAAACAGCAGTCAGTACATCAGGATTGATTAATTCTCAAATATATATACCATAGTTTGTAGACTATAGACTAAATAATATATGCTGATTTGGGTCATTTTTACCAAAGAAATGTAATATAATACATTTTGGCCTAAAATTATGAAGAAAGGTTATTTTTTTTGCAAAACGTTATAACATAAATAAAGAAAAAAATTATTTTTTTTTCCCAAAATTTTCAAAGTTCTATCTATCTCAAATAAAATCCCAAAAATTTCATTTGGGTACAGAGTTGCATGACTGTTTAGGTGTCAATCAAAGTGTGACAGCACAAAAAGCTGAAAAATTGCCTGGGCAGAAAGGGGCTGAAAATGTAGGATCTTGAGGTAGTTTAAAGACATGACAAATGCAATGACATCTAATTTAAACTCATATGCCCCGTACACACGGTCGGACATTGATTGGACATTCCGACAACAAAATCCTAGGATTTTTTCAGACGGATGTTGGCTCAAACTTGTCTTGCATACACACGGTCGCACAAAGTTGTCGGAAAATCCGTTCGTTCTGAACGCGGTGACGTAAAACACGTACATTGGGACTAAAAACGGGGCAGTAGCCAATAGCTTTCATCTCTTTATTTATGCTGAGCATGTGTGGCACTTTGTGCGTCAGATTTGTGTACACACGATCGGAAATTCCGACAACGGATTTTGTTGTCGGAAAATTTTATAGCCTGCTCTCAAACTTTGTGTGTCGGAAAATCCGATGGAAAATGTGTGATGGAGCCTACACACGGTCGGAATTTCCGACAACAAAGTCCTATCACACATTTTCCGTCGGAAAATCCGACCGTGTGTACGGGGCAAAACAGTTACAGGCAGTCCCCGAGTTACGAACGGCCTAGGGACTGTAGGTTTGTTCTTAAGTCGAATATGTTCGTAAGTGGGAACAGCATGGGCAGAACGGCAGATATGTCATTTTCTGATGTTCTGTCGATTGTGCCCACTGTCGAAAAGGGTCCATCGAGGGTGCCCGCCATCGAAAAGGGTCCGTCCAATGTGCCCGCCATCGAAAAAGGGTCCGTCGAATGTGCCCGCCATCGAAAAGATTCTGTCGAATGTGCCTGCAGTCCCGTTCGTAACTCGGGGACTTCCCATATAGTCTTTCGTGTGTGCTCTGTGAGAAATGTGTGCTTTGTTCTGTCTCTGTGCACTGTGCCTGCTTTATGCTTGTGTTTGTGTACGTTTGTATGTGAGCTCTGTGATTAATGTGTGTGCTGTATGTTCACTCTGTGTATATGTGCTGTAGTAGCCTAACAGAAATTGATATAATCTAATTCTTAAATAATTCTAAGGGGTGTGTGTATAAAAAATCTTGCATCTCTACTCATCCGTGGTTTGGGAAAATACTGCAAACATGGCCACCAG
The DNA here is from genome assembly GCA_037952925.1 of Lithobates clamitans. Lineage (NCBI taxonomy): Eukaryota > Metazoa > Chordata > Amphibia > Anura > Ranidae > Lithobates > Lithobates clamitans. The sequence continues at coordinate 3,574,187 of JBBGZY010000744.1, forward strand.
CTAGAATTGAATAGGAAATAAATACCTATTTACTATGAGTCTCAGCCCCATCTAATGTAATGGCCACGATGCAGTTTTTCCCCAAACCACTGTATTTTTTTAGGAATGAGTAACATTCAATCAGTATAGAAGATAGAAGGAGAACATTTGATTTTGCCCCATTTGCACAGAATGAATGTACTAGCAGTTTTGCTGGAAGAACAGCTATGCAAAATTGATCACGTGTTTTCCTTGATTTACATATTCCAGCAAGGACCAGAAACACTACCACACTATTAAAGTTATATTAAGGGCATATTGTTTTTTTTTTTAAATAACAAACATGTCATACTTACCTGCTCTGTGCAGTGGTTTTGCACAGAGAAGCCCCGATCCTCCTCTTCTTGGGTCCCCCGCCAGCTGTCCTGGCCCCTCCCTCCTACTGAGTGCCCCCATAGCAAGCAGCTTGCTATGGAGTCACAAGAGCAGGCTCACTCCTGAGCCGCTGCTCTGTGTTCATTCACACATGGCTCAGCCCTGCCCCTGCTCTCTCCTCATCAGCTTACTGGTTGTGATTGACAGTAGCGGGAGCCAAGGGAAGAGGAAGAGAACTGAGAGAGCCACTGCTCTCATGCACATCGCAAGGTTTTTTACCTTCATACATAGATTGCGTGATGTTAAAAAACCTTGAGCCCTTACAACCACTTTAAGAATCACTTCCAGCTGTTACACCCATGCATGCTGGCTTCCTCTGAAGATGAAGGTTACTATGGGTACACATTGTTTTACAGTATATAATATATTATGACTAACACATATGTGTTTGAAGAAGTAGTGTATAAGTACCATCAAATATAGTTTTATAAAACCTACATCTCAAGAAATTATTATTATATACAGTATCCATTGAAAATTTCATTTAAACTAAGAGGACTAAATGCACTCAAACTGTGAGTCTAGTACACCATTACAAAAAGTACAATGCATTCAAAATTACCACCTCTCGAATTATTATGCAGTATGAAGGATCTAAAATTATACATCTATTACAGATTATTTATGTTGAAATGTAAAACAGCAACCTATTAGGGTTTCCAGATTTGCTCCTGTAATGTCCAGTGTATAAGCAATGCTTTTAATTTCACAGTTAGAAAAACGTTAGGACCACTGTATTTTAGGACCACTATGCTCAATCATACAATATTCACATTTTTATAGGTTAGTAGCTGTTTTTTTCATCCAAATGACCACTTTAATTTCTCTTTAAATGTCAACTGGTGACATGGTCTTTAATAGACCTTTTTTTATATGAAAACTTAATAACAGAGTTGATAATATAAATAAAATTGGTGACCTGCAGCCTACATAATGCTTTCTCTCTTTATTCCTGCTGGCCCAACAGAGATGAAAGGGAATGAAAAGAAAGTGTTATAGCTGAATCTGAGATCACCTTTAAAGTGAACCTGTTTCTTTACCATATAGAGCTCCAGACAAAACTTTGTTCTTAAGTTTTGGAAAAAAGTGGGGAAACGATAGAACCTCTCTTTTGATTTTTATTTGTGATCTGTGCTTTAATTGTTATTTCCCTTTGGGTTCTATCAGGAAATCTTTCCAGGGGGAACACAGACTGCAACAAAACACTTCTTACAATAGAAAGGATCTCTGTCCTCTATGCTCAACACTTGCCTAGTGACAATGGCTCCCTTTAGGTCTTGTCCTGCTGTCAAGGAGACAGTAAATGTGGTCATACACAACCTGTAGACTGAACAAAAAAAACAGATTCCTCCATTTACACAATACAGCACAGATAGACACAGATAGACAATCTCCCACTGTGACACCATTGACTAGCAAAATACCATTTCAGCAGCTGTATCTGAATGAATGTGTATCCTGATACTTGGGTGATCATGCGATTGCTATTTGATCACATGATCACTATGCCAGCAATGTACAAATACATAAGGGGTCCATATCGTGAACTTGGTGTTGCTTTATTCACTTTAAGGTCATCACAGAGGACAAGGGGGCACTCTTTACGTGTAGAGGGAAAAAAATTTCATCTCCAAATACGGAAAGGTTTCTTCACAGTAAGACCTGTGAAAATGTGGAATAGACTCCCTCCAGAGGTGGCTCTGGCAAGCTCAGTAGATTGCTTTAAAAAATGCCTGGATTCTTTCTTAAATGTACACAATATAACTTGGAGCAAATTGGAGCATGCTTTGCTGGAGTTTTTCGCCTTCCTCTGGATCAACTGTGGGTATAGGTTTGTGTATCAGGACGCCGGACACATGGATTCCTATGGTGGGGGCGGGAGGGGGTGGTACTATTTGAAGCACCTGATTAGAGCTAGAGGCTATAATAGGCTTCAAAATAGGGTGGGCTCAGGGCGCAGAGAGTGCCCTCTGATCCCACCCAATTGTGTCATGATAGCGAATTAATTTTCGCTATTTTCACACTAATCTTCCTACCGCCAATCAGGAGGCAGGGCGTCACACCTGTTTCCTGATTGGCCAAAGTGCCAGGCCACCCTATTGGATGCCTGGTGCTTAGGAAGAGCATCGGAGGAGACACACACTGGAGCGGATGTCTCTACTGCTCTTGTGCACTTGGAGAGGAGCAGCTGCGATAAGTGCCTGACCACAGGGGGTCTGTCAGAGCCACGAGCCAAGCGCATGAGGGCTTGGCTTGTGGCTCTGGCTCATTTGATGGCAAAGTGGCTGTATTTGATGGGCACAGTAGCTGCATTTGATGGGTACAGTGGCTGCATATGATGGGGACAGCGGCTGCATTTGATAGGCACAGTGGATGCATATGATAGGCACAGTGGCTGCATATGATAGGCACAGTGGCTGCATTTGATGGCACAGGGGCTGCATTTGATGGCACAGGGGCTGCATTTGATGGCACAGGGGCTGCATTTGCTGTGCACAGTGGCTGCAATTGATAGCACAGTAGCTGCGTTTGATGGGCAAAGTGCCTGAATTTGATAGGCACAGTGAGGCTGAAATTGATGGGGTTTTTTAAGTATTTTTCAGAATTTTTCAGTTTGTTTGAGCCCCCCAAACATTTTGAGCACCAGCCACCACTGTGGGATTGTATTTATTTATTTTTTTCTTGGTTGAACTTGATGGACTTGTGTCTTTTTTCAACCTGATTAACTATGAAACTACAGTGCCTAGCAAAAGTATTCACCCCCTTGGCATTTTTTGTGTTTTGTTGCCTCACAACCAGGAATTAACATGGATTGTTTGAGGATTTGCATCATTTGATTTACAGAACATGCCCACAACTTTAAAGATGTTTTTTTTTATTGTGAAGCAAACAACAAATAGGTAAAAATAACAGAAAAAGTCAATGTGCATAACTATTCACCCCCAAAGTCAATACATTGTAGAGCCACCTTTTGCGGTTATCACAGCTCTAAGTCACTTTGGATAAGTCTCTATGAGCTTTCCACATCTTACCACTGGGATTTTTGCCCATTTCTCCTTACAAAACTGCTCCTGCTCCTTCAAGTTGGATGGTTTGCGCTTGTGAAGAGCAATCTTTAAGTCTGACCACAGATTTTCTATTGGATTGAGGTCTGGGCTTTGACTAGGCCATTCCAACACATTTACATGTTTCCCCTTAAACCACTCAAGTGTTGCTTTAGCAGTGTGTTTCGGGGCATTGTACTGCTGGAAGGTGAACCTCCATCCTAGCCTCAAATCACACACATAGTGTGTGTTGCATTTGTTACAATATGATTTTTTTTATTAATCAGACTTACGATACATGGGACATAACATTACACAATAGTGGTTGGTCATAGAGATATTGTCAGTTTTTGGCTTGAGTAGATTTCTCAAACAAATGCTGTTTTATACAATGGGGGTAAATATCATTGTTTTATTTAATTGACAGTTCAATTAACAGGCTATTGTCTCTATTGCTACAGTACACAAGAAAGAGATTTAGTTGTTTGAGGTTTTCAAACTGAAAGAATTACTGTTAGATTACTGTCAGGTGTTGGCTTGATTAGACAATGGGTACGTAGATGTAGTTATCAACAGTTCATTGTTTCTACAGCTACAGTAAACAGGCATGTTTTCTGTTGTTTGGTAACTATGGCAAACAGCCTGACACATAAAAGGGGGTGTGTAGGGACACACACACACACCATCATGCTGTAACATTAGAAGCAAGTCACCCGTGATAGAAGAACAGTGCCTGATGCTCCCAAAAAATCGTTGCCAATGGAGATCAGGAACATACAGTAACAGAAGATAAGTAACTTTTAAGTGTATTTGTACTGATATAGACTATAGTTTTGTATGTACAGCATCTTTGTATAGTAAAAGCACAATTTACACACTGCAGAAATCTCAGCTTCCTTGCTTATACCACAGAGTAACTTTGCTAGATAGACGAAAGCAAAACATTTGGGGGCTCGTCTCGGATCTGTGCTATAATTCAATTGAAGCAGGCCTGTTTTTCTGTAGTGTGTTGTGTAGCTTGTGCTAGGTAAAATGCTCCGTAAGCTGTTTAGGAAAAGCAAGGCTGCAGAGGGTTCTGGTGGCCAGAAGTAAATGTGCAGCTTACCTATCTGGGCCAGAGACAATGAGTGGGAGCCTCTTGCTAAAGAATTTGTGAAGTATGCTTCTCCCTTGAAGCTGACTTGGGGTGATAATGTCTCAGATCATTTTGTAGATCTTAGCTTTAAGGGGTTGGATTTAAGTAAAAAAGAGAAGAGGACAGTGCCCACAGTGGGCTGGTATTTCCTTAATGCTGAACACTGAATCACAGAGAAGGGAGAAGGCAGAGGCAGAAGTTAAGGTATTAAAAGACCAGCTAGCAGTTGCTTCAGAGTGTGTGCGTTCAACTGCTAGTTGGGCTGATGATTTGCAAGAGCGGTGTGCAGCCCTCATGACCAAATCAATTAATGCCTTAAGGAAAAGAAAGGGCCGTAAACCTGTTAGTAAAGCCAGGGTACGTGCTATTGTCACATCCAAAAATTGGAATTGTGAGGATGTGCTCTCCTCAAATGATAGTGAGGATGAGGAGATAGAGTTTGATATTTTGCATGATGATCTGCTAGTGCAAAAGAAAAAGTATGCCAGACATCTCATTACTAAGCATAGGAAACGGCAACATGATAGAGAGGATATGGCAGGTGGGGAGGTGCATTATCGCAACCCCAGAGATGTTGAATTTGAAGAAGTACGGGAGTTTACACAAACTGAACTTCATGAGCTGGCAAAACAATACAAACAAAGGTCTGGGGAACGCCTATTGAGTTGGCTCCTACGCTTATGGGATGAAGGGGCGGACAGTGTTGTTTTGTCAAGTAAGGAAGCAGTGACTATGGGAGTGTTAACCCATGATCCACAATTGCGTCAGGCAATGCGAAAAGCCCAAGAGTTTAGCATGAATTCTTCACTGTTAGACATCGTGAGAGATGGAATAGTCCGAGGATACGCTAGTCCTACTGACCTGGAACATACCTACTCATGGAGAGCAATAGGAGAGGGTATTTCCAGGTTACGTGAGATGGGTTGTATAACTGGATTAAATACGTTTCCAGAATGGATGGGTTCAGATATGGAACCCTTTACGTCTGCTCTGCGCTCTAAGCTGATGAAGTCTGCGCCACAGAAGTGAAATTCCTGGGAATGATGTGGACTGGGCCGCAGAGGAAAATTCCAGAGACAGTTGTGCAAACTATCCAGGCGCTGTCGCCCCCTACTACCAAAGAGGAGGCACAGAAGTTCATTGGAGTTGTGGGGTTCTGGAGATCGTTCATCCCACATCTTGGACTGATTCTGAGGCCTATATATAATGTCACCAGAAAAAAGACTGAGTTCTCATGGGGTTCAGAGCAGCGGACTGCATTCCTGGCTGCTAAAGAAGCTATTTTGCAGAATCAGGGATTAGGACCCATGAGACAAGGAGTACCATTTCAGCTGGATGTAGTGGAGCAGAATGGTACCATATCTTGGAGTCTGTGGCAGCCAAATGAAAAGAAAGGACTGAGAGCAATACCCATTGGATTTTGGTCCAAACAACTGACAGGGGCACAGAAGAGATACATGCCCCTAGAGAAGCACCTGTTTGGGGCCTACACAGCAATTCAACATGTAGAGACCATTACAGGAAAGGACACAGTCATCATCCATACTGCACTGCCAATAGCAGGATGGGTGAGAGATAATGGACTGACCACTAGGGCAGCTGTAGCCCAGAACCAGACACTGATGAAATGGAAGTGGTACCTTCAAGAAAGAGGGGGTATTGCAGCTGGGGATGTTAGAGACATTTCAAAACAGTTGGCTGGGCTTGTCACTTTTACCAGCACCCGGCCAGAAGAAGAAATTCCTGTGCTGCAGTCATCCCCCATTCAAGAGGCTCCACCCTTTGAGTCTCTGTCAGAAGACATGAAGGAGTCAGCGTGGTTCACTGATGGTTCAGCCCTAGTAACCTCGTCTGGATGTAAATGGACAGCAGCAGCCTACAACCCAAGTACAGACACAGTCCTGCAGGAGACCGGAATTGGAGGGTCCAGTCAGTATTCAGAGTTGAAAGCTGTGGTGATGACTCTTCAGGAGGATCCTTCTTCCCATGTCACTATTTACACTGACAGCTGGGCGGTTTTTAAAGGACTGACAACTTGGATGCCCACGTGGAAGTCCAATGAATGGATGATTCATGGAAAGGTGGTGTGGGGAGGCAAGGAAGTCTGGGACTACATCTGTAAGGAAGCTCACTCCCGCACCATAAAAGTGGGGCATGTTAATGCACATGTGCCCCTAGTCCCAGACTTTGAGAACTATAACAGAGTTGCAGATGAAATCGCCAAAGTGAAGGCAGTTGTGCCAATTGATCCTGTCTTGATGAACTTGGCCAACTGGGCCCACAAGCAATCTGGACATTTTGGGCAGAAAGCAACATATGAATGGGCACAGCAGAGAGGATTGCCTACATCCATGGACATGATAAATACTGTAATAGGGAACTGTACAGTGTGTGGATAAGTGCGACAATGGCCATTGCAAAAGTACTCCACTGGGTCGATTAAGAGGGGTGAGAGGCCTGCAGAGATCTGGCAGATCGATTTCATAGGTCCCCTGCCCCGGGGAAATAATGGACTGAGATATTGTTGCTCTGCAGTGGACACCTATTCAGGGCTTATGCTTGTTCATCCCTGCAAACGTGCAGATCAAGCCGCAACGCTTCAACTGCTCCAGAAACTTGTCGTTGCTTATGGTTGTCCCAAACAAGTCCAAAGTGATAACGACTTACACTTCACTGGATCAACAATACAGCAGTGGGCCAAAGATTCTGGAGTGTACTAGTTGTGCCACAAAGAACAGGGCTTAACAGATACCACGTTACTGCTTCCCATTACATAGAAACCAAGAGTGATGTATCTGAAGCTGAAGCCTATCTAGGAATGAGAGGGAATCTGGCAAGAAGGTTTGAAGTTACATTTGCATTGACAGATGAGCTTCATGACAGTGGCTGGGACTCTGACTGGTTAGTGGATACTTCTCAGCAAGAGTGGAAAGTGAGGCTACATAACAGCAAACCTTCCAAAATAAACAGCAGTGATCTTCTGGGAAGTATCAGTATATTTCCTCTCCTTCCTATTGATGTTCTTTGGAAGGTCAGAAGTGGGTACAGGCAGGGGGCAAAGTGTTAGTCAGATATCCAGGCAAGAAGCCACTTAGAGGAGAGATTTTAGCTGAAGGGCCTGGATCTACTGTTTATGTATATATAATCCGCTTTGTTTTCCACTTCACAGGCTGTCTCCGGTTTGATCCATAGGAAGACCAGAGAAAAGTGGTTACATGATGGAAAGAATGACGGAAGATCGTAGGAGCTGTGGAGAGCAAGGCCTTTGATGTATTAGAAGCCTGGACTTGTTTCTAAAGAACTTTAGAATGGACTTTCTAATGAACTTTTTTAGTTAAAGACTGAAACACCTTCTCAGTGACAGAAATGGGAGGTGTTGCATTCAAGGAAAATTAATGTTTAGAATGAGTTTAGTAATGAAGAGATTTTGTGTGTAGTCTATGAAAAAAAAAATCTAGGGCGGAATGTGTTGCGTTTGTTACAATATGATTATTTTTATTAATCAGACTTACGATACATGAGACATAACATTACACAATAGTGGTTGGTCATAGAGATATTGTCAGTTTTTGGCTTGAGTAGATTTCTCAAACAAATGCTGTTTTATACAATGGGGGTAAATATCATTGTTTTATTTAATTGACAGTTCAATTAACAGGCTATTGTCTCTATTGCTACAGTACACAAGAAAGAGATTTAGTTGTTTGAGGTTTTCAAACTGAAAGAATGACTGTTAGATTACTGTCAGGTGTTGGCTTGATTAGACAATGGGTACGTAGATGTAGTTATCAACAGTTCATTGTTTTTACAGCTACAGTAAACAGGCATGTTTTCTGTTGTTTGGTAACAATGGCAAACAGCCTGACACATAAAAGGGGGTGTGTAGGGACACACACACACACACCATCATGCTGTAACATCAGAAGCAAGCCACCCATGATAGAAGAACAGTGCCTGATGCTCCCGAAAAATCGCTGCCAATGGAGATCACGAACATACAGTAACAGAAGATAAGTAACTTTTAAGTGTATTTGTACTGATATAGACTATAGGCTGTTCATTGGATAGGCATTTTGCTTGTTATAGAGATCTGTCAGTCTTGTATTCCTAGGATTGTAATAGTTTTGTATGTACAGCATCTTTGTATAGTAAAAGCACAATTTATACACTGCAGAAATCTCAGCTTCCTTGCTTATACCACAGAGTAACCTTGCTAGATAGACGTAAGCAAAACATAGTGGTACAGGTTTTGCTCAAGAATATCCTTGTATTTAGCACCATCCATCTTTCCCTCAACTCTGACCAGTTTCCCAGTCCCGACTGCTGAAAAACATCCCCACAGCATGATGCTGTGGGGATGGTGTTCTTTGGGTGATGTGATGTGTTTGGTTTGCGCCGGACATAGCGTTTTCTTTGATGGCCAAAAAGTTCAATTTTAGTCTCATCAGACCAGAGCACCTTCCTCCATACATTTTGGGAGTCTTCCACATGCCTTTTCGCAAACTCAAAATGTGCCATTTTGTTTTTTGCTGAAAGTAATAGCTTTCTTCTGGCCACTATGCCATAAAGCCCAACTCTATGGAGCCTACGGCTTATTGTTGATGTTGCTCCTAGGGATCATCAAAGGTTTGGATATTTTTTTATAACCCAACCCTGACTTGTACTTCTCAACAACATTGTCCCTTACTTGTTTGGAGAGTTCCTTGGTCTTCATGGCAGTGTTTGGTTAGTGGTGCCTCTTGCTTAGGTGTGGCAGCCCCTGGGGCCTTTCAAAAGGTGTGTATATGTAATGACAGATCATGTGACACTTAGATTGCACACAGGTGGACATCATTTCACTAATTATGTGACTTCTGAAGGTAATTGGTTGCACCAGGGCTTTTTATTGGCTTCATAACAAAGGGGGTGAATACATATGCACATGTCATTTATCAGTTTTTTATTTCTGAAAAATAGTTTTATGTATATATTTTTCTAATTTTACTTTGTCAACTTAGACTATTGTGTTCTGATCCATCACATATAATTCAGATTAAAAAAAACATTGAACTAAAGACTGTAATGTAACAAAATAGGTAAAAAGCCAAGGGGGGTAAATACTTTTGCAAGGCACTGTGTGTAACTATGTAAAGCTGTTATTAATGAATTAATTCATAATAGCTGTGTTTCCTATGCTGTGATTGGCCCACAGCTATTACATGGTACCTGGGCCAATCACAGCACCCTTTACCATGTAATTAGCTGTAGCCAGTCACAGATTGCTAGTGATCACAGCTGTCATGAATATAACCCATTTATGACAGTTGAAAATCTTGCTGTTACAATGATCTTCAATCTTCAATTTAAATATTGAATATTAAATATATATACTTTTTTACATACTGTCACCAGTCAGTATCTCTGATCAGCGGCATGTCAGTCATATGATGATGCTGTACTGCACTGGTGACAGTATGGAGAAAAGAAATTTGGAAAAAAAACAACTATTATTTAATTTCTTCATTTAAAGAAAATTGCACAAAAAAATTACAACTTCAAAAAACATGTCATGTCTCTTACTAAATGTCTCAGACTGTCTACTTTCCAAAAATGGGTCATTTGGGTTGAATTTGTACAGTCCTGGCATTTATGGCCTTAAGAAATGAAATGTATCAGTACATCAGAATTGATCAATTTTCATATACTGTATTATATATATATATATATATATATATATATATATATATATATTTATATCATAGTTTATAGATGCTATAACTTTCACAGAAAACAATTAATTTACACTTATTGGGATTTTGTTTTACTAAAGACATGTAGCAGAATACATTTTGTCCTGAATTTATGAAGAAATTTGATTTTATTGGATATATCTTATGACAGAAAGTAGAAAAAAATAAATTTGTGGTCTTTTTTAATTTATATCCACAAAAAAAGCTCAGTGGTGATCAAATACCAACAAAGAAAAGAAAACTCTATTTGTGTGAAAAGAATGACAAAAATGTCATTTGCATTAAGTGTTGCATGACTGCGCAATTCCCAGGTAAAGTAGCACAATGCTGAATAGCAAAAAAAAAAAAAAAAAAAGAAAGTCAGAGACACTAATGATATCCTAACAGATATTTGTTGATTTGTTGCAGTGCCACTGGAGAAATTTCCTCTGACTTCCTGTCCCAATAGTTAGTGGAAAAGTGTTCCCAATGAGAACATAGATCCCACAGTGACTTCATCCCTTCCCCACTATGTCCAAAACTAAATAAAAGGCTTTGTCTGTCATTAGGTAAGGTAAAGGAAGTTTCTGGAGGAGAACGTCTGTTTTTTTTTAGCCAAAATCTGGTGACATTACACTGCTACTACAACTTTTGTTGCAATGCCACAGTTGATTAATACATTTAAAAGAGGCTGTTGATACCTGATAAATCTTCTGCCAAGGTTCGATTAACCTTGAAGTTCAAGATATTTTGTTAAGTGCCATGCTCGTTTGTGTGTACAATAAAAATGGAAGTAGGTGTAATTTTCATATAGTGAACAAAAGGCCTTGGCAGACTTCTATGTATAGAATTTATAAATGAAAACCAGTGTGCACTGCATTACAGCAGTGTTATGGCAGAGTATATACAGTGGCTGGAGAGATACACTTTAAGAAAAAAGTATTCACAATTAGGTGTACTGGAGTGCCTATTTATTCAGATGCAGGCAAATGCCCCATACACTCCATTTCCTACAACTCCCTGGGTTCCTGGACAAGCTCAGGGAGTTTTATTTCCTCAGCTTTCCTCCCTCCATCAGCAGGTCTGGCAAAGGTAGCTTGGTAAGTCATCTGCAGTCATGGGAGCGAGCCCCCACTGTCATAATCAACATGCGACAGCCATGCCAGAGCCTATTAGCCCACAGTTTCTCTGAACAACCCAGCTGATATGAAGGGCCTTACTCCAAGAGTACTCCAATTCCAGTGTGGTAGCCCTTAGTCTTTGGGTCTTGGATCCCTATAGCTGATCACCTGTGTTACCCGTAATCACAAATAGCTATTTGTGTTCTGAACTGTTCCACTGAAGTAGTGATTCTCTGTTGTTATAGAGTCATAAAGAGACTATTCATTGCAGCCACGTTACCCTGAGTCACAAAGACTTTGCTGTGCAGCTTTCATAATTTGTATAGTATTATTCTGCAGTGTTTGCATGCTCTTTGGCATCCTGAACCAGTTTTCCATGATTGCTTCTAATTTTGTAGTTGTTTAGTAAACTTCAAGTTACAGTTTAGCCCGTTTGTTCATTTGGCCGATAGCCTATTCTGTCAAGGAAACCTGTTTGTCAGTTTGCTTCCCCATTGCCAGCCTGTTAGACCACATGCTGGTTATTCCTCGGTACTTTAATTTAGTTTTGTATTTTGCGTAAAAACATGTAGGGAGGGAGGAAGTGGAGACGGATCTCCTATCACAAATTGGATTAGCAGCAAGGATGGGAAGTGTTATCATAATGGGGGATTTTAATTATCCAGACATAGACTGGGCGGAGGGAACCGCGCATTCATTTAAGGCTCACCAGTTCCTTAATGTCTTGCAGGACAATTTTATGGGTCAGATGGTAGACGCACCAACTAGAAATAAAACATTACTGGATCTACTGATTACCAACAATACAGACCTGATCACAATTGTGGAAACACGGGCCAATTTAGGTAACAGCGATCACAGGTCAATTAGTTTCAGTATAAATCACACAAATAGGAAACATGAAGGGAACACAAAGACACTGAATTTCAAAAGAGCCAACTTCCCTAAACTACAAACCTTGCTAAAAAGCATAAATTGGGATAAAATATTAGGAACAAAGAATACGGAGGAGAGATGGGTTTGCTTTAAGAGCATATTAAATAAGGGCATTAGCCAATGTATCCCATTGGGTAATAAATTTAAAAGAGCAAACAAAAATCCTGGATGGCTTAACTCCAATGTAAAAATGCATATAAAAGCAAAGGAGAAGGCCTTCAAAAAATACAAGGTTGAGGGATCATCCTCAGCATTCAGACTTTATAAAGAATGCAATAAGAAATGTAAGGGTGCAATTAGGACGGCTAAGATAGAACATGAAAGACACATAGCGGAGGAGAGCGAAAAAAATCCCAAGAAATTGTAAATGTAAACAGTAAAAAAGGGAGGACAGACCATATTGGCCCCATAAAGAATGAGGAAGGACATCTGGTTACAAAGGATGGGGAGATAGCAAAGGTATTGAATTTATTCTTCTCCTCAGTCTTCACGAGTGAATCGGGGGGCTTCAGTAACCAAAACTGCAGTGTTTATCCTCATGACACAACACAGGAAGCACCTACATGGTTAACAGAGGACGGAATTAAAATTAGACTTGAGAAACTTAACATTAATAAATCACCGGGACCAGATGGCTTGCATCCGAGGGTACTTAGGGAACTTAGTCAGGTGATTGCCAGACCGTTGTTCCTAATTTTTACAGACAGTCTATTGACTGGAATGGTACCAGCTGATTGGAGAAAAGCCAATGTAGCACCAATATTTAAAAAGGGCCCAAAAAACATCCCTGGGAATTACAGACCAGTTAGCCTAACATCAATAGTATGTAAACTCTTGGAGGGTATGATAAGGGACTATATACAAGATTTTAGTAATAAGAATGATATCATTAGCAGTAATCAGCATGGATTCATGAAGAATCGTTCTTGCCAAACCAATCTATTAACCTTCTATGAGGAGGTGAGTTGCCATCTAGATAAAGGAAGGCCCGTAGACGTGGTGTATCTGGATTTTGCAAAAGCATTTGACACAGTTCCCCATAAACGTTTACTGTACAAAATAAGGTACGTTGGCATGGACCATAGGGTGAGTACATGGATTGAAAACTGGTTAAAGGGCGTGTTCAGAGGGTGGTGATAAATGGGGAGTACTCAGAATGGTCAGGGGTGGGTAGTGGGGTTCCCCAGGGTTCTGTGCTGGGACCAATCCTATTTAATTTGTTCATAAACGACCTGGAGGATGGGATAAACAGTTCAATCTCTGTATTTGCAGACGATACTAAGCTAAGCAGGGCAATAACTTCTCCGCAGGATATGGAAATCTTGCAAAAAGACCTGAACAAATTAATGGGGTGGGCGACTACATGGCAAATGAGGTTCAATGTAGAAAAATGCAAAATAATGCATTTGGGTGGCAAAAATATGAATGCAATCTATACACTGGGGGGAGAACCTCTGGGGGAATCTAGGGTGGAAAAGGACCTGGGGGTCCTAGTAGATGATAGGCTCAGCAATGGCATGCAATGCCAAGCTGCTGCTAATAAAGCAAACAGAATATTGGCATGCATTAAAAGGGGGATCAACTCCAGAGATAAAACGATAATTCTCCCGCTCTACAAGACTCTGGTCCGGCCGCACCTGGAGTATGCTGTCCAGTTCTGGGCACCAGTCCTCAGGAGGGATGTACTGGAAATGGAGCGAGTACAAAGAAGGGCAACAAAGCTAATAAAGGGTCTGGAGGATCTTAGTTATGAGGAAAGGTTGCCAGCACTGAACTTATTCTCTCTGGAGAAGAGACGCTTGAGAGGGGATATGATTTCAATTTACAAATACTGTACTGGTGACCCCACAATAGAGATAAAACTTTTTCGCAGAAGAGAGTTTAATAAGACTCGTGGCCACTCATTACAATTAGAAGAAAAGAGGTTTAACCTTAAACTACGTAGAGGGTTCTTTACTGTAAGAGCGGCAAGGATGTGGAATTCCCTTCCACAGGCGGTGGTCTCAGCAGGGAGCATTGATTGCTTCAAGAAACTATTAGATAATCACCTGAAAGACCGCAACATACAGGGATATGTAATGTAATACTGACACATAATCACACACAAAGGTTGGAGTTGATGGACTTGCGTCTTTTTTCAACCTCACCTACTATGTATGTAACTATGTACAAGATAACACAAATATGAATTTTACTCTATTAGTTAACCTGCAATATATTAACAGCAAGCCATTGTAATGTCTAGGGTTCCTGTGAACCAATAATGGAACTATTGCCATGATATTCTAGATGCCCCCTATGTGGGCCATCTCTGTGGTATGAGATGGGTAGCTTTTGGAACATTGTATACACATGAAAGCACTGTTTGCCACTAAAATACCTAAAATATTTATACACTGTAGTGAAATAGTACCATTGAGCTGTAATCCATCACAGTGCACATTGTTAATCCATATCTTTAGCAGGCAACATTTGTATCTCTCTGAACAAAAACAGCATTTTCCTTCTATTGAGGAAGCGTATGAACTATGTGAAAAATGTTAAACTGCAACCAGGCTTCCTAGGAAAAAAATTCCTTAGAACAAGGGTCCTTAACCACCTCAATACAGGGCACTTACACCCCCTTCCTGCCCAGACCAATTTTCAGCTTTCAGCGCTCTCACACTTTGAAAGACAATTACTCAGTCATGCAACACTGTACCCATATGAAATTTGCATCCTTTTTTTCACACAAATAGAGCTTTCCCTTTGTGGTATTTAATCACTAGTGGGTTTTTTTGTTTTTTGTACTATAAATAAAAAAATTTTGTGAAAAAAATGCTTTTTTCTTTGTTTCTGTCATAACATTTTGCAAATTACTAATTTTTCTTCATAAATTTTGTCCAAAATGTATACTGCTACATATCTTTGGTAAAAATAACCCAAAAATAACCCAAATTAGTGTAAATTATTTGGTCTTTGTGAAAGTTATAGAGTCTACAAACTGTGATGCCAATCACTGAAAATTGATCACATCTGATCACATCTGATGTACTAAAGGCCTATCTCATTTCTTGAGACACTAACAAGTAGGGAAAGTACAAATACCCCCCAAATGACACCTTTTTAGAAAATAGACATTCCAAGGTATTAAGTAAGTAGCATGGTGAGTTTTTTTAAGTTGTCATTTTTTCCCACAATTCTTTGCAAAAGGAAGATTTTATTATTATTTTTTTTTTTTTTTACAAAATTATCATATTAACAGGTTATTTCTCTCACAGAGAATATGCATACAACATCTAATTTCTCAACCACCTATTACACTTTTGAAAGCCCTGGAGCACCAAGACAATGGAATTGCCCACAAAACGACCCCATTTTGGAAAGCAAACACCCCACTGTATAATCTATGAGGCATAATGAGTCTTTTGAATGGTTCATTTTTTTTCCAGAAGTTTTTGGAAAATGTGGAAAAAAATGAAAACGCTTTTTTTTAAACAAAGTTGTCCATTTATCAGATATTTCCAACACATAGCATGTACATAGCAAAGATGAAACCCCAAAATACATTCTGCTACTCATCCTGAGTATGGCGATACCACATGTGTGAGACTTTTACACAGCCTGGCCACATATAAAGGCCCAACATTGAAGTAGCACCTTCAGGTGTTCTACGAGCATAAATTACACATCTCATTTCTCAACCACCTATTACACTTTTGAAGGCCCTGGAGCACCAGGACAATGGAATTGCCCATAAAATTACCCCATTTTGGAAAGTAAACACCCCAACGTATAATCTATGTGGCATGATGAGTCTTTTGAATAGTTCATTTTTTCCAGAATTTTTAGGAAAATGTGGAAAAAAATGAAAACACTTTTTTTTACACAAAGTTGTCCATTTATCAGATATTTCCAACACATAGCATGTACATAGCAAAGATGACACCCAAAAGTACATTCTGCTACTCCTGAGTATGGCAATACTGCATGTGTCAGACTTTTACACAGCCTGTCCACATACAAAGGCCCAACATTGAAGTAGCACCTTCAGGCGTTCTACAAGCATAAATTACACATCTCATTTCTCAACCGCCTATTACATTTTTGAAGGCCCTGGAACACCAGGACAATGGAATTGCCCACAAAATGACCCCATTTTGGAAAGCAAACACCCCAACATATAATCTATGAGGCATAATGAGTCTTTTGAACGGTTCATTTTTTTCCAGAAGTTTTTGGAAAATGTGGGAAAAAAATGAAAACGCATTTTTTTTTTTTTACACAAAGTTGTCTATTTATCCGATATTTCCAACACATAGCATGTACATAGCAAAGGTGACACCCCAAACTACATTCTGCTACTCCTCCTGAGTATGGCGATACCTCATGTGTGAGCCTTTTACACAGCCTGGCCACATACAGAGGCCCAACATCCAAGTAGCACCATCAGGGGTTCTAGGAGCATAAATTACATATATAATTTCCTGGCAACCTATCATTTTTGAAGGCCCTTCATGTTTCTAACACATAGCATGTTCATACCAAGAATTACAATCCAAAATAAATTCTATTGCGGAAAGGGTAAAAAAAAAGCATTACCTGTGCTTTAAGTAGTGCCCACAGAGGAGAGCACTGGTCCAGGCAGCAGGCAGGGATGTGCTTAGCGACAGCAATAGTAATTTTCTAGGCAGCAGGCAGGAATATTGTCTATAGTCAGCACAAGGATATTGTCAGCACAGCACAGTCCATAGAAATTGTCCAGGCAGAGACAGCCAGCACAGCCATAATATTGGTCCTGGTACACTGTTACCTGCAGATACTCATTATTTGTACCGCTCTCCAGCCCTTCATAAACATACTACCTCTTGCTACAGCTAATTATTTGCATAGTCCAGGTAGCAGGCAGAGGTGTGGTCCGTTCATGGCAGGCAGAGGCATGATGGCAGTAAGTGAGCAGCAGGCTGAGGGCTGCAATCATGTAAGACCTGTGCACAGGGGCACAGGGGTAGAGGCTTCGACTCACCCAAATCTCTATGAAGCCTCGGGACTCCAGACCCTAATCCGGAAATTCCAAAACCCGGAGAAAACAAAAAAAAATATTTTCTCCATCCAGAAAAACAATTCTGGAGCCCCTCACAGACCCCTATGTACTACAGTAGCAGGGTAACAGATCAGTTCAAGCCAGAGGCAAAAGCATAGTCTGTAAAACAGGCCAGGATCAGTTCACGTGCAAGCAGTCCAAGCGGTTGGCAGAAGCATAGTTGAAAAAACAGGCCAGGGTCAGTTCACGTGGAAGCAGTCCAAACGATAGGCAGAGGCATAGTCACAAAACAGGCCAGCGTCACATAGTTACATAGTTACATAGTTACATAGTAGGTGAGGTTGAAAAAAAGACACAAGTCCATCAAGTCCAACCTATGTGTGTGATTATGTTCACGTGGAAGGCAGTGCCATGGTTATTTGGGGAAGCATGGAAAATAGTCAGCACAGATGATGAAAGCGGGGAATTGGTAAAAATATGGGCTAATATTTTAGGGACGTATGATAAAGTTGGAAGCTTTCACCAATGCAAAGGCCAGGTTGGAAGGGACACTGGGGACAATAGTAGATGGTATCTCTTCGAAATCCTCTTTTGCTGCACACGCAACATTTTTTTTGCCGTCTTCCGCCTGCTTCAGATGGTGGAATGTTGTATGGGAAGTGGCGCTCATGAAGTCGGCTAACAGCATTAGAGTGAAGGTCTTCTGGGGGGTCTTTGTTGATAGATGAGGGAGGTGACAACTTCTTCTATGAATTTTAGGAAGGGGGCGGGGTGGATGGGGTTGGTGGACCAATAGGCATGTCCTTCATTTTTTTTTTTGTAAGCCCCATGTTTATGGTGAGGCCCATAAACAATTTGAACTCCTCCAAATTCAGATCTCTTCACTCAAATGGACGGGCATATGATGATTGGGGGTTGTTGGCAATATACTGCTGGGCATATAAATTTGTCTGGTCCACGATGTATTGCAGCAAAGTGTCGGGCAAAAACAGATAAAAACAATCGATCGCTGTGAAATTTTGGGTGTTGGTCTGGCTGTGCTGTGAAAGGGAATAATTAGTGATCCCGAGTTGGAAGGAAGCCATGTTGGATGGGAAAGACCATCTGGCATGTATGTAGAGGCCCTGGCTCTTGGGGGACGTGACACTCCAGTAGTTAGGAGATTTGAATTTCCTTTGCTGGTACTCAGGGGTAATGTGGCAGCACTGGTACTGGGCATGGGCATTTGTTCCCGGGGCCTATCGCCGGCGGCAGCGCTGGTACTGGTCATTTGTTCCCGAGGCCTATCGTCGATGGCAGTGCAGGTACTGGGCCTGGGAATTTGTTCTTAGGGCCTATTGCTGGCAGCAGCGCTGGTACTGGGCCTGGGAATATAATCCTGGTTGCTGGTGGCTGCCTGGTTTCCAGAGTGCCGTGTCCTTTTAGGAGGGACCCATTCTTCCTTCCTTGCTCTCATCAGTCATGGAGAGGATCTGGAATGCCTCCTCACTAGTATATAATCTTTTGGACATGCTGATGGCTGTGTGACAAGTGACAGGTGATGGTCACTGATGGGCTGTGCGATGGGTGGCAGGTGATATTCACTGATAGGTTATGATGGTGTGACGGGTGATGGTCACTGATGAGTGACAGGCAATGGTCACTGATGGGAGACGGGCCACGGACGGTGACGGGTGATGGTCACAGATTGGTGACAGGCCACGGTCACTGATGGGAGATGGATGCACCGCTGACGGTCACTGATGGTGATGGGTGACAGGGCACGTTCACTGATGGGTGACGGGTGATGGGTGACAGGGCACGTTCACTGATGTGTAACAGGTGCACCGCTGACTGTCACTGATGGGTGACCGATGGCTGTTCACCCCCTCAGTTGCAAGGGGTGTCTCCGTGACACGCTGCCACCGACACGCCGCCACCGACACGCTGCCACCGAAGGTACAGGGCTGTGCGCACACGATCACACGCATGCCCTGTTTAAATGGACGGACGTCATATGACGCCCGCCCAGAACGAGAGTCGTGCCGCCTGGCCATCATATGACGGCTGGTGGGTGGCAAGTGGTTAAACTTTTTAAACAAAGGACCAGTTCACTGTCTATCAGATTATTCTGGAGTTGGGCTGTGATCAGAGGAACTAAAACAATGTCAGTGGTCAATGGGAGTACAAAACTCCCTTTCCTTAGTGGTCAATTGTAGTACAAAATGCCCCTATGTTGGTCAAATGGAGTACAAAATGCCCCTGTGTTGGTTGGTTGTTGGAGTAATGAATGTCCCTGTGTCAGGGGGAATAGTAAAACCACAACCAAGCTTTGGTACTGGGGAGTTAAAGCCACCCCCCCAGCTATGGTGTTAGTAAAAAACTTCCTCCCAGTATTGGTGTCAGCAGGCATAGTAAAAGCCCCCACAACCTGGGTTGCAGTGGGAATAGCAAATTCCCCAAGCATTGGTTTGACAGGGTGTGATGGGAGTCACTTTGGGTGTGGGGCTCGTGGAACCCAGCTTACCTTAGAAAGCTCTGGAAACCCATTTCCCAGCTGCCCCCGGCCCCTCTTATGTGTAAGTCAGCCTGTGTCAATTAGGGGCACAGGGTTACCGAGAACTCCAATAGGGTATGTCCTTGTCACAAACCATGAATCAGACTGAGACAGAAGTACAGTTAAATCACACTTGTTTAATAATAATGCCCCATACACACGGTCGGATTTTCCGATGGAAAATGTCCGATCGGAGCGTGTTGTCGGAAATTCCGACCGTGTGTGGGCTCCATCGGACATTTTCCATTGGATTTTCCGACACACAAAGTTGGAGAGCAGGAGATAAAATTTTCCGACAACAAAATCCGATCGCGTCAATTCCGACCGTGTGTGGCCTATTCTGACGCACAAAGTGCCACACATGCTCAGAAGAAATTCCGGCACGGAACAGCTCGTTCTGGTAAACTTAGCATTCGCAATGGATACAGCACTTTCGTCACGCTGCAATGTTACAAATGGTTTAATACAGCGCACTCTCTTGTTCTTTATAATGTGACAAGAATATATTAGTTTTGCTGCTCATATTCACACACACTTCTCACAAACTTATTTTGTTACTATTTATCTGGATTCTCTCAATATATTTTGATTTCTCACATCTGACAACATATTTTTGTTTATTTTTTATATTTTTTTGGATTCAATGTAGATTCTTTTTTTGTGTTTGGATTTTTTTTAAGGGTTTTTTTTTTTGGGGGGGATTTTGATTTGTACTCCTGAAAATGTTTGTGTGTGTTTTTTGTGACAAGTTCCCACAACACTATTGATATGTTGTTCTATTTAATGTGTAGGAGATTGTTTGGTGTTGGTGTCCCTTGTTAATTTCACATTTTCTGTTAGAAATGTACCTGAATCGTCACCAACAAACTGTCCTTTTTGGATGAAAACACACACAGGAGAGTAGAATTTCCATAAAAATTTTTTATTAAGGGCTCACAACTAAACAAAGAGGGAGGCAACGCTGGAGAAACAGCAGACGTGGGTGAAGCCTGGGACCCCCAGGGCTGACATCAACTAGTTTGAAGCAAAATTGCTGGCCTGAGGAGTCCTTATCTAAGGGAATGCAGTCTGGTCCAGAAGTGCCAGAGATCCGGAAAGCAGCAGATGACATCTGTGTCCCCAGGCTGTGGTCATACGAGAGACTGCATCTTTTGTCAGACCAGACTGAACCCAGGGTCATCACTCTCTTGTCTTCCTTCCACGCTTCCTTCCACTCGGTGGCTCTGGTGGTGGAGTTGTGGCAGCAGGAGGAGGAGGAGGAGGAGGAGGATGGTCCAACTCAACCACGTCGGTCTTGGGTGTTAGTTCCCCACTCACCCCCTTACGTAGGACTTTATAAAGCAGGTCCTCACAGAGCCTGCGTTGACCCTCCTGCATGCCCAGCAGTTTGGTGGCAGCCATGCAGGAAAAGGTCTCTTCAGGAGTGGGTAAGGCTCATAGGGACGCAGAAGCCTCCTGGATCAGCCTGAATGCTGAATCCTGCATGGGACTCGGAGTCGTCTTCCTGGCTCTTTTATATGGAAGGCGGAGGGGAGGAACCTGAGACTCAGTCAGGCTGCGACTGGCCCCTGGCTTCTCCTGGCTGACACTTAGCCCCGCCTCCCCCTGGCTGCCACTAATCCCCGCCTCCTCCTGACTGCCACATTCCACAACCTCCTCCTGGCTGAGGTCTTCCTGTGTATGAAAAAGGGACATAGTTTTAGTTTTTTAGTCATCAATCACACACAATTTTCACCTCCTGACTGTTGCAAATTGAATGTTAACAAATATAACAGACTATCCTTCTAAGCCCAGCATTTTTCATTCTTGTCCCAATTTTGGGTGCCCACTACTGTCTATTGATATGTAAAACACTTTCAAGCAGCAATTAGTGATCAATAATAACATCTAGTAAACATCATTTACTGATTGACCAGAAATCTGTAGAAGAATGCTATACCTGACTCCAGCTGGGCTCCTCCATTTCTTCCTGGCTGGAAGGCCCAGGTTGGACATCAGAATCCTCAGCTGGGGTGGAAGGAAGAGTGGAAGGAAAAACTCCACTGTAATCATAAAGTGATAAGTGTAAAGGCTAGCTAGAGGCTAGCCTGTATTTGTGGGAGGAGTCTGAGAGGGCTATTTAAGCCTCCTCCTCTGACAGGCCAGGGCTCGTCGGCGTTTCTGGGTTCAGAAGGGGGTGGGGCTTGCACATCACTTCCGGGTCCTTGCCAAGACCACGGCCGGCTGCAACATGGTGGTGCCTCTCTCGGTGCTCCACCGGGGAGTTTGCCTGCCTGCCTGCCCACCCACCTGGAGTCCCCTCGGCACCCACATTCACATGTCCCTGCTTCTCCCAGTGTTGGGGGGGGGGGGTGCTCGGCCGCCGCCCGCCGCCGCCGACTCCTCTCTCCATGGAAAGCCAGCTCCTTGAAGGAGCCGCCCGCCCGCTTCTCCGGGTGTTCAGGGGGAGGGATGTTCAGCCAGCCGCCTGCTTCTCTCATACGAGGGAGCCGCCCGCCCGCTTCTCCCGGCGCTCATGCCGGGGGGAGGGGGGGCCGTCCATTACTTCAGCCGCTTCTCCCTTCGTATGCCTGC
The DNA here is from genome assembly GCA_037952925.1 of Lithobates clamitans. Classification (NCBI taxonomy): domain Eukaryota; kingdom Metazoa; phylum Chordata; class Amphibia; order Anura; family Ranidae; genus Lithobates; species Lithobates clamitans. Next base: position 3,596,678 of record JBBGZY010000744.1, read on the forward strand.
CGGAGGTGCGGGGGCCGCCCGCTTCTCCCGGCGCTCATGTCGGGGGGAGGGGGGGCCGTCCATTACTTCAGCCGCTTCTCCCTTCGTATGCCTGCCAGAGGTGCGGGGGCCGCCCGCTTCTCCCGGCGCTCATGCCGGGGGGAGGGGGGGCCATCCACCCGCCTTCCCCTCGGCTTCCTCTGATAAGAGTCCTCCCCGGCCGCTTTTCCCGGCGCTCATGCGGGGGGAGGGGGGGGGGCGTCTGTCTTGCCCCTCAACCACCGCCCGCGTCTCCCATTTTTTATCCTAGTGTGCCTGCTAGAGCTGTGGGGGCCGCCCGATTCTCCCGGCGCTCATGCCAGGGGGAGCACATCCATCCATCATCCACCCACCCTCTTTCCCCATGGCTCCATCTGGTCAGGGTTCTGCCCGCCCACTTCTCCTGGCTCCCATGCGGGGGGGCATCCATCCATCCATCACCGTAGCTGGGTGCAGTCCCGCATAGTGGGGGAGCCGCCCACTTCTCCCTTTCATCCCTCTGTTCCTGATAGCGTTGTGGGGGCCGCCCGCCGGGGGGGAGGGGGGCTGTCTGTCCGTTCATCCATCCTCCTACCACCCACTTTCCCCACAGCTCCATCTGTCCAGGGTGCTGGCCTCCTGCTTCTCCCAGGTCCCCTGCGGGGGGGGGGGGAGTCGTCGGTCCATATATACATCTATCCTCCACCCACCCACTTGCCGCTCACCCGTCAGTTCACCTCCCTGGTACCACGCCGTGCATCATAGAGGGGACGCCCGCACGTCTCCCAGTTCTCATGGGGGAGCTCACCCGACTGCTCACCTCCCGGTATTCACATGGGGCTTCATGTGGGGGGGGGATCCCCGCATGCCTCCCAGGCATCCACCGCTTCAGTTAAGTGTTCATATCGTGGCATTTCGGCCCCAGGATTTCTGTCATAGCGTTTCGGCACAGGTTTTTCTGATTAGGCGTTTAGTCTCAGCGTTTGTTTTCTGTCAGCATTTTTTCTGTCATAGCGTTTCTGTCCGAGCATTTCTGTTGTAGCGTTCTGCCCCAGCATTTCTGTCGTAGCGTTCAGCATTTCTGTCGTAGCGTTCTGCCCCAGCATTTCTGTCGTAGCGTTCAGCATTTCTGTCGTAGCGTTCTGCCCAGCATTTCTGTCGTAGCGTTCTGCCCAGCATTTCTGTCGTAGCGTTCTGCCCAGCATTTCTGTCGTAGCGTTCTGCCCAGCATTTCTGTCGTAGCGTTCTGCCCAGCATTTCTGTCGTAGCGTTCTGCCCAGCATTTCTGTCGCAGCGTTCTGCCCAGCATTTCTGTCGCAGCGTTCTGCCCAGCATTTCTGTCGTAGCGTTCTGCCCAGCATTTCTGTCGTAGCGTTCTGCCCAGCATTTCTGTCGTAGCGTTCTGCCCAGCATTTCTGTCGTAGCGTTCTGCCCAGCATTTCTGTCGTAGCGTTCTGCCCAGCATTTCTGTCGTAGCGTTCTGCCCAGCATTTCTGTCGTAGCGTTCTGCCCAGCATTTCTGTCGTAGCGTTCTGCCCAGCATTTCTGTCGTAGCGTTCTGCCCAGCATTTCTGTCGTAGCGTTCTGCCCAGCATTTCTGTCGTAGCGTTCTGCCCAGCATTTCTGTCGTAGCGTTCTGCCCAGCATTTCTGTCGTAGCGTTCTGCCCAGCATTTCTGTCGTAGCGTTCTGCCCAGCATTTCTGTCGTAGCGTTCTGCCCAGCATTTCTGTCGTAGCGTTCTGCCCAGCATTTCTGTCGTAGCCTTCTGCCCCAGGATTTCTGTCATAGCGTGTCTGCCCCAGGATTGCTGTCATAGCGTGTCTGCCCCAGGATTGCTGTCATAGCGTCTCTGCCCCAGGATTGCTGTCATAGCGTCTCTGCCCCAGGATTGCTGTCATAGCGTCTCTGCCCCAGGATTGCTGTCATAGCGTCTCTGCCCCAGGATTGCTGTCATAGCGTCTCTGCCCCAGGATTGCTGTCATAGCGTCTCTGCCCCAGGATTGCTGTCATAGCGTCTCTGCCCCAGGATTGCTGTCATAGCGTCTCTGCCCCAGGATTGCTGTCATAGCGTTTTTATTTATTCGGTCATGGCGTTTTCTGTCAGTGTTCTGCCCCAGCTTTTCTGGCTCGGCGTTCAGTCTCAACTTTTTATGTCTGCATTTCTGTCATAGCGTTTCTGGCCCAGGATTCTGTCTTTGCATTTCTGCCATCAGTATTTCAGTCTCAGCGTTTCTATCAGTGTGTTTCTGTCATGGCATTTCTGCCTCAACGTTTCTGCCCCAGGATTTCTGTCATCGCATTTCTGCCTCAGCGTTCTGTTAGAGCGTTTCTGCCTCAGGATTTTCGGTCATGGCATTTCTGCCCCAAGGTTTTCTGTCATGGCATTTCTGCCCCAAGGTTTTCTGTCATGGCATTTCTGCCCCAAGGTTTTCTGTCATGGCATTTCTGCCCCAAGGTTTTCTGTCATGGCATTTCTGCCCCAAGGTTTTCTGTCATGGCATTTCTGCCCCAAGGTTTTCTGTCATGGCATTTCTGCCCCAAGGTTTTCTGTCATGGCATTTCTGCCCCAAGGTTTTCTGTCATGGCATTTCTGCCCAAGGTTTTCTGTCATGGCATTTCTGCCCCAAGGTTTTCTGTCATGGCATTTCTGCCCCAAGGTTTTCTGTCATGGCATTTCTGCCCCAAGGTTTTCTGTCATGGCATTTCTGCCCCAAGGTTTTCTGTCATGGCATTTCTGCCCCAAGGTTTTCTGTCATGGCATTTCTGCCCCAAGGTTTTCTGTCATGGCATTTCTGCCCCAAGGTTTTCTGTCATGGCATTTCTGCCCCAAGGTTTTCTGTCATGGCATTTCTGCCCCAAGGTTTTCTGCCATGGCATTTCTGCCCCAAGGTTTTCTGTCATGGCATTTCTGCCCCAGAGTTTCTGTCATGGCATTTCTGCCTCAGCGTTTGTCATTACATTTCTGTCATAATGTTTCTGCCTCAGTGTTCAGTCTCAGCATTTCTGCCATAGCATTTCAGCCTCAGCATTTCTCAGAGGGGCATTGTTGTTCAGTCACGGCATGTACTCCAGTAGCTGTTTTCATCTTCGTTGTTTGTCATGTCTCATCGTTGTTTGTGCATGTTCGTACCTGGGTCAGTTAGCTAGGGCTCACATGTCAGGATCTGTCACGTCTACAGATCCATACGGGCTGAGGTTTCGTTTGTTAATGATTGCTGACCACAATCTTCTCGCCCGTATACCATACGTCATACGATGCACGTTCATTCATCACACCTGTACGATTACCCACCACGGTCTGTGGGTACACCAGCCCTGAGTTTTTAGTTAATTACCTGCTTCTGCGCGGTAGGTCACTCGGGCTCACTCACTACTTACATGGGGGGGGTCCGTCATCAGGTTCATTCACGCGCAGTGGTCTTGTCAATTCTCATATTTCCATTCTTAGGTAGGCACAGAGGGGCGTTGTTCTCATGTCATGTCTGTCATTTCTCTTGTTCGTATTCTCAGGTTGGGCTGTATTGGCATCCATCATCCCCTTGTTGGTCCTTAAGTGGTAGGTTTGGGCAAACGTCGCCATGATTCGGGATTCCACTCTCGGCTCTGATCTCTTGTCCAGGATGTGGTCCGGAAGACTGCTCAGGGACGTTAGTCCAGTCATCTTTTCCGTTCCCAGCCGGTTCCAGGTAGGGGGGCTTCAGTCACTTTGGGTATGACTGTTTCGTGCCATGGGACTCATTTCCCCGGGGTGGAGTCTGGCCCTCCTTCCTCGGTTCATGATTCAGACTCGGTTGTCAGGTCAAAGACTGAACCACGACCGGATCAAATCCGGTGGGACCAGTATTCTGTGTCTGGCTTGATTTTGCCATGTTGACAATGCTTATTGCCATAGTGCATGGGCCTCATCCAATCACTCCATCACATACTTCAGGTATTTAGCATTTTGAACTCCTGCCAGTTGTCTTTTGGCACTCACCCTTGCACTTTCCCATACCAGCATGGGTTAGTCAGGGCTTGGGGGGGGGGGGTTCACTGAGCACTTCTCTGGTGTCCGGTTGAAGTTTCGGTCTTCTCGGATATCATTTTGCAGGGGCTTCTCGGGACAGCCATTGCTCCCTTTCCTCCACGTATCCTCTCATTCACAAGAGGTTCATTCTCATGTTTGGGTCGTCTCAGGCTTCAGGCTCCATCTAATCGTTCACGGGACGTTTAGTTGGGTTCTGGGTAGCTTAACAGGTTCTATAGGGGATTTTGTCTCATCACCAAGTCAGGAGTCGGGGGAAGTTTCTCCTGTCATAGTGGATACTTATCGATATATACTGTTGCCATCCGGGCACGCGCTTCTCCACTTGATGGATTGTCACCTTCCCTTCTTCACCTAAATTTGTGTCTTTTTGCCCTCTTTTCAGGCATACTGACCATTCAGGCCAAGGCACACCTCAGGCCTTGGTGCTTAGGAGTATCACTTTCTCACTCGAAGACTCTGACTACAAGTGTAAAGGCTAGCTAGAGGCTAGCCTGTATTTGTGGGAGGAGTCTGAGAGGGCTATTTAAGCCTCCTCCTCTGACAGGCCAGGGCTCGTCGGCGTTTCTGGGTTCCCACCCACCCGTTTCCCCCAATTTTCATGCATACTCATAATACTTTTCTTACATTCAGGGTATGCCCTCTTTTCAGGCATACTGACCATTCAGGCCAAGGCACACCTCAGGCCTTGGTGCTTAGGAGTATCACTTTCTCACTCGAAGACTCTGACTACAAGTGAAATAAATAAACAAATAAACCAAAATGTGTAATGAGTGATATTAAAGACTACAATCGTCCTTATTAGTGAAAAATCTTCCAATACAGCAATTGTGCAGTGAAAAGTTCCAAAAGGAATATTTATATAGTATAATAGTGCTTCAGAGAAAAGTTCCAGTTGCTGAATCAAAGTGCCCAAATCATGCCTTGAAGTGCCTTGGTGACCCCCAATGTGGTTGCGCTCACCTTAGAGCGTGTGACACAGTGTTCAGCTGCGTCAATACACGCTATGGAGCCACCCCTGGGCTCAATGATTGATACCAGATGATTCTCCAAGCAGACTCTCTATGGAGTTTTGCATGTGATATATATACAGTATATCATTTATAGTGCACGTTTTTTTTATTCAAGTATTAATATTTTGCTGTATTCATTTATTTATTTATTTATTTATATATGCAAAGGTGTTTTCAGATCCATATTGATTTATTTATTTTATTTATTTACTTATGCAAATATGATTTCCGATACGCACTATTTGCACATTACACTTTGGGATTTATTGTACATGGCACCTTACTGCACTTTTTTGACATATTTATTTATTTAAATATGCAGAGTTGATCTTAGATCCATATTATCTGCACATTGCACTTTATATCTATTTATGTGACTCTACTAGGGTGTGCGGATACTTAGATTTAATCCTAAGCGCAACGCAATTTTTTGTTTATGTATCATGGCGAAAGTGGTCAGGAGTCTGCACCGGAATTTCGGGGTACGACGATAGAAAGATCAGCTCAGGAACAAGTGGTCGGACCTCAAATTACGAGAACATGAGCAGTACAGAAAGATCTGGAGAGTGCTGCAAAAAAGTAAGTAGTTGTGCTGTGTTCCTATTCTTTATGTTTATTACGTTCGTGCTGCTCCATGTGCTTTTAGGAACTGTTGTACAGTTTAAAATGGCAACTTTCATGTTCATGGGCACATTATTCGTTCGGATCACACATTTTGCTTTCGGACTCTAAAATACCATTGTTTAGGCCATATGCATTTGGCCACCATTTTGACGCCCTATACTTGTCTTAAAAGAATTCGGTTGTCTAGATGGCTTTGTTACTAGAATTAAATGCAAACTAGATTCTGTGTAAGGAGAGGACACTGAGCAGCTGTTTTCACATCTGGACACTGGAGCACTAGTGTGGGACACAAGAACACCCTTTTTATTAGGGGGCCACACAGGTGCTCCAGTGTATATTATAGGGGGGGGCTACATCTGTGAAGCTTGTACTAAACAGGTAAAGCATTGCAGCTTGACAAAGGGCAATAAAAAAAAGACATCTTGGAACTCGGCTAAAATTGACAATTGTACCCCACTTCCAAGCAATGTTTCCTATTTCTAGTTCTGCCATCAAATATCTGTGTGCTAATTATACCATTTTTGTTTTACATAGGGGATAAAAGACTCAGAGGACACCCCTCATCCGAGGAGACCAGAGCCCCCCCCCTCTGGAAGAAGGGGAAATCCCCCCAACACAAGCTGAGCAGGAGGAAGAAGACGTGGTGGAACTAGTCACCACAACAGGTGAGTGTCTGTGACCACAGGCTCAGATAAGAGATGGATGGCGGCATTTTTTTTAGACCTAATTTATTTTGGGGTTCCTCTCTTTTTAGGTGATCGTGAGGTTGTGGATCCAGATCCTTTCACATCCGAAAGTGCCCAGATCCTGATCGGGGAGATCATGGGGTGTAATTTACAATTGGAAATCATCAAGAAAAACAATGATGTTATTCCAAAAAATAAAAACATCATTGATGGTTTGGGGCGAGTTTAAAGCCCCTCCAAATCACTTTCTTCTTTTGTGTGCTACAGTGTGCTAAATGTTCTGGTGATTTTTCCCAAAGCCAAATTTGAAGGATGCACACAGTGTGCCAACATGTGCTATCTGCCATCACGGGAGATTAAAGGACGCGTTTTGGGGGTACAACCCCTTCCTCAATAATAAAGTAGCGGTGAGGAAGGGCTTGCTCCCCCAAAACACGTCCCTTGATCCCCCGTGATGGGAGATAGCACATGTTGACATTGTTAAATTCGTGTGCATCTTCCAAATTTGGCTTTTCCAGGGGTGATTTCACCCCATCTGAACGCAATATCAAACACAGTTCCTAAATACTCATGTCTGATATTGCCTTCAAATTCGACCAAATGTGACGTTTGTAAGTTCAAGATTTGTGTCTTTTTTGTTGGTTTTACACAGGCCTGTTTTATCTAAAATGGAAATTTTGAGTTTTGATAATGCCCCCCCAAAAATTGTTATACAACAAACAGGTTGGTTTGTTTGAAAAACCTTTGGTAAATGCACATGTGATTGTGCAGGTATTAAAAAAGATTGTTAATCAAGAATGTTTTATGATTATTGTCTCAACGCTACAACACTTTTGGGGTGATGTCATTGTTGTTTTGTGAGAAAATGGGGGTTATTTACTAAGGGCAAATCCTCTTGGCACTACAAGTGCAGTTTCAGTGCAGTTGCAACTGCACTTGTAGTGAAATGTGTTTTTGCATTTTAGTAAATAACAGCCAACAGTGCTTTGTATAATAAGGTTACACAATCACAACATTTTCAGGACTCAACACATTTCTGTCAGGGTCAGCTAAAACAAACACAAGCAGTAAATGTCCACAAAGAATTTCTTTTTTTGTTTTATTATAAAAAGGCTTCACAGATTTGCTGGCATATTGATAGCCCTCCTACCCGCAAAGAACTCCAGGTAGCGTAATTGTACATCACGGGCACTCAGGGAGGGCAAGCCAGGACGGCCGATTTCAAGCGCCGTCAGTGTGGTTTGATGTATCATTCCGGCCTCAGGCCCAACTGAGCCAGCATAGTTGGCCGAATGTTTTCTTAAAAACTTATGGAGAACACAGCACGCAAGTATAATATGGTTCAGTTTATACTTCGCCATATGGATGGGTGTCATAAATAGGCGGAACCGGCTGGCCAGGATTCCAAATGTGTTCTCCACCACTCTTCGGGCTCTGGCCAGCTGGTAATTAAAAACCCTCTGTTCCGGGGTGAGGGTCCTCATTGGGAATGACCGCATCAGGTGGTCCACCAGTGCAAATGCTTCATCAGCAACGAACACAAATGGTCATCCTTCAACATTGTCCTCTGGAGCTGGCAAGTCCAAGCTGCCATTCTGGAGACACCTGTAAAACTCAGTCTGGGTGATGACTCCACCATCGGACATCCGGCCATTCTTCCCCACGTCCACATACAGGAAGTCGTAATTAGCCGACACCACCGCCAACATCACAATACTATTGAACCCCTTGTAATTATAATAGTACGACCCCGAGTTGGGTGGTGGGACGATGTGGACGTGTTTCCCATCAATTGCCCCTCCGCAGTTAGGAAAGTCCCACCGCTGGGCAAAGTGGGAGGCCACAGTCTGCCATTCCTGTGGCGTTGAAGGAAACTGTTGAGGAAAAAACAATAAACATTACTATTTTTTCTCAAAAACATGGCAAGCAGATTATACACAAACATTATGGGGCAACCTCCAGCTAGCATTTATTAAGGGGAATTTAACAACGCCAAAGTATAAGGTACACCTATCATATTCCCCCTCTCATGGGCCATTTGTAACATTATAGGGGGTGTGTGGAAATCTTGGACAGGTAACCCTCTTCACTTCATTGAAAGATGAATGCCTAAATAATGGGTAATACTTGGAACAGCCCCTCCTTAGTTACACTATTGGCAGACCACTGGACAGGTAAGAAGTGTCATAATACAAAGATATAAATACACACTGTACACATTTGAGGACATTTGAACATTCTGCTATTACCTATCAAGAAAATAATAGGATCCAAAAACTTTAAACAGTACCATTTGAAAGTATACAGGCAGGCCCTTGCACTACATGCTTTGGGGAATTCATCCATACATCTGACCACAAAAGAGATGGTTATAGTGTGTATGGGTTTGGAAAAGTCAGCAGATAGATGATTGAGGATAGATAAAGAATTGGGATCAGCTGACTTAGCAGTTGGGGGTTGGGAGGGTTACTAAAAATTATTTGGGGACAACACCAAAAAAAAGCCTCTGGCACTCTGCCTGAATTTAAAGCAAAAATAACATTTCTAAATATTTTAGGGGGTGTTTGGGGTAAAGCACTACTATGGAGCAGAAAAAATACATTGTTAAGTGACTACATGAAATGAATATAGGGCCAGGAGACACCATGCTGGGGAGGTTATTGAAGGGCAAATATGTATGAAGGACCTAAAATAATAATTACATAAAAATCCAGCATGCATGAGAACAAAGGGGACATTCACAGCATATTCCAATCATGGTAGTTGGGGAATGAGGAAAGAAATTCAATATATTAGCAAACATTCAATACAATAAAATGTGATATTAAAGGAGAAAAATCTTACCTTTATATACTCCTTCTGCAGGACCTGGATGATGGCAGAACAGGTCTCTGGGATAATGATCCCCAGAGCCTGGGGGGAGATGCCTGTCGAGAACTTCAAGTCCTGCAGGCTTCTCCCTGTCACCAAGTACCGCAGGGTAGCGACGAGCCTCTGCTCCGGAGTGATGGCTTGCCTCATGCAGGTATCCTGCCTGCTGATATAGGGGGTCAGCGAAGCCAACAAACGGTGAAACACGGGGTCCGTCATCCTAAGAAAGTTCCTGAAATCATCGGATTATTCTCACGGATCTCGCGGAGCAAAGGCATATGATTGAACTGGTCACGCTGAAGCAACCAATTCTTGGTCCATGAACTCCTCCCCACCCTGTTCATGGACTGGACTTGTGTCAAGGTCAGGACCCCAACACCAAGCCCCCGCACAGCACGAACTCTACGAGGAGTACGCATACGCAACATGGCTAGAAAACGGTCGGCTGCTCAGAACGAAGTAACAGAACACACTGAAGAACAGCAAGGCCTGTGAAGAGCGACCTGAAAAACAGCAACGAGCGGACAAGATCGCACAGAAAACTCCAATACGAACTGACTGTACGCACTGAAGAGCAGATACAAACCCACAAGCACAAACTGAACAGCAGAAAACGATCTGAAAGCCACAAGTCTGAAAAAGCGCGAATCGTCTCTCACCAAACTTTTACTAACACGATATTAGCAAAAGGAGCCCAAAGGGTGCCGCGCTTGGTTCTGAACTGGCCTTTTCTAGTCTCGTCGTACGTGGTGTACGTGACCGCGTGGTTGGCGATCAGAAATTCAGACAACTTTGTGCGACCGTGTGTAGACAAAACAAGTTTGAGCCAACATCCGTCGGAAAAAATCCTAGGATTTTGTTGTCGGAATGTTCGAACAAAGTTCGACCGTGTGTACGCCCTATAATAAAAAAAAGGTAAGCAGTAAACATAGTCAAAACATAGCCAGAGTTCAGGAACCGGAACGGATAGTCAGACCAGCCAAAACATCAGGAAGCCAGAGAACAGCATAGTAGAACAGCAAGCAGGGTCTGGAGCCAGAAGGACTGTCAGCGAAGCAAATCTTTAACAGGAACACAGGAGAGCGTCTCTAGAGATGTGACCAAGGCGAAGGCAGAGATCATCTGTACTGGACGGCAGGACTGACGAGCAGGATATCATCAACAGGTGAGTCAGTGTGGAGAGATAGGAGCTGGTAATTAGCCGACAGCTGAGCGGCCAGCCTAGAGAAGGAAGGGCTGAGCCCAGCCCTGACAGTACCCCCTCCTCAATGACCCCTCCCCCTCGGAGAACCACCAGGCTTGAGGGGAAAAGTCTATGGAAATCACGGAGAAGGACAGGGGCGTGTCCGAGGATGAGACCCAAGAGCGTTCCTCCAGACCGTACCCTTTCCAATGCACCAGGTACTGTATGCGCCCACGGAACCTACGGGAGTCAACAATAGACTGTACTTCATACTCCTCATGGTTCTCAACCTGTACAGGGTGAGGACGAGGCACTGAGGTGGTAAAACAGTTGCAGACCAAAGGATTTAATAGGAGACATGAAATACATTTGAGATACGCATATTAGAAGGAAGGTCTAATGCGTAAGCCACTGAGTTAATCCTACGAAGAATACGTAAAGGCCCAATATACCGAGGTGCAAACTTCAGTGAGGCAACACGAAGTCGGAGGTTGCGAGATGACAGCCAGACCCTGTCCCCAACCTGGTAGGAAGGCACAGGCATCTGCGGTCAACATGGAGTCTGTACCTATCATTAGCATGTAGCAAAGCCTCCTGGACTTGTGCCCAAGCGGAACGAAGACCATGGAAATGCTCCTCTAATGCAGGAATACTCTGCGGAACAAATGAGTCAGGCAACATGGAAGGTTGGAAACAATAGTTTGCCATAAACGGGGACAATCGGAAAGCAGAATTCAAGGCACTATTGTGAGCGAACTCCGCCCATGGTAAGAGGTCTGACCAGTTGTTATGATGGTCAGAAATATAGCAATGTAGGAAGGACTGATTGGCTCGTTCTGCGGCCCCATTAGAGTGCGGGTGATACGCAGAGGAGAAAGCAAGCTGAATTCCCAACTGTGCACAAAAGGCTCGCCAGAACCAGGACACAAACTGACTACCCCTGTCCGAGACAATCACTTTGGGTAGCCCATGTAAGCGAAAGATCTTCTGAGCAAAAATGGAAGGCAGTAACTTAGAAGTGGGCAGCTTCTTAAGTGGAATACAATAAGACATTTTCGGATAACTGTGTTGCCCTGGAAGTTGGGTAACTCCACAATGAAATCCATAGAGAGGTGGGTCCATGGCCTCTCTCCATTGGGTATGGGTTGTAGGAAGCCCACTGGAAGGTGTCGTGGAGTCTTACTCTGAGCACACACGGAACAGGCAGCTGCAAAGGCGGTTACATCACCACGTAGACTAGGCCACCAGAATTGTTGGAAAATGTCCCAAAAGAGTTGTTTCCTCCCAGGGTGGCCAGCAGCCTTGGGAGAATGGTAAGGCTGGAGCATGGCAGTACGGAGACTCTCTGGGACAAAGCAGCGGGCACAAAGTTTCTCAGGAGTTGCATGGACCTGAGCAACAAGAATTTTGTCACCCAAAGGGGAAGTGAGACTGGTGCGAACCGTAGCCAGAATAAGATCAGGAGGAATCACAGGAACCGACTCCATCTTGGAATTGGAGGAAAATTGTGGTGACAAAGCGTCAGCTCTTACATTCTTAGTTCCGGGTAAGAAAGAGACAATGTAATTGAAACTAGACAAGAAAAGAGCCCATCGCGCCCTTCTGGGAGAGAGGCGTTTAGCCTCAGACAAGAATAGGAGATTCTTATGGTCAGTAAGAATGAGAACCTGCACAGTGGTACCTTCGAGGAGATGTCTCCATTCCTTCAGGGCTAAAATGATTGCTAACAGCTCTCTGTCACCAATCTCGTAATTGCACTCCGCAGGTGACAATTTCTTGAAAAAGTACCACAAGGATGCATAGCGCTCTCAGAGGTAGGACGTTGAGACAGAAGGGTGCCAACTTCAGTCTCAGAAGCATCAACCTCAAGGATAAAAGATAACATGGGATCAGGATGTGCCAACACAGGAGCAGAAACAATGGCAGCCTTGAGACTCCCAAAGGCCTTAATGGACTCCAGAGACCAACTCTGTGGGTTACCGTCCTTTCTGGTCATATCAGTCAGGGGCTTGACCAGAGACGAGAAGGTATGAATAAACTTCCAATAATAGTTGGCAAAGCCAAGAAAACGCTGCAGAGGACGTAAACCCATGGGTCGGGGCCACTGTAGGACTGCTGAAAGTTTCTCTGGGTCCATCGAAAACCAGCAGTGGAAATGACATAACCCAGGAATTTAACCTGTTCACGATAGAATTCACACTTCTCCAATTTACAATAGAGATTGTTCTTTCTTAGTTTCTGAAGCACACGACAGACATCTGTATGGTGGCTCTCCAGGGACTTGGAAAATATGAGGATATCGTCGAGATAAAACACCACACATAACTGCAACAAATCTCAGAGGACACCGTTAATAAATTCCTGGAAAACTGCCGGGACGTTACAAAGGCCAAAAGGCATTACGGTGTACTCATAATGGCCTGTTCTGGTATTAAACGCAGTTTTCCACTCATCAATCCCTCCTTAATCCTCACAAGACTATATGCCCCTCTCAAGTCAAGCTTTGTGAAAACCGTTGCTCCCTTGAGGCAGTCAAATAACTCCGTAACAGAATCGGATAGGCATTCTTAACCGCTTGCCGCCCGCCGGCTGTCATATGATGGCCAGGCGGCGCGGCTCTCGTTCTGGGAGGGCGTCATATGATGTCCTTGCCTTCCCTGCTCACCAGGGGGCGCGCCCGGCGTGTCACTAGGCACCCGATGTGCGTGCCCAGCGGCCACGATGTCCGCCAGGCACCCACGATTGCCCGGTAACACGGCAGGACCGTGGATCTGTGTATGTAAACACACAGATCCACGTCCTGTCAGAGGGGAGAGGAGACCAATGTGTGTTCTCAGTATAGAGCAACACCGATCGGTCTCCTCCCCTTGTGAGTCCCCTCTCCCTTCAGTTAGAAACACTCCCTAGGAACACAGTTAACCCCCTGATCACCCCCTAGTGTTAACCCCTTCCCTGCCAGCCACATTTATACAGTAATCAGAGCATTTTTCATAGCACGGATCGCTGTATAAATGTGAATGGTCCCAAAAATGTATCAAAAGTGTCCTATATGTCCGCCACAATATCGCAGTCACGATAAAAATCGCAGATCGCCGCCATTACTAGTAAATGAAAAAAAAATAATAAAAATGCTTTAAATCTATCCCCTATTTTGTAGACGCTATAAATTTTGCGCAAACCAATCAATATACGCTTATTGCAATTTTTTTTTACCAAAAATATGTAGAATAATACATATCGGCCTAAACTGAGGAAAAAATTAGTTTAAAAAAAAAAATGGATATTTATTATAGCAAAAAGTAAAAAATATTGTTTTTTTCAAACTTATCAATGTTTATAGCGCAAAAAATAAAAACCGCAGAGGTGATCAAATACCACTAAAAGAAAGCTCTATTTGTGGGGAAAAAATAACAAAAATTTAATTTGGGTACAGTGTTGCATGACCGCACAATTGTCATTCAAAGTGTGACAGCGCTGAAAGCTGAAAAATGGCTTGGGCAGGAAGGGGGTGAAAGTGCACTCTATTGAGATATTGAGAGACCCCTATAATTAATACAAGGTCTCAGTTCACCACTCTTCTTCTTCACAAAGAAGAAACCAGCACCAGCAGGAAACGAGGATCTGGGGATAAAACCTCGAGAAAGTGCGTCTGCAACATACTCCTCCATGACCTTATCCTCCAAGACCGACAAAGGGTAAACCCGGCCACGAGGGGGTATGGTGCCAGGTTGAAGGTTAATTGCGCAATCATACAACTGGTGTGGAGGCAAACTACCAGCTTGACCTTTGTCAAAGACATCACAAAAATCGCAGTGCCTTGGCTACCTTCTGGAAGCATGTCTTACTGCATTCTGGCGACCAGGAGAGAACCTCAGCATGGAACCAATCAAAAGAGGGGTTGTGCCTCTGTAACCAAGGATAACCAAAAACCAGCAGAAACTTAGGTGAGGAAATAACTTGGAATTGTATTATCTCATGGTGAAGAGCCCCTACAGCCATGGACAACCGAACAGTCTCATGAGTCACAGGGGCAGGCTGTAGAGGTCTCCTGTCAAGAGCCTCAATGGCAAGTGGAGTGTCACGCAGCTGCAGTGCAATCAAGGGCTTCGATACAGAGGCAGCATCAATGAACAGCAAAAGAGAGAGGCGCCTCTGGGTGCAGACTAAAAACAAGGTTTATTTCATAAAAAGGTAATAATCATCAAACTCACATGTTGAAGGTCGTCAGTAAGCATAAAATAGTAATCAATACTGAGGAGGACATCATCCATCAAAGGTACAAGACAGTCAAGGACAACTCCTAGCAGGGGGCTCTGCCTGTGTGTGAGGAGAGGTACCGCTGAGATGTAAGGCCGGCCGCAGCGGTGACAAGTCACGGTACTAGGCAGAGAGCATGGAAGACTGTAAACATCCGGCGAGGAGTGATGACGTCATGTGTCGAGCGACGCGTTGCAGGGCGTACGGGCTGTGGTAACGTGACAGCCGCGCCCCTTCATCAGGCTGAGGATGGATGGGATAGGGCGGTTTAAGACAACCAGAGATTGGGACTCAGGGTATGGGTAATCGAACAAATTCCCAGATCCCTGTCTCCCGCTGAAAGATTCAAGAAGCTCTGTTCCCAGGAAACTTTTTGGATATATACCCTAGATGCCCTATCGCCAGGAGGAATTAACGAAAGTATAGAGATTTCTACCATCCTTTAAAATCTTTTATACACATATTTTAGTTCTCTGTTTTTTTACCAGATTATTAGCTGTCTAGGTTTTGTGTGAATAATTTTGAATCTTGTTCCGTATCTGCGTGCACTGTGTGCGTGCGCATTTTTGCGTACGCACACATGCGCACACATATGCTACAATAATTTTAAATAAGAACTTTTATCAATTATCACTAACTTAGTGATAGTTAGAAATTCTGCCTCTTTTTTAATTAATTGTTTATTAACTGTGTGTTTTTTTACATAAGGTCTGACTTGTGTGTGATGGAGAGATACATGCCCATTCTTTTCTCTCCGCCTCCCCCCCCCCCCCCCCCCCTCACCCGTCCTTCCAGTTTATTAGACAATTCCTTATTATAATCATATGTGCCTGTATATATTCTTTTCCCCTCCCCCCTCCCCTCCCCCCTCCCCTCCCCCCCCCTTCCCCCCCCCCCTCCTTTCCCTTCCAGTTCTATTTTTCATATGGGACTGTATATGTTTTTGTATACGGATATGTATAGATATACGTATATGCTTTTCCCTCCCATCCCCCCCCCCATCCCCCCCTCTAGGCTCATCAAATTCATATTCATGTATATATCAACAGACATCTACTTTTTACATACATTTATCATTTTCCATTGCATAATTTATGGATTCTTCCAAAATTCATGATTTATATATTTATATTTTCATATTATCCCCATTATCACTACTCATACATTCATTATTTATTATTATTTATTCATTAATTAACCCAATTCAATTTTAATTTTCATTATTTTCATTTTTTAATTATCATTTTATTTTTTATCTTATTTTTTATTATTATTTTTTGTATTTATTCTTTATTTTTAATTTTTTATATACATTTTCTACTCTTACCATTATTACCATTCTCATCTTATTTTTCAATATATCTTCTCCATTCCTATTCAACTCTCTTTTACATCATTTTCTTTTTCTTTTCACATAATTGCCTCCCCATCATTGTCATGCTTTTACACTCAACTGCTGACACTTACACTTTACACTCCACTGCTGACACTTCTTGATCGTTCCTCTGGTTACTTCCTGTTTCCCGGTCCCGCCCCTCCCCTTCCTCACCCACACCAATCACCACAATCTCTGGTTGTCTTAAACCGCCCTATCCCATCCATCCTCAGCCTGATGAAGGGGCGCGGCTGTCACGTTACCACAGCCCGTACGCCCTGCAACGCGTCGCTCGACACATGACGTCATCACTCCTCGCCGGATGTTTACAGTCTTCCATGCTCTCTGCCTAGTACCGTGACTTGTCACCGCTGCGGCCGGCCTTACATCTCAGCGGTACCTCTCCTCACACACAGGCAGAGCCCCCTGCTAGGAGTTGTCCTTGACTGTCTTGTACCTTTGATGGATGATGTCCTCCTCAGTATTGATTACTATTTTATGCTTACTGACGACCTTCAACATGTGAGTTTGATGATTATTACCTTTTTATGAAATAAACCTTGTTTTTAGTCTGCACCCAGAGGCGCCTCTCTCTTTTGCTTTTCCTTAGGATTGGAATGTGGTTTCATTTCTTGATGAAGGCAGCCCTGCTCGTGGACTTATCATTATTAACTGGACCCTTGAACTCCTCATGTCCACATGACAGTGAGACCTTACCCTATATATGTTAATGAAATACTCAATTTCTCTACTTTGGACATATACATGTGGACATTATCTATCCATTTAATGTAATGTGAGACTGGAAATATTTCAGTTTGTTCCCTATCCCTTTGTTCTTACTATTGTTGTTATTGTTGTTATCGCCAGTTCTTTGCGCCTTCACTTGCATAATATAAGCATCAATGAACAGGCCTGCAACCCCAGAGTCGATTAGAGCCTGTATCTTGATGGGCGACTCAGCCCAAGAAAGGGTAACTGAAACCAGGGGCTTATCCTTCTGAATAACTGGGGATGAAACAACGCCACCTAAGGTCTGTCCGTGACAAGACCTCAAGGTTCGGGTGTTCCCTGGACGGGTAGGACAAAACTTCAAAAAGTGACCTGACTGGCCACAATAAAGGCACACTCTCTCCCTCCTCCTAAGGGTTCACTCATCCACAGAGAGACGCATGAAGCCCAAGTGAATGGGTTCATCTTCACTGACAGACTCGGTACCAGGAGGCATGGGAGGTGAGGGAGGCAAGGGTGTGACTGCAAAGCTCGGAGACAAATGTACAGGAGGCTTCCGTAAGCTCTCCTTAAAAGAGAGTCTTTCCATGGGTCTGGAGTCAATGGGGATGGCAATTGTGATCAACTTCTTCAGCTCAGTGGGTATATTTTGGGCTGATATCTCATGCTTGATGGTATCGGAGAGACCATTAGAAAAAGCAGCCAGGAAGGCCTCCAAGCAACCTCTGCTGCCAGAGTACGGAATTCAATGGCGTAATCGACAACAGTTCTCGTACTCTTTTTGATGGACATGAGGCACATGGCAGCAGAAGCAGAGCATGGGGAAACATCAAATACCCTTTTAAAAGCCACAAACCCAGGGTAACTCAAGGCAACAGGTTTTTGCATCTCCCTTAGAGGGTTTGCCCAGGCCAATGCTCTCTCAGAAAGCAAAGATATCACGAAACCTACTTTGCTTCTATCCGTGGGAAACGCCTGGGGCAGCATCTCAAAATATATCTCAACCTGGTTGAGAAACCCTCTGCTTTGGACTGGATCGCCCCAAAAACGACAGGGGAAGAGGAGCGGAACCAGACATACCTCTTATAGAGGTAATACTCAAGGCGGGTGCCTGCACAGAGACTGGAGCAGCAGCAGGAACGGCCTGCAACACAGGTTGTACCAGAGCGGCCACAGTGGGAGATTCCAGGTGAGCCGTACGACTCAGGAGCATTTGTAACGCCATGGCAAACTGATCCATGCGGTGATCCTGCTCATCCAATCTGGAAAAAATATTACCAACAAGTGTATTGATTTTATCTTTTGAATTCACGGCCTTCGCCTACTGTAAGAAACCATGAATCAGACTGAGACAGAAGTACAGTTAAATCACGCTTGTTTGATAACAATAAAAAAAGGTAAACAGAGTAAACGTAGTCAAAACATAGCCAGAGTTCAGGACCCGGAACGGATAGTCAGACAAGCCAAAACGTCAGGGAGCCACAGAACAGCATAGTAGAACAGCGTAGTAGAACAGCAAGCAGGTTCTGGAGCCAGAAGGAATGTCAGCCAAGCACATCTTTAACAGGAACACAGGAGAGCGTCTCTAGAGATGTGACCAAGGCGAAGGCAGAGATCATCTGGACTGAATGGCTTAAAGTGGTTGTAAACCCTCCTATAGAACTTTTCTACATTCAAAGCATACTGTAATAACTTACATATAGCTTGGTTTTATTTTCCCCACGGCTGCACCATTCCTGAGAAATCGACCTCTGTCCCCTGCAGTGACCTCTTTCGCGCATCCACCGATTCACGGCACACTTAGAGGCTATTGAGCCATTCACAAACGTGCCGTGCCGGCGTCATCAGCACTCGGCGGCATCTATTTTATTCCCGCGAGAGCTCCGGCACTTGCGGGCTGTGTAAACATCGGGTCTATGGCTAGCAAGATAGAAAGACCCGCACATGCGCGGGATTATGGCAGGAAGGGCAGAAATATACTCCGCTCTGGAACAGGATTCCAGAAGTTGAAACGACGTAGCCTGCTGCCAGAAGATCGATATAAAAAGTAAGGAAAATTTATATAAAAACAAACATTAATAGAAGAATTGACATGGCAGTGTACTTTGTAATATTTGAAAGTATTGATCCAAAGATGAATGTGGATTTTGTGGGCTGGGTTTACTTCCTCTTTAAGTAGGCAGGACTGACGAGCAGGATATCATCAACAGGTGAGTCACTGTGGAGAGATAGGAGCTGGCAATTAGCCCACAGCTGAGCGGCCAGCCCAGAGAAGGAAGGGCTGAGCCCAGCCTTGACAGTCCTAACCACACTCCCAGTACAACCACATTGGACTCAGCATTTAATTTCACCCCTGTTATCCAGGGTTCTATATGTGTGGTTTGTATTGAAAGAACGAAGGGATTCTTTTACTTGGAACAATATCCCTCCAGAAATATATGAAGATAAATATTTCCACCCTTCAGATTGCTAGAATATTGTAGGAGTGTCTCATAGACCATTGCTAGATAGTTTGAGGTGGGGTGGGGACTGTTCTGTGTTTATTGTGTTTATTGTTAGGTGGCTGTATCCCATTGTTCTATTGTTTCTGTCTGCCTTGGGAGCAAATGATTATGTGACGCTTATGCTTATATGGATTAGCTTAAGGGTTAATGAAATCACTGTCAGCAATTAGCTGCTAGAGGGGAGGGGGAATTTCTCCTTCAGCCCCTTCTAAACTAAAGACTGTCTACTGTTGAAAATTTTGAATGTGCCTGTGTGTCTCTTGTTACTGAATGTAGTTTTACCCCACCCTGTGTCATTATGCAAAGAAAAGGGATTGTCCCAGAGTGTATATGTCTTTGTGCCTTTGTTTGAATAAACAGTCTTATGTTTCTTACCACCCTGCACTGATGTCTCGACAAGTGACTGAGTGGGCTAAGGGATCTTGGATCATGCTGGTACCGGGCAAGGGAAGCTTATACGGCGGACATACCCCTCTTAAATACGGGGTCCGTCACACAGGGAGTAGTATGTTCCATGTTATCAAAATATAACAAGATAAGTGCAGTGCAAAAATATATCAGAATATTATTCAAAAGGAGTATTAAGTATGTTCCCCAAAAGTCTTTCAAAAAAGATCCATGTGAATTTCAAACGAAAGGAATTGGTCATGCATACAATCTTCTATTGCACTTACCAGAGATGATGGATCTCTGCACAGCAGGGGTCAAACTCACATGTGTCCCCACAGGGATGAAGGTATTCCTGATGGTGTCACTGAAGGAAATCACTGTGGTATGGAAACCCAGAAATCCAGAGGGATGAGGCACCTTCCAACAGGGAAATACCCAGGATGAAGACCGCCAGATAGGAGATGTAAGAAAAGCCGCTCCATGAAATATAAGAAATAATAAAGGATACCATCAGAGATGATGGACCTCTGCACAGCAGGGGTCAAACTCACATGTGTCCCCACAGGGATGAAGGTATTCCTCATGGTGTCACTGAAGGAAATCACTGTGGTATGGAAACCCAGAAATCCAGAGGGATGAGGCACCTTCCAACAGGGAAATACCCAGGATGTAGACCGCCAGATAGGAGATGTAAGAAAAGCCGCTCCACAAAATATAAGATATAATAAAGGATACCATCTAAGAGTAATCCATCTTTTATTGTAAAGTCCAATATTGCACTGTAAAATATCACTGTAAAAACAAGCGCTCTCAAGCACAGAAAGATAAAACAGGTCAGACTGCAACACAGTGCAGTACCGACGCACACAGTCTGGCAGCGGGTGATGCCTGTGACAAAGCTCCTCGCCCCGTACGCGGCGTTACATCCTATTGGACTTTGTCAGCGAGGGGTGGAGCCTGACAGTCACCCAGCGGCATTTATGGTACACGGACGGTGTCCGAATGGGCTATGGCACAGGCGGAAGTCAAAAAGCTTCCCTAGCAACTGCATCCTGCCGACAACCTGTCCTATACTTAAAAGGAACTGGCCTTATATAAATGGTGAATGGCGGTAGTGGAAATCAATGCGGGCATCCATTAGAATTACACGGGGAGACTATTATGCAAAAATACTATTCGGCCATTCCATTACAAATAATATTAAATCTAAAATATAGAATATAACACATATCCCCATTAGGGTAAATGTGATTACAAAATTAAAATTGTATTAAAACTCATATTTAAAATGTTACGGAAGTAATCTCCCGCTGCCATATCTGTGTGAAAACATATAATCACTAAAAATATTCAGATGTACAACTGGGAATCCGACCTTTATACAGCTATTTGTTAGATATAAAAGAGTTCAGGTCAAATTCCACATTTAACCCCTTAGGAACCATCACCTGAGTCTCATGAATCCACATGGATTCCTGCTGGCTCAGTTGCCTGATAAACTTTTTCCCCTCCAATGTGAATTCACCTTTTCTATGCCCCAAAATTTTAAGCATCTCGGATTTCGATCATGACAGATCCTGAAATGCATAGAAACATTGTGTGTGACAAGACCTCTCTTAATGTTGTTCACATGTTCAGCTTGAGAATGTTCCAATGTTTCAAAATTATCCTCTCAAATTTTTTATGTTGGATGTTATAATCAAGGATGATCTTGAATTCAAAGTTACCCTTGGGCTTCTTATTACTATCTGAATTAGCAACTAGAGAGGAATGCTCAAGGCTACCTACAGAGGTTATATTACTCATTACATGCTCCTCCTCATACCCTTTTTGTAAAAAGCGGTTGGCCAAAATTTTAGCTTGGGAGAAGTAGTCCGAATCCAGGGCACAGTTTCTCCTCAGCCGGATAAACTGTCCTTTAAGGACATTATACAGCCAGGAGTGATGATGGCAGCTATCTAACAGTATGAATCCGTTCCTATCTGTGGGCTTAAAGTAATTTTTAGTCAAAAATGTATCACCTTGTTTAAATATCTCCAAATCCAGGAAAGCAACACGTGTAGTGCCTGCATTCCAAGATAAGTGGATCCTTTTACTGCTACCATTAAGGTTAGACATAAAAAGCTGGAGGCTAATCAGATGACCCTCCCAGATCATGAAAAGATCATCTATATATCTTTGGTAGCAGACCAACTGAGTTGGTCTACTACCAAAAACAAATTCCTCTTCCCATAATGCCATGAAAATGTTGGCTACACTAGGCGCAAAACGAGCGCCCATGGCAACTCCAAGTGCTTGAAGAAAAAATCTCCCGCCATACCAGAAATAATTTCTGGATAGGCAAAAGTCCAGAGCTCTCAGAATAAAGTGCTTTAGGAGAGGAGGGAGAGAGGATCCATTAAGGGCCCACTGCACAGAAGTAAGGGCATCATTATGGCCTATGATAGTGTATAGGGAACTAACATCGGCAGTGACTAAAAAGCTGTTTTCTTTAACTGTTATATGTTCCAAAATTTGAATGATATGTTTAGTGTCTTTAAGATACGCCTTGGTGATAGACACCAGTGGTTTGAAAAAGTAATCTATATATTGACCTAGGCGGGCTGTGACAGAGTCGATGCCATTGACTATAGGACGACCTGGGGGGGAACTAGCGTCCTTATGTATTTTGGGCAAAAAGTATATTATCGGTCTCCTGCATGCGCTGGAATTTAGATATGATGCCTCTTTTTTATTTAATACTCCTGGGTTGTTTCTAATGTGATAAGTGTTTGTAATTCATTTTTGAATCTAAACACTGGATCACTACCCAATAGTTGATAGGTATTTCTATCAGATAGGAGTCACTCCATTTCCTGTTTGTAATAGGATTTACTCATGACAACCACTCCTCCCCCTTTGTCCGCAGGGCGGATCACCACATCCTTATTTTTCTCTAATGTGCTAATTCCTTTTTTAAGGTATGAGGGATCTCCTATTTTCTTAATCTTCATCTCATGTAAGTCACTGGTTACCATGTTTTTAAAGACTTCAATATGTCGATGGTCATTTTTTGGCGGGTTGAAAACAGATTTATTGGCCAGGCCGGAGTGGCCCTCAATGGGGGCAGCCAAATCAATATGGCCAGACCTCTCTCCTGGCTTAGACAAAAAATATCTCTTTATGTTTAGAGTTCTAATGAACTTTTGTAGACTAATGTAGGTCTGAAATTTGTTGAAATTCTTCACTGGGGCAAACTTAAGACCTTTGTCCAAAACTTTCAGTTCATCTTCTGATAAATTTGTGCCACTGATATTATAAATCCCTGTGCCTAATGTTACATTGTGACTTCTCGCCCAGGGCTTATGTCAATGGAAATTGTGGTAGCATTAGAGGTGGTGATGCAAATGACAATGATGCCAGTGGAATCAAATGGGCTGGGAGAGGTGAGGGGTGGAGGCAGAAAGCATCTGAAACAGTAAGTTTACCTCATCACTGTGTATCATATTTGGTTTAGGTAGTGGTGGTGGCAAAAAGGAAAATGTCTGCTACAACCTGAAAAATACCTCAGAGTGAGAAGAAAGAGACATCAGATGAATGTAGAAGGGAAAAGGGCCAGCCTTGGCATCATACCCAAAATACATTTGGGTGAGGTGAGATGGAAGGGTTTATCAAGTAGGTTGTTCTGGCAAAAGCCCTTCAGCTATTCTAAATGAAAATGCCAAAGTGTGACATGCTTTCTCATTTAATCCTGTTCCTGCATATTTATTTTCCTACACATCTTGCAAATCATGTAGGCTCATAGTTATTTTAGGGATACCTGATCATCTATGGCCTTAGGCTGGACACACATTGATCAGTTTTTATGGATTAGCTAGCTGGCTGATTTAAAAAAAACTGAACAGATTTCTCCATCCACACATACCAGGTGGATGCGGGAATCCTCCCTGCTGTGCTATTGCATTCTGACAGTGGGACTCCACCTCTGTCAGAATACAGTGATCAGCACTGCAGCCAATTGGCTGCATGTTCTGTTCAAATGAAAATTTACCAGCAGTCTCGTTCCAGAGGCGTTGATCATTAAATCCTCTCGAATTGGAACAGCCATAAATGGACCGAAATACAGCCATAAATGGACCGAAATTCAGCCCATCCCTGCTGAACCAGCCAAATTTTAATCCATCTATAGCTAGCTTTAGGCTTAACCAGCCAACTTAGCAGATAACACAGGCACCAAGCAAACTCTAAAATTTGGTTCTAAATGTGCAAGTGCTGGCTCCAGACCGTGCTTTTAACATCAATACCACATCCATAGGCGCGCGCATGGATGTGCCGCGTGTGCCTCGGCACACCCAACACACCTAGGGCTTTTTTGCTGTCAAAATGTGTGAAAACTCATTTTCCCTCACCTGTGGGAACTACAGCCACTGGCCACGGAGTAAGCAGTCTGCTGCATTTTCCAATGCTGACTCTATAGTTCCAGCTACAGCATCCCTGACAGCTGAATATCACTCCGCCGCCCGGTGTCAGAGATGTAGCATGTAAACTTCAGAGACAGCATTGGATAATTCCTGACTGCTTACACCACAGCTGTGGCTGCAGTCCTCACAGGTGTTATCCACCATCCTATGACCTGTGTTTCCAGAAGACAGCTTGCAGAACTCCTCTCTGATGCAGCATTTGGGGAAAACTCGCTCTCTCCTCGAATTCCTGTCTGGCTGAGTCGGGGCTTTCACAGCTCCAGTACAGGTGGGAGGAGCAGTAAGAGATTATCACAGTGCAGCCCCGATCAATGCTTCCTGTCCAGCAAACAGCACAGCTCTCCCTGGGGATGACTGAAGATCTCAGAGGACAGATAGGAGCCTTTACCTGTGAGTACTGACCTTCTCTGCCTCTTTCCACTATACAATTTTGTGCTGTAAACCTGCCCTGCACTTTGCAGGAAGGTTTACTGAAAGAGAAAGTAACATTCTTGAACAGGTTAGGTTAGGAATTACTGGGACTTCTGAGGTGCTACACCTATATATATAAATGTATTCCACATACACATTATATCCTGTGAAAGCGGAGTTCCACCGAAAAAAATAAATAAAAGTCAGCAGCTACAAATACTGCAGCTGCTGACTTTTAAAATAAGGACGCTTACCTGTCCAGGGCGCCCCCGATATGTCCTCACCCAAAGCCGACCCGTCCCTCGGCTCCTGAGTGAAGGCGTCGGCATCTTCAGTAAGGGAATCAGCAAGTGAAGCCTTGCGGCTTCACAGCCTGGTTCCCTACTACACATGCGTGAGTCATGCTGTGCTTTCTGAATGGTCCCTGCTGTCTTCTGGGACCTGTGTGTCTCCCAGAAGACAGCGGGGGGGGCAGAGGAGGGGCCGGACATGGCGTAGTTCGCAGCTGATTCTGCAGCGCTCTTTCGCTGGAAGTGGGAGCAAATACCTGTATTAGACAGGTATCCGCTCCCCCCTAAAAGGTGCCAAATGTGACACCGGAGGGGGAAAGAACCAGATTGGCGGAAGTTCTATTTCTGGGTGGAACTCCGCTATAAAATCATTCTTTTTTAGTAACATATAGTGTGTGTGTGTGTGTGTGTGTGTGTATATGGAATACATCTGTGTAGCACCTCAGTAGTCCCAGGAATTCCTAACCTATCAAAAATCTTTAGCATAATAACACAGCCCAACTCTAGGAAAGTAAAAAGTCCATCCTTGCAGTGTGTGAGTGTAGGGGGAGGGGGGGTAACCTCTTTCACTTACCTGATTCTAATCTCTCTTCCTTCACCCAAAGCCTTGACATCATCACATACCATAGAGGGACATTAACCCTGTATGGTATGATGGAGAGGCTGGAGTGTGACCACAGACAGTAACTTAAGACCCCTTTCACACTGAAGGCATTTGTCAGGCGTTTTAGCGCTAAAAATAGCGCCTGTAAAGTGCCTGAAAAGCGCCTCCCATGCCTCCCCAGTGTGAAAGCCCGAGTGCTTTCACATTGGGGTGATGAGCTTGCGGGACATTGGAAAAAGTCCTGCAAGCAGCATCTTTGCCCTCCCAGGGCAGTATACCAACATGATATCGACCCCAAACATACCTCCAAGACTACCATTGCCTTGCTAAAGAAGCTGAGGGTAAAGGTGATGGACTGGCCAAGCATGTCTCCAGACCTAAACCCTATTGAACATCTGTGGGGTATCCCACAGATGGAGGTGGAGGAGCGGAAGGTCTCTAACATCCACCAGCTCTGTGATGTCGTCATGGAGGAGTGGAAGAGGACTCCAGTGGCAACCTTTGAAGCTTTGGTGAACTCCATGCCCAAGAGGGCTATGGCAGTGCTGGAAAATAATGGTGGCCACACAAAATATTGACACTTTGGGCCCAATTTGCACATTTTCACTTAGGAGTGTACTCACTTTTGTTGCCAGCGGTTTAGACATGAATAGCTGTGTGTTGAGTTATTTTGAGGGGACAGCAAATTTACACTGTTATACAAGCTGTACACTTACTACTTTACATTGTAGCTAAGTGTCATTTATTTAGTGTTGTCACCTGAAAAGATATAATAAAATATTTACAAAAATGTGAGGGGTGTACTCACTTTTGTGAGATACTGTATGTGGGAAGAAAATCGATGCAGACGCTATTATCCATTTCCCCACTAATAGGAAAATAAATATTCAATATTCTTCTTTTATTTCTTTTTTTAAATCAGAAGGTTTTTATTGCAAAAGAAAAACAGATCAAATCAAAACATACATCATGTTGCACTTTAATTTGTCAGTGATAGAACACTGAGATAACCATTAGTCATTCCCTTCAATACCCGAGTAGCAGTGAGTATTCAGTGTGTGGCACTGGCACATATAATGTTTATTTCCGTGTGGTGATACTTTCAATCCCCTGTCATGATACTGCCAGCCTCAAAACCCTTGCTTTTTTCTCTACAATGTTACTTTATGTTTAAAAAAGCTAGCATTTCCCCAGGTATCCGGGTAGCAATATTCGATTAGGAAAGGCATTTTCCATACTTTTTTCATCAGCATCATCCTTTATATTATTTTAGGGGGATTTCCAGAAAATCTGAAAATACCATAAAACTAATTTATATTCACGTGAATTGAATTTTGGGTACAATTCACAACAAATAAGTGATGGAAAATTGTGATAATTTTACTTAGCTGGTTTCATTGGCTTCAATACTCTCTGAGCTACTGGTCCTTAATAAAAATACAGGTTGGGGGTTCTGACTTCCCTTGCTATATTCTTGTACCAGGTCAATGAGTCATAAAGTAGGGAAAGACATCCAACATTTTAACCAGGCAGCTAGTACTTACAGAAGATCCACAGTGGTATATTTTTTTCATCACAGGACTGCATGCCAACAGTCCCATATTTGCCAGGACATTCACACTTTTTAGACAGCTGTCCCGAGACTGCTTTGTCCCGAGATCCCAGCCATAGGGACAGCTGCAGTGAGTGTCCTTGTCATTGCAACTAAACATACTGATCCTGTCAGCATGGGAGCCCAGGGGGAGACTGCTTTAGCTCTCCTGTTTCTTTTCAGTTAGCTTGAAAATTTCCAGAGACAGCCAGAGTTGGTGGGTGGTGCAAGGGGTGTGGATGCCTCCTCCACTCCTCACACAGGTGGTTGCTTTATTTTGGATGATCCTGCAGGTGAAGATTAGGATCGAGGAGGGGCCAGAATGAAGCAGCCCAGGAAGTCTTCAATCTCCTCAGCTGTGTGGTAAGTGACTTAGTGCCCTGACATATTAATGACTAAATACTGCTCTAGCCTGACAATACATTCTACCCTAGCCTGACACTACATACCACTCACAGACTGCCCCATCACCACATACTGCTCACTGACTGCTTTATCACTACATACTGCTCATATGAACTTCATAGAAGTGCTGGTGCATCAGGACAACCTGATTAGCTTTGGGAGTATGCTAGAGAATCACGAATCATGCTTAAAGAAGGTGTTAAAGGGATTTTAGCATCAGACTCGGGGGGGGGGGGGCAGGGCTGAGGTCATCTGTGTTACTGTTATAGTTGTCCCCAAGCTTTACCACAGTCTACCTCAAGAGAAAGAAGGAGGCCTACCGGCTCGTAGAAAGAAAGCTCTAAGGAAGGACCAAGCAGAAGGTTCCTTTCTTTTGTCTAACTTGGAAAGGTCTTGAAAGATGCATGTCAGAGTATTCACCCTACATACTCATGTTCAGAAAAGAAGCTCAACTTACATGATATCTCACCTTTAGTACCTCCCTCAATGGAACATTGGCTGCATTTCAAAGTCGACTTTGCAAGAACTTCCAAGGCCCAAAAAAACAAGAGAAGATATGATCTAAGAGTTTGAGTTCATGACCTACAACCTAGTGACAGGGTGCTGCATTAAAACCTGGATCATGGGAAGCACAAATTAGATGACCTATGAAGGGGAAGAGAGGACCTTTGAATACTTGGCACTGCAACTACCTCTTACCACTGAGTGAGTAGGTGTGCCCTACTCTGACTGAGTAATCTTCAACTGATTCACCCCTCTGTAGGTGAACTCTAGTGATTCCATCACAATCACCTCCTTCTGCTCCTTCTGAAGAAGAGGTAAATGACTGGGAGGAAAATTCAAGGATAGTACAGCTGATTCCCTTATTCCCCTACAGGTTTAGTGCACTCCGTAATTCACAACACATCATTTATAAGGGGCCTTAAAGTCTCCACAGTGATTCAACTACTCTTTGAACCTCTCTGGGCTGAAGTCTTGTCAACATTTCTCTTGAAGCTTTCCATTAAAGTGAATGGAGATTAGGCTGCATCGGGAGAAAGTTTGTAAAATTTGTAAGCTGCATTTGAAGTAAAGATGGTTTTTGCAAGTAATGATAGTTTTTGCAATTTGCAATAACTGTTGATAACAAAAACTGCTGTGCAGGATACCTAAGAAGTATATGTACACTAAATGTGGTTTGCCAATGTATTTGGGCGCATGGTAGGCACAGGTGCAGCATACAACGCCCTGCCAGAAGCCTGTCAAATTAATGACCAAACTGCCAGTGTGCATGAGCCCTAAAGGTAACCTTGAAAGAAACGTGAAGGTATCATTGCTGATTTCATTTGATGACTTTTTCAAAAGTTTTGCTTCCTGAAAATTTTTAGATCCCTACAAACTGAACACAAATATAATTTCAGAATGACTGTATCACAAAGGACTGAAGCGAAATATGTTATTACCTTTTAATGACTATAATGTATTTATTTACATAATGTTTCTGACACCCTGCATGAGTTCAACAGGGCTAAAAGTGTTTTCCTGTTGATTTTCCTTTTTACTCAATGTCCAGTGCATTTCACTGCAATGTCCAACAATAGTTAGCCAGCATCAATGGACCTCAACTTCCATGATACTGTTTTTCTATTTTGTCAATGCCCCAGTGAAATCTTTCACCATGGTCTTCATTGACTTC
Organism: Lithobates clamitans; assembly: GCA_037952925.1. Lineage (NCBI taxonomy): Eukaryota > Metazoa > Chordata > Amphibia > Anura > Ranidae > Lithobates > Lithobates clamitans. The sequence continues at coordinate 3,625,771 of JBBGZY010000744.1, forward strand.
ACCTAGATTTTCATGAGAGAAGTCCAAATGTGAATGCAGAAAATGAATCTCCAGTGAAATGTTGTACTTCTTGTATGATGTAAGAAGTTTGTCTACCAGCTGACTGTAGTTTGGGGCCCTGTGGTTGCCAAGAAAATTCTCAACTACATCCTTCCATGCTTTACAGGCAATTTATTTCTGGCCCCACTGACAGATCCTTGATGATGTATCTGATCTGTGGACCAACAAAAATGTCTTCCCTAATCTTAGTATCAGTTATTCTTGAAACATCTGTCTCATAACAAAACCTTCACCTTCCTTGTTCATTGCTTTTATTCAATTTTTCATTAGTCCAAGTTGTATGTGATGCAGAGGCAAAAATATTTTTGTCAAGTCAACAAGAGGTTCATGTATGATGTTTGTGTCCTGGAACCAAATTATTTAAGAGTGCCCATTTATTTTTAATGTAATAACATTCTCTGGTTGTGCCATTCACATATGTAACAACAGTATTTGGCATATCGGAGCTGCATTCCATGCAGCAGAACCTCTACTTGTAGATCTCCTCAGTTATCCCAGTTATACTTGGTGTACTGGATGTGCTTTAACAACATTTCCATGTTTTCGTATGTTTTGTCATGTGTGCAGCATAGCCCAACAGGTATTGCAAATTGCACAAACGGAATATGTCTATAAAAAAATACACAATAGGTTAAATGACAGGTTATGAGCAGCCAAAAAATCTACAAGATACACCAAAAAGTGTTCAGGAAGCAAATTCTTTGTTGTCTAGTTTTTCCTTCTTAAAATGTTGCTTGCCTGGCTGCCTCTTGCCACAATGCTTTCTGAGGCACTTACCCAAAACAAGCATAAAAGCATGCAGCTAGTAAATTCAGATGAATGTCAGAACTCCTGACCTGCATACATGTTTAAGGTAAAATAAAATAAAAAAGTGTTATATTCTGCTGTTACTTTAAATTTCTTGTGTAACAGGGCATAACGATAGCTATTCATTTATTTACTGAGCCAATGCAATTCAGCAAAAGGGAAACTCAGAGAGCCTCTCTATTAAGAGCAGTACTATGTGTCAGATTGTCTGTTTGACATCGTCCTTGAAGTGAACACATAAATATGTGTTTCACACTGATCAGCTGATAAGATACCTTATAGTGTATAAGAGTAAAAAAACAAGGGGTACCCCTCTATTGTGTGCGACAACTAGAGCTGACACATATATAAATTGTTGTTCTGGCTCTTAGCTCCCTAATAATATAATAATTCTCAGAGAAGAGAAATCAAAGTTATTAAACTAAAAGCTTCTCCTGAGGCTCTGCCAGCAGAATCTCTCCCAGAAATTCAATCATCTCTTGAGAAAGCTGGGGGTGGGGAGGCGACCTGCTCTATAAATGATGGAGTTTGAACAAGTGCATCCTATTAACACATTGCATTAACCCATTTTTTGCTGGGGGAAACAGCCATGCTGAATATGTGGATTTGTTACTGTATTTAGATGATAACATAGTTTTGTATGCTATAATGTTCCTGTATTTTCAAATTGATTATAAATGCAAATGAACCTTTTTGAGTCTAAAATGAAGAGAAAAAAACAGGAATATATAGCATTTACTGATACATTCATATACATGTTTAATTTCCAGTATGTAATATCATTCAGTATTCTTAGGTCCTGATGACTGTGCTAATAATTTATATGATTTACTTGTCATATGGATGGCATTACAAATACTTCTCTTGAGAGCATAGCTTGGCTTGCAGTGAATCAGGCAGCATAGACCATGAGCTATAACACCATCAGTCCTTTTGAAGCTTCAAACAACACTTATGCAGTAAACACATAGAAGACTGGGAAACCCCCAACATCTACATAAATCCATGACCACTCAATCGTCACAGCTGAGTAAAACTTTACCTGAAATTTTCAGGTAACCAAAGCACGAACAGTTTGATAACACAGCTACATCTGTTCCCATCAAGAGGAACCACAGATATACTGCACCAGTGTATGCCAATACATTCAAATATATCCGCTAAGTTCTTTGAAGAGTGGAACTTCCAACACAGTCGACATCAAAGGAACTTGGCAGTAGGCAGACTAAAAGAAAATTTGTAGGAGGAAGAGAGAGCGGGCTACATACTACATACATACATACTACATACATACATACTCTGTGGCTCTGAAATGGTATAGAGACCTGCTCCTGGTGGAATGCCCTCCAGTCTGCCACCAACTGGTATGTCACCTCAAAAAGAAGCAACATCAACAGAACTCCACTACTTGACAACTCTCTGCTAGTGGTTTCTCCAGGAGGTCACAAGAGGCCACAAAACAGCCAGGAGTGACCTCTACCTACCTTGAACCCATTTTTTCATTTAGCACACCTCTAACTACTGAACTCCCACTACACCCAGATCATGCCCCCACTATTTACCAGACCGTATAACCCTCTTTTTGTACATCACCTACCTATGACATGTCATACTTTATCTCTGCTGCATTAAGTTCCTGATTCCCTCAAATTCTGCAGACCTTACAAGCCTGTGGGCTAGGTGCAGCATTGTGAGGCGGGCAGTGAATACACAGAGTCCAAGCTTGGCAATAGCAATATACTGTATAGTTGGAAAGTTCAGAAAATACTAATAGGCCCAGTGAGGAAGCACACCCGCCCGGAGCCACTTACAACTGTGACAGCGTTGGAACAGTGTTTTGAAGAAGGAAGATGCCTGCCACAAGGAGCAGAATGCAGCCAGACCGGTACACACCCAAAAGGGAAGGCTTACTTTAAGGCTTGAAAAAATGGGGATTAGAGATCACCAAGAAACCTTATAAAGGAACACCATGGACTTAAAAATTCAACTTTATTGAATATGGTTAAAATGAATTGCAAAGTGCAATTCATTGAAGTGCAAAAAACTACCACTTATACAAACATTAAAAATGACAACGTTGTCAAACAATTCAGAGACCTGCTGGCAGCACACGTCATACAACCACCACATACAGTCCACACTACAATAAGTCTATGTTGATATACGATCTGTTCCACAGTCAGTGGGATAAGAAAGGATGAAATTATTCAAATAGTAAAGCCACTCAATCCACAGAGACCAAAACCCTAGTAATCTTCCAATCAAAAGGGTGTAGCAATCCACATAGAATGCCGCTGTGGCTGAATGTTCAATTAAACCGCAATGAGGGTAATACAGGCTAGATGGAGAGATAAGGGTGCGATGGAAATGGGAGTAGCTGGCTGTATCTTGGATAGGGTCTATGGATAGAACCAGGTTGGGGGGGGGGGGGGTCAGGCAGGATCACCAGAGTTGCATGGTGACATCACGCTGACCGGTTCTGTTTGCCTATCATAGGCGATAGGCGAACTGCCTGATGCACCCTCCCACCCCGCCCAACTATTGGGGAAGCAGGCTGGCTTTGCAGGACTTCAGTCTCTCCGGGCTATTGGACTATGAAAAAGGAGCTGGCAAGCACGGAATGCACACAGCATGAGGATTTGCAACAAACCCCCTTCTGTGAGACATGAGGTGGTGGTGAGCATACTGATATATAGTGGCTATATGCTGCCCAGTGAATGCTATATGGGACTTGTGTGTTGAATCCTCACCAGTCTATATATATCCAGCAACATCTGGCTGTTAATCTCCAGTTGTGGGGTTGACTTATTCCAACTTATGTGACTGGTTCTGCTGTTTATCCATAGACCCTATCCAAGATACAACCAGCTACTCCCATTTCCATCCCGCTCTTATCTCCCCATCCAGCCTGTATTACCCTCATTGCGGTTTAATTGAACATTCAGCCTCAGGGGCATTCTATGTGGATTGCTACACCCTTTTGATTGGAAGATTACCAGGGTTTTGGTCTCTGTGGATTGAGTGGCTTTACCATTTTCACAATCGCATCCTTTCTTTTTTTTTTTTTAATTTTGAACTTTATTATGCGACGAGGGCTGAGGCTGTGGAGAACTCATACTTCCAGGTGGGTGGGAGGACTCTCCTGGTCTTGTAGTAATGAGCCAATCGGTGGATTTTGCTTTCAATGAGAATCAAACAGAATTTGGCATCTTTATCCTTCCTGTTCCTCTCCAGATGTTTGCGCACAGCCACAGCCTTCTTGATCAGGTGGTAGAGGTCCTCGGGAAGGTCAGGGGCCAGTCCCTTGGATTTCAGAATCCACAGGATCTTGTTACCAGTTACAAAGCGAACCTGAGCAACACCGTGAGAGTCCCTCAGGATAACACTAATCTGGGATGAGGTGAGACCCTTCTTGGCCAGTTTGAAAATCTGTTCCTTCACATCATCAGATGTCAGTTTCAACCAAGTGGGGACGCTGCGTCTGTATGGGAGAGCCGGCTGGGACAAGCCCTTTCCCGGAGCGTGCATGCGACCCATGATGGCGGCTGGAGAGAAAAAGCCAATCGCATCCTTTCTTATCCCACTGACTGTGGAAGAGCCCGTGTATCCCCATAGACTTATTGCAGTGTGAACTGTATGTGGTGGTTGTATGAGGTGTGCTGCCGGCAGGTCTCTGAGTTGTTTGACAGTGTTGTCATTTTTTATGTTTGCATCGGTGTTTTTTTTGCACTAATTCATTCTAACCATATTCAATAAAGTTGATTTTTTAAGTCCATGGTTTTCCTTTATAAGGTTTCTTGGTGATCTCTAATCCTCATTTTTTTTATGCACGACTTTAAGGAACCACACCTGTTAATTTAGGTGGGGGTCTCAGGATAGGGATACGGTTCTGATTTTGAACTGCCCTGTGCACTAATTAATTATTGGTCTGCCTGGGTGTCTTTTTATACATGTTTGTGAGTTACTTGAAGGCTTCCATGAAGAGGTAGATGTAGTCCCTGCAATGTCCCTACTCCTCTGGAGCCTTTACCTATCTCTAAGCATTGTTCCTGTCAGATGGGAAGCCTCTCTCTCTACGCTAGTCACTAACAAAGTGTGCCAAGCCTGGGAGCCAGAGTCTTAAATAGACTGTCTGACCCAAGATGGCCACCAAAGTCAAATAGGGTGCCAACATGAAGTCAGATAGTGGCCCTTCTGTGATCGAGGAAATCATAGAGAAACCAAGTTCCCCTCAACTTCCTCCCCCATCTGCATTGCCCCTGCGTTTGAGCGCCACCTGCAGTGAAGATTACAGACCTGCCTACACCCCCCCCCCCCCCCCATTTGTGAATTACTTCTGAACAGTAATTTTCTCTTTGTGATTCCAGAGCCTTGGGGGGTTGGGAGTCCACAGGGCCATCTACACCCCCTTCACTCGAGCAGGTAGCTGATTCCTTGGAAGAGTCCAGGAAATCAGTATGACTGGCAGTCAGTTCCTCTGGAATGTCCATAGGTGAGTCAATTGTGTTTTCCCCTTTGGGATCAACAGAGGCCAGAGGCCAATGTTCAGTGAGAGGCAGGTACCTCTCAATAAGGACTTTCTGTACAAGAGAAATATCCGTGATCTTCAAATGATTTGAAGAAAATAATGTCATCAAGATTAGCACAGTCTCAAAGCTGTAATCCCCCATACACCTCTCCATCAACAATTGGAAAACTCTGGGTGCGTTTCTCAGACCGAAAGGCATTTGATTACACTCAAATAGCCCCAGGGTTTTAATAGCAGCAGTTTTCTCAGTCTTTACCTCCTGGAATAGGACAAGAGAATATGACAGTACCACTCCCGGATGGGAGGGACATCCACCGTTTGAACTTAGTTGTCTATTGCCTCAATGCATCCATAGTCCTCAATGCTAGTGGCAAAGACCAGTAAGTGTTTCCCCAGTTGCTGATGGAAAATACATAGCAGAGGGTAGTCTCGCAAGGGAATGGCCAGTTGTCCCTGCAGCTGTCTGTATTGCTCATTATTTATGGAGGTCACAGCATCTTGTAATGGGGCACAGATGGCTTCCACTCCTGATTGGGCCCTAGAGATGCAGTGACCCGGCACCATGTACAGTAGAGGTGAGCAATGGTGGTGTGATTTAAGTGTGGGACAATGGAGGTTCCCAAGTTAATAAGCTGGTACCTTACCTTTGTGGACTTTGGACAAGGTGTGGACTGCCAACCACTCCCCCAGTACCCCCAGGTCTTTGCGGTGCTCCATCATCACCGTGGGCCAGCTCTGACTTAAATGTGGAAATCTCTTGTCTTGTGGATGCCATGTTCTAGGTTAGCTCTCGTATGTGGTCTGCTTGGCCTGACAGGGAAGATGGGGCCAAAGCCAAGGCCAAGTGCTTCATGTCTTTTTGTCACCACTATGGTTGCTTCAGCATCTTCCTGTTTCCCACAACTGCATCCATTATCGTGTCATTGAAAGAGAGGGAGGGTTGCAACTTTAATAATTCCTGCAGGGTTCTCCTAACGGGGCCGGCCTTTAACCCCACCAAAACCGATTCCTCAGTAACTTATCTGAGGAACTTATTTCCGCACAGCCATGCACATCCTTCTTCTCCAGGTGCTTCCACAGGTTCCTAAAGACTTCTAAAAAGTGGGTGAGGCTTTTGACCTTCTGCTGCCTGCGGACAAAGAACCTCCATCATAGCTCTGGAATTGTTGCATTTTCCCCAAACAGGCCTTCCAGGTGTGCCACAATTTGTCACAGGCTGTATCCTCCAGTGGCACCGTCCCCGCTTGACAGGTGTAATCCTCCAAGGACTTAATGGCCAGCTCAATGATCAACCGAGTGGGGACCTGGTACAGGCGGGCAGTGCTCTCCAGCCTCTCCTCCCATTCCAACAGAGATGTTTGACCAAGGTGGCTCCCAATTGCACCATAGTGGTCCCCGCTCCTCCTTCCTCAAGAGCTGCAAAGAGGGGCAAATCCTGTTGACTTCCACCAAGGGTGGGCTAGGTGCAGTGTTGTTTGACACTAGCAATATATTGTAGAAAAGTTTAGCAAGTACAAACAGGCCTAGCGGAGAAGCACATCCGGAGCCACTTATGAATGTGACAGTGGTGGAACAGGGGTTTGAAGAAAGGAAGATGCCATCAGTGTCTGCCAAAAGGATCAGAATACAGTCTGGCCGCTCCACACACCCATAAGGTATTGGCTTCCTGGAAGAGGTAAACATAGTTCCTGCACTGTCCCTTCTACTCCGGAACCTTTCCCTATCTCTAAGCACTATCCCTGTTAGACATGGAAAATATCCATATGCTAGGCACGCGCATAAAGTGCGCCAAGCCCGGGAGTCTTAAGCGCCAGGAAATCATAGAGGAACCAAGTTTCTCTCAATGTCTTCCCCCATCTGTATTGCTGCTGTGGTCGAGTGCTATCTGCAGTGGAAAATACAGACTGCCCCTGCCTACAAGCCCAGTTACTAGGCCTTCTACAAACTTCTGCTTCCCCACAGCGGAGTGGCCCATTGCATTCACTTCTGCTCCATGAGAAATACTACCTTTAAGGGGCAATGAATCCAATGAAACAGAGGCAAGATAGCGCCATTGGATAAACTGTCTTGTGATTTCTATAAGGCTGTGTGGTACACACTGTTTTCTTTGGTCAACTAGGGCTTGCAATGATGCATATTGCAAAATTAGCACTTTCTGTGTTTGTTCCAACAGCGTTTTACCAGTACCATTAAAGATTACAAACATTTTGCCATTTTAGGGTCTCTGTATCCCCCGGGGCTGCAATACTCACAGTTGATTTGGGACACACAAAGATCATCCAAAGATGCCACCTATACAGGTGAATTGGTTGTTGTGCTGTCTTTGAACACTGCTAATGTAAATGCTAATGTTTTGGGAGGGATGTGCAGGTGGTCCCTACAATCCGTTGTGGAGGACCCCAAAGCTACCCGCTAGTTGGTATGAATGCACCCAGGGCCTGCCTGTCTTTGCTTCCTCTCCTTATGTAGAACAGCACCACTAAGCACAGTGCTAATACTGTTATTTAACGGTGGACCTGGTGTTCATGGTTAACTTACTGTTGTTGTAATATTATTGTAAGCATTAGCATAGCTAAAGGATCAGTTGGTTGCCTAGGTTGGTTGGTTGATTGCCTAGGCCTACACTGTACACCTAGAACACAATTATATAGATTTTCCATAACTAGGGAGAATAGCTGCTTACAAATTTCCCACCTGCCACATCGTTATCCCATATTTAGTTCAGGCTAAACACCCTTCACATCCATCTAGATACAAATTTAAGAGGCTCTGATACAGACGCACACAGTACCTTCCCTGCTCTCCTTTTCTGGTTGGGAGAATCATCTGCTGACATACCTCTGTGTTTTATTCTAGAGTCTTGCCTCTGAGCCGCTCACCTAGCTTACCTCTTCTATACCACTCTTTGCCTTTCTTCATCTTTATTCTCCTTCCAAACTAATACTCTTTCTTACACCCTCGCCTCTGTACACCTTCCTGTTGAAAGAACAACAGCATGTAATGTAAAGTACTGTGAACTAAATACTGTATGCATTATACTTATCTATGCAGCAGGTGGCGCTGTAGGATTATAGTGTTATAGTATGTATTCTATGATTTAACAGGATGTATTGTGTATCTATGTTCAATGCACTTGTTTGTGTTCTCTTCCTGTTTTATGATAAAGACATGCTTTGATATCCTCCATGAAAGTAATGGTATACTCTGCATGCAACAAGCTTCCAGCGCAGGATTCAATAACCTGCTAATAGATTATGGGCCCAGGCATCCCAGCAAACCCAGCCGCACCCAGGCACTGGAAAAAGAGAATTCTGCAAAACAGCGAGTACAGTGAGTCTGTGAATACTGTATGCAAGCAGCTGAAAGATGGCAAGCAGTTCAGGTGTGAAGTTTACAATTGCAAAGCTGAACAATGCCAATTACCAGCTGTGGAAGTTTAAACTAGAAATGCTTTTTAACAAGGATGACTTGTGGCAAGTGCTGACTACAGACAGACCCACAAACGGAGAGAGGACTGGGACAGGAAAGATAGACAGGCAAAAGCAAACTGTAAGCTTACTAGTGGAAGATGACCAGCTTATCCACATAAGAACAGAGAAAACAGCCAAAGGTATGTGGACTTCATTACAGAAACTACATGAGCGTTCAAGTCCAAACAGCAAATTGTTTTTGCTACAAAAACAATATAAGATGAGACTAAAAGAAGGCCAGCAAATGTGTGATCAATTGAAGGCTATGCTAGAGATCATAGACCAGCTATGTGCCATTGAAGAGGACATCAAAGATAACCATATTGTTGCCCTGCTCCTCTGCACCCTTCCAGGAACATATCTGCTCTCATTAATGCTCTAGAAACCAGACCCGAGCAGGAGCTGACACTGGCATATGTCAAAGGCAAATTAATTGATGAATATCACAGAAGAAAAGAAAATATATTCCATGAAGACAAAGCTCTTAAAATGTACAAAGGCACAAAGCATGACAAAGAAGGTAGAGCCTTTTTTCACTGTAAAAGGACTGGTCACTTAAAAAAGGACTGTTCTATCTGGAAAGGCAAGCAGCGAAAGCTAGAGTTATCCACAAAAGAAAACGTCAAAGCAATCAAAAAGGAAACTGCAGACACATCATGGAGTGGCACCTTTAAAGCAATACAGAGTGGCAAGCCATACCACATGACTAGCGATGAGACCTTCTTCACAATCACAAACACTGATTATAGTGCAAAGGACAAAGTTTTCCTAGCAAACAGGAAAAGCATCACATAAAGGCTTGGGCTTCCTGAACTGCATTACACCACAAGGAGGCAAGCACAGTATGCTTGTAAAGAATGTGCTGTATGTTCCAGAACTAGAAGGCAGCCTTCTACCAGTGAAAAGTCTTGCACAACAGTCTCATAGTTAAATTCCAGGTTGACGAATGCACAATTCACAATAATAAGCGATGCCTCGCAAAAGGAAAACTGGATGATCACCTTTACAGGCTTATCACTACAGACCGGCAAGCCAATATAGTCTATAATGACCTACACAGCAGCAGCAGCACATGTTGTCTCCGTTTCTCTCTTTTCTGCTTCTCACTAGTCACCCATCCTTGGTGATGCGGTGGTTCATACCACCACCAGTCTTATACACCACATCTACACATATTTTTTAGTTTTCCACCACCACCGCCATTGGTCACTTGCTCATTTTTTACTTTATTTTTAGGTCTTGTCCACATTTTTTGTTGGGTTTCATCACTGTTCATACCTACATCACAAGAGGCCTGCGTTCCTCTTTGGGGGTTTCTGCATGTGCTAACCCTTGGACATGGGGTGTTCCATCGCCTCAGCTCCCGGGATGGACCTATTCCACGGCTCCGGTTTTGCCTATTCTGCATACCGTCGCTACGCACGGGCATGTAAGTACCCAGAGCATACCACATCATCAGCTTTTCACCGGCTGTACTTACTTACATTAGAATTAATTTTTACAATTTATACAATTTTTATAGATACCCCACCACATCCGCCCCTGAAGAAGTGTATCTTGCACAGAAACACGTCGGGCATTAAGGATGTAGTGACATGCCTACCAACTTCATACCAAGATATGTTACACATAATTTCTGTATCTTTCCTCTGGCTGCCAGCTGTCAGGCAAACTGATCATGCCATATATATGTACTTAGTGTTTTTCATGTATACATCTACTCATATGATGTTATTGTTTCATGCATACGTATATTACGATGTTACTTAGTTATTGATTTCTGTATATGAAATTTACTATTACTCAGCAATTTGAATCTAGTATGCATATGTACACCATGAGAATACTTTATTTTATGCTTTTCCATAGGATGTTTATCATCCATACGTATTATACTTTTAGATATTTTTATTCCAATAAAACTGACCACGTTTTCTACACCAAGTCCACCACCTCATTTAAAGTCCCAAATTTCCTTTTTGTTCTACTGAATCCGGGATGTTAAAGTCCCAACCCCCCCTTTTTTGACTGTTTTTGCAATAGGGATGGAGGTGTTTGACTTTGGTTGGCAGTGTTCCCCTGCCATCCATGTGTAGATGCTGTACATGTGGCGAGACAACATCTATCTATGCTCTCCAGTTGGCGCTAGTACCCTATCATGCCTCACATTACGGCGGATTGTGCAGATACTGCCACTCCGGGCCGGGTTTTTTGTCCTGTTCCCGGGAGCTGCGATGCGCTCTGCACGCTCGCCCTTCCCCCCCCCCCTGGGGTGGTGGGCGGGCGTCCACAGCGCATCGGCGCCACGCCCAGCGGCCTCGCGTGTGAGGCGTCGTCACTCTTTGGCGCCACAACGGGGCGGCCCTTTGTTTCCATCCGGCCGACAGTGGGGTTCTCGGCGTCAGGGTACGTGCGACGATCTGCCATGCGTGCCCAGGCTCCCACCTCTTTCTTCCTGTCGTGCGCGTGACGCTGGCGATGGCCCCCCCTCCTCGGACGCGCATATAGTTCTTCCCCACCGCAGGTCTCCTTTCTTTATACACAGGCAGCACGCTCACTTTTTGGAAGCCTTTCATACTAGCACTTGCCTATTAGGTAAACACAGAGGTGTTCTATGGACAGCACCTCGCAGCACATGTTGTCTCCGTTTCTCTCTTTTCTGCTTCTCACTAGTCACCCATCCTTGGTGATGCGGTGGTTCATACCACCACCAGTCTTATACACCACATCTACACATATTTTTTAGTTTTCCACCACCACCGCCATTGGTCACTTGCTCATTTTTTACTTTATTTTTAGGTCTTGTCCACATTTTTTGTTGGGTTTCATCACTGTTCACACCTACATCACAAGAGGCCTGCGTTCCTCTTTGGGGGTTTCTGCATGTGCTAACCCTTGGACATGGGGTGTTCCATCGCCTCAGCTCCCGGGACGGACCTATTCCACGGCTCCGGTTTTGCCTATTCTGCATACCGTCGCTACGCACGGGCATGTAAGTACCCAGAGCATACCACATCATCAGCTTTTCACCGGCTGTACTTACTTACATTAGAATTAATTTTTACAATTTATACAATTTTTATAGATACCCCACCACATCCGCCCCTGAAGAAGTGTATCTTGCACAGAAACGCGTCGGGCATTAAGGATGTAGTGACATGCCTACCAACTTCATACCAAGATATGTTACACATAATTTCTGTATCTTTCCTCTGGCTGCCAGCTGTCAGGCAAACTGATCATGCCATATATATGTACTTAGTGTTTTTCATGTATACATCTACTCATATGATGTTATTGTTTCATGCATACGTATATTACGATGTTACTTAGTTATTGATTTCTGTATATGAAATTTACTATTACTCAGCAATTTGAATCTAGTATGCATATGTACACCATGAGAATACTTTATTTTATGCTTTTCTATAGGATGTTTATCATCCATACGTATTATACTTTTAGATATTTTTATTCCAATAAAACTGACCACGTTTTCTACACCAAGTCCACCACCTCATTTAAAGTCCCAAATTTCCTTTTTGTTCTACTGAATCCGGGATGTTAAAGTCCCAACCCCCCCTTTTTTGACTGTTTTTGCAATAGGGATGGAGGTGTTTGACTTTGGTTGGCAGTGTTCCCCTGCCATCCATGTGTAGATGCTGTACACGTGGCGAGACAACATCTATCTATGCTCTCCATTTGGCGCTAGTACCCTATCATGCCTCACTTTACGGCGGATTGTGCAGATACTGCCACTCCGGGCCGGGTTTTTTGTCCTGTTCCCGGGAGCTGCGATGCGCTCTGCACGCTCGCCCTTCCCCCCCCCCCCCTGGGGTGGTGGGCGGGCGTCCACAGCGCATCGGCGCCACGCCCAGCGGCCTCGCGTGTGAGGCGTCGTCACTCTTTGGCGCCACAACGGGGCGGCCCTTTGTTTCCATCCAGCCGACAGTGGGGTTCTCGGCGTCAGGGTACGTGCGACGATCTGCCATGCGTGCCCAGGCTCCCATCTCTTTCTTCCTGTCATGCGCGTGATGCTGGCGATGGCCCCCCCTCCTCGGACGCGCATATAGTTCTTCCCCACCGCAGGTCTCCTTTCTTTATACACAGGCAGCACGCTCACTTTTTGGAAGCCTTTCATACTAGCACTTGCCTATTAGGTAAACACAGAGGTGTTCTATGGACAGCACCTCGCAGCACATGTTGTCTCCGTTTCTCTCTTTTCTGCTTCTCACCAGTCACCCATCCTTGGTGATGCGGTGGTTCATACCACCACCAGTCTTATACACCACATCTACACATATTTTTTAGTTTTCCACCACCACCGCCATTGGTCACTTGCTCATTTTTTACTTTATTTTTAGGTCTTGTCCACATTTTTTGTTGGGTTTCATCACTGTTCACACCTACATCACAAGAGGCCTGCGTTCCTCTTTGGGGGTTTCTGCATGTGCTAACCCTTGGACATGGGGTGTTCCATCGCCTCAGCTCCCGGGACGGACCTATTCCACGGCTCCGGTTTTGCCTATTCTGCATACCGTCGCTACGCACGGGCATGTAAGTACCCAGAGCATACCACATCATCAGCTTTTCACCGGCTGTACTTACTTACATTAGAATTAATTTTTACAATTTATACAATTTTTATAGATACCCCACCACATCCGCCCCTGAAGAAGTGTATCTTGCACAGAAACACGTCGGGCATTAAGGATGTAGTGACATGCCTACCAACTTCATACCAAGATATGTTACACATAATTTCTGTATCTTTCCTCTGGCTGCCAGCTGTCAGGCAAACTGATCATGCCATATATATGTACTTAGTGTTTTTCATGTATACATCTACTCATATGATGTTATTGTTTCATGCATACGTATATTACGATGTTACTTAGTTATTGATTTCTGTATATGAAATTTACTATTACTCAGCAATTTGAATCTAGTATTCATATGTACACCATGAGAATACTTTATTTTATGCTTTTCCATAGGATGTTTATCATCCATACGTATTATACTTTTAGATATTTTTATTCCAATAAAACTGACCACGTTTTCTACACCAAGTCCACCACCTCATTTAAAGTCCCAAATTTCCTTTTTGTTCTACTGAATCCGGGATGTTAAAGTCCCAACCCCCCCTTTTTTGACTGTTTTTGCAATAGGGATGGAGGTGTTTGACTTTGGTTGGCAGTGTTCCCCTGCCATCCATGTGTAGATGCTGTACACGTGGCGAGACAACATCTATCTATGCTCTCCAGTTGGCGCTAGTACCCTATCATGCCTCACTTTACGGCGGATTGTGCAGATACTGCCACTCCGGGCCGGGTTTTTTGTCCTGTTCCCGGGAGCTGCGATGCGCTCTGCACGCTCGCCCTTCCCCCCCCCCCTGGGGTGGTGGGCGGGCGTCCACAGCGCATCGGCGCCACGCCCAGCGGCCTCGCGTGTGAGGCGTCGTCACTCTTTGGCGCCACAACGGGGCGGCCCTTTGTTTCCATCCGGCCGACAGTGGGGTTCTCGGCGTCAGGGTACGTGCGACGATCTGCCATGCGTGCCCAGGCTCCCACCTCTTTCTTCCTGTCGTGCGCGTGACGCTGGCGATGGCCCCCCTCCTCGGACGCGCATATAGTTCTTCCCCACCGCAGGTCTCCTTTCTTTATACACAGGCAGCACGCTCACTTTTTGGAAGCCTTTCATACTAGCACTTGCCTATTAGGTAAACACAGAGGTGTTCTATGGACAGCACCTCGCAGCACATGTTGTCTCCGTTTCTCTCTTTTCTGCTTCTCACTAGTCACCCATCCTTGGTGATGCGGTGGTTCATACCACCACCAGTCTTATACGCCACATCTACACATATTTTTTAGTTTTCCACCACCACCGCCATTGGTCACTTGCTCATTTTTTACTTTATTTTTAGGTCTTGTCCACATTTTTTGTTGGGTTTCATCACTGTTCACACCTACATCACAAGAGGCCTGCGTTCCTCTTTGGGGGTTTCTGCATGTGCTAACCCTTGGACATGGGGTGTTCCATCGCCTCAGCTCCCGGGACGGACCTATTCCACGGCTCCGGTTTTGCCTATTCTGCATACCGTCGCTACGCACGGGCATGTAAGTACCCAGAGCATACCACATCATCAGCTTTTCACCGGCTGTACTTACTTACATTAGAATTAATTTTTACAATTTATACAATTTTTATAGATACCCCACCACATCCGCCCCTGAAGAAGTGTATCTTGCACAGAAACGCGTCGGGCATTAAGGATGTAGTGACATGCCTACCAACTTCATACCAAGATATGTTACACATAATTTCTGTATCTTTCCTCTGGCTGCCAGCTGTCAGGCAAACTGATCATGCCATATATATGTACTTAGTGTTTTTCATGTATACATCTACTCATATGATGTTATTGTTTCATGCATACGTATATTACGATGTTACTTAGTTATTGATTTCTGTATATGAAATTTACTATTACTCAGCAATTTGAATCTAGTATGCATATGTACACCATGAGAATACTTTATTTTATGCTTTTCCATAGGATGTTTATCATCCATACGTATTATACTTTTAGATATTTTTATTCCAATAAAACTGACCACGTTCTCTACACCAAGTCCACCACCTCATTTAAAGTCCCAAATTTCCTTTTTGTTCTAATGACCTACACAGCAAAAGTATTCACTTATGGCACAGGCGGCTGGGGCACAGAAGTCCAGAAGCTATGCAGGACATTATAAAGAGAGGTTTATCAGAAGATTTGACAATAATGCCTTGCACAGTGCTCATGAAATGCAAGAGGGGGGGGGGGTGTTGCCATGTTGAAGCAAAAGCCACACGTACTCCCCTTCCACAGGCTTCTCAAAGAAAAACCACTCATCCCCTGCAGCTCATACACAGTGACATATGTGGGCCAATGAAAACTCCCATGTCAGGCGGGAACAGATATCTACTGACTTTTATTGATGACTATTCCAGATACACAACCACTTATCTGATGAAACACAAGGGAACAGATAACTACTGACTTTCATTGATGACTATTCCAGATACACAACCACTTATCTGATGAAACACAAGAATGAAACATCAGAGAAACTTCAAGAGTTAGTTGCCATGTCTATCAACAAATTCCATAGGGAAACCAGGAATAATACCCACTGACAATGGGGGAGAATACATAAGTAAAGAAGTGGCCTCATACCTTAAGAGACAAGGAATAATTCACCAGACAACCGCACCATACACTCCTGAACAAAACAGGGTAGCAGAAAGGAAAAATCGCACACTTATAGAAATGGCCAGGTGCATGTTGTCGGATGCCAACCTACCTCACAAGTACTGGGGAGAAGCAGTCATGACTGCAACCTACCTACAGAACAAACTACCCTCAAGAGTCATTAAAAGTACTCTATTCGAAATGTGGCATGGCTCAAAGCCTAGCATTGGGCACAACAGAGTGTTTGGATGAAAAGCATATGCCTGTATTCCAAGCAAAAAGTGATCCAAGCTGGAGAACAGAGCCATAGAGGGCATTCTAGTAGGTTACAGCGAGCAAACGAAGGGTTACAGAATCCTACACCCAAAGACTGACAAAGTGACAATAAACCATAGTGTTTTTTTTGATGAGAGCCCATCATCAGAAACACAGATCCCTGAAAGCTATGAAGTGAATATGCAAAGCAAACCAGAATAAAAGGTTGACCAAACCTGTGCAGGAGTCAAAACAAGAGGTGGAACTCACATTGCCTAAATCAAGTTCCCCACCAGATCCTGGTGAACTGCCTGAAGTCAGAAGATCCACTCGGACTACAAAGGGGATACCACTGTCAAAACACACAGCATACTTGAACCAATATCCTGGGAAGACATAGAAAAACTGTCAAAACATGAAGCCAATAAATAAAAAAAAGCAGCAGCAGAAGAAGTCCCTTCAAGAAAATAAAACCTGGACACTCACAGAGCTCCCTCCTAACTGCAAAACTATAGGAAGTACGTGGACTTTCAAAGTAATTTCAGACGCAGAAGGGAATATCCACAAATACAAAGCCAGACTAGTTGCCAAGCGTTACTCCCAGAAATTTGATGAAGATTAAGATGAAACATGCGCTCCCGTTGTAAAATACTCCACTATCAGAGCGCTTCTTAGCTTTGCAGCCGGGAAGGTCATGCAAGTGAAACATCTACATGTTAAAACTGCTTTCCTATATGGAGACATTAAGGAAGACCTTTACATGGAGCAACCACCAGGGTTTGAGCAAGGAGACAACCTTGTCTGTAAACTTCAGAAGAGCATCTACAGTTTTAAGCAATCTGCAAGGATGTGGAATGAGAAAATTAACAAAGTTCTTACCAGAGAGGGATTCTCAAGAAGTAAAGCAGACCCCTGTCTCTACTCCAAGAATCAAGAAGACAGATGGATTAACAGTACATCCTTATCTATGTTGATGACATTATAATCTGTTTTGAACAAGAAGAGGATTATAATCAGATAGTTCACAAGCTGAAAGAACATTTTTTAAATCAAAGAGCTAGAGAACATTAACTACTATTTGGGAATCCAAATAGAGAGAAAAGAAGATGGAAGTTATCTTCTCAACCAATCTCAGAAAATCTCTGATATCTTGGAACAATTTCATATGCAAGATGCAAAGGAAGTGAACACTCCTATGGAACCAGGCTCTCAAAAGAGCAATGAAGCAGAAAATTTGCCAGCCAATACTGATATGTATCGCAGATCAATCAGTAAGCTGCTATATGTTGCCACTGTGACAAGACCAGACATAGCCGCAGCAGTGGGCATACTATGCAGGAGAGTCTCAGCTCCCTGTCAGCATGACTGGAATGCAGTAAAAGAAGTAATGCAATACCTCAAAGGAATAATTCAGATGAATTTACGGCTACCAGTAACATCCAATCCAAAACTGGCCGGATATGTGGATGCTGATTATGCCGGTGACTGCACAGACCACAAATCCACAAGTGGATTCATCTTCCAGTATGTGGAAGGAACCATAAGTTGGTCTAGTCGAAAGCAAGCAACTGTCGCTGTATCTTCAACTGAAGCAGAGTACATTGCAGCAGCACACGTATGTTAAGAAGCGATATGGGTTTGTCAACTTTTTGTGGACAATGGGATAGACATGTCTAAACCAATTCCCATTTTTTAAGACAACCAGGGTTGTATAAAACTTACGCAATCAGAAAGGATCAATCCTAGGGCCAAACACATCAACGTCTAGTATCACCTACTGAGGGACAATCAAGAGCAAGGTGTTATTGACATTCAATACTGTCCATCAGAGGAGATGACTGCTGATGCACTCACCAAGCCTTTATTGAAGGAACGTCATAGCTATTTCCAGAAGAAGCTGAATATAATTTGACAAAGCACATGCTGTTGAAAAGGGGTGTTGAAAGAACAACAGCATGCAATGTAAATTACTGTAAAGTAAATACTGTATGCATTATACTTATCTATGCAACAGATGGCACTGTTGTATTATAGTGTTAAAGTATGTATTCTATGATATAACAGGATGTATTGTCTATCTATGCTCAATGCACTCATTTGTGTTCTTTTCCTTTTCCATGATAAAGACATGCTTTGATATCATGAAAGTAAAGGTATACTCTGCATACAACAAGCTTCCAGCGCATGATTCAATAACCTGCTAACACTTCCTTCAACTCCACTCCCCTTCCTCCCCCCTTCCTGATGCAACCCTTGAGCCCTCATCTCTCTTTTTGGGTCCCACCATGCCGAGTTCAGTAAGCCTCACATGATAGCGATTAATCATGATCTCCTGAAGAACAATTTCCATTTTATATGATCTACCTCACACTTCAAGTTTTTATGGATCAGTATTCCCCCAGATCCTAATAATTTATACAGAGTTATTGTCCTACTCTGGCTCAGTCTATCAAAATAGAATTAGAGACCTCTTTTTCTTAGACTGCCGGAGTGACAATAATAAAAATGAACATCTTCTACAAACAATCCCTATAGCATTACCACCCTCTTTTCTGGGGGCACTAAATAAGAGCATAGTTACATTTATAGAGGATGGAAAACAACCCAGAATACGCAGATACATTCTAAAAGACAACATCACCAGATTTTACTAAACCTATCACCAAAAAAGAATAGTGAATTGGATTATCCACAAACACTCAAAGGCATGGGTCAAAGTGGAATAAGGATAGTCACAACAAGGGCTGTCCTCTTTACTGTGATATGGTTTACATATCAACACAGGTTAAAAAACATGCGCTAATTGGCATCTCTATGGGTGTGCTTATTAAAATATGCAAATCACCTAAACTCTCTACAATTTTGGTCTCCTCACACTAATTACAGGCAACTAATTTCTCTCCCAGAGGAATCAAATGTATTCCTCCAGCACTAGGACCCACCCATTCTCTTTAGTGTAAGTCCGTTTTTTAAATGCCGGCAAATCCCACCCCACGCAGAACTCACTCCCTGGGCAGAAAAGGGGTAATAACTTGATGGATCCTATTCATAACAGAAGCACTTCCTCATTAGTTCCCCATAATCTCTTGCTTACAAGATATTGCAGAATTATAACCTACTGTTTTAGGCAAACAAAAAAAACACCAAATATACACCCTATATACCCTGCTAGGTAGCTTGGGTCAAATGAGTAACCTACACTTCAAAGCGAAGTGGAAGAAAGCCCTAAAAAGAGGAATGGCAAGATATTTGTACTCTGACTCTCAAAAGTTCACAAAGCTTACAGGAAACTAACTACAGGACTCTCTCCATCTGGTATAGAACTTCAGAACTCCACAACCATAAATTAAAAAAACTCTTCATTATATTCAATCCAACCTACCACCCCAGGCTTTAGGTATATAGAAGAACAACATACTAATCTAATGCCGCGTACACACGATCAGAATTTTGGTCGGAAAAAGCTATGATAGTTTTTCCGATGGGATTCCGCTCAAGCTTGTCTTGCATACACACGGTCACACCAAATTCCGACCATCAAGAATGCGGTGGCGTACAACACGTACGACGGGACTAGAAAAAGGAAGTTCAATAGCCACTGCGCCACCCTTTGGGCTCCTTCTGCTAATCTCATGTTTATCTCGTGTTAGTAGAAGTTTGGTGAGAGACGATTCGCGCTTTTCAGACTTGTGCTTTTCAGATTGTTTTATTGCTTTTCAGTTTGTGCTTGTGGGTTTGTATCTGTTTTTCAGTGCGTGTAATCAGTTCGTATCTGTTTTTCTTTTTTTTGTAAACTGTGTTTTTTATTATTCTTTATCACATAAAGAATACATTAGCAACATAGTACATAGACAATTTAATGTACATATATCAATTCACCAGTATCAGGTGTATTTCTCTCAAGAAAAATTTCAATTACATTCTACATATGTTCATAACGGGGTGGTCTTTTCGTCAATTCTCGGACGAATAGAAATATTTCACTGTTACAAACTAAAAACCTTAACCAACTAAGCACTTGCACATATAGCAATGAACAGTAGAAACTTAAAACTACACAGGTCTTATTCCTCAGATATCACAAACAAATAGAAATATCAGTATTATTAGTCCCCATCATAGATCAATATGCACATCACTTTGTCCGCACTGCAGAAGAGCCGCCCATCATTCAGGGAATTGGCATGTATCTGTAAGTTCAATCCATTCTCCCCATATTTTCATGAATTAACCAACACACCCCCTAGCTTCATATGTGAGTTTGTATATCAGTAATACCTGATTAATCAAGGTTTTCCATTGATTAAGGGAGATTGGTGTGGAGTATATCCCCTGCAAAACCACCGTTTTCCTGACATAATATAACAAGAAGCAAAGGAATTGTTTTTGATATGAGCTTAACTCCACATCCTCGAGAACTGACAATATACACCACTTTGGACTGCAAATATTGGGTAAATTAAAGTTAGTTGCAATAAAGTGGGTTACTTGTGACCAGAATGGTCGTATTTTTCCCAGCTCCAAGCATGTGGAGTAGATCACCTGTGTTCTTACGACATTTATGGTAGATGGGACTGGTTAGTTAAATTCTATGAAAGATTTGCAATTGTATCATTCTGTCCCTAGCAGAAATTATAGTAACAAAATATGTATTAAGAAGTTCTTCCCAGTTTTCATCTGTAAGATCTGGTATGTCTGCTAACCAGTGGCTTTTCAGAGCCTGAAATCGAGTGGAGCCATGTTGCCCCAACATCTTATAATAAGTGGAGATCAGACCTGTACGTTCTGGTTGTATTAATGTTCCTTCTAAGGTAGAGTTTTGAAAGAAAACGTCTCTAATCGCTAGTTGGGACATGACTGCATTTTTTAATTGAAGATATTTAAAATTCCATGTGTTAGGTATCCCAAGTTCCTGCCGTAGTGTTGGAAAAGATTTAAATTGGCCTTGGTCATATAACTGATGTATGTATTTTAATCCCTTTCTAGCCCATAGGCAGGCGTTAGGTAGGTCATAAAAGTGAGGAAATGTGGGGTTGAACCATATAGGGTGATTCGGGGATAAAGGAGCTGGGTCATCTGGAACCAGAGTTAGACATTGTCTATATACCCTAAGAGAGACCTTTATCATTTCTGTACTCGCTCTTCACAGGCCTTGATGTACTTCAGTGCGTTCTGTTAGTTCGTTCTGACCAGCGGACCGTTTTGAAGCCATGTTGCAGGTACGTACTCATCGTAGACTCCTTGCTATGCGGGGGCTTGGTGTTGGGGTTCTTGCTTTGACCCAAGCCCAGTCCATGAGGAGGAATTCATGGACCAAGAATTGGTTACTCCAGCGTGAACAATTCTCTCATATGCCTTTGCTGCGTGAGATCCAGGAGAATAACCCTGACGATTTCAGGAATTTTCTAAGGATGAGGGACCCCCTTTTTCACCATCTGTTGGGTTTGCTGTCCCCTTATATTACGAAGCAGGACACCTGTATGTGGCAAACCATCACTCTGGAGCAGAGGCTAGTCGCCACGTTGTGGTACTTGGCGACGGGGAGAAGTCTGCAGGACCTCAAGTTCTCTACAGGCATCTTCCCCCAGGCTCTGGGGATCATTGTTCCAGAGACCTGTTCTGCCATTATTCAGGTCCTGCAGAAGGACTATATTAGGGTAAGTTTTCTCCTTTAACATCACATTATATGTATTTAATATTTGCTAATGTATTGTATTTCTTGTTCCGCCTATTTCTTATAGCAATAAATATGGCGGAGTACAAACTTAACCACATAGTTCTAGCATGCTGCATACTTCACAACTTTTTGAAGAGAAATGCTCCGAATTATGTTGCCTCAGCTGGGCCTGAGGCCCCCTCAAAGTGCCCGTGAAGTGCGTCAAAAATATGTTGATTATTTTACGGGTAGGGGGGCCATTGCTATGCCAGCAAATTTGTAATTTATTTTAGATATTAAAAAAAATTTGATCTGATCAAATATTGATTTTGATTTACTGCTTGTGCTTCTTTTAGCTGTCTCCTGGGTTCTCCTAGTGTACTTGTAGTGCCAAGTGGTTATTCCATTATTAAATAACACCCATTGTTAATGGCAAAATAGTATTGAGCATTGAAAGAAGAAGCCACACATTGTTAAGTATAAAACCTTTTACTCCATGCACATTCACATGTGCGTTGTAAAACTTATTTTTTTTTTTTTAAACATCTTTTTTTTAAAGTTTTTTATATAAACAGGCATGCTTCAAAACATAACATACACAACTCAGGAACTTACAAAGTTCAACATTGAAAGACTGAAGGCAATATCAGACATTATAGTGTCAAAAATGTGTTGATATTGCCTTCATCAGATGGGGTGATGTCCCCCTGTAAAAGTCAAATTTTGAAGATCCACACAAATTGGGAGTCAAACTGGGGATTTCCCTCCTGATCCCATGCCTAATGTCAACATGTACTATCTCCTATCATGGGGGATCAAGCAACGTGTTTTGGGGGTGAAACCACTTCCTCTCAGCTACTTGAGTTACGAGGAAGGGGTTGCACCCACAAAACGCGTACATTGATATCCCCTGATGGCAGATAGCACATGTTGACACACTGTGTGCATCTTCCAAATTTGGCTTTTAAAATGCATCAAAAATTTGAAAAAAATGGTCCCCAAAAATAGAAAATGGTGTAATTTTGTTGTTCTTTAGATTCTTCCCAGTACATCAATCATGTCCTTCAGTTTTTGTTCTATGTCATTTGTTTTCTGCTTGATGAGGTATAATCCTGACTACAGGGGGTGTGGCTTGGCGCATGGAGGAGACGGACGCCTGAAAGCTCGACTCACGCTCCCGTCCCACGAACGGCACAGTCTGAGACCCCATCAGCCCTCCATATGAGCAGGAGAGGCTGCAGCAACACCCCCGCACCTCGGGAACCCAGAAATCTGGGGAAATAGGCAATTATTTCCCTGTGAGAGGGATGGCGGCGACCCGCTCGGCGGCAGCACAGGCAGCACACGCTGCTGCAAAGGTACAAAAGGTGCACTCCCCTCTCTCTCCCCGGTGCACAGATCCAGAGCCCAATCTCCCAATGACCCCCCTAACTCAAGAAGCCCCTCTCCTCTCCACCACAGCCAGGGGAAAGTTGGGACATGAAGGCCTATATAAAAGCCCTCCCCACAAATCAGGACATTGAATCCTACATTAGCAGGCTGGAGAGATCATACAGGAGGGAGATTAGTGACCCCTGTAAGGATATTGGTCACCGCATGGAGGATATTGAGACCACTGTTGAGGAATCAATCTCCAGAATCTCAGAGCATGAGAATATATTGCAAGAACACACTAACCAAATTCAACAACTGTTTTATGGTCTGGACAACCAAGAGAACAGAAGCCGTCGCAACAATATTCCCATTCACGGACTGCCAGAATCAGTGAAAAACAAAGATTTAGCAATGGCAGCCACCTCTATGTTTAACCAGCTGCTGAATAAGCCCAAAGAGACACCTCTCGAAATAGACAGGATTCACAGATCTCTGGGACCCCGCAACCCTAATCCAGCTTACTCCAGAGCAGAGATGTCATCTGCCGCATACACTTTTTCAAAGTGAAATCTGACATTATGCAGGCTGCCCGATCACAAGAAGCCATCCTGTTCAACGATGCCCCTGTTATGCTTTTAACAGACCTATCGAGACAAACTCTGCTTATGCGAAAAGCCCTGAAGCCAGTCACAGACGCTTTACAAGCTAAGCAGATCAAATACAGGTGGGGGTTCCCATTTCAACTTTCTGCATCTCAAAATGGCAAATCATCTATCTTTCGTACCCTGGGGGATCTGGCTAACTTCTTAGGAACTTTCTAACTCCTGCAAATTCAGGTTCCAGATTGGCCCCTCAGATCAGCGACTCCAGACCTGCCTCTTTCTTCTGGATGGGAAAAGCACACCAAAAAGAAGCGCTCTCGATCCCACACTTCCAAATCCCCTGCAGGATGAAACCTCATTTACTCTACCGGCCGGTGGGGATTTTGTCTTCTCAAAGCTTCTGTGACTTGATTTTTTTTTTCTTGTTCTCTCACCCCTTTTTTGACCCGGGACACCGGGGGAGATGAGTGACCCTCACAGTGGGTCATTCTCCACAGAAGAGGGGAAGAGTTGGACACAACGGCTGTCCTCAGAGTTAAGTTCCAATGTTATGTAATAGTTATAAGTTGGGTGTATGAAAGTGTAGGGCTAATACAAATGTAACAAAACAGAAGAATACCCTCCTATATAAAAAGGAGGGGTATACATAAAGTGCAGAGAGGAATACTTTGATTAGAGTTAGTGACTTAAACCCAAACAAACCATGCTACGTAAGTAACATGATAGGTGGAAAAATTGGAATAAAAGTAGAAAAACTAATAAGATCGGTGAATATTAACCAGGTGCACGAATAAACTCATACCACAGCAAGTATTACATATGAAGACCAAAACTGGCACATAAATTAAATAAAAAAGTCCAAAAATTCTAAACATGTGTTTACACAGCGTAGATATTCCAAAGGACTGTATTCACAAATGAACCACCACCAGTAAACAAGAGGAGGCTTACCAGATGTCGATGACCTGGAAAGGCTTACACCCCCTAGGTCATATAGGCTTGTAAGTCAAATGACTTAATGGGTATACCGGACTAGGCTGGCACAGCAGATCTTGAATCAAAATGCCGACTTAACACAGACCCAACCTCATACACCCATACGTATCACTTTTAGTCCAAAGTTGTATCAGCTGCTATACACAGTTTTATTCTACACAGCGCTGTATTTCCCCCCTAATAGTTATAAGTTACCTGCACTAAATAGCGGTTATCACTTGCACTGTTATATCCTAGATGGCAGGGGACCCTGAGAGTTTCACGACCTGTTAATAATCAAGTTTACTCAAGGTGCTGTTTGATATGTTTTACTATATTTAGATACAACTTGGACGGGGGTGTAGTACCCCTGGTCAGTCCTACACGTTCCCCATGATAGGGTTAGCAGAGTCTTTACTTCCTCTGTTCTTGACATTCATCTTTGTTTCACTTAGTAGTGCCCATTATCCTTTTCCCACAATGGACACTAGAGGGAACAGTCTTCTCATAGTTTGCAACAATACGCTCAGTCATATACAATTCACTAAACATCTTTACTGCTCTCTGAGACACCTTCCCAATTTCTACTGTGCACATAACACACACACAGTCATACTACACCGCATACAGCTCCAGTGCATACATTCTCTTCCTTTCTCTCCTAATGTCTTCCCCCACCTCCCTTCCCCTTCCCTTTCTATCTCGGCTCTACACTCCAATTCTAGGCCTTCTCGCTTTAGGAATCACGATCACTCAGCACATCATTATACGTTACCCACACTATGGTGTCCAACTTAGAGTTTAAGATATCCTCGCTGAACTGTCGAGGATTTAATACACCAGAAAAACGCAGACAAATACTACAACATTTCCACAAAGCCAAAACGCAGATATTACTATTACAGGAAACCCATTTTAGTTCGGACACCGTACCAACTTTACCAGACTACATGGTTTCATAGCACTAATCCCATATCTAGAACGAAGGGGGTATCAATAGCCTTCCACAACTCTTTTACTCCTGTAGTACTAGATACTAATATAGATCCGAAAGGCAGGTTTTTGTTTTTAATATTGCAATATTTACAGACTGTTTTTACAATTGCAAATGTTTATCTTCCAAATCAGGAACACGCTTCCTTTCCTCTGTGACAGCCCACCTGAAAGCCTTCGGGACTCCCAATCTAATCTTAGGGGGTGACCTCAACGTACCCCTCATTCCGAGACTGGATTCATCCACCGGTAAGTCACATATCACACCCTCGTCTTTAGCTAAAATACGCACTACCCTAACAGAATTATCCCTAGTCGACTCATGGCGTATTTTGCACCCTGCTGAGAGAGACTACACATATTAATGCTCCGCACACAAATCCTACAGTAGGATAGGCTATATTTTTCTTTCACAAACACTACTAGACCTAGATCCTACTTGCACGATAGGCCTAAAATTTTGGTCGGACCACGCACCAGTGCATGTAACTCTAGGTAGAATACCTCAAGGCTCACTCCGCAAAACGTGGAGACTCAATGATAATTTATTGAACGACACTGCATGCACTGCAGCAGTGTCTAATGCCATTAAAGACTTTGTCCAAATTCACACCAAAGACGAGACGTCGGCCATGAATAAATGGGAAACTCTCAAATGTGTGTTACGCGGGATTTTCATACAACATGGGTCAAGATTGAAAAAAGCCTGCACAAAAGACATTTTCGCCCTGATTACCTCTCTCGAATCCACGTACAAATGCACTTTAGACCCCAAGACATTAGTTGAACTCTCTAATGCACGCCGAGACCTCTTCACTGGAAGACCACTGATAGCCTGTAACAAAGGATGCCACATTCACTATGCCCAGGCCAATAAATGCAGAAAGCATTTAGCCTGGGTTATTCACCCCAGACAACAGAGACAAAACATCCCCTACATAATCTCACCAGCCAAACAAAAGAAATACAAGAGTTCGGAAATCGTCTCCGAATTCAAGGATTTTTATTCCTCGCTCTACAACCTCCCCCCCAAGGAGGCAGTCCTCACTACTCTCCGCTGATACCTCGGACCTACACAAATATATACAGAATACGGCCTTGCCTAGGTTACCCCCTACAGAAGCAGACATTCTGGAGTGACCCATAACCGCCTTAGACTTTTTGATCATCATCAAAGGTCTTAAGAATGGTAAAAGCCCAGGCCCAGACGGGTTTACCCCTCAGTTTTACAAAATGTTCGCCCCACAACTAGCACCGATTATGGCACAAGCATTTGAAGTAGACGAAACACACCCACTTCCCCCACAACTCCTCCAGGCCCAGATAGTGGTATTACCTAAGCCCGGAAAGGACCAGTCACATTGTAGCAATTATAGGCCCATATCTCTTTTAAACATTGATCTCAAGCTCTCCTCCAAAATTATAGGCACGCGTCTTGCCCCCTACTACCTTCCCTAGTACATAGTGACCAGGTGGAGTTATCCCAGGTCGGGAAGCTAGGGATAACACTACGAAAACGCTACACCTTATAGCATATGCCCAACGCCACAAAATCCCTACTTGCCTTCTGGCGTGTGACACCAAAAAGGCGTTTGATAGAGTAACTTGGCCCTTTTTACAAGCATTCTTACTTCAGATAGGTCTGGGTTCGCGTCTAGTGACCAAAATCATGTCGCTATACTCCAACCCATCCGCAAAAGTGGACATCAATGGCAAGTCCTCGGTGGCGTTTGAGATCAGAAACGTTACGAGACAAGGATGCCCGTTATCACCATTATTGTTTGCGCACACTGTTGAACATTTGGCCCAAACCATTAGAAATAATGACTCTATTCATGGTATCCCCACACCCTCGGCGCCTCGTAAACTATTGCTTTACGCAGATGATTTGCTTCTAGCCGCAAGTTAGCATCCCTGCCATTTTCTTGGAGCTTGACCGCTTTGGAGCGCATAGCAACTTTAAACTAAACATTGACAAAACAGAGGCCTTGAATATTTCTCTCGCACCAAAAGACGTAGCTCTTATTCAGGGAAAATTCCCTTTCCATTGGCAATCATGTTTGGTTAAGTATCTGGGGACAGAGATCCCTAAAGATCTACAGGACATTTAAGCCTTGCATTATAGTCCTCTGTTGACCAAAATTAGGGGCTCAATGGAAACTTGGCATCACCTCAAACTCACGTGGTGGGGACGAATGAGTGTCCTTAAAATGGACATTCTACCTAAATCGCTCTATTTGTTCCAAACACTACCCATACTCCTACCCAACGCCTTTTTCCTTTCGCTTCGCTCCCTGGCGGTCAGGTTCATTTAGCAACAACACCCTGCCAGACTCAAACATAAAATATTATGTACACCCAAAACTCGAGGAGGTATCGGACTTCCAGATTTCCAACTGTATCATACCTCAGCCATACTCTCGAGACTCCTTGAGTAGTTCCCGAGACCCTTAACCAAACCATCCACGATCATAGAGCAAGACATGGCACAAGTAGATCTTCGCGCTCTTCTATGGGGATATAACGTTAAATATTGTTCGATATTCGAGATTCGGACACCACCTGATAGTCAGTCCTCTACTTCGATGGACTGGCTCTCCCTAATATCTCTAACACAACACTGCAGGACACCGTATCTTTCAGGACAGGTCCACAGACCACTTACGACTTATGAGGATATGCCTAGTCTCTCTCAGACCCCCAAACACACTATATTTGTGATATATAGGGACATTCAGTCCCATACATGTGACTCATTGCCTAGATTCACACAAAAGTGGTCAAGGGATCTGGGCGTAGAGATTTCTCCAGAACAATGGTTGAAATCGTTTACAATCACACATAAATCATTAATATTCTGATTTACACAGGAAAAGAACTACTAACTATTATCGAGGTGGTACAGAGATCCAGTCACGGTTCACAGGATGTACCCAGGCACTTTGGACATATGTTGGCGCTTTCACAGAGGAAGGGATCATACGTTCATGTGTGGTGGGAGTGCGACCGAGTTCGCTCTTTCTGGGACATGGTTTTCAGTATTTACAATGATGTATATGATATCTCTATAGCCCCCTCCCCTTTAGTGGCCCTGCTATCCATCCTACCAGGAACAGTCCACTCTTACAAGAAAAACCTTCTTAAATTCTTCCTATCCACAGCCCGTCATGTCATTTCTTTATATTGGAAAATGGACACCATTCCCTCTATTACTAGATGGATAGACACACTCAATGATATAATGCTCCTGGAGGAGTTACAAGCAAAGTCGAGTGATACTTGGGAAAAATTCAATCCATTGTGCTCCCTCTGGCATCACCACTCCTCATCGGACCTCCTCCTTAGCAGAATTTCTGTCTGAGGATAGGGCCCCGCATTACACAGTGATAAGGTTCAAAGCACTTATGTATATGTAAAAATTTTACTATTTGGTATGTTGGGTGGAGGGAGGGGACCAAGGGGACCACCCCCCCATCCTTAATCCCCCCCCCGCTCTTTTTTCTGTAGGTATATGAAACATTGCTTGGAAGTGGGGTACAATTGTCTGTTTTGGTTCCAAGCTGAAGACATGATTTTTTCCCTTACCAAAGCTGGAATACTCACCTTTTTTTGGAAAAGTTTCACACATGGAGATATCCCAAGTATCCACTGGAGTACCTGTGTGGGACACCCTAAAAAGTTTGTTCTTGTGTCCCACACTAGTGCTCCTGAGTCCAGATGTGTAAACAGCTGCTGAGTGTCCTCTCCTTACATTACACTGAATCAAGTTTGCAATTCGTTCTAGTTTCAAACACATCTAGACAACAATGTCCTAAACTTCTTTTAATACAAATTATCATGACCAAATGTAGATAACCCTGTATCTGCCCAAAACATCGTATTTAGTTGGCAAATGAACGATGTTTCCTACGACCGATTACTGTGCCCATGAACATGAAAGTAGCCATTTTAAACTGTACAACAGTAAAGAAAAGCACATGGAGCAGCATGCAAGTAATACTAATAATAGGAACACAGGACAAGTACTTACGTTTTAGAAGCACTTTCTTGATCCTTCTGTACTGATCCTGGTCCCTCAATTTCAGGTCTGAGCAGCGTTTCCTCAATTGCTCCTTGGATCGACGTACCCCAAAATTCCTGTGCAGACTCTGCACAACTTTAGTCATGATGTTGGCCTTTCTCACATTTGGGTTTAGGTACGGTCCATACTTCCCGTCATAGTTGGCCCTCTTCAAGATGTCCACCATCTCCACCATCTCTATAAAGGCCATATTTGGGGCCTTAAATCTCCTGCGGGATCGGAACGTTTTGGGCTCTGGGCTTTCCTCCTCGTTACTGCTATTATGCACCTGCTGTGTCTCCACCATGTTCCTCTCCCACTGTATCGAAAGAGAAGGGACGGGATATTCGAGAAAGAACGTCAGGGGCGGGCGACGCGGGTGGAGTTTCACGCATGCGCAGTGTATATAAAGCTAACACGCGTGTGTCGAACGTACATTCTGTGAGTGGAGGAAGCGCTGAACGTTATAACGAAGGTAACTTTTTAACTTGGGACATCAGAGGCCCATACTGATTCGAGATTGAGGCCTATTGGGAGATTAG
The DNA here is from genome assembly GCA_037952925.1 of Lithobates clamitans. Taxonomy (NCBI): domain Eukaryota; kingdom Metazoa; phylum Chordata; class Amphibia; order Anura; family Ranidae; genus Lithobates; species Lithobates clamitans. The sequence goes on from JBBGZY010000744.1 coordinate 3,656,330, forward strand.
GAGAGTTTAGCCTGATATTAGTGTTTTTGTCTTGTGTTTTGTCTTGCAGCAAATGTGAAACAATTCAAAGACCCTGATTTCATGGGCCAGTTCATAGAAAGATACAGGGATATGAGAAATTTGTGGGAGGTTAAAAACCTTTTATATCGAAATAAACCAGCTAGGAAGGCATCGCTGGAGAAACTGCTGCAATTTGTGAAGACGCAGGTCCCCGACGCAGACATCGAGTTTGTGGATTAGAAAATTGGTAGCTTGAGAAGCACGCATAGGAAGGAGCTTAATAAGGTCCAGGCTTCCATGAAATCAGGAGCAGCAGCAAAGGATGTGTATGTACCCAGTCTGTGGTACTACAACAGGATGCTGTTTCTGGAAGACCAGATTGAAGCCAGTGAATCACTTTCTACACTTCCATCCACCCTTCCTTCAACCCCAGCTGAGGCTTCCGAGGACCAACCTGGACCTTCCATCCTGGAAGAATTTGAGGAGCCCAGCTGGAGCCAGGTATAGTATTTTTGAACATATTTATTGTCCGAAAATTATTGTTGTTAACTAGATGTTATTATTGATAACAAATGAATGATTGAACAAAAAGTGTTTTACATATCAATTGACAGTAGGGGCCAAAAATGATTGGGACAAGAATGAAAAATACTGGGCTCAGAATGATAGTCTTTTCTATTTATTAACATTCAATTTGCAACAGTTATGAGCTGAAAATCGTGTGTAATTGATGAACCAAATCTAAAACTATGTCCTTTTTTCATACACAGGAAGACCTCAGCCAGGACGAGGCTCTGGAATGTGGCAGCAAGGAGGAGGCGGGGTAAGTGTCAGCCAGGAGGAGGCGGGGGTAAGTGTCAGCCAGGAGGTGGCCAGGCCCAGTAGCCTCACCCAATCCCAGGTGCCTCCCCTCAGCCTTACAACAAAAAGGACCAGGAAGGGGAGTAACGTGAAGGAGGCAGCACTAGGCCTCATTAAGGACGCTAATGCGGCCCTGAAAACACCCCCCGACGCTGAAGAGGCCTATGGCTGCTATGTAGTAGCAAATGGAGGAGGGCCAACGCTTCATGTGTGAGAATCTTATTTTTCAGGCCCTTCAGAAGGGGTTGAGGGGCCAAATTAGTGAGAACATGCACTTATGTGCACTCGCCCATCCTCCTCCTCCTCCTGCCACAAGTCCACCTCCAGAGCCACAGCCTCCAAGGAAGGCTGCAGGGAAGCGTGGAGGGAAGGCTGCAGGGAAGACAAGAAAGTGATGGCCCTGGGTTCAGTCTGGTCTGACAGAAGACGCAGGCTGTTGCAGTACCACAGCCTGGGGACATATATGTCATCTGCTGCTGTTCATGATCTCTGGGAGTCCTGGACAAGATTGTGCTCCCTATTATATGGACTTCTCAGGCTACCAATTTTTAGTTACAAAGAGTTGATGTGTGCCCTGGGGTACAAAGGCTTCCCAAATTCAAGTAGTTTCTCCAGCGTTGCCTTCCTCTTTATTTTGTTATCAGCCAGAATAAATGTAGATTTTTTTTTATATGAAAATACTTGCCTATGTGTTTTTCTTCAAAAAGGACAGTTTGTTTGTGAGTAGGCAGGTACATTTCAAAAATACAATGTCAAACTAACAAGGGACAACAACCAACCTCCTTGAGCTTTAAAAATACAAGATAATAATGTTGTGGTGGAAACTTGACACACAAAAAAAAAAATTATGAAGATCACTAGAAAATAATTAAAAAATATTCAAAAAAAGGAGATCTTGATTAAAAAAAAAAGATGACTATAAAAAATAATTCTAAACATTATTATGGAGATCTGGCTTTAAAAACATAAAAGATTATTCAGGAGATCACTAGAAATAATAAAGAAATACGTTTGTGTGTGTGAATATCAGCAGCAAAACAAATTCACTCTTCTAGCATTATAAAAAACAAAAGAATGTTCTGCAATAAAAGATCCAAAAATATACAGCGTGATGAATGTGCTATCTCCATTACGAACGCTCGTTTTACCAGAATGAGCGCTTCCATCTCGTACTTGATTCTGAGCATGCGTGATTTTTTGCGCGGCCGAATTGCATACAGACGATCGCATTTTCGGATAGGAACTGTTCCCGACCGAAAAATAGAGAACTTGCTCTCAATCTTTTGCTGGTTGGAATTCCGCCCGCAAAAGTCCGCTGGAGCATACACACGGTCGCATTTTCCGACTAAAAGCTCACATCGGTCTTTTTTTCCGATCGTGTGTACGCGGCATAATAATTCTTTTCTGAAAATTGGGGCTATAGTACTATCAGGGAGGGGCACAACTTGCCAGTATGGCACCAACTGGTGGTACCTCCTGGGCAGGCATGTAGGGGACAAGGCTAAGTTCTGGGTTATCCATTGTTGGCACCCATTATTCCTCATTCTATATCATGCCCTCTTCACCCTCCCCCCTCTTCCTCTTTAACTTTCTGTTCTCCTTCTCCTCCTCTTTTATTCGCACCTTGTAAGAAGCCACAGAAAATTGGGGGAGGATGACTCCCATGATCTTTCAAAACCCACTGTTTCACCAGACTCCTTCTTTTAAATAGTTCAAAAGATTACTGTTTTTCTAGATATGTGTTCATTTATAGATGCTATTTTCAAAATGCCAACAAAAATATTGTCACACTATCCTCTTACAAATTGTTATCTGTAAATGACAATTGTGCACTGAGATTCTGGAATTGTAACTTTTTCTATGTGAAAAACGTTAAGATAAAGCTTGGAAAAAATACTTCTTTCCTAAGGCCACTGTGTATCTACACTGAACATAAGTGACTACATGCAAGTAGTCAAAAGGTAGGATGATATAATCAAAAAAAGAGATGCCAAAAAGGCACTGCAATTTTAAAATAATTCATAGCTGTATAGATTTGGAAAAATATATATATTTTTATAAAATATTATAATAACATTATTATTATAAATTCTACAAAATGAATCACCATGGGTCTGGTTTAAATATATACATGTACATCAAAACAAAACTCACCTGACAAACAGTAAACAGCAATCCAGTGGAATATTCCTTTCTCTGGATTGCTACTTACCTTACACAAATTGTCTTTGTGCCACTGAATGACTTCCATTTACCCTTTTAAACTGGCACTGTAGGTATTTGGAGCACTTCCTGGTTTGATATGTATTTTGGATACTTTTTTAGAACAGACCGTCCTATCATTTATTACAGGCTTCATTTCGTCTGTGTGTTTTACTGCATTACAAATGAGAAAATCAAGGATGCGTTTCAAATATGTTTCAGAAAATGTTATATAGTTGCTTAAATACTATTTTAAATCAATGCTTGCACAATGCGTTTAAGAACATTTTAAACATTGTGATGAAGAGTTAAAACCTCTGTTAGTTTTAAAATTTTCTGGTTCCCTCTGTGGATAATTTTTCCTTCACTAACCGTGCAGGTAGCCAACTTTTCCAAGAGATGGGAACCTTTCAAATGCCACATACACACAATCGGAACTCTCGTCGGAAAAAGCTATGATGGTTTTTCCGACGGAATTCCGCTCAAGCTTGTCTTGCGCACACACGGTCACACCAAAGTCCGACCGTCCAGAACGCAGTGACGTACAACACGTACATTGGGACTAGAAAAGGGAAGTTCTTTACGCAGCGTGCCACCCTTTGGGCTCCTTCTGCTAATCTCGTGTTTATCTCGTGTTAGTAGAAGTTTGGTGAGAGACGATTCGCGCTTTTCAGACTCCTGCTTTTTCAGATCGTTTTACTGCTGTTCAGTTTGTGCTTGTGGGTTTGTATCTGATTTTCAGTGCACGAAGTCAGTTCGTATCTGTTTTTCAGTGCGTTCTTGTTCACTCGTTACTGATTTTCAGCTCGCTCTTCACAGGCCTTGCTGTTCTTCAGTGCGTTCTGTTTAGTTCGTTCTGACCAGCCGACCGTTTTGAAGCCATGTTGCGGGTACATACTTGTCATAGAGTTCGTGCTGTGCAGGAGTCTTGGTGTTGGGGTTCTTACTTTGACCCAAGCCCAGTCCATGAACAGGGCGAGGAGGAGTTCATGGACCAAAAATTGGTTGCTCCAGCGTGACCAGTTCTCTCATATGCCTTTGTTGAGGGAGATCCAGGAGAACAACCCTGGTGATTTCAGGAATTATCTCCGGATGACGGACCCTAATTTTCACCATTTGTTGGCTTTGCTGTCCCCTTATATCAGCAGGCAGGACACCTGCATGTGGCAAGCCATCACTCCCGAGCAGAGGCTAGTCGCCACGTTGCGGTACTTGGTGACTGGGAGAAGCCTGCAGGACCTCAAGTTCTCTTTATCCCAGAGACCTGTTCTGCTATTATTCAGGTCCTGCAGAAGGACTATATTAAGGTAAGATTTCTCCTTTAACATCACATTCTATGTATTTAATGTTTGCTAATGTATTGTATTTTTTTCATCATTCCCTAATTACCACGATTGTAATATGCTGTGAATGTCCCCTTTGTCCTCATGCATGCTGGAAGCTTAAAAAGTTATTTTTTTGGCCTACGTGCATATTTGTCTTCACTAACCTCCCCAGCATGCTATCCTGGGCCCATATCCACCTAGCCTAGTCACTTAACAATGTATTTTGTCAGCTCCATTGTAGTGCTTTACCCTAAACACCCCCTAAAATGTGTCCAAATGTTATTTGTGTGCTTAAATTCATGCAGAGTGCCAGAGGCTTTTTTTGTGGCCCAAAATCATTTGGAACCCTCCCTCCCCCCAACAGCTAAATCAACTGATACCAATCCTCTATCTGCTGACTTTGCCAAACCCATACACACTATACCTACACGTTTTGTGGTTGTATTTATGGATGAATTCACCAAAGCATGTAGTGAAATGGCCTGCCAGAATACTTTCAAATGGTACTGTTTAAAATTTTGTTATCCAAATATTATCTTAATAGGTAATTGCAGAATGTAAAAATGTGCTTCCATTTGTACAGTGTGTATTTATATATTTGTATTATGACACTTCTTACCTGTCCAGTGGGCTGCCAATAGTGTAAGTAAGGAGGGGCTGGCCAAAGTAAAATACATTATTTATGCATTCAGCTCTAAATGAATTTGAGAGGGTTACCTGTCCAAAACATCTCCCCCCCCCCTAAAATGTTTACAATGGGCCATCAGAGGGGGTGAGGTATCTGATAAGTGGCCCTTATATTTTAGCCTTTAAATACTCCTTTAAATAAATGTTTGTGTCCAATCTGCTTGCAATGTTTATGTGCAAAATGACAAATTTTTTGTTCTTGTTTGACTCCACAGTTTCCTTCAATGCCACAGGAATGGCAGACTGTGTCATCCCACTTTTCCCAGCGGTGGGACTTTCCTAACTGCGGAGGAGCAATCGATAGGAAGTACGTCCACATCGTCCCACCACCCCATTCGGAGTCATACTATTAAAATTACAAGGGGTTTAATAGTATTGTGTTGATGGCGGTGGTGTCGGCGACATATGATTTTTATATGTGGACGTGGAGAGGAATGGATGTCAGATGGTGGAGTCTTTGCCTTGACCGAGTTCTATCGATGTCTCAAGAGTGGTGGCTTGGGATTGCCACCTCCAGAGGAGAACGTGGAAGGACTGCCATTTTTTAAAGATTATTCACAATGGGGTATGGCGCTCCCTATAGGATTCTATGGGATGATCATTTACAGCGAAGGGGAAGGTGGGGGGGGGGGGGGTGGTTTGTTATCCCTTTGTGTCCTAATGTGTGATAGTGTGAACTATACCAAATATCTGAATGAAGTTTACAAAAACACCTTAACCCCTAATAAATTGTACCAATATAAGCAATCTTAAGTGAAAAAAATCATTAAAAAATCATATAAAATCATAAAAATGTAAACACAAGAATATAGAAGGTGTAAACTAGACACCTAGAATTGTGATGAAATTTCAAATAAACCACCATATATTATAGTGGTTTGGCATTTAACAGAAACATAAACGTGCACCTCTGCCTAATAGTACAAATGTATACAAATAACACCAAAAAAAATTATAAATAGTGATCATAGTCCATAAGATGATGAATTTCTGCAAGAAAACAGTGTTCAAATTTTCTTCAAAAAACGTGACTGGGGTGCTTTCAAATGTTCTTAGTGACTTTTGTGCTCCCCCTCAAGGGTCCCCACTCTCCGGATCCAACAACCCCAAAGGGGCAAACAGCATAAGGTTATCTCCTCCACGATCTCCTCACCACCGCGGTCATGTAAGGCGCCCAGGGTAGTCTGCGCTCTCCGTATTGATGATTAGATTATATTCATAGTAGCTCCCTCATAGAGAAAGGAATAGAAGGCTCCCATAGTGTAGTAGGTAAAATTTATTGACAAATCTCCATATTATAACAGTAAAATAAAATAAGATACACCAATACTGGTTACAAGTTAAAAATAAAAATAAAAATGCAAAAGTCCAGCAGCGGTGTATCAGATACACCACAAATTAAGGTACAGATACGATAAGTGGAACGTGCCTGAAAAATAGGCCAGGTGTAAAGCAACAGCGTGACGCTGGATGAAGGTAGTGCTGGGAGGTGGGAGGAAGGGGTTGCACCCACAAAACGCGTACATTGAAATCCCCTGATGGCAGATAGCACATGTTGACACAATGTGTGTTATAAATATGCAGGCATACATCTATTACCTGAATCCGTGGTGTCCGACACTGCCCTGTTGTGGTAACAATCTCCACCACCTCTCCTTCCTCCACATCCTCAGGTTGTGACCTTTGTTCCCCTTCTTCAGGAGGTGGGGGGGTCCCTGGTGTCCTCATATTTTCCGAGTCTTTGCTCCCCTAGACAATGAAACAAAATGTATACTTAGCACACAGATATTTGAGTTCAGAAATAGGAATATGAAACATTGCTTGGAAGTGTGGTACAATTGGCAGAGTTCCAAGCTGAAGACATGATTTTTTCCCTTACCAAAGCTGGAATACCTTTTTTGGACAAGTTTCACACATGTAGACACCCCAATTATCCACTGGAGCACCTGTGTGGGACACCCTAAAAAGTTGTTCTTGTGTCCCACACTAGTGCTCCAGAGTCCAGATGTGTAAACAGCTGCTGAGTGTCCTCTCCTTACATTACACTGAATCAAGTTTGTAATTCATTCTAGTTTGAAACACATCTAGACAAAAATGTCCTAAACTTCTTTGAATACAAATTATCATGACCAAATGTAGTTAACCCTGTATCTGGCAAAAACATTGTATTTATTTGCAAACGAACAATGTTTACTACGACCGATTACTGTGCCCCCGAACATGAAAGTAGCCATTTCAAACTGTCCAACGGTAAACAAAAGCACATGTCGCATGCAAGTAATAATAATAATCGTAACACACGAGAACTACTTACTTTTTAGAAGCACTTTCTTGATCCTTCTGTACTGATCGTGCTCCCTTAATTTGAGGTCCGTCCATCGTTTCCTTAATTGTTCCTTGGACCGTCGTACCCCAAAATTCCGGCGCAGACTCTTCACAACTTTAGTCATGATCTTGGCCTTTCTCTCATGACTGACGGATTACAGATGTCATTTTTCCCCTAATAGCAACCTACCACCCTGTTACCCCAATGACTCAAACCACACCGAGCTTGGAGTATTAAAAGGCCGTAGCGGCCTAATTTATTAAACTAATAATCTTAAATATAAAAATATAACATATCAACATTATCTATCATAAATAGAAAAACATCAACAACAAAAACAACATCTGTTAAAACAACCTGCTTAATTATCAAGCGTTGGTCTGAGCAATATCTTGATCATCCTCTGTGTCCATAACAGGACTTGCACTGCGGTCCCATCAAATCTATCAAATAGGCCTCAAGCCGACAAGCTGGCTCAGAGACTAGCAATGACCGCAGTGCCCCATTATCACTTCCCGGCTAACCTCCGTTAACCGGGAACCACCATCATGAGCCATATCAACGCTAGCTCCCAAAAAGACTCTTACTTTTGCCATTTGCCTTGCTTTTTGCCCAGACCAACGCCCGCCACTGCCATGACCTCGTCAAAAACCCCTTTTTTTTTTTTTTTTTTTTTTTTTTTTAAATTTAACCATAACCATATCTAGTTAACCCTACTATACCAGAAAAAAAGGGGAGGGTGGGCGGGAACTTTCCACAAATACTGTTACACCCCCTTGGGCGGGGTTACCTTATAAAGCCTTCCTTGCTACCTCCCCCTCGGTTACTTCATACCACACCCCTAAAACTATTAACTCCCCTGTTACCACAGTCATGTATGCCCTCCTCTATGCATTACATGCTGTTGCTACGGGCTTCTCTTTAGGGTTGGTGTAAGGTCCATACTTCCCATCATGGTCAGCCCTCTTCAATATGTCGACCATCTCCACCATCTCTACAAAGGACATATTGGAGGCCTTAAATCTCCTCTTCCGGGATCGTGACGTTTTGGGCTCCGGGCTTTCCTCCTCCTCGTTACTGCTATTATGCACCTGCTGTGTCTCTGCCGTGTTCCTCTCCCACTGTGACGAAAGACATGGGCGGGGAATATTCTAGAAAGAACGTCAGGGGCAGGCGAAGCTGGCGGAGTTTCACGCATGCGCAGTGTAGATAAAGCTAACACGGGTGTGTCGTACCTATGTTCTGTGTGCGGAGGAAGGGGGAACAGAAGAGACGAACGTAATAACGAAGGTAACATTTTAACTTGGGTCATGAGTGGCCTATACTGATTCTAGATTGAGGCCTATATTGGGATAAGATTAGGAAAGTTTAGCCTGATATTAGTGTTTTTGTCTTTTGTTTGGTCTTGCAGCAAAAATGAAAAAAATGAAACAATTTATGCGCAATTTGTGGGAGGTGAAAAACCCATTATATCGCAACAAACCAGCAAGGAAGGCATCGTTGGAGAAACTGCTGGAATTTGTGAAGACTCGTGTCCCCAACGCAGACCTCGAGTTTGTGGATAAGAAAATTGGTAGCTTGAGAAGCACGCATAGGAAGGAGCTTCCGAAGGTCCATAAGGTCAGGACCAGCAGCAGAGGATGTGCATGTACCCAGTCTGTGGTACTACAGCAGGATGCGTTTTCTAGAAGACCAGATTGAAGCCAGGGAATTACTTTCGACTCTTCCGGCCCCCCTTCCCTCCAGCCTTCCCTCAACCCTTCCCTCAACCCCAGCTGAGGCTTCCAAGGACCAACCTGGGCCTTCCATCCTGGAAGAAATTGAGGAGCTCAGATGGAGCCAGGTATAGTATATTGAAACATATTTTTGTGGAAAAATAATTGTTGTTAACTAGATGTTATTACAAAATGAATGATTTAACAAAAAGTGTTTGACATATCAATAGACAATAGGGGCCAAAAATGATTGGGACATGAATGAAAAATGCAGGGGTCAGAATTATAGTCTTTTCTAGTTACTAACATTCAATTTGTAACAGTCATGAGCTGAAAATTGTGTGTGATTGATCAACCAAAAACTAAAAGTATGTCCCTTTTTCATGCACAGGAAGACCTTAGCCAGGACGAGGCTCTGGAATGTGGCACACAGGAGGAGGCAGGGGTTAGTGTCAGCCAGGAGGTGGCGCGGCCCAGCCTCACCCAATCCCAGGTGCCTCCCCTCCCTTCCACCCAAAAGGCTCAGGTAGGGGAGGAACATGAAGGAGGCAGCACTCGTCCTCATTAAGGAGCCTAATGACACCCTGAAAGCCCCCCTCGACGCTGGAGAGGCCTATGGCTACTATATAGCCTCAAATATGCAGAAAATGGAGGAGGGCCAACGCCTCAACTGTGAAAAGATTTTTTTTGAGGCCATTCACAAGGGGTTGAGGGGGGAAAATGACCGATAATGTCCACTTATGTATGCTCGCCCATCCTCCTCCTCCTGCCACAAGTCCACCTCCAGAGCCACAGCCTGCAGGAAAGACTGCAGGGAAGGCTGCAGGGAAGGCTGCAGGGAAGGCTGCAGGGCAGCGAGGAGGGAAGGTTGCAACGAAGAGAAGAAAGTGATTACCTGGGTTCAGTCTGGTCTGACAGGAGATGCAGGCTGTTGTAGTACCACAGCCTGGGGACATATATGTCATCTGCTGCTGTTCCTGATCTCTGTGAGTCCTGGACCAGATTGTGCTCCCTTTTATATGGACTTCTCAAGCTACCATTTTTTTTATCCACAGAGTTGATGTCTGATGTCTGCTGTTTCTCCAGCGTTGCCTTCCCTCTTTATTTTATTATTATGAGCCAGAATAAATGGAGATTTTTTTTAATGAAAATACTTGCCGATGTGTTTTTCTTCAAATAGGACAGTATCTTGGTGAGTAGGCAGGTGCATTTCAAAAATACAATGTCAAATTAACAAGGTACACAAAGCAACCTCCTTGAGGTTTACAAATACAAGATAATAATTGTGTTGTGGAAACGTGACATACAAAAAAATAAAAATATGGAGATGACTATAAAATAATAAAAACAAAAAAAATACAACAGGAGATCTTGATGAAAAAAAAAAAAATACTATAAAAAAAAAAAACATTATTATGGAGATCTGGCTTTAAAAACAAAAAAGATTAGTCAGGAGATCACGAGAAATAATAAAGAAATAAGTTTGTGAGAAGTCTGTGTGAATATGAGCAGCAAAACAACTTCATTCTTCTAGCATTATAAAGAAGAAGAGAATGCGCTGCATTGAAAGATTTAAAAATGTACAGTGTGTATCGAATTCGCCATCTCCATTACGAACGATCGTTTTACCTGACTGAGCGGCTCCGTCTCGTACTTGATTCTGAGCATGTGTGGTTTTTTGCAAAATTCGGCCAGCAAAAGTCCGATGGAGCATACATACGGTTGCATTTTCTGACCAAAATCTCTCATCGGTCTTTTGCTGGCCAGATTTCCAATCGTGTGTTCGCGGCAAATCAAGAGTTTTTTACACTCTAAAAATTGCTCTTTCTGGCCCCATTGGAGTAATAAGAAACCATTTAACATGGCCACGTACAGCAATTTAAAATTTGCCTACTATATGAAAAAAAATTTTTGCGGTAACTCTACTTACAATAATACATGCTTTATAAATATAGCAATGTTGTAATTAGTTAGACTCTGCTAACTGTCTTCCATTCCTTGTGTTCTTTTACAAATACATTTTATGCACGTGCCAAAAAATAGATGTTGATCCTGCCAGAGTCCCAGTGTTCCCTTCCTGTGCAGTGAATGGATCTCAAACAATATTATCAGCCACTCCAGCTGTTCTATGTCATGGAGAGAATATGTTTGTAATCCAAACTAGGAGAGGAGCCTATGATGACACTATAATAAGTAAGCATTGTCACCCTAGGACAAAAATGGTACTGGCAAACAGCAACATCACAAGGTGAAAATAAAGAGAAAAGAAGCCTGAAAATGGAAATATAATACAGCCATCACACCCAAGGACTGGTATACTGTATATTACATTTTGTTCTTAGATTTAGATGCTCCTTAACCCCTTCTTGCTGCTGCCCCCTGACTCTTTAAATACTCGAAATGCCGGGAGGCAGAGGCGGGCAATTGGCTGTCACAGCAGTCACATGAACATAGGCTCACAAACACAAGTATGCATTGGGAGCTTTCCATATTGTAGTTACTATGCTGGGAGCGCACAGTGAGTGTGCTCTCAGCACAGGAAACTGTTCCCTATGGCCACATATAAGGGGTCACTCGGTGTTAAAGCCCACCCATTCAGAGGCCGCATGTATGCATACAGCCGGCAAGAACAGGTTCTGTCCTCAGTAAAGGGGTTATCTCAATAATACAATTACAATTCCATACCTCCAGTTGACCTTGTCAGAATACACATCTGAAATATTGACAAGCCTATAGTAAAATGCTATCAGAATATAATACACAGTTACATAGTCAGTCAGGCTGAAAAAAATCCATCTAGTTCAATCAATAAAAAATAATGAATAAATAAATACATTGAAATCCTCTGTATACAGAACTCTATACCCACCAGAAAATGGTAAAAGAACATAGTATATGGTATATGAAAGAATCCTAAGCAGGCCATAGATGATACGATTTTCTTTCCTTCCACCAACGTAGAGACCAAATACGTTACCAGGTTCAAGGCTAAGACTGAAAACAAGAGATCCCCTAGACATGAACAAGACATGGTAGACTAAGGCATTAGTCAAAGCAAAGACCAAGGCAAGCAGAATTCACACACAGCCATACTGGCATCAGGGCTGAGAACAATAAGTCTGTGAAAATTCACCCAAGAGCCCGTTTACGCTACAATGGACAACCAGACTCTAAGGTCTAGTGCCCTTTGTAAGTCAATGAATCAGAATGTGTTATCAATGCTAATCCACACACCTTGCCTAATAGCATAAATAACACTGAAGGTAAATAGGCTGTTCACTTTGCCAGGGAATTTTTACATGCTTAATGAAAGTGGTGCAAATTCATTTTGCAAAGAATACCAAATCACATGCAAGACGAACAAAAAAAAAATATATTTTTGCTTGCACAAGGTTGGATGATGCTAACCTAAGCTAAGGGAAAATTCCCTTGCAAAGTGAATGGCTTTTTACCTATAGTAAATAAATCCCATGGTGTTCATGGCTGCAACCCTGCAAGTTCGAAGGGCAGGTTGAAGGATCCTCATCCCTTCCCCCCAAGAAGAATGCAGTGCAAAAGAGGAGGCTGCAGAGGCACAGAGCAAGACAGAGGGAAGTAGAGCACGTAACCTCTTACCTACGATACTGTACTTACATTGAAACATTTTTCTAATTCACACCACAGAATTATAAAGGAATGATAAATTACTGACTAATGTATTAATTGCAACCAGGCATGACCTCTCTTCACTTTTATACTTGCTTTACTTTAGACTGACAAGGCGTATTTTCACATTACACCTGAAACAAACTATTTACTCCATACTACATAAGTATGATTAATTACTAATTGAAATGCTAGTCTCAACCTGGCCAGGCCTCTGTTCAGTTTTACACTTGTTTTATTTTAGAATGACAAGCCCAATTTTCTTTTTACTCCTTTATAAATCTCTGTTTTCTTCCATTCAGTCGGTAGTTCAGAATGGCTGACTTTACTGTACAAAACACCAAAAATGTTTATGAAATTGTATAGGTATATAGTTTGTTACAGAATAAAAATCCTTAGCGGTGCCATTTTAAGGAAGCTGTTGACATTAATATTGTTCTTTTATACAGTAGATGGTTCATACTTCTGTGTTGAAAAAAAAGTGTGTTGCGGTTTTTCATTTGAGACTCTTTTCATAAAAACTAGTATGCTTTAGCATGCAGCATTAGAAATCACATGTCACATATTTTGAGCTGTATCTCAGCTCAGTGCTGAGATATACACTTTTCCAGTGACACCAATGTGTTGTATTTTCAACAAGCTTTTCCAATGCTAGATTTCCTTTGCTGGAATCTATAGGTAGACATCCTTTGGCACCCAAATCAACACCCTTTGCCAGGATCAGTACTGGGACAGGTTTTCTCAGTGCCATGGCACTCCCTGTTGCCTCCCTTCTGCTAATGCATATCGTAGCATGGGTGTGCCACCCTGTGCCCATTCTCTGCCTCCCTTGCTCTGCCTACCTGGTTGGCATTGAGTGCATATGCAAATGCATAGCTAATCACTTGCTTTCTATCAGCTAGAAGGTAGATGCTGGATATGTTTTTGTGTCAGGAGTAGGCACTGGGTTGGACAGTTGCTGAAGCACAGTATCAGAGAAGAGATGAAGCCGTGGCCTGCTGATTGCAAGCCACTGATCTTGAACATGCGTGTGGTGAGGGGGCACCCCCTGATGCTGCACTCAGGATGGTTGCCCTTCCTGCCCAACCCTTTTACCATCCCTGACTAGGATCTCTCTGCAGTATCATGACATACACTATATTGTCAAAAGTAGTGGGGCTCCTGCCTTTACACGCACATGAACTTTAATGGCATCCTATTCTGTAGGGTTTATTATTGAGTTGGCCCAACCTTTGCAGCTATAACAACTTCAACTCTTCTGGACAGGCTGTCAACAAGGTTTAGTAGTGTGTCTATGGGAATGTTTGACCATTCTTCCAGAAGCGCATTTGTGAGGTCAAGCAGTGATATTGAATGAGAAGGCATGGCTAGCAGTCTCCACTCTAATTCATCCCAAAGCAGTGGCGGCTGGTGCTCCAAATTTTTGGGTGGCACAAACAAACTAAAAAAAAATACTGAAACCCCCAATCATAGTTACATAGTTACATAGTAGGTGAGGTTGAAAAAAGACACAATCCATCATGTCCAACCCACGTGTGTAATTATATGTCAGTATTACATTGTATATCCCTGTATGTTGCGGTCGTTCAGGTGCTTATCTAATAGTTTCTTGAAACTATCAATTCCCCCCTCTGAGACCACTGCCCGTGGAAGGGAATTCCACATCCTTGCTGCTCTTACAGTAAAGAACCCTCTACGTAGCTTAAGGTTAAACCTCTTTTCTTCTAATTTTAATGAGTGGGCATGAGTCTTGTTAATCATCAATTGCAACCTCACTGTGCCCATCAATTGCGGCCTCACTGTGCCCATCAAATGCAGCCACTGTGCCCATCAATTGCAGCCATTGTGCCCATCAAACGCAGATACTGTGCCCATCATATGCAGCCACTGTGCCCATCATATGCAGCCATTATGCCCATCATATACAGCCACGTGTTCCCATCATATGCAGCCACGGGTGCCCATCATATGCAGCGACTGTGCCCATCATATACAGCCACTTGTGCCCATCATATGCAGCCACTTGTGTCCATCATATGCAGCCACTTGTGCCTGTCAAATGCAGCCACTTGTGCCCAGTATATGCAGCCACTTGTGCCCATCATATAAAGCCACTTGTGCCCATCATATGCAGCCACTTGTGCCCATCAAATGCAGCCACTTGTGCCCATCAAATGCAGCCACTTGTGCCCATCATATGCAGCCACTTGTGCCCGTCAAATGCAGCCACTTGTGCCCAGTATATGCACTTGTGCCCATCATGTGCAGCCACTTGTGTCCATCATATGCAACCACTTGTACCCATCATTTGCAGCCATTGTGCCCATCTAACACAGCCACTGTGCCCATCATATGCAGCCACTTGTGCCCGTCAAATGCAGGCACTTGTGCCCAGTATATGCAGCCACTTGTGCCCATCAAACTCAACTTGTCCAAAACCGAGCTTATAATATTTCCTCCCCCATGTGCCTCTTCCCTTGACTTCTCTGTCAAGAGCAATGGCAAAACCATCCACCCTTCCCCATATGTCAGGGTGCTAGGTGTTATCCTGGACTCTGAACTCTCCTTTCGGCCCCACATCCAATCACTTTCCAAAGCTTGCCGCCTCAACCTCCGCAACATCTCTAAACTACGTCCCTTTCTAACCAATGAAACCACAAAGCTCCTGATTCACTCCCTGGTTATCTCTCGCCTTGACTACTGCAACTCCCGCCTCATTGGCTTACCTTTAAATAGACTATCCCCCCTTCAGTCCATCATGAATGCTGCTGCCAGACTCATCCACCTTACAAACCGCTCAGTGTCTGCTACCCCTCTCTGCCAATCCCTCCATTGGCTACCACTCACCCAACGAATTAAATTCAAAATACTAACAATAAGTTACAAAGCCATCCACAACTCTGCCCCCAGCTACATCACTAACCTAGTCTCAAAATACCAACCTAATCGCCATCTCCGTTCCTCCCAAGACCTCCTGCTCTCTAGCTCCCTCATCACCTCCTCCCATATCCGCCTCCAGGACTTCTCCCGAGCCTCGCCCATCCTCTGGAATTCCCTACCCCAATCTATCAGACTGTCTCCAAATTTATCCACCTTTAGGCGATCCCTGAAAACTTTCCTCTTCAGAGAAGCCTATCCTGCCTCCATCTAACAACTGCACTATTTTCTCCATTAGCTCATCCCCCACAGCTATTACCCTTTTGTATAACTTGACCCTCCCTCCTAGATTGTAAGCTCTAATGAGCAGGGCCCTCTGATTCCTCCTGTATCGAATTGTATTGTACTTGTACTGTCTGCCCTAATGTTGTAAAGCGTTGCTGCGCTATATAAATCCTGTATAATAATAATAATAATAATCATATGCAGCCACTTGTGCCCATCATATGCAGCTACTTGTGCCCATCAAATGCAGCCACTTGTGCCCATCATATGCAGCCACTTATACCCGTCAAATGCAGCCACTTGTGCCCATCATATGCAGGCATTGTGCCCATCAAACGCAGCCACTGTGCCCATCAAATGCAGCCAATTGTGCCCCTAATATGCAGCCACTTGTGCCCATTAAATGCAGCCACTTGTGCCCATCAAATGCAGCCACTTGTGCCCAGTATATGCAGCCACTTGTGCCCATCATATGCAGCCACTGTGCCCATGGACCCCCCTACTCGTGGGGCTCGTGGCTCTGGCCGCAACCCCCTGCACGTGGCTCTGACAGACCCCCCTGGCATTTACTGCCAGGCAGCAGCTCCTCTCAGTGCAGTGAGTGCACCAGAGTGGCGGCGACCTCCGCTCCATCATGTAACTTCTCCGCTGAGTCCACTCCTCTTCCTTTCTTTGGCCAATCAGAAAACAGGTCTGACGCCCTGCCTCCTGATTGGCAGGGAGGAAGATTAGTGTGAAAATAGCGAAAATTCATTTGCTATCATCACACAATTGGGTGGAATCAGGGCGCACTCTCTGCGCCCTGAGCCCACCCTATTTTGAAGCCTATTAGAGCCTCTAGCTCTAATCAGGTGCTTCAAAAAGTAACACCCCCTCCCGCTCCACCATAGGAATCCATGGGTCCAGGCTCCTGAAAGGGGCCAGGTGCATGGATGGGGGGGTGGCGCTCAAGTGTCCACAGTGCATGGGCCACCACTGTCCCAAAGTTTTTCTATCGAGTTGAGGTCAGGACTCTGTGCAGGCCAGACAAGTTCCTCCACCCAAACTCGCTCATCCATGTCTTTATGGACCTCGTTTGTACACTGGTGCACAGTCATTTTGGAACAGGAAGGGGCCATTCCCAAACTGTTCCCACAAAGTTGGGAGCATGAAATTGTCCAAAATGTCTTAGTATGCTGATGCCTTAAGAGTTCCCTTCACTGGAACTAAGGGGCCAAGCCCAACCTCTATAAAACAACAACACACCATAAACCCCCATCCAACAAATACATTTGGACCAGTACTCACAGCAAGGTCCATAAAGACATGGATGAGCGAGTTTGGGATGGGGGAACTTGACTGGCCTGCACAGAGTCCTGACCTCAACCCAACAGAATACCTTTGGGATGAGTTAGAGCGGAGACTGCGAAGCCAGGCCTTCTTGTCCAACATCAGTGCCTGACCTCACAACTGCACTTCTGGGAGAATGGTCAAACATTCCCATAGATACACTCCTAAACTTTGTGGACAGCCTTCCCAGAAGCGTTGAAGCTTTTATAGCTGCAAAGGGTGGGTCAACTCAATATTGAACCTTACGAACCAAGACTGGGATGCCATTAAAGTTCATGTGTGTGTGTGTAAAGGCAGGCGTCCCAATACTTTTGACAATATAGTGTATATGGGGTAAAGGGAAACAGAGGGCAGGTTCAGCCCTTCCCACATAAGTTCAAAGTGAAACTATAACCTTGTCCATGCAGCTCAAATAAGGGTATCCCCCAGCCTCCTCATATTCACTTTACATGCAGTCTCTTAAAGCTCCTTGTTTCACCACAGCTGGCGCTGATATTGGTTATTATGTCAAATCAGGGAGTGGTGATGTTATACCCTTGGTCATATGACAGTTCCCCGGCCTAGTGATTGACTTCTATGCCCAGGCCAGGGAAGCAGGCCACATGCTCCCCAATACCCAGAAGTGCCGGTTGCATAGGAGCACAGGTAAGGTGAGTATAAGGGGGTCAAAGGATGCCCCTTGCTCAGACATTGTCACTTTCTCCTACACGGGCAAGGTGACAGTGCCTCTTTAAAACCTAAACGGTGGGGAAAGATATAGTTATATTAGGTAGAGCTTGTGATAATGAGAGGAGTATGTTACGTAATGATCACTGTATAGGGTAGGTATATGTGGGTATATGTGATACTGCTTGTATGATGTTATGCATTCTGGATTACCATTGTACCATTGTAACTTTTTGTACCTGTTTTAATTGATTGCACTTAGCGGCAATCGACCTCAATATAAACTTTTCAATAACAAGATTCCATATTGTCCACCCTTCATTCTTTTGCCACCACACGCTTCATATAAAGTCCCACCCCCTTGCTCTTGCCCCCCTTTTTCTTGATAGATGACAGGGATGGAAATATGTGACCCTACCTGGCCACATTTTCATTTAAAGTCCCAAGGGATGGAACAGTTGGCCTTACCAGGCCACAGGTTCACTCAAAGTCCCTTAAACCCCCAATTTTAACTTCATTAGTAGACACAGGGATGGAAGCATGTGGTTTGGCTCTAATTTATTAATATGTATCACCCTCATTGCAACTGTTTAATCTATGATAATTCCCTTGATCCAACTTTACTTTTCAATTATAGCTACCCTTTTATAATTGACCATCAGAATACTCTTTTATTTTTACAATTTTAATTCCCTCTACCTACTTCATTAATGTGTGATTGATTGACCTTCTACCAATTATATTTTACTTTATAAGTTCCCAGGCTAATTGGTCTTGCTCTGGTCCATCCATTGGGGGCTATGTGGGCTGACCGGGCTGCCTGCCGCCCGTGTTGATCTCCGAATCCGGGAGCTGTGACGTGCCTGACGGGCCCCCTCCCTCTAAGCCTGTGGGGGTGTGGGCACCGCCACTGCGCGTCTACGTCACGCACCCCACGTTGGATGTCCGGCGCTCCCTGGCGCCGCTGCGTCCCTGGTTGTGGTTACCACGCTCGCGAGCGGATTGAGGGATGGACGGTGGCGTAGGGTTCGAGACGGGTTGCCGGTACCTTCCCACCCCCTTCCTCCCCCTCTCACCTCCGCTGCGCTGGCGTGAGGTCGGTGACGTCATCGCTGCGACCCCTTTATAGGCGGCTCCCGGGCGGGCTTTGGCACTCAGGGCTTCTTCTCACAACCACGGCAGACCAGGATTCCCACCTTCCTCTTCTTCCTCACTCATTCCACATCACAGGTAATAGTCACTGTCCATCCTTCCCTTGTATTTCACTGCACTGCCACAGTCCTATGGACAGGTCACCTCACTTCCCATTCTTGTTCCATTCACTTTATGTTAATCTCCTCGCTCCTCACTGTTCTCCCAGTTTCCCTCACCTTAGTCAGTCCATTTATCCATCACTCACACGCCCCATGCACTTAGTCCCACCGTAATCTTTTTTCCCCTTTCACTTACACTTAGGTGGCCCTGTGTTCCATGGCCTGCTCTGGTTTGCGCCTGTTGGGGGAGTTCGGGCGAGATGTCTGCCGCAGCTCCCGGTTGGGAGCACTCCTTCGGACGGCCCATGGTGCCTGGCATCACGCAGCCAACATGCGAACCTCAGTAAGTTCTTAACCCTGGGTTAGGGGGTTGTCACCCCATTATCCCTTCATTGTACATACATCCTACCAACTGGTCAATCCTTCTCACCTACAGATACATCTTGTGCTTGCTCCTGATGAGTGGCCCTCTAGCCACGAAACGCGTAGAGCTGCCATACGCCATGATTACAACACATATTACCTGCATACCAAGTTTAACTGTATTTCCCTCCTCTTGGATCACAGAGGTCATAGACCCTGCAATTACTACCGTGGTTTACTGTTTCATTCAACTACATTTGGGTGCACTATGATTGAATTTTGTTTGCTATTTATGCGATATTATTCATGTGATATTGGCCACATTGTGTTGCCCAATGGTAGCACTATGGAAGAATCTTATATGTGATACTGCTTGTATGATGTTATGCATTCTGGATTACCATTGTACCATTGTAACTTTTTGTACCTGTTTTAATTGATTGCACTTAGCGGCAATCGACCTCAATATAAACTTTTCAACAACAAGATTCCATATTGTCCACCCTTCATTCTTTTGCCACCACACGCTTCATATAAAGTCCCACCCCCTTGCTCTTGCCCCCCTTTTTCTTGATAGATGACAGGGATGGAAATATGTGACCCTACCTGGCCACATTTTCATTTAAAGTCCCAAGGGATGGAACATTTGGCCTTACCAGGCCACAGGTTCACTCAAAGTCCCTTAAACCCCCAATTTTACCTGTATAGGGTAGCATAGAAGGTAATTTTGCATATGTGTTTTGGAGGACTGTTAGCATATTTAAATGTAGAGTAAATCTAACATGATGGGGAAAAGAAATCCAGAGACAGGTATGTGTCTGAAGTCACTACCCAAATGACACCTGGAAAATGTAGACTCGTAGACACAGTAGATACACCCAGTGCTGTATCCTGGCCTAGGCCGACAAGGCCCAGGTCTAGGGCGGGACTTTGTGGGGGGTGGCAAATAAGCTGCCCCCCGCCAAGGTGATGGCAAAAAAGCCGCCCTCCCACTAGGGTGACCACATGTCCCGCAATAAAACTGACACAGAGCAGTTCAAAATGCAGGCAACAGGGGCGGACTGAGCCGCCGTAGACCCACCCACCCCCACCTGAGACTCTACTGATCACTAGTTGCTAGAGTCGCCTGGCGTCTAGAAACCAGTGACGTCACAGCCGCGACTCCCTGGCCCTGCCCAGCATTCCTCCTCCTCCGTGCCTGGTGATCGTGAGGCCCAAAGCAGCAGCCAAGTTGATCCCCTTGTCATGGAGTCCCAGCGGTGGGGTGCAGGGCAGCAGAGCTAAATCCGCAAAGCCGCTGCTGTTGAGCTGCTGCGCAGGGGCGTAACTACCACCATAGCGACCCATGCGGGCGCTATGGGGCCCGCAGCCGAGTGGGGCCCAGTGAGGATAAGAGCACTGCTGGCACAGTCTCCCAGCAAGGGGAAGAGAGAGAAAAGGAGGAGGCGAGCTGTCCGTATCAGCAGAGAGCTGAATTGCCCGATGTAATAGCTTTCATTAGAACTTCCAGTGTTCCCGGGGCTCACGTCACATAGCTCCACCTTTTGGCCCGGTGCCTTTGATAGACAGAACGCCGATCCAATGCGGGACATGTGACGTCATCAAAGGTGTCGGGCCAAGAGGTGGGGCTATGTGACGATGAGCCCCGGGAAGACAGGAAATTCAAATGAAAGCTATTACAGCGGGCAATCCTGCTCTCTGCTGATCCGGGTGGCATGCCTCTTCCTCTGCATAGGTGGGGCTGTACGGAGCACAGGCAGAACAGGCTGTATTGGGCACAGGTCACGCTGTATGGGGCACAGGTCATGCTGTATGTGGCACAGGTCACGATGCATTGACACAAGGGCAGCTGTGGGGGGGCTGTTTGCAGGGGGGCCCCATACAACATTTTGCTATGGGGCCCTGCTATTTCTAGTTACGCCCCTGCTGCTGCGTCTTCACACATAGAGAGGGTGGCCCGGAGTCTACAGTGAAAAGCACCAACAAAAGGCTGGCTAGAACCCGGTGCTAAAAAAAATGCACTGTCACTGCACTAATGACACCAGCAGGGAAGGGGTTAACATCAGGTAAAGTCAAAGGATTAAATGTGTGCCTAGGGAATGTTTACTAACTGTGGGGGAGGTGCTTTCACTGCATGAAGACATGGATCAGTGTTCCTGCTTCACAGAAACACAGGATCCATGTCTTCTGTATTCGTGGAATGACATTCTGCCAGAGTACCGAACGATCGGTAGGTCCCGGCGGACATCGGGTCTGTGGGACCCGCTGATCAACTCCTGCTGTGTAAAGTCACAGCAGGAATGAGCCGCGACGCAAGCTCGCGCCCGAAACCCGGAAGTGCAGAATCACGTATACAGAATATATTTGATTCTGCGCACAGCGGCTGCCATGTAGCAGTAGAACTGCCATAGGGAGGTCGTAAAGCGGTTAAACAGGAAGGGTGGGGCAAATTTACATGGGGGCGCCCCAATTTTAGTCTCACCTAAGGCAGCACAAAACCAAAATATACCACTGGATACACCCTGTCATACACTCTTCACTTGATATTTGTAAAACCTTAGCTGGTTTATTCTCTCAATTCATTTTTTTTGTTAGAAATGTTATGGAATGTTTGGCATACTGCCCAACTTTTTGAGATGAGAACGAGGGATACCTATTAGCAAAATTATGTAGGCATAGGACACACCCCATGCCATGCCCCCTTAAAGATGAATTAAAAAATGATTAATTAAACCCACAAGTGCTTTTTTTTCAACAACTACTATTCCTTTATATTGGCTTTTGAAATTTATAAATGCAGCAAATTAGAAATTGGATGAAACTGGGAAACACTTTTTAAAAGATAAAAAGTGCATTTTATATACAAGTATGTATATCAGATCAAAATGAGGGACAAATGAGGAGGAAAGACGGTGTTCCAAATCAGTGACAGTCCCTCGAAATCAGGGACAGTTGGGAGGTATGTTTGGGTTTGCTTGTGTGAGGATGCAGAGTGATTTACCATCTATGTATACAGACTTCATGAGCAAAAAGTAAATGTATAGAGGTTCCAAGCAGCTCCTTGTCATACATTTCCTAAGGAGGCAAAATGAAAAAAGAGAAACCCTGGGATTGTATGGGTGAGGGGGTATAGATGAGCATTCTGGCTAAAAGAAGCATACATATATGTGGTACATAGGAACCCAACATGTTTCGGATAAAAAGTGCAATTCCTTCTTCAGGGGTTTCCTGTAAGGATTATTGTATGATCTGGGGGAGGTACATAGGTAAAGCATACCAATCATTAGTATACATGTAAAATGGACGTATATCATAGGTATAGATAATGAGGAGTCAGAGTTTATAGAAGCAAAAGAAAAAGAAAAAAGAAGAAAGAGGAAAGAAGAAAGAAGAAAGAAGAAAGGAAACAAAAAATGAAAAAATGAAAAAATTAGGGCTCTAGAAAAACGAAGGAACCAAAAGCAGTAGGAGATATTAAGGGGACTTACTTAGTTCAAAAAGTTAGCTGCATATTACGGCTGGCTGGACTATAACCTGACAGTCTGTCAAAAGGTGCTTCAGAACATCATTGCCATAACATCAGTTACACATCACAGAAGGCCATGCATGGATTTATATGGTAAAAGGCTAAAGGTTGAGGGTAGTGTGGAAACTTTATGATGTGTGTCAAGGGGGGATCATTGAAGCCACACAGATGCGGTAAAGCACGCCAAGACACCAGCGTCCACGAGGAACAACAAATGAGAGCAGGGGAATGTGCGTCCCTACATGTAAAAAAATATCATGGTATAAATATCAAAAAGTAAAAGTGATCAGACAACAATCCATCAAGAGGAGAGTGTCCAATGTACAGTATGTATAATTATATCAATACATTAAGGCCCCTTTCACACTGGAGCGGTGTTCAGGCGGTATTGTGCTAAAAATACCGCCTGAAAACCGCCCCTAAACAGCCTCCGCTGTTTGTTCAGTGTGAAAGCCCGAGGGCTTTCACACTGAAGCGGTGCGCAGGCAGGGCGGTGAAAAAAGTCCTGCAAACCGCTTTTTTGGAGCGGGGAAGGAGCGGTGAATCAATGGGACAGTGCGGCTATACCGCGGCTATAGCCGCGCTGTACGAGGGATTTTAACCCCAAGTGCTGGGACAACTAGTAGTGCGAGCTGCTTACCAGAGGGTTGACCCTCATATGCAGAATAGTGGAAAAAACAGGAACCGACACCAAGGAATAAATGATAAACGGACCTTCGGGATTGTCCCCTTACCAGACAAAATAGGCAAAAAGGCAGATGTATTACGATCCCAGCCACACTCCCGACCGGAATGGTGCACCCCGTCTTGCCCTCTCTGTCCAGACTCGGCAGCACATATATAATGAAGAGCCAATAGTGTGATACTCGAGGTCACTTGACTTCGGTAACACTTTTGGCTCACTTGTTATGTTTTGAAGCTTTTCTTGTTTTACTTTTCCAGGTGCTGTTCCACCAGTGTGTCACTGAGATTACATTATCAGTGACACACTGGTGGAACAGCACCTGGAAAAGTAAAACAAGAAAAGCTCCAAAACATAACAAGTGAGCCAAAAGTGTTACCGAAGTCAAGTGACCTCACAAAAAAAGAGTATCACACTATTGGCTCTTCATTATATATGTGCTGCCGAGTCTGGACAGAGAGGGCAAGACGGGGTGCACCATTCCGGTCGGGAGTGTGGCTGGGATCGTAATACATCTGCCTTTTTGCCTATTTTGTCTGGTAAGGGGACAATCCCGAAGGTCCGTTTATCATTTATTCCTTGGTGTCGGTTCCTGTTTTTTCCACTATTCTGCATATGAGGGTAAACCCTCTGGTAAGCAGCTCGCACTACTAGTTGTCCCAGCACTTGGTGGGAGTTCTTTTTCACAACCCTTCACTTATTTTGGAGTGCTTTACACACGCCGACTGTCCCATTATTTGTTTAGCAGATTTTGGAGGTCGTCGCAGTTTTCACCCATACTATTTATCTTCACCTAAACAATATATTTTTCCACCTATGTTTGCACGATTGCATGACACCCACTCCATGGTCCTAGCTATTTAGCGTAGGATTCTATATGATTTCACGTGATTAAGGGTAATTGAGTGTCACTTTCTCTTTCTGGTGTGGCGTATTTTCTAAAACAATATTACGCTATATTTTTGTTGTATTCTTTTGCATTATATCTGTGGATACACGGGATGAGGGCACCCTTCCTGCCTCACTTGGAGTGTACATCTAAAGGCCCAGGCTGGGTTTAAGCCACTCGCCCTTTAAAGTCTTACTTCTGGTAAGCTCAATATATGTTGGAGTGTTCTGCTGATTGTGTCCATTATTACCGTTTCCTTTGGAAGAAGTTTACCACCTATTGATCCTTCTTGTCTGGATTACCATTGGGACTATTCATTTATGTTATACGGGACTTCATACTTGGACTCTTATATCACTTATAGCGCGTTTTTTTCTCTTTTTAATTTGATTTGGTGGGCTACACTTATAACCGCAGCTTGTTTTTTGCTTTTCTTTCTTTTTTTTTCTTTCCAAGCGCAGTTTTTCTCTTTATATAATATACATACAGTGTCACAAAGTACCATATAATGGAATACAGTTTACTTGTGAGAGTAAAGGTAATAATGTTGGCATCTATATACAGTACATGCCTCATGTAATAAAACATAATAGTATATTGATACAGTGTTAATAATTTCTACAACAAAGCCTTTTAAGGAAGGTCAATTTATGACATATACTGTAAATTTCATGTGTAAGATATGTCTGTGATTGTAACTATGAGGCAGATTGTTGCTACATAGCATGTCAATCAGGTCAAACTAGATATTTACAAGTCCCCTTCGTAACCCCCTGGTGTAAAGCCTTGTAAAAACGGTTTGAAGCTTAATATTTCATTTAAGCCTGGGGGTGAGGTGGCATTCAAATTTGCAATCCACCTCATTTCACGTTGGAGAAGCAGTTTTTTTAAGTCTCCACCTCTAAGAGTCTGGTGGATGCGGTCCAAAACCAAGACAGAGATCTTGGGGAAGCGTTCATTATGAATTAACGCTATGTGGCGACCCCATGGGGAATCTGGATCTTTTGATTTCATAGCCGCTATGTGTCGGTATAGGCGCTTACATAGTTTCTGGATAGTTTTGCCAACATAAAAACAGCCACACTCGCACTGTATAAGATACACCACGAGTGTGGTCTGGCAATTAGCGTAATGTTTTGGAAAGAAAGTCCACCCATTAGGGAGGCGTAGATTTTTATGGGTGTTAATATACTTGCAGTAACCACACGAACCACATGGAAAGGTGCCAAGTGTGTTACAAGGGTCGCCACGGGTCAGTCCTTTGAACTCGCTTTTGACCAAACGATCTCCAACCAAGATGTTCCGTCTGAAAGTGATTAAAGGGTTGGGGGAAACAAAGGGGCCCACCAAGGGGTCATTAGTCAGTACATGCCAATACCTAGCAAGAATATGCCTTATCTCTGTATGTTCGTTTGAAAACATGGTAATTATTCTGGTGTAGGGATTAATATCGCGAGTGAGTCTGTTACGTGGTTGTAGTAATACCTGTCTGTCCCGGTTATTGACTTTATTAAAGGCTCGTTTTAAGCATCTATGGCTGTAGCCTCTATCCAAGAGACGATTTTTTAGAGCTCTGGCTTCACGCAAAAAGTCGTCATTATTGGAACAGTTTCGTTTTATCCTGAGGAATTGGCTGAATGGGATAGAGTTGATTAATGGTTTTGGGTGGAAACTATCCGAATGTAGAATAGTATTTCCCGATGTTGGTTTGCGGTGAAGTTTGCAAGCTAAAGAATTGTTTGTGTCCTTGAATATCTCAACGTCCAAGAAGGTTATTGAGGTATGGTCATAAGTCATTGTAAACTTTAAGTTAAATTCGTTACAATTTAAAGTAGTTAAAAAATTGTGAAGTAAGTCAACTGGCCCCTCCCACAAGATGGTCAGATACTTGAATTCCATTAATGATTTGGAGTAGGTGGATCGTGTCTCTTATGTAGGATGGTAAAGACGACACTAAAGGTCTAAAGTGTTCATCAACTACTTTAGATAAGTTTTCAGTAATGGATCCGTTGCCCGACACAATGGGTCTGCCTGGGGGGTCCTTGGGGTTCTTATGGATTTTGGGGAGGGAGTAAAATGTGGGAATAACTGGAAATGTAGTGCGGATGAATTTCCACATCTGATTGGAGATAATGTTGTTGTTCAGTGCTCGGTCAACGAGAATATAAAATTCCTCGTTAAACCGAGTAATTGTTTGAAGTTCAATAGGTCTGTACCAATCTGTGATGTTCAATAATTTCATGCACATGGATATATATTTCTCATTGTTCATCAAAACGATGTTACCGCCCTTATCAGAGGGTTTAATGACCAAATCAGAGTTTTTGGCTAGATCATTAAGGGCTATTTGTTCATTAGTTGTTAAATTGTCAGATACCTGAGGATTGATACTCATACTTTTAATCTCTTAGGTAATTCATTTTAAGAAGGTAGCTATACCATGGTTGGAGCTTGGAGAGGGATAAAGGTCAGACTTTTTCTTTAGTTTGGAAGCTTATTGTTCTGTTATAGTGGGATTGATAGGTGCATTTAAATAAGACTCCAGATCGATCGTATCGATCAGGTCTTGAGTGTCGCTCTCTTCTAAGAGTGCATTTAAATCCGCTAGTGCTTGGCGTTCTTTAACTGTTTGGAAGGTAATTGAGTCTACATCAGTTTTGTTAAACATGCTCTGTAGCTGGAGCTTGCGAGTAAACAGGTGTACATCTTTTATTATTTCAAATTTGTCCGTTTTACGATTGGGACAGAAAGTAAGTCCCTTGGATAGTACAGAGGTTTCATCCACTGTAAGGGAATATGATGAGAGATTAATTATGTTGTATGATTGAGGTGCAGTGTGTTCTATGTCTGGGCAATGGAGGGGGTATTCAAGTTTTTTGGCTGAAACAAACTAGGGATTTTAATGGTGGTAGAGGGAATTTCTTTTATGATCGATCCAACAGGAGTTGGACCGAAAATATTGTCAGGGAGGGTGGGTCTTTTAATGGGAGTCTTGCATGTATGGGTCCCTTGGTTCCGTTTAGGTCTGCCCTCAGAGCTATCTCCATCTCTTTGTCTTTTTTGTTTTCTTGTATGTCTATTAGTTTTAGAGAATGAATGCAACACACTTGAGGCCACAGATGAGGTGTCTGAAGCGTCTGATTGGTAGCCATGTTGTGTATGGCGACGTTGGTAATTCCTATTGTTAGTCTGTTGGTGCCATTTGTAGGCCCGTCCTTCTTGGAAGGCCTGTTTATCACGTAGGAATTTGTTTTCCGTTTTGGCGAGAATATCTCTGTTAAAAGTCTCAATATGTGCCCTTAATTTCTCATTGAGCTCTGGGAAGGAGGGGGTATTTAGTGTATTAATTTGGGAATATAATTTATCTATGTTCCTGTCAATGTCTATGAGTCGCCTCTTGTACTCTTCAATGAGGAGATTCATCATTTGACTGGAGCATGATTTTAGGATATTTTCCCAAGCCATTTTAAAGGTAGAATCAATGTTTTCGAAAGATGGGAAAATCTGAACCCTGAGTCCCAAGGGGTTCAGGTCCTCCCTGATATATTCCTGAAACATCCTAGTGTGCCAGTAAAGTGAGGATTTTTTCTCTAGCCATTTAGTGAGATTAAAGAATAGAAAAGATAGTTCCGATTCTTTTGATTCCTTCTGTTCATAATCCTTTTGGAGGTTGTTTGCAAATGCAACCCACGCTTGACCTATGAATTCTGCCATATTGACGTTAGTACTGTATATGAAATATAATGATTGTTGGCAGTGCAACAGGGGGAGGGTAACTTTGATGGGTATCTTCTACCCGGATTGAATTAGTTTGGTTAAGGATGATGTACTGCCACATATGAATATAGAGGTAAATTCCTACCCAATTCACCGCATCCCGATAATAAATTTGGAAAAATGAAAAAAGAGAAACCCTGGGATTGTACGGGTGAGGGGGTAGGAGATATTAATGAGTAAACATGTGTGGGGGAAAGAAAGGAGTAATGGGTAATGTGATTGGTATGACAAGTGCCCAAAGGTAATAACAAATATGTACTTTATTTGAAATATACAAAAACAATGTTTAAAACAATGAACAGTTCATACAAAATACCTAGACCATATAGATGAGCATTCTGGCTAAAAAAGCATACATATATGTGGTACATAGGAACCTAACATGTTTCGGATAAATAGTGCAATTCCTTCTTCAGGGGTTTCCTGTAAGGATTATTGTATGATCTGGGGGAGGTACATAGGTAAAGCATACCAATCATTAGTATACATGTATAATGGATGTATATCATAGGTATAGATAATGAGGAGTCAGAGTTTATAGAAGTGAAAGAAAAAGAAAAAAGAAGAAAGAGGAAAGAAGAAAGAAGAAAGAAAAAAAAAAATGAAAAAATGAAAAAATGAGGGCTCTAGAAAAACGAGGGAACCAAAAGCAGTAGGAGATATTAAGGGGACTTACTTAGTTCAAAAAGTTATCTGCATATCACGGCTGGACTATAACCTGACAGTCTGTCAAAAGGTGCTTCAGAACATCATTGCCATAACATCAGTTACACATCACAGAAGGCCATGCATGGATTTATATGGTAAAAGGCTAAAGGTTGAGGGTAGTGTGGAAACTTTATGATGTGTGTCAAGGGGGGATCATTGAAGCCACACAGATGCGGTAAAGCACGCCAAGACACCAGCGTCCACGAGGAACAACAAATGAGAGCAGGGGAATGTGCGTCCCTACATGTAAAAAAATATCATGGTATAAATATCAAAAAGTAAAAGTGATCAGACAACAATCCATCAAGAGGAGAGTGTCCAATGTACAGTATGTATAATTATATCAATACATTTAGATCCATCTAGACCCTGCTATCATGTTGGAGTTGCATCAAAAGGATGTGGTGCAAGCATATATATATAGATTTATATGATACCTGGACAGGTATAAGAAAGTGGCAGGTGCATTAGTTTGATGTAAGTAAGCTGTCCTATAGCAACCATGCACTATAAAGCATCCCATGCAAAAAAGTTATGTTAGTGAGGTGGGTCAGTGATACAAGTCCCAGTGTCAAGAGCTTTCTAATAATATACCAAAAGGCAAGAATATTCCGCTGTATAAGTAAGTGCGTTACATTAGGATGTTAAGGTCTAGTACTTACTTGAAGTTTGCAGAGTATCAGGGACAGGGACCTCCTCCTAGAGATGCAATCTAGGTATGCAGCACAACACTATGTCTGCACTTAGAGGCTTTATAGATCAGCTGCATAGAGGTAACCCCACCTAATTGGGTGGGGAATGTGTGCTCTTCATCATTGTAATTAGTGCGCTAGTGGGCAGATGGGGTCCGGTGTCACTACCCCTCCGCTGATCAGTGTCAGCAGAGGAGGTATTGTGCGCCGAGAGCTGTTCCCCCGGCGCGGCGCCGTACAGTGCCCACCGCGTCCTAAGGCGCGGTGACGTCAGACGTCGCAGCGCCGCCGACACGAGAGAGGAGGGCTCAGTGTAGGCCGTCCTAAGCATCGGCCGTATCTCGCATGCGCGAACGGCGGATCTAATGGGCGGCCAAGAGTCCTGGGTATGGCCCCACTATCGGAAGATGTGGAGCCTACCCGTGCCGGGGGACATGATGCCGGCGGTTGGCGTGACCTGACCGATCCTAGGGCGATCAATCCCATATGAGACTAGACGCCCAAACATGGCAGTTCTATGATGTATACCAATTAACATTGCAGGCTATGTGAGAGAACAGCAAAATGTCAGGCCAAGTACAACTATGGACATATAACTAAATGTATACATGAGACATGGATAATCAAAAATACATAATAGTACATGCAAGTAATGATTATACAATATACATACAGTGTCACAAAGTACCATATAATGGAATACAGTTTACTTGTGAGAGTAAAGGTAATAATGTTGGCATCTATATACAGTACATGCCTCATGTAATAAAACATAATAGTATATTGATACAGTGTTAATAATTTCTACAACAAAGCCTTTTAAGGAAGGTCAATTTATGACATATACTGTAAATTTCATGTGTAAGATATGTCTGTGATTGTAACTATGAGGCAGATTGTTGCTACATAGCATGTCAATCAGGTCGAACTAGATATTTACAAGTCCCCTTCGTAAGGTCTTGGCAAGGTCTTGGGGCGTGCTTGATTTGGGGTTCGTTTGCTGTTGCTTTGATCTGAGTTTCACATGCAGATTTTATCTAAGTATGCACAGGTTTAAAAGAAGTCGGTTTAGATCTTCCTAGCACACAATCACTCCATATGTGGAACAGTAGATACTATTTGGAATTCTCAGTGATATGACAGCAAGCGTACAAAACGGGGATCTGGGGGCACTTGTGCTTCTAATATTTTTATTTTGCATATATCTGCATCCCAGAGGTGAACAAGATGTCCTGCTAATCCTGCATATACCAATTAATCTTCATATAAAGATATCATCTATTCTAAACTGTTCATTCTAGAGGAAAAGAAGGACAGACAGTATTTACCTGAATTATGTGCATGGTGATCAAACCATGACCCTTTAATGTAGCGTGCTTATGAAATATACATACTGCATGACTGCTCTGGTTGCTGTGCAGCCTGCAGAATTAATTTTTCAGAAGAGTTTTGCATTATGTGAAGTGCTGAGGAATGGCCTCAGATCTTAAGCTTCAGGTATGTTAGCAGTTAATCTTCAAGCTCAAGAGAAATAATTTATCGTCGGGGTGACAGACATTGCATGACGTGAGTTGGATTTAACTAGGCTCCGAGACCCCCTCTTTCAGATTTGATTGCACTGAGAGCTGGCAGAGAAGGGAATTAAGTCAATTGAGCAGTGAATATAAAACTAATGACATGAAGAAAGTTAGAATAGTCATTTTACACCAATAAACACAATTCCTTGTGACTATGTGAAGGATTGCATGCAATGGCCTAGTCATTTACTGACATTAAAGTTACAAACCTCCCATAGTTGCTTTATAATCCTATTTATTCAACACTCAGCAGACAGTATTCAGACTATGAGAAATAAATACAGAAACAGGTTGTTCGTTTTCTCAATCTGTCATAAGGTAATAAATATGAAACCCTTACAAAAAAAATGGGTTTGACATACTGGCATAAGTGATCCTGGGCCTTGAAAGTGAACAATTGTGTACTTTAAGGAAATTATATGTGATATATTGGTTTGGAGGTCATTTTTACTTTTGAATGTGTAAATACTTTTAAATTCATTTATTGTTTTATTATTTACAAAAAATCTTTATTTTACAAATAAACATTTCAAGCATGGTGCACCCATGACAGTATTATGGATAAAAAGAGAATAGCAGAAGCTGTTTGCCTTCAGGTTTTTTCTGTGTGACCATGGCCTGTCTGAACGTAGAAGAAAGAAATAGGGTTGGGGGTGGGGAGTCACTCTTAAACCTTTAGCTGTGTGTGTGTGTGTAAAGTTGAGCTTGAGCCACTGATTTTATAAACAGCATGTTTTTTCAGCAGCAAAGGTAAGAAGAGCCTAAAGCTCCAGTGACTTACTGGAAATGGAGATATACATTTTTTATGAGCCATCTTTTTTTAAAATTATATTTTTTTATCCTTAAACATAACAAAGAATGAAAACATATACAAAATCAGTAGTTCACTAGTGACTCTTTTTTATTTTTTTTAAGTACCAAAGAGGTTTATACCTACCTGCTCGGTGCAAAGAAATTGCACAGAGCAGTCACGATTGTCCTTTTCTTAGGTCCACCCTGGAGCTCCTGGCTCCTCCTTCTCTTGTTTTGCCACCATAGGAAGCTGCTTCCTACGATGGCACACCTGCGTGATTGATCCCGATTCGAGCTGCACATAGCCAGTGCTGTCTTGTCTACAGCATTACCTGTGAAATCTGTGATCTGTGACCTTGTACCTGACTACTCAATACCAACGCGGCATGCTTTGATCTGCCTCTGATATCTGCATGTACCTACCCTGGCTTGCACTTGAACTTTGCTTCTGTCAGCTCCTTCTGTTCCTGACCTGCACATCTGTTACCGACTCTGACCTGAACCCTGATTACATTTCAGCCTATGTTATTGCACTTGATCTGATCGCCAGTTGCTGACCAAGCACCACTTTGCACCATTCCTGTTCCTGTGCACAGTTATCACCAGCCTGCAGTCTCTTAAGCCTCGTACACACGCTTAGATTTTCTGACGACCGAATGTTCGTTTTTTGTGAATACAACGTCAGAAGTGACATAATGTGTTGAATAGTTTTGTATGTATTCTTTTGTTTCTGAGCATTATTTTGTACGAAAACCATACTAATGAAACGACAATCAGACGTTGAGTTCACATCCGAGAAAAATTTTATAGTCTACACATCCAGCTTTTGTCTGACGAAAAAGCGAAATCGGCTGTCGAAAGCACCGTACTAACGATCCGAAAATCGTCAGACAGCTCGTCATACGAATTTTTCCATCCGATTTTCATATCGTGTGTACGGGCCTTTATGCAACACTCCTGTCTGCAGGGGCGGAGTGACCATTCGGTCACTCGGTCGCCGACCGAGGGCCCGACGTCAGGAGGGGCCCCATGAGCGGCTCAGTCAGCAGCGAAAACCCCGTCCTCCCGGATTTTTA
The DNA here is from genome assembly GCA_037952925.1 of Lithobates clamitans. Taxonomy (NCBI): domain Eukaryota; kingdom Metazoa; phylum Chordata; class Amphibia; order Anura; family Ranidae; genus Lithobates; species Lithobates clamitans. The sequence continues at coordinate 3,689,583 of JBBGZY010000744.1, forward strand.
CAGCTCCCAGCGCCGCGGCCAGCCCGCTGCCCGAGCAGACCTCGGCTTAGGCTGAGAAAGGCTCTGTCAGCAGGGAGGGGCGGGGCAGGGAGCTCCACTGACGCTCTGACCCTGCCCTGCCCCGCCCCTCCTCATGTAGTCTGAGTCTGAATAGAGCGTCTCTCCTGCATTTCTGAGAGCTCCGCTCTGGACCACAAAAATCCCCGCCCCTACCAACGAAAGCTCCGCCCCTACCGACGGAAGCTCCACCCCCTAGCGATGAAAGCTCCGCCCCCAGACCTCTGAGAGCGGGAGGTGAGCCCGACTGGTCAGGTAGGTACTTCTGCCTACATTATATACCCGGCCTGTAGACCCCTTTTTTTTTGCTAAACCATCCCTGGAAATGTTGTTTACCCCCCTGTATAGCTGTGCATTGCTGAAAGTTTAAATTTTAAAACTGGCTACCTGGTCATTTCCTGTAGTCGCATCCCCAGCCTGGTTACTTCCTGTAGTCGCATTCGCAGTCTGGTTACTTCCTGTAGTCGCATTCGCAGTCTGGTCATCTCCTGTAGTCGCATTCGCAGTCTGGTCATCTCCTGTAGTCGCATTCGCAGTCTGGTTACTTCCTGTAGTCGCATTCGCAGTCTGGTTACTTCCTGTATTCGCATTCGCAGTCTAGTCATCTCCTGTAGTCGCATTCGCAGTCTGGTTATTTCCTGTAGTCGCATTCGCAGTCTGGTCATCTCCTGTAGTCGCATTCACAGTCTGGTTATTTCCTGTAGTCGCATTCGCAGTCTCTGGTTATTTCCTGTAGTCACATTCGCAGTCTGGTTATCTCCTGTAGTCGCATTCGCAGTCTCTGGTTATCTCCTGTAGTCGCATTCGCAGTCTCTGGTTATCTCCTGTAGTCGCATTCGCAGTCTGGTTATCTCCTGTAGTCGCATTCGCAGTCTGGTTATTTCCTGTAGTCGCATTCGCAGTCTCTGGTTATTTCCTGTAGTCACATTCGCAGTCTGGTTATCTCCTGTAGTCGCATTCGCAGTCTGGTTATCTCCTGTAGTCGCATTTGCAGTCTCTGGTTATTTCCTGTAGTCGCATTCGCAGTCTGGTTATCTCCTGTAGTCGCATTCGCAGTCTGGTTATCTCCTGTAGTCGCATTTGCAGTCTCTAATTATTTCCTTTTGTCGCATTCACAGTCTGGTTACTTCCTGTAGTCGCATTCGCAGTCTCTGGTTACTTCCTGTAGTCGCATTCGTAGTCTGGTCATCTCCTATAGTTGCATTCGCAGTCTGGTCATCTCCTATAGTCGCATTCGCAGTCTGGTTATTTCCTGTAGTCGCATTCACAGTCTCTGGTTATCTCCTGTAGTCGCATTCGCAGTCTCTGGTTATCTCCTGTAGTCGCATTCGCAGTCTCTGGTTATCTCCTGTAGTCGCATTCGCAGTCTCTGGTTATCTCCTGTAGTCGCATTCGCAGTCTTTGGTTATTTCCTGTAGTTGCATTCGCAGTCTGGTTATTTCCTGTAGTCGCATCCCCAGTCTCTGGTTATCTCCTGTAGTCGCGTTCGCAGTCTCTGGTTATTTCCTGTAGTTGCATTCGCAGTCTGGTTATTTCCTGTAGTCGTATTCACAGTGTGGTCATCTCCAGTAGTCGCATTCGCAGTCTCTGGATATCTCCTGTAGTCGCATCCCCAGTCTCTGGATATCTCCTGTAGTCGCATCCTCAGTCTCTGGATATCTCCTGTAGTCGCATTCGCAGTCTCTGGTTATTTCCTGTAGTTGCATTCGCAGTCTCTGGTTATCTCCTGTAGTTGCATTCGCAGTCTGGTTATCTCCTGTAGTCGCATTCGCAGTCTCTGGTTATCTCCTGTAGTCGCATTCACAGTCTGGTTATCTCCTGTAGTCGCATTCGCAGTCTCTGGTTACTTCCTGTAGTCACATTCGCAGTCTGGTCATCTCCTATAGTCGCATTCGCAGTCTGGTTATTTTCTTTTGTCGCATTCACAGTCTGGTTACTTCCTATAGTCGCATTCGCAGTCTCCGGTTACTTCCTGTAGTCGCATTCGCAGTCTGGTCATCTCCTATAGTCGCATTCGCAGTCTGGTCATCTCCTATAGACGCATTCGCAGTCTGGTTATTTCCTGTAGTCGCATTCGCAGTCTCTGGTTATCTCCTGTAGTCGCATTCGCAGTCTCTGGTTATCTCCTGTAGTCGCATTCGCAGTCTCTGGTTATTTCCTGTAGTTGCATTCGCAGTCTGGTCATCTCCTGTAGTCGCATTCGCAGTCTCTGTTTATCTCCTGTAGTCACATTCGCAGTCTCTGGTTATTTCCTGTAGTTGCATTCGCAGTCTGGTCATTTTCTGTAGACGCACTCGCAGTCTGGTTATTTCCTGTAGTCGCATCCCCAGTCTCTGGTCATCTCCTGTAGTTGCATCCCCAGTCTCTGGTCATCTCCTGTAGTCGCATTCGCAGTCTCTGGTTATCTTCTGTAGTTGCATTCGCAGTCTGGTTATTTCCTGTAGTCGTATTCACAGTCTGGTCATCTCCAGTAGTCGCATTCGCAGTCTCTGGTCATCTCCTGTAGTCGCATTCCCAGTCTCTGGTCATCTCCTGTAGTCGCATTCGCAGTCTCTGGTTATTTCCTGTAGTTGCATTCGCAGTCTGGGTGTTTCCTGTAGTCGTATTCACAGTCTGGTCATCTCCAGTAGTCGCATTCGCAGTCTCTGGTTATCTCCTGTAGTCGCATCCCCAGTCTCTGGTTATCTCCTGTAGTCGCATTCGCAGTCTCTGGTTATTTCCTGTAGTTGCATTCGCAGTCTGGTCATTTCCTGTAGTCGCACTCGCAGTCTGGTTATTTCCTGTAGTCGCATCCCCAGTCTCTGGTCATCTCCTGTAGTTGCATCCCCAGTCTCTGGTCATCTCCTGTAGTCGCATCCCCAGTCTCTGGTTATTTCCTGTAGTCGCATTCGCAGCCTCTGGTTATTTCCTGTAGTCACATTCGCAGTCTGGTTATCTCCTGTAGTCGCATCCCCAGTCTCTGGTTATCTCCTGTAGTCGCATTTGCAGTCTCTGGTTATCTCCTGTAGTCGCATCCCCAGTCTCTGGTTATTTCCTGTAGTCGCATTCGCAGCCTCTGGTTATTTCCTGTAGTCACATTCGCAGCCTCTGGTTATTTCCTGTAGTCGCATTCGCAGTCTGGTCATCTCCAGTAGTCGCATCCCCAGTCTCTGGTTATCTCCTGTTGTCTCATTCGCAGTCTCTGGTTATCTCCTGTAGTTGAATCCGTAGTCTCTGGTTATTTCCTGTAGTCATTTATGATATCTATGGCTATGCATATTTCTTGAATCCATATTGAGCACTATATTTGATTGGCTGTTTGCTTCTGCTTAGGCCTGGCAAACACGCACAATCGTACATGATGATGACTTCATCATCATGTGCGTGATTGTGATTGTGCGTGTGTGCCAAGCAGAAGCAGCCAATCAAATATAGTGCTCAATATGGATTAAATAAATAGTGGGAAGATTGTTCCTTCCATTGGTGGTCAGTGGGAAGAATGCTCCTTACATTGGTGATCAGTGAGAAGAATGTTCCTTACATTGGTGATCAGTGAGAAGAATGTTCCTTACATTGGTGATCAGTGAGAAGAATGTTCCTTACATTGGTGGTCAGTGAGAAGAATGTTTCTATACATTGGTGGTCAGTGAGAAGAATGTTCCTTACATTGGTGGTCATGGGAAGAATGTGTCTATACATTGGTGGTCAGTGAGAAGAATGTCCCTTATATTGGTGGTCAGTGGGAAGAATGTTCCTTACATTGGTAGTCAGTGAGAAGAATGTTTCTATACATTGGTGGTCAGTGAGAAGAATGTTCCTTACATTGGTGGTCAGTGAGAAGAATGTTCCTTACATTGGTGGTCAGTGGGAAGAATGCTCCTTACATTGGTGATCAGTGGGAAGAATGCTCCTTACATTGGTGGTCAGTGGGAAGAATGTTCCTTACATTGGTGGTCAGTGAGAAGAATGTTCCTTACATTGGTGGTCAGTGAGAAGAATGTTCCTTACATTGGTGGTCAGTGAGAAGAATGTTTCCATACATTGGTGGTCAGTGAGATGAATGTTCCTTACATTGGTGGTCAGCGAGAAGAATGTTCCTTACATTGGTGGTCAGTGAGAAGAATGTTCCTTACATTGGTGATCAGTGAGAAGAATTCTCCTTACATTGGTGATCAGTGGGAAGAATGTTCCTTACATTGGTGATCAGTGGGAAGAATGCTCCTTACATTGGTGATCAGTGAGAAGAATGCTCCTTACATTGGTGATCAGTGGGAAGAATGCTCCTTACATTGGTGATCAGTGGGAAGAATGCTCCTTACATTGGTGGTCAGTGGGAAGGAGGAGGAGGACACACCCAAGGAGCTCTCTGAGAACCAGCCTTTTTTTCAAGCCTGGGCCTTGCCTGCTAGCTTGGCCCAGGAACAATGCCTGATCCTGGGGGAGGCCCAGGGAGGGATCCCCCTGATGACATGGGGCCTAGTGAGGAGGAGGTGGAGGATCTGACTGTGGGTCCAGGCCCTGGTATGGATGCGAGTATCTTCAGACAGAAGATTGTTGATCGCTTTAGGGAAATTGGAAGGGCTGAAGAGAAACTTCAAGTTTTGAAAACTAACCATAAGAACTTCAAAGCCAAATACTTCCAGGCCTGGAGTAGAAATCGCACAGCCATGAAGCCTGAGTTACAGGAATTGGAGGAAAAGGTAAAGCAGCAAACTTTATTGTTGGAAAAATTAAAAGCCAGAAGTGGAGCTTTTAAAGAAAAGTTCGACAATGAGAAGAGATTTGCCAGCCAGTCGTCAGTAAGTCGCATGGATCAGCAGCCTCAGGTTATGGATGACCCGGGTCCATCTGCCTCTGCACCTCTCCCCCCATGTAAGGCCTTGGAATCGCCAGCGGCAACCAGCCAGGGGGTTGAGAGTGAGCATGGCACCCTGACCTTCATCCAGCAGATGGAGTCACCCCTGAGAGCAGACAAGTTTGCCATTTCTGATGATCCATCAGAAATCCCTGAGGATGAGAGGAAAAATAAACCAGGGAATGAAGATGGACCTGCACCAAACACCCTGAACATGGATGTTTCTACTCCTGCATTTGCTGAGACCAGTAGTTCCTCTACCAAGTTTGCTGCATGTGTTTCACACAGTAAGGCTGACACCAGCAAAGAGATTGCCTCACCTGAGCCTCTCTGTGTTCCAGCAGAGCTGATTGATGCTGATGGGGGAGGGGATCAGCACATTGAACCATGTGCAGTGGAAGCCATGGAGGTGTCAGACCAGCCTGCTGAAAGTCCTGTCCTGATGGAGGAGAACAGGCCAGCTGAAGATTCCACCAGCACAGCAGTGGGAACTGACACTGTTGGGAAGACTACAGGAACTGTGAATATACCAGCAAGTATTAAGAATGACAGTAATGATAAAACAATGAATGTGGTGGGTGGTGGTGAAGGGGTTAATACTGCTGGGAAAAATAAAAATGGCATTGCTCTCCCTGCTCAGCAGAGGAAAGACTCATCGATTGTGCAGACCAAATCTGTACAATCGATATCTGCTAGAAATGTGACAGACGGTTCAAAGCACACAAATGCTTCTTCTGCTGGGAGAAATGTGGGCAGTTATGCATCTGTTCTGGGGAGTCGCACCAAGGAGGATGGAGGGAATTAGTGGTCACAATTTGGGGGGGCTTGGTGGTGGGATGGTTGGTGGGTACAGGAGGAGGAATGTGGTTCAATTGAAGTGGGAGGGGGAGGGGACCCCACCAGTAAGGGGGAGGGTGGCTGAGTTGGTTCTGGAAATGGGGTTTAAAGCATCAGATATATTTGCTTTGATTTGCCCAGTGAGGAGTTATGAATTTGATTTGTCCTTTGTAAAGCCTGAGGGTTTGGATTTATTTTGGGAGAGGTATAGTAGGTGCAAGGGCCTTCCGCAGTGGAGTGGTTTGGTGCCAAAGGTGATTTCCAGCCAGCCTCTGATAAAGTCGGTGACAATCCTGGTGCGTAACGAATCCATACCAGAGGCTGATTTGATAGTATGGCTACGCCGATATGGTGAGGTCCTCGCTCCACTGTGGAAGGTCCTTGATGAGCATGGAATATGGACAGGGGCCTGGACAGTGTCACTAAAATTGGGGGTGCTTGGAAATGTAGTCCAACACCTTCCCTGTTCAGCTTTTCTGGGGAGAGATAGGCTGACTATTTTTTACCAGGGTCAGCCTAAAGTCTGTAATAAATGTGGAGACAAAGGCCATTTTGCATCTACCTGTACCCGTAAGAAATGCTCACTATGCCAGGATCTGGACCATTTGGCTAAGGATTGTACTGAAATTCGGTGCAATTTGTGCCAAAAGCTGGGTCATCCTTATAGTCAGTGCCCGGAGGCATTACATAACTTGCCAGGATTGGAGGCTGAGTTGCAGAGACTTGATAAGGAGGATGAGGCCGCTAAAACTGTTATTGCCCCTCCTGTTTCTGTTATATCTGTTCCAGATTCTGTTTCCCCTAGTAATGTGGTCCCTGAGTCTGTCCCTCCTGTGTCTGTTACATCTGTTGTTTCAGATTCTGTTTCACCTAGTAATGTGGTCCCTGAGTCTGTCCCTCCTGTGTCTGTTACATCTGTTGTTTCGGATTCTGTTTCACCTAGTAATGTGGTCCCTGAGTCTATCCCCCATGTGGTGGTCCCTAATCCTGCTGTACGCAGATCCTCCAGGCTGGCAGAAGCTGCTGGGGGGGCAGGTTTGGCGGATCTTCCCACTCGGCCTCCAGTCCCTGTCCCTCAGCGGCACAAACGTGGTCAGGGGAATGTGGGGGTGCTGGATGGGGGTGGGGCTGATAGAAGGGTGTCCATATCCCATGTCTCACCCTCTGTTGAGGGGGATTCGGATGATGAGGGGTGGGAGAAGTTTAGGAGGAAGAAGAAGAGGAAGACAAGTAAAGTGGTCATTTCTTCCTTAGGGTCGGACCCAGGAGGGGTTCCTCTTGGTAATACCTTTTCAGTTTTGTCGGGTGATGAGATGTCTAATATATCTTTCTCTTTATCATCCATGGATGAGGGGGAGTCACGTAGTCTGAAGAGAGCTGTTTCTGGTGATGAGAGTGTGGCAAAGGTTAAGAAACGACTACCCCAATCATCCTGATGGCAGTTCCCACTCCGATAAAGGTGGCGACCATTAATGTCGCCAGCATTAAATCTGCAAGAGCTCGTGATATTGCCTTATTTTTGCTCAGCGAGTTTGATGCCGAGATTTTATTTTTGCAAGAGACCTGGCTCAATACTTTGGCCGATGTCCATCTAGCAAAAAGGGAGTGGAGATGCGGTCCCTCCTTTTGGTCTCTTGCGGCTGAGCCCTGCAGCGGAGTTGCGGTCCTTTTTAAAACCGATATGGTAACATGCCGGCGGGTAATTGAGGTAGAAATGGGGAGATGCATGGTCTTGGACGTCTCTGTTTGGGGGCAGGACCTGCGCCTGATCAATATCTATGGACCGCAGTCAAAATGGGGCAGGAAATGCCTCCTCACAGAGATCAAGCCCTTCCTTTTTACGTCCCAGCAGGTTGTCTTTGGAGGTGATTTTTAACACTATAATTAGGCCTGAAGACAGGAGAGGCTCCATAGACAGGCTGGGTTACGATAGCGTTTTTCTTAGAGATATGGTGAGACAAGCAGGCCTGGTAGATGTGCATATTAAGCACTGCCCTGGCAGCACGGGATTCACATTTCAGAGAGGGAATAGTCAGAGTAGGATAGATAGCTCTTTTTTAAAGGAGAACTCTGCTTTCTCGGCTCCTGAGTTGAGGGAGGTGGAGTTCTCTGACCACTGTATGCTGTCTGTGACTCTGAATGCCTCGAAAACTCCACCCAGGGGAAGGGGTACCTGGAAACTGAATTCGGCTCTCCTGGAAGATGTAGAGGTATGACAATCCTTTGAGGATTTTTTTCAGGCACAGGTTTCTATTCTGGACTTTTGCAGCAGTAAGTCAGAGTGGTGGGAGCTTGTGAAACAAAGGACAATTGGACTTTTCAAGGCCATAAGTAAGAAGAAGCAGCTTGGTATGTACATTGCCTACCAGCATTTGCGGAGGAAGCTTGATCGTCTTGTCTCGTATAGAGGAGATCCAGGGGAGATCTCTGAGGTGAAGTTTCTTCTTAGGAAGTGTCAATACGACCGGCATGCCTCCTTGGTTCTGGAGAGGGATTATGGAAAATATCACTCGCCTGATCCTTACCAGAACTGTAAGCAAGGTATAGCAGTTAAGACGGTCATAGGCCTGAGGGATAGTACGGGTTCCCTGGTGAAGTCCAGATCAGGGATCCTGGAAATCTTCAGGTCATATTACGCAGACCTTCTGGGAAGAAAGGACCTTTGTCGGGACAGGATGGAAAGCTTTCTGGATTCTACTCCAGGATTGGGAAATGGTACATTGCCTTTGATGGATTTGACAGAACCAATTTCAGTGGATGAGGTAGTTCATGCTATAGAGAAGCTGGCTACCAAAAAATCGCCTGGGCCAGATGGGTTGACAGCTGAATTCTACAAGTGTTTTAAGTCCATTCTGGCTCCCTTTTTAGCAGAGGTTTATAACAGCTGTCTAGACGAGGGTTCGCTCCCTCCCTCCATGAGGCAATCCGCTGTGATTCTTCTGTCAAAAGGTAAAGACCCCTCAATGATTGAGAACTGGCGCCCCATCAGTCTTCTTAATGTTGATAGAAAGATCCTGGCGAAGATTCTTTTTTGCCGCTTGTCGTCAGTAGCAGGCGATTTGTTGTCCAGTCATCAGCACTGCTCGGTCCAAGGTAGAAGTACCTTTTCAGCGGTTTTAGCTGTCCGGGAGGCTTTGGAACGATGCAGGGCTGCTGGATGGAGAAAGTACTTGCTGGCATTGGATCAGGCGAAGGCTTTTGATAGAGTCAATCACGAGTACCTGTATTTGCTACTTGGTAGATACGGCCTGCAGGGGAGGTTTATAGATTGGCTGAAGACATTATATAGAGGGGCTGAGAGCTTCCCACTGGTTAATGGTTGGGTTGGACGGCCTTTTGAGGTTGGCTCTGGTGTGCGCCAGGGATGTCCTCTGAGCCCCCTGTTATATGTATTCGCAATCGACCCCTTCATAAGAAGGCTAGAGAGTGGATCTTTGTGCGGGGTGCCTTTGGGCATTGCTGGTGTGCCGCCTCTGAAGGTCGTGGCCTATGCCGATGATGTGTCTGTTATTGTCTCTGGGACAGAGGAGGCGCAGGAGGTGGTCTCTATGATAGAGCAGTACACAGAGGCTTCTGGTTCTAAAGTCAACCATGAAAAGAGTGAAGTTTTCTGGATGGGTGAGGAGGGTGAAAGCTTCGAACTTCCGGATGCCTTCCCAGAGCCCCAGCAGGAAATTAAAGTGTTGGGCATCAAATTTGGTCCTGGTGACTATGGTCATCGAAATTTTGAAAGCAGGTTGGTGTGTGCCAATGCCAAAGTAGCAAGCTGGAAGAAATGGAAGCTTTCCTTGAGGGAGAGGGTTGACTTGATCAAAACGTACCTGGTCCCAATCTTTTTATATGTCAGCTTCGTCTGTATCTTGCCAGCATCTCTGTATGCAAGGGTGTACAGCTGTTTTTTCCAACTGTTATGGGGAAGTAGGCTGAACCTGATCAAACGCAATGTAACTTACCTGTCTAGGCGGGAGGGTGGCCTAGGAATGGTCAACCCAATAGTTTTCTTTTCTCTGCTCTTTTTAAAGTACAATCTTGGTAACATGCTAGCAGAGAACCCGCCGGGATGGGTGGGCATTTTTCAGTCTTGTTTTAGGCCTTTTCTGCGATGCTGGGAAAATGGCGGGCCAGTGAAAAGTCTGAGAGTCCGACATGGCAAGCTCCCGTCTTATGTTGCCCCGTGTCTGAAAATACTTTGTCAGTGGCAGGTGACAGTGGAGGATATCAAGTCCCTCCCCAGGAAGCTTCTGGAGAAGAGGATTTTGAGCTCTGCTTTCAGTGTGTCACTGGCCTTAAGGGATTGCCCAGGCTCTGTAATGAGGGAGGGGTTGCGTTTAATCAATTTAGAAAGAATCCCCTTGAAGTTTAGGGATCAAGCCTGGCTCGCTTTCCATGGAAGGCTCTATGTCAGAGGGAACTTGAAGCATCGCCCTGTGGATGATCGGGATTGTCCTAGAACGGAGTGTGTTGGTAAAGTGGAGTCTATGGACCACTTTTTGCTGCAGTGTCCCTTTAACATAGAGGTGTATAAAAGGGTGGGGAGGGCTCTAGGCATCCCCTTTTTCTATCGCATGAGTTATGCGGAGTGGGTGTACTGGGCATTCCCGACTTGCTGGGATTTTGATTTGGATACACTGTTTTTAGTTAGTATAGTTGTCCGTTACTTCACATGGAATGCACGGTGCCAGATTACCCTGCGGAAAAAAGTCCTCTCTGTTGAGGTGGTGGTGCACGATATTCTGGGTGAGGTTGGGAAAATTCAGGGTCTTGAGAGGGGCAGGGAGCCCTGGGCGGTCTGGAAAAGGGCGTGGAGGAATATCAGACCTGCCTTTGGTGAACTGCCCATCTCTGGGTGAGGTGCTCCTTTTCTTTTTCTGTTTCTTTCACTCCTTTAGCTTTTGTTGGTTAGTATCTTCTTTTTGAAGAAGGGCTGCATGCATAATGGGTGCGGGTTTGTTTCTTGACCTCACAGTTTAGATGTCTGGTGTATTGGTGTGAGTTGTAGTAAGATATCCCCAATAATGACATGTTCATGAGTTTTGTTTTTGCTGTAAAGTCATTTTTTGTTTGAGAGCAGATTTGCTATATTAATTTTCATTCATGTAAATATTTATTTATATATATATATATATATATATAGTGATTTTATGCTTATTGATTGCAAGACTTTTAATAAAGAAAATTGGGAAGAATGTTCCTTACATTGGTGATCAGTGGGAAGAATGCTCCTTACATTGGTGATCAGTGGGAAGAATGCTCCTTACATTGGTGATCAGTGAGAAGAATGCTCCTTACATTGGTGATCAGTGGGAAAAATGTTCCTTACATTGGTGATCAGTGGGAAGAATGCTCCTTACATTGGTGATCAGTGGGAAGAATGCTCCTTACATTGGTGATCAGTGAGAAGAATGCTCCTTACATTGGTGATCAGTGGGAAGAATGCTCCTTACATTGGTGATCAGTGGGAAGAATGCTCCTTACATTGGTGATCAGTGGGAAGAATGCTCCTTACATTGGTGATCAGTGGGAAGAATGTTCCTTACATTGGTGATCAGTGGGAAGAATGCTCCTTACATTGGTGATCAGTGAGAAGAATGCTCCTTACATTGGTGATCAGTGAGAAGAATGCTCCTTACATTGGTGATCAGTGAGAAGAATGCTCCTTACATTGGTGATCAGTGGGAAGAATGCTCCTTACATTGGTGATCAGTGGGAAGAATGCTCCTTACATTGGTGATCAGTGGGAAGAATGCTCCTTACATTGGTGATCAGTGGGAAGAATGCTCCTTACATTGGAGGTCAGTGAGAAGAATGCTCCTTACATTGGAGGTCAGTGAGAAGAATGTTCCTTACATTGGTGATCAGTGGGAAGAATGCTCCTTACATTGGTGATCAGTGGGAAGAATGCTCCTTACATTGGTGATCAGTGGGAAGAATGCTCCTTACATTGGTGATCAGTGAAAATTATATAAAGTTAATAAAAATAATTTTAAAAAAATGTAAAGCACCCCCATGATCCCCACACATGCTCTATATGAAAAGCTTTATGTAGGATGAGCACATGTATGTAAACATGTGTCTATAGACGCAAATGCTGGACACGGGAGCCCACCTGCAAGGTAACCCCCCCCCCCCTGGGAGAGCGCTTTTCCTAGGGAGTAATCTGATGTGGGGAGGAGCCGCGAGAGCCACCCCCAGATGTCGAGGTTCGGGGCCTCTCTGTGCAAAACGAGCTGCACAGTGGAGGTAAGTATGATATGTTTGTTATTTAAAAAAAAAAAAAAAAACGAGCCTTTACAATCACTTTAATTTTGGAAAGGTACCATTGTTGCACTTTCTTTAATGTAATTCTGTGACGAACGCATGTAGTGTGGGCAGTGCAAAATGTAGGTGGGGATTTGTGTGGGTGTCACCTCCTGAGAGAAAGTTTTTTAGCACCTACCAGTTCCGATACGTCTGCCTACCCTTACCATCTTCTGGCAAGAATTACAAGGCACTCAAGTCACTGCACCTGTTCTCTTTACCAGGGGCCCTGAACCAGAGGTGTAAGAGAAGCCATCCTCATGTCTTCAGGCTCATCCACCAAGTATGTGATAGTTGGTCTAATAAATGTGTATAGAACTCGAATGTTTTGTGTTAATCATATAAAAATGTTGTATATATCAGAAATAATAAGAAAAAAAGAGAAGTTCCCCTAGTGGTGGACTTTAAAGGCACGTATATATAAGAATATAGGAGAAGGTATATAATACATAAAAAGGTTATTTATTCATTTTAGAAACATCTTAAAAACACCAACAAATATGATTATAACGAACAATGGAAGGAATGCGATTTATGCAATTATCCATATGTTGAATATTGATACCAATATCTTTGCACCCGACGCGTTTCAGAGATATTAGGCCTCCTTCTTCAGGGGTGGGTGTGAGTTATAGCAAAGGTTTCTAAATTGGAAACAATATTTAACAAAGAGATCATGAGTATATTTACATATTAGGCTCTATAGAAAAAGGTACATAACGTATTTTAATTCCATCGCACTCACATTGGTAATATGTAAACTAGCTTCGCATTCCAAACAGAGGTTAAAAACAGAGGCGCTGACACTGCCTGCCCATCCAGCGTGTTTCCCGATTGTGATCAGTGCGGATTAATTATCATACCCATAGTCTTAGTAGTCATATGTAGCAAGTATAACTAGATAAAGATATATATGGATAGGTATGACTCCTCAAACCGGAGGAAAAAACCCACCTATGTGGGACATAAAGACGTTTAAGATCTGAAGTTCCACTGGGGCCAGATGCGGGTCCTGTAAAATGTAGAAATGTAGAAATGTAGAAGTATGTAGTAACCGATCAATGATTTCAGATATTGCTTGTTTGTACAGAAAAAAAGGGGGGGTTTCTTACAATAATGGGGATACAACATACCTGATCCGGCTAATATAGGGGATACAGGAAAGAGTGGTGAAAGTAGCTGGTGTGAGTATATATATCCTGAGTGGCTGAAAGAGAATGGTATAAAAGGGGGGAAGGGAAGATATAAGGATACCATTAGATAAATGCAAAAATGTATCCAATAGGGATTTGTTGACAATCAAGGGTATAAGGGGTTAATATAGTCCAGATAGATCTGGATTCTCCTAAGTAGGATAGTAGTGATTAGTTGAATGCTAGTTAAATTTGTGGAAGAGAGAAGAGGGGGGGGGGGGCCGGGAAGAAAAAGGGGGGGGGGGAGGAGAAAGGGGGGGAGAAGAGGGGAGGGAAAAGGAGGGGAAAAAAAGAATGGAAAAGGGGGGAGGAACAGAAAGGAAAGAGGGGGGGAGGGGAAAAAAAAGAAGAAAAGAAAAGAGGGGAACCAAGGAGAGAGGAACAAAAGATGTCAGCTGCAGCTATAGAGAGTCTCTCACAGCTGCAGCAGTGTGCTAGTGAAAATCAGACAGCATGGGGGGAGAAACAGAGGCATGGATAGTATATTTATTTAAAACAGTATGTGAATTAAATAAACAGTAAACTGTGTAATGGGATACTCACTTTTTATAAGCACTTAGCTGGGCATCAGCTCAGACCGACAGCGTCCTGCACGCAAGAGCGGACACTCGGTCTGAGCTGTGTGACAGTATATAAAGCCCTCCCCACCAATCAGCCGTTGATGTAAACACCAACAGCTGTTTCTGGTAGAGGAGGGACAGACGCGCTCAGGATGGCCCCCCGGGTGGAGCGAACGCCGCCGAGCCCCCACCGCGCATGCGCGAGCATCCGCGATGAGGCGCGGCCCCGCCCACTACACTCGCCGGCACGTCTAGCTTCCCCGGCGGACTGCGCATGCCCGCCGGGGTCGCAAGATGGAGGACAGTGTCAGCAACACTGTGTCCTCACACAACGCCGCCGTGAGCCAGGAACGCTCAGGCGGCTTTGTGTGCCGGGTGAACCGCAGATCAAAAGTACTACTAGTAAAGGCAAAAAATAGCCATATATAGATAAATGAATGAAAATCATATGGATCACAATATGTGGGAAAAACACCGCTGGCTGGCAATTTTACAGGCTGGGATTGTTCATGTATTAAGGGGCAAGTTAAAGGAATGCATATTGTAAATATATACATAAACTGCACTATTAAATAAGAATTATTTTACAGGCTGGAATTTATGATGAAGTAAAAAACAGGTTGCGGAAAATAATCAACAGTTATATATATAAATTACATTGATCCCTAGGGACTGTATAGATTAGGACGACCACACCGTACATAACTCATCGTGTATTCAAAACATGTACACCGTACATCACACATATATATGTATGATGCACTGCATACATACATATACATACAAAATATATATCTATACATATACAGCATATCGCCCAGATACAGAAAGGAATACATGTAGTATATCACTCAGATACAGAGAGAACAGTTACAGACTAGGGTCGTATATACATTGGAAAATCCAGATTTGTTAAGCCGTGATTAAAGAAGAGATGCATATAGGAGATATACAACTTGAGAAGATCTTGGGGGGCATGGGTACTAGAGGGGTGTTTTTAAAGATCGTCTTTTAACTCATTGTTCCCTACCACCTGACGAAAAGCCCTCAAGGAAAGGCTTGAACCAGATGGTTTTGTTCAAGACTGGGGGTTGGGTAGCTTTTAAATTGTAAATCCAGCGGGATTCTAACTGTAACAGTACCTTGTTCCAGTCACCTCCCCTCGGTCCCGGATGTATCCGGTCTAGAATAAGGAATTTGATCCTTGGAAATTTGCCCCCATGCACTGTTATAGTATGTCTCCCAAGAGGGAGGTCAGGGTCACAAGTTTGCATACTCAAAATATGTCTATATGCTCTCTTCCAAAATTCTGTTTTAGTTTTTCCTATGTAGAAGCATGTACATTCGCACAGGAGCATATAGATCACACCATATGTTTTACAATTGGCAAAGTGTTGAGGATGGAAGGGCTGGCCATTCGGGAGGGTCGGGTTTCTGTCCGTGAGCATATACTTGCAGTAGTTACAACCTCCGCATCTAAAGGTTCCCTTGTATTTGCAGTGTTTATCTACTTCCCCCCTAAATGCACTCGTAGTGACTTTGTCTCTTAGAGAGGAGGTTCGTTTAAAGGTGAAGAGGGGTTTCTGTGGAACAAAGGGCCCCAGAGTTGGATCATATTGTAGCATATGCCAATATCTTTCCACAATGCTCCTGACTTGTCTATGTTGGTTACTGTATTTTGTGATGATCCTAATAGTGTCTGTATCATTTTTACCAGTTTTATCTACTTTCTCAGAGTGCAATAGCTCATTTCTTGGTTGCATAAGGGCTTTTTTGAAAGAGCGTTTAAGTAACGCATGGGAGTAGCCCCGTATTAATAGTCTATCACGTAACTTGTTTGCTTCCATTAGGACAGTTGCGTCTCACTCTAAGGTACTGGCTATATGGAATTGAATTAAGGAGCGGTTTTGGGTGGAAACTGGTAGCATGTAAAATTGCGTTACTTGCAGTGGGTTTCCTGTATAATTTGCTCATAATGTTACCTCCCTCTCCTCTAGAGATCTCCACATCCAAGAACGTGACACATTGTTTGTCAAATGACATTGTAAAATTCAGATTAAATTCATTCCGATTCATTCTCAGTAGGCATTGTTGAAGGAGATCAGTCGATCCATCCCATATAATAAACAGGTCATCGATGTATCGGTACCATCCACGTATGTGGTCCGTATACATCGATAAACTTTCGTCACTCAGAAACATGGTCTCCCACTCCCCCAGGTACAGGTTGGCATACGATGGGGCACAACAAGTCCCCATCGCAACCCCCTGCACCTGGAGGTAGTGGGAGCCGTTAAAAGTAAAAACATTGTGACTCAGAATAAATTCTAATAATGAGATGACGAACTCTCCATATGTGGGATCTACGTCTCTAGCTGTGCGAAGGACATGTTTGATAGCTGCTACACCCTTCTCATGGGAGATAGAGCTATATAGAGATTCAACGTCAATTGTCACAAAAATTGCATGTTCAGGGATTTCCAATTTATCAATAATTTGCAGAAAGTGCACCGTATCTTTGACGAAAGACGGTAAGGAGTAAACAAATGGTTTCAGAACTTCGTCTATCAGTCTGCTAGCATTCTCGCTGATCGCCCCTATCCCGGAAATGATAGGTCTACCAGGGGGGTTCTTTATATCTTTATGGACCTTTGGTAAAGAATAGAAGACTGGTGTATGGGGGAAGTTGTTCCTAATGAATTCCCATAGAGACTTTGTAATTGTCGAATTAGAATAGGCCGTGTCTATCAATGTGTAGAAATCTTGATTGTATTTTTTTAACCAGACTTGCCGGTATTTGGCGATACCACTCTGGGTTGTTTAATATTTTGTTGCACATCTTGATGTAGTCCTCCTTATTTTGAGCCACAATATTTCCACCCTTATCCGCATTTTTTATTATAATTTGGTCGTTATTTGACAGTGTTTTGAGTGCTGCTGTTTCACTTCTGGTTAAATTACTAGGGAGTTTGGTATGAGTTTTTATCTTGTTTAGTTCTTTATCGACTAATTTTAGGAAAGCTACTGCATTCGGATGGGTACTGGGTGCCGGACAGAAGTCCGATTTCTTTTTTAGTGTAGATTTGTTACCCCTAGAATGTTCATTGGGAGTTTCGATAGATTCTAGGATTTGGGAGAGGTTGATCTCATCTATAAGATCAGTTGGATCATTCTCATCCAGGAGGGACACCAAATGCTTTAGTGCTTGGTGTTCTTGTGAAGTAAAATCGTTTGGCCCTTCCTGTCTATGGTAGAGTTTTTTTAGGATCAGTTTTCGTATAAAGAGTTGGAGGTCTTTATAGATCTCAAATTTATCCAAATCTTGATTGGGACAGAAGTTTAGGCCTTTTCTGAGGACAGCAATTTCATCATAAGAGAGTTTGTAAGATGAGAGATTGATTATATTTAAATCATTCGGCTCTTGTTCTTGACCAACAATTGGGACAATTACAGTGCTATTTGGGTGTAGGTATTGGGGTTGGATTGTGTGGGTTGTACACCCATCAAGATTTTTTCTAAAAAAGATGGGTCATTGGAAATAGTATCTAGTGATGTGACAGTTGAGGGGTTTGACTGGGGAGTGGGTTCCCTTACTGGGGTATGTGTGCTGGTTTGTGTGTTTGGTGCTTTATTAGTTGACTCGTGTGTGGATATAAGGGATTTGGATTTAATGGAAATGTCAAGA
Organism: Lithobates clamitans; assembly: GCA_037952925.1. Taxonomy (NCBI): domain Eukaryota; kingdom Metazoa; phylum Chordata; class Amphibia; order Anura; family Ranidae; genus Lithobates; species Lithobates clamitans. The sequence continues at coordinate 3,707,046 of JBBGZY010000744.1, forward strand.
GTTGGTTTCTTTGCCTGTTGGCCCTCCTTAGGGTCTCCACGGAAAGTGCGTTTAGTGCTTTGTCCTATATTTGGTTTTTGAAAGGTTTGGGTATGAGTTTGAGGTAAGTTAGAAGTGGATTGTGAGGGAGTGCTTTGGTGTCCCTGGTGTTGGTAATTTTTGTTCTGGTTCGGTCTATTTTGGGTCCATTTGTATGCCTTTCCATCTCTAAAGACATTTCTGTCCCGAGTGAGTTTCTGTCGTTTTTTTTATAAGTATGTCCTTATTAAATGTTTCTAAATGTAGTTTGAGTCTGTCCTCTTTGTTAGTGAGGGGTCTCTGGGTTTTATATATCAGAAATAACTTTATATATTTGTCTGGAAAGAATTATGACATCCTTATGGGGTCCAGAAGAAGGTTTTTCAATATACTGTGCTGTACATAATACTTTATCATTGGTTTTATTAAAATTTGTAGAATAAAATAATTTACTTTTAATCTTAACAATGAATTGACCCATTAAAAGCAATTAGCCCCATCTTTCAGTATGTAAGGTTTTAGGGAAACTTGAAATAGTGGCATAAAAGTTAAACAAAAAAAAACTTTGGGGAAAAATGCTAGTAAATATATTTACCTTACCCCTGGCTTCCACCTGTAGCACCTATGCAAACTCTTGAGAAATGACAAGTATCCAAAATCTTGTCTTTTTATAGCAATTACATAACACCTGTGGCCTCCTGTAATGCCACAGACTGACTACAGGGCAGGACTCTTCAAGAACACTGTGCAAGATGGACGCCCTGTAAAATGCAGGAACGTGCATGGCAGGCTGACAATACTGTCACATCTTTGGATAGCGCTGTCACCTGTTCATCGGTAGATGCTGGCAGGAACAAGTGGTATTTTATTAGAACTCACTCAAAAAAAGCTTAAAGGAAAGGGACTATTTTCAGACAAATAATTATTTGGGTGTATAGACACTGTATATGATTGGGCATTAAAATTGAACATAGCTTGTCATGGGTTTTATACCATGCAGAAAAATAAGACAAATTTGGGAGATTTTCACATCCATATCAGCAAATAAGAGTATTTCATTAAGGGAGACCCTGGCTAAGAATATTACAGCTCCATATAAGAAACTTAAAGCGGACCTTCAAATCTTTTTTTCAACTTTCCATCTATTAAATCTTCTGCCCTTGTTGTTTTAACTTTGGATAGTAAAACATTTTTTTTCTGCCAGTAAATACCTTGTACAGCCCACTTCCTGTTTCTTGTCTGGTAAAAAGCCTAGGCTTATCTATTAACCTTCTATGAGGAGGTGAGTTGCCATCTAGATAAAGGAAGGCCTGTAGATGTGGTGTATCTGGATTTTGCAAAAGCATTTGACACAGTTCCCCATAAACGTTTACTGTATAAAATAAGGTCTGTTGGTATGGACCATAGGGTGAGTACATGGATTAAAAACTGGCTCCAAGGGCGAATTCAGAGGGTGGTGATAAATAGGGAGTACTCGGAATGGTCAGGGGTGGGTAGCGGGGTCCCTCAGGGTTCTGTGCTGGGACCAATCCTGTTTAATTTGTTCATAAATGACCTGGAGGATGGGGTAAATAGTTCAATCTCTGTATTAGCGGATGATACTAAGCTAAGCAGGGCAATAACTTTTTCGCTATATTATTATACCTACAGATTTGTTTTGGATTACAACAGTCCGATTTGGACCGCTGTCTGTGAACCATATTTGGGATACAGCCAAGCCCCTGTTTTGGCTATTCTGGATTTAAGGACCTTATTGTCTACATCAACGCTATATGGCTATATACTGTTTTTTACTCTATATGGTATCCCCTGTTAGAGACTGCCACACTAGGACACCTATGACTGTTTTGCCCACAGTTGGCTCCTATATGTCCTCGTGCTCTGACTTGCTCTTATTATGAGTCACCGGTTCCGATATTGGAAACTCCCATTTTTTGACTACCTGTCGATTAGTGTTGACTCCTCTGCAAGTGGGACCTTTTTTCTTTCTTGCAATCAATGAACCCCGAATGTGTCCTGAAGAAGTTTGACAACTAAACGCGTAGACGCATTAGGGCTCACATCATGTATATTCTTTATATATGATTTTTAATGTTTTTTTCATGTTCCCTTTTTTGTACTATATGTATATTTATATTTGTGCTTCAATAAATGTTAATATTTTTTCACATCCCTTTTGTTTGCTGTGACCTTAAAGTCTGACCTTGGGTTACCTTTTTTGGAACCCTTTCTATTTGCACTTTCATAATTATTTACGGATGAGGCAATTGGAGTGCTTTCTTTCTCTTATTTTCGGGAAATTCACATTCTCTTCAAAAGGAACGATTCACAAATAGAAGTTTTTCATATATCAAGTCACAAATGTCGTTTCATGAGACAACATACTACAAATGACATGATATATTCCTATAAACGGATTCTAGTAGAACTTTTGCACAAATATTATTAGGCCCCTTTCACATGTGCAGACATAAAAATGTGTGGAGTGACCGTTCAGATCTGCCTGAAAAAACTGACAGGCGGATCTGAACGGTCGCTTCACACATTTTTATGGAGCGACGGATGTCAGCGATGACATGTCCACTGATATCCGATCCACCCCAATTCAATCCGCTCTGCAAAATCCAGACAGATGGATGTCCTATTTTCCATCCGTCTGGCGGATCGGATGAAAATGGACAGGCGGTCCGTAATCATCCGATCCCCCCATAGAGGAGAGCGGTTTCTCTGATAGGTCCATTCCTGCACAGTGTGCGGAGACGGACTTGTCATTCACCGGCTCAGTGGGGATCAACGGAGCGATCCCCGCTGAGAAAGCGGATGGCTAAATACGGATCCGCAGGTCTGAAAGGGGCCTTAGGAGAAGTGAGGAAAGAGTTTTATCCATAAATAAATTATATTCGCATCATGATGGATAATTACAAAGGTCCTATTTTCCTATGGCCAGCAAATTATACGATAACAGTTCACAAAATAGTTGTAAAGACAGGCAGCCACCATATCACCGTCAATATGGCTCATATTAACTCTTTAAGACAAAATAAAATTTCCAGATCAGATTTATAGGTGTAAGGATCACTTAGTGCTCTTGATCCTCATTTCAGCATCCGGGTGTTGGCTGTTGCATTCTCCCTGTCTGTGTTCACCTGCAAGGTGATTGATGGTCAGTCACCTGTTATAAGCAAACCAAACACTCTAATGGGGCGTACACAAGGTCGGACTTTTCGGCTACAAAAGTCCAACGGACCCCGAAGGACCAAATCCGGCGGACAATCCAATCGTGTGTGGGCTTCCCCGGACTTTCAGCAGACTTTTCCAGTCACAAATCTGACGGACTTTAGATTTGGAACATGCTTCAAATCTTTACGTCGTAACTCCGCCGGACCCAGAAATCCGCTTGTCTGTATGCTAGTCCGACTGACAAAAACCCATGCTAGGGCAGCTATTGGCTACTGGCTATCAACTTCCTTATTTTAGTCCGGTCGTACGTCATCATGTACGAATCTGTCGGACTTTTGTGTGATCGTATGTAGGCAAGTCCGTTCTTTAGAAAGTCTGCCGCAAGTCCGCCAAAAGTCCGTCGAAAGTTTGTCGGACGGGCTGTCGGACTTTTGTAGCCGAAAAGTCCGACCGTGTGTACGTCCCATAACCCTTGCTTGTGACAGAGTCAGAGTTACATGCATTGTTTCTGATCAAGCCTCCCATTTGTCTGCCCTGCTTTGCTGTTGGATTTCCCTGTATATGACCTGGATCGGATATTGGACTATTCCACAAATTACCTGGGCTGTCACAGTGTGGTGCCCAGGCACTATAGCATTGTGTATAAGTCCTGGGGGCAACCAAGTACCGGTAGGCCTGCTTGCCTTAAGGGAAAGGGGGCTGCTATAGGTAAAGCACACAGTAGCTAGCTATAGTGTGTGACCACCTGCATTGGGATAGACGTGACATTCATGACAATAGGACAATCTGAATCCCATTTTTATAAATGAACTGACACCTAGTGGTCAGGAGAGAAATGACCAGTTCATTACCAGTTATTTTTGAACCAATCAATCAGGAGACAGTAAATATTAGTTGAGGAGTCAGCAATACAGACAATGGTTCCAAATCATATAAAATACAATCAGGACACTTAAAAAGAAAACACCTTTCAAGAGAACACTTTCTTGATCACACCAAGAAGGCTGCTGCTGGCTGACTATTGCCGATATTACTGACCTATTGCTGTCTGAGACGAACCACCATCTCATCCCCTTATACCTCTAATGTTTTTTTCTTTGGAGGAAGTGGTGAGATATAGGCAAAAGTATTGTTACAAATGTTTATTTCTTTAATACATATTGCTCATAGATTACTACTACTGTTTTATATAGTTATTATTTACTGTGTAGTGGTTGAATTGTTTGAATTTTTTTTCCACGAATTCACATATTTTGTATTCGGAAATTGTATGGTGTATGGTGCAGTCGTGTGCAGATCTGTGCTAAAAATATCTTGCTATTGTCAGTTTAGACCAGTTGTCTATTGTTCCTACTAAGTGTTAGAATATTTTATTTTATTACCATATCATAGCACATCATATTTTAAGGTCTTATTGATTTCCATGTTTTTAAAAAGTATTTCAATTCTGTATATAATATACTTATATTTTAATAAATTATCTTTATTTATTATTTAATTGGGAGATATTTGTATATTTGAAAATCATCATAGCTTAAAAAACTCTGAAAATGTATTGTTGTGGTATACTATTGAGTGTCTGAACTAAATTCATATTATTTATTAAGTCATTTAATATTTGCCATAAATGGCTGGAGGCACTGTCTATTAATTCTATTTATGATTCAAGCACCACCCTTTTATTAATAATTTATAAATCACCAAGCCCCTCCTTTTTTTTTAAATTACATTTTCCGCATATGCATCACAACCAGATTTTTATACCACACGCTCACTACAACAAGCTTTACCTTATGCATTAAAGCGGAGTTCCATCCAAAAGTGGAACCTCCGCTTAAATGACTCCTCCCCCCTCCGGTGCCACATTTGGCACCTTTCAGGGGGGAAGGGGAAACAGGCGAGGATATTTTAGCTTGGTTGCCGTGCCATGTTGCCACCCCCTATGACAAAGTCAGAAGTGACAAAACGCATCGGGGTGTGGCTACACGGCAACTGTATGCTGAGGCTGGGGTGGTGATCTGATGCGTAGCGAGCTAAGGATCGGTGAGATCGCAGCACAGTGCCACCTGGCATGACTTGTATACGATAACATGAAGGCTTGTCTGATTTGTATCTGATGTACGTGCAATATAGTTTTTAAGAAATTAGTTACCTCAAGTGATTTTACACTACCGGAGGCTCTGTCTTCACTTTTTATTCCTACATGTGGAGTGTGAGGTCAAGCATTTGGATGGAGTGTGGCGTGTATTAGCAGCTCTTTAATTTAACACCTGAGTGTATTTTGCCAAACACAAGAGTGAACGACAACATCAGGTGAGCTTGTTTCCTAAGGGAGTGAAAGTAGCACTTATCACTGTGGTGGAGGCATTGGTGTTTTAACATCAGTTTTTTGCACTCAACTTTTCACATTCAAGAGGACTGTCGTTCATGTTCTGTGGGGAATTGCAAGATATTCTCACACTTTTTTAATTTCAATTTATGGACATTAATATAAGCTTTATGGACAACTGTGAAAAATTATATAATTGTATTTTTATTTATTTTTCACCTGTTGGTGTGTATTTTTTTTATATAAGTAGCAGCACTATTATGTATCATTTTTGGTGTTTTAAGCGCAGTGCACACGGATTTATTGAGAATAGGTACCTGTTTTTGACAGGTACCTGTCCCCACTTCCGGGAGACGGCCCCCCTTCTCTGCCACTGGGCCAATTAGAAAGTGCAGTGCCTTTCGCGCATGCGCATTATGGAACCGACTGTGAAGCCGCTGCCAGGCTACATAGTTACATAGTAGGTGGGGTTGAAAAAAGACACAAGGTTGAAAAAAGTATTATCCCTATTGTGGGGTCACCAGTACGGTATTTGTAAATTGAAATCATATCCCCTCTCAAGCGTCTATTCTCCAGAGAGAATAAGTTCAGTGCTTTCCTCATAACTAACATCCTCCAGACCCTTTATTAGCTTTGTTGCCCTTCTTTGTACTCGCTCCATTTCCAGTACATCCTTCCTGAGGACTGGTGCCCAGAACTGGACAGCATACTCTTGTAGAGCAGGAGAATCATTGTTTTATCTCTGGAGTTGATCCCCTTTTTAATGCATGCCAATATTCTGTTTTCTTTGTTAGCAGCAGCTTGGCATTGTATGCCATCATCTACTAGGACCCCCAGGTCCTTGTCCATTCTAGATTCCCCCAGAGGTTCTCCCCCTAGTGTATAGATTGCATTCATATTTTTGCCACCCAAATGCATTAGTTTAAAATTGTCTACATTAAACCTCATTTGCCATGTAGTTGCATACCCCATTATTTGCTCAGATCTTTTTGCAAGGTTTCCACATCCTGCGGAGAAGTTATTGCCCTGCTTAGCTTAGTATCATCCGCAAATACAGAGATTGAACTGTTTACCCCATCTTCCAGGTTGTTTATGAACAAATTAAATAGGATTGGTCCCAGCACAGAACCCTGGGGGACCCCACTGCCCACCCCTGACCATTCCAAGTACTCCCCATTTATCACCACCCTCTATACTCGCCCTTATAGCCAGTTTTGAATCCATGTACTCATCCTATGGTCCATGCCAACGGACCTTATTTTGTACAGTAAAAGTTTATGGGGAACTGTGTCAAATGCTTTTGCAAAATCCAGATACACCACGTCTACGGGCCTTCCTTTATCTAGATGGCAACTCACCTCCTCATAGAAGGTTAATAGATTGGTTTGGCAAGAACGATTCTTCATGAATCCATGCTGATTACTGCTAGTGATACCGTTCTCATGACTAAAATCTTGTATATAGTCCCTTATCGTCCCCTCCAAGAGCTTGCATACTATTGATGTTAGGCTAACTGGTCTGTAATTCCCAGGGATGTATTTTGTGCCCTTTTTAAATATTGGTGCCTTATTGGCTTTTCTCCAATCAGCTGGTACCATACCAGTCAGTAGACTGTCAGTAAAAATTAGCAAAAATGGTCTAGCAATTACTTGACTGAGTTCCCTAAGTACCCTCAGGTGCAAGCCATCTGGTCCCGCTGATTTTTTAATGTAAGTTTCCCAAGTCTAATTCTGTCCTCTGTTAACCATGGAGGTGCTTCCTATGACGTGTCATGAGGATTAACACCGCAGTTTTGGTTACTGAAGCCCTCCGATTCCCTTGTGAAGACTGAGGAGAAGAATAAATTCAATACCTTTGCCATCTCCCCATTCTTTGTAACCAGATGTCCTTCCTCATTCTTTATGGGGCAAATATGATCTGTCCTCCCTTTTTTACTGTTTACATACTTAAAGAATTTCTTGGGATTTTTCTTACTTTCCTCCGCTATGTGTCTTTCGTGTTCTATCTTAGCTGCCCTAATTGCACCCTTACATTTCTCGTTGCAATATTTATAATGTCTAAATGCTGATGATGATCCCTCAACCTTGTATTTTTTTAAAGGCCTCCTTTTTTAAAGGAGTTAAGCCATCCAGGGCTTTTGTTCGCTCTTTTAAATTTGTTACCCAATGAAATGCATTGGCTAATGCCCTTATTTAATATGCTATTAAAGCAAACCTATCTCTCCTCCGTGTTCTTTGTTCCCAAGATTTTAACCCAATTTATGCCTTCTAGCAAGGTTCGTAGTTTAGGGAAGTTGGCTCTTTTGAAATTCAGTGTCTTTGTATTCCCCATAATGTTTCCTATTTGTGTGATTTATACTGAAGCCAATTGACCTGTGATCGCTGTTTCCTAAATTGCCCCGTATTTCCACATCCGTGATCAAGTCTGTATTGTTGGTACTCAGTACATCCAGTAACGGTTTATTTCTACTTGTTGCGTCTACCATCTGAACCATGAAATTGTCCTGCAAGACATTTAGAAACTGGCGAGCCATAGACGAATGCGTGGTTCCCTCCTGGATAATTAAAATCCCCCCATTATTATAATGCTTCCCATCCTTGCTGCTAATCCAAATTGTGATAGGAGATCCATCTCCCCCTCCTCCCTCCGGTTAGAGGGCCTATAGCATACTCCCAGTATTATTTTACCCTTAGCTTCATCCCTTTGGAGCTCTATCTATAAGGATTCCACCTCCTCCCTAGCTCCCTTAGTGATGTCATCTCTCACATTCACTTGTACAATATTCTTGCTATATAGGCATACCCCTCCCCCTTTTTTACCCTCTCTATCCCTGCGATAAAGGGTATACCCTTGAATGGTTGCCAGCCAATCATGAGAGCTGTTGAACCAGGTCTCTGAAATTCCCACATAGTCCAAATCCTCCTCGTACAACAGTATCTCTAGTTCACCCATCTTGTCCGCCAGGCTCCTGGCATTGGTGAACATGCCAGGTAGTTTAGACTGGTCGCATACTATCCTCTTATTGGGTGTTCCGAGATTGCAACTAGGACTTGTTACTATACTTACCTTGGGTTTATGTGCTTTAGTCAACCTACCACTAATGCCCCCAATACTACCCTCTGGAATATGTTCCGCGCTGACTATCTCTACTTCTGTGCCCTCCCCCTGTTGCCTAGTTCAAAAACCCCTCTAACTTTTTGGCCATCTTTAGTCCCAGCTGATCTGCACCCTCCTCATTTAGGTGCAGTCTGTCCCTTCTATAGTACCGGTGACTGACTGAGAAGTCGGCCCAGTCCTCCAGGAACTCAAACCCCTCCTTACTACCCCAGCTCCTTAGCCACTTGTTTACTTCCCTAATCTCCCTCTGCCTTTCTGATGTGGCTCAATGTACCGGTAGTATTCCTGAGAATACTACCTTGGAGGTCATTTTTTTTCAATTTAGCTCCTAATGCCGCGTACACACGGTCAGACTTTTCACTTACAAAAGTCCTACGGACGCCGCCGGACCAAATCCGGCGGACAATCCGACCAAGTGTGGTCTCCATCGGACTTCCGACGGACCGTTTCGGTCAAAAATCGGACGTACTTTAGATTTGAAACTTGCTTCAAATCTTTACGTCGTAACTCCGCCGGACTCAGTTCCTAACGGAAAGCCCGTTCGTCTGTATGCTGGTCCGACGGACCAGATACGAAGGAGGAGCATGGTACTGCATCTCGCGCTCGCTACAATAGGAAAAACAAATTTTCCTATTGCGGCGAGCACGGGGGGAATCCCAAGCCCTTAGGTCTGGTATGGAACTTAAAGAGGAACCCCCTACGCCGAAAAACCGGCGTGGGGGTCCCCCCAAAATCCATACCAGACCCCGATCTGAGCACGCAGCCCGGCCGGCCAGGAAAGGGGGTGAGGACGAGCGAGCGCCCCCCCTCCTGAACCGTACCAGGCCGCATGCCCTCAACATGGGGGGTGCTTTGGGGGAGGGGGCTCCCTGCAGTGCCCCCCCACCACAAAGCACCTTGTCCCCATGTTGATGAGGACAAGGGCCTCTTCCCGACAACCCTGGCCTTTGTGGCTGTCGGGGTATTCGGGCGGGGGGCTTATCGGAATCCGGGAGCCCCCTATAATAAGAGGGCCCCCAGATCCCGGCCCCCCCACCCTATGTGAATGAGTATGGGGTACATGGTACCCCTACCCATTCACCTAGGGAAAAAGTGTTAATAATAAAACACACTACATCATATGGGGGCGAGGTCTCCGCCTATATAAGTCACAACGGAGTCCTCAGAGACCAGTCCAGCCGGAGAGAGCGTTGTGTCAACATCTGAGGAAGAGAAGAGAAGACAAGAAGCCCAGAAGTCCGGACCTCCGCTGGCAAGAGAGCTACCTGAAGACAGCGGAGGGGCCGGCCGAAGAACTGGAACACCGGGAGAAGAACCAATAGGACGCCGGGAGAAGATGAACCGAAGGGACCCCCGAAGCTGGAAGAAGACCCCCGAAGCCGGAGGAAGATCCCCCCCGGAGCTGTTTAATAAATTATTTTAAAAACCTGTGTAGTGTGTTTTATTATTGACACTTTTTCCCTACAATGTACCCCATACTCATTCACACGGGATCTGGGGGCTCTCTTATTATAGGGGGCTCCCGGATTCGGACAAGCCCCCCGCCCACAGACCCCAACAACCAACGGCCAGGGTTGTCGGGAAGAGGCCCTTGTCCTCATCAACATGGGGACAAGGTGCTTTGTGGTGGGGGGCACCGCAGGGCGCCCCCTCCCCCAAAGCACCCCCATGTTGAGGGCATGCGACCTGGTATGGTTCAGGAGGGGGGCGCTCGCTCGTCCCCACCCCCTTTCCTGGCCGGCCGGGCTGCATGCTCGGATCGGGGTCTGGTATGGATTTTGGGGGGACCCTCACGCCAGTTTTTCGGCGTATGGGGTTCCCCTTTAAGTTCCATACCAGACCTAAGGGCCTGGGATGCCTGCGATGGGGCTCACAAGGTTTCAATCTCGCCGATAAAAGCGGCGAGATTGACTTCCTTTTCTAGTCCCGTCGTACCCGAGTCACGTTCAAAATGAATGGACTTGTCCCTGTGTGGGAAAGTCCGTTCATTCTGAAAGTCCGGCGGAAGTCCGTCGGGAAGACCGGATTCCGGAAAGTCCGGTCGTGTGTAGGCAAGTCCGTCCATTCAGAAAGTCCGGAAGTCTGGCGGCAAGTACGTCGGACCGAGCTTCCCAGAAAGTCCGACCGCGTGTACGCGGCATAAGTCCCTAAAATCGTTCTTTAGGACACTCCATCTGCCTCTGACTTTGTCATTGGTGCCAGCGTGCACCATGACAGCCGGGTCTTCCCCAGCCCCTTCCAGTAATCTGTCCACCAGATCCGTGATGTGCCGAGCGCCCGGTAGACAACATACAGTTGGGCGCTTCAGGTCTTTTTTACAGATTGCCCTCTTTGTCCTTCTAAGAATTGAGTCCCCTACCACCACAATCTATCTTTCCTTTCCCTTCGCTTCCCCCCCCCCCCACTCTTACTGGAGGAGTTCTTCCCCTGGCAGCTAGGGGAGTCCCTCAGCTCCAGCAGTGCTGGTCCCTGACTGGTTTCACCAATGTCACTCAATGGAGCTTACTTGGGATGCTCCAGCCTGAGATCGGCCTCCTTGGCACTTCCCCCTCTTCCCTTCCTGACTGTCACCCATCTACTCTTTTCTAGTGCCTGCACCTCTTTGTCTCCACCCACCTCTGTGCTGGCCCTTGCCGGCACCTGTCGGGTACGTTCCCGGCTCTCCTTTGGTCTTCTCAGTGCTGACAGTTGATTTCCCAGATTCAAAACCTGGGCTTCCAGGGAAACAATGTGCTTACATTTTGCACAACAGTATTCGCCCTTGATCGGATGATCAAGGAACGCATACATGCCTCAAGATGTACATCGAGTCGCATCTCCACACCCACCTGGCATTGAACCTACTAATTTAATAAGGATTGGGGATTATACCCTGTCCAAATTACCTAACAACTAGCTTCCTAACACTAATAAGGGTTCCCTTACTACTAAGGGTGGTGGCAGCACCTGAGAGCCGATCCGAAAATCAACTGGGGTGCCGACATCCCGGGAACCCTGAACAGGTAAGTGTCCTAATATTAAAAGTCAGCAGCTACAGGATTTGTAGCTGCTGATTTTTAATTTTTTTGTGGGGGCCCAGAACTCCTCTTTAAGCTAAGTGAACATTGTTTTGTCTTAGTAAATATTCTCTAGTTTCTCTAAATCAACCCTATTAAGTCATTACTGAATGCCAGAAACACTTACAAAGTATAAACTAACATATTTTCTAATGCCTAACAGCTTAATCTCTCTTTAGTCAGGTCACTAAGCATAACAATTATGGCTATTTTTATACGCTTAAATGCTTAGTGCAGTAGACACAAACAGCAGGAAAATCTGCCTTGTGCCATGTTGCCAGCACGGGCGGCATAGTAACTTTTTACAGACATCAGAGCATGGCAATATACAGAGTAATTGACTTCACATTTAGAATGCAAATGTTACTGAGGCTGGCCTGACAGTGACAAGCAACGTATCATTGCTTATTGATCTAGCAGACTATAAGTTAGTTTACAAATAAAATTATCATTCCTCACTGTTTGCAATCATAACCATTTACATGTTTCTTTTCTGAGATGCTCACCCCTGTGTACAAACATGCACATATTCTTTAATGCTAAATACCCTGTAATACCATATATGTGATACAAAGAGAGGAGGTAAAGAGGATGGGTATTATTGCGGTGCCAAAACGATTAAGTCAAAAGACATATTAAAAAATTATAAATTTTATTACAAAAAACACAAAAAATATACGTAATCAAATATTCAATTAGGAATAAAAATAAAGGAGCTGATTTAAATTAACATGGGCCAGAGTGGTACAGGCCTGTGTATTAGTATAGGTCAGGTCTTCCCTACATGTTTCGCCAAGGCAATTCTGGGATGAGGGGCCTTATCTAATCTGGACATATCTGCCACTTCCTCCTACCATATATGTGAATTTCACATCCTGACTGCTCACTGGAGAATGAATCAGCATGAATACCTCTGTCAGATGACCCTGGGAGCAGTAAGGCTAGGTTCAGATGTGCGGCAAAGATTGCTACACCATTGGCAATTGCCATTGCGGTTGATCACTTTTCAGAAGCAGTTGACAGGTGGTGAGAAGGCTATATAACGCCCCCTCATTGCCAGTTTTAACTCTATAAATGTCACACCACTACGCTGAATGGGTCATGTCTGGCCTTTACAAGTTATGGGAGGAGCTAAAAATGTGGCTCAGCCGCCTATTTTAAACACCACCCAAGTGTAGATGAGCCTCTCATTAAACAGCAGGGACAAGACCTTGAAGAAGCATTGATCTTCTGCAAATGCTACTTTCCTGGTACCATTTTTGGTTAGCTGTCTCTTGGAAACAAGAGCACAGAGGTAAGTTCAGTTAACATGTTACACTTCCTGATTGTTTTTCAGTTATATATGCAGGAACTCTCTTTATATATCAGAGGTCGATGTGGTATTTATTCTATATATTTGAACTCTATATATTTTTCAGTATGTTTGGCATCATGCCACACTTCATACTGTAGTCTATAGCAAACTATTTTTGTTCTCTCATTTGGCCGACGATCAGGTCTGGTAAATAGGCAGCTCAATGGCCAACTATAGCAGCTCACATGGCAGGCTGCCAACATTGCTGCTAATTACAAGGCAGTGGCATAGTTTTTTGTCGGACTGCAACAGAAAGTGTTGGTATCGGCAGGATCTCTAAGTAAGACATTTTGAAACAGATTCATAAAATATATTTGCTTACAGGGGTTGTAAACCCTCGTTGTTGATTTTTTTAAAATAACAAACATATCATACTTACCTCCACTGTGCAGTTAGTTTTGCACTGTGTGGCCCCGATCATCATCTTCTGGGGTCCCCCAACTGCGCTCCCGGCTCCTCTTCGCATCGGTAAACCCCTAGGAGAAGCGCTCTCCCTGGGGGATACCTTGGGGGTGCGCTCCGGAGTCCAGTATTTGCATCCATAGACACAGAACGCCGGACTCGGCCCCATCCTCCGATGCCTGCGTCATTGGATTTGATTGACAGCAGCAGGAGCCAATGGCTGCGCTCGTATCAATCTATCCAATCAAGAGCCAAGAACCCTGGGTAAAGAGGTACAGTGTATCTCCGCCAAGGGAACAAACAGGCTCAGGTGAGTAAAACGGGGGTGCTGGTCAGTGTCAGAAGTTTTTTCACCTTAATGCATCCTATGAAAAAATACGAGGGTTTAGAACTCCCTTTCAGAAAACTAATTTTAGACATGATGGCATAAATACTGAAATACAGCTTTAGCATTTACACACTTATTAACCACCTGCCAACCGCCTCACGCAGATATACTGCGGCAGAATGGCACAGGCAGGCAAAGTAAAGTATAGGTACATTACTTGCCTCTCGCGGGTGGGGGGCGCACCCCGCCCCCCCGGTGTCCAGGCTGAGAGGGAGGCCACTGATGTTGTTGTTATCCACTGATTCATGGCCACCCCCTCGCGATTGCTCCTGGCAAATGAGAAACTTCCTCTGCCTCTGTAATGTAAACAGAGGCAGAGGAAGTGATGTCACCTCTCCTCGTGTCGGTCTTTTCATTCCAGCGCCGAGGAGAGAAGACATCCAAGTAAGTACACCAACACTACACTAAGAGTAGAACATGCAGGCACACTTTTCACCCCCCAATCACCCCCCGTTCACCCCCCCCCTGTGCCCCCTGTCACAGTGACACCAATAGCAGTTTTTTTTTTTTTTTACTGATTATTGCATTGGTGTCATTTTGTTATAAGTGGTAGGGCAGTTAGTGGTAGGCCCCTTTAGGTCCAAGGAACCCCCCTAACCCCCCTAATAAAGGTTTAACCCTTGATCACCCCCCATCACCAGTGTCACTAAGCAATAGTTTTTCTGATCGCTGTATCAGTGTCACAGGTGACGCTAGTTTGGCAGGTAAGTATTTAGGTTCGCCGTCAACTTTTTATAGCGTCAGGTGCCCCCATATACTACCTAATAAAGGTTTTAATCCCCTGATTGCCCCCTAGTTAACCCTTTCACCAGTGATCACCATATAACTGTTACGGGTGATGCTGGTTAGTTAGTTTGTTTTTTATAGTGTCAGGGCACCCGCCGTTTATTAGCTAATAAAGGTTTAAACCCCTGATCGCCTGGCAGGTGATATAAGTTAGATTTTAGGGTCAGATAGGGTCTGCGTCACCCCAGGCAGTGTCAGGTTAGTGCCAGTACCGCTAACACCCACGCACGCAGCATACGCCTCCCTTAGTGGTATAGTATCTGAACGGATCAATATCTGATCTGATCAGATGTATACTAGCGTCCCCAGCAGTTTAGGGTTCCCAAAAATGCAGTGTTAGCGGGATCAGCGCAGATACCTGCTAGCACCTACGTTTTGCACCTCCGACACGGCCCAGCCCAGCCCACCCAAGTGCAGTATCGATCGATCACTGTCACTTACAAAACACTAAACACACATAACTGTGTGTTTAGGACAAGCCTGATCCCTGCGATCGCTAATAGTTTTTTTGGTAGCGTTTTGATACAGTCACTAACAGTCAGGAGCTTTTTTACCTGTGAGTCTCACTACTGTACCACTAAATTTAGAGCCCAAAATGGCAAATCAAAGGTACAGTAGTGAAGAGGCCTACACGTTTCTGAGCATGACAGATGAGTGAAGAGGAAGTCACTCATCTGTCAGATTCAGGCTCAGAATATGATCCTGTAGAGGACAGCGGCGCCACGACAGATAGCTCTGATGACGGAATTGTGGTCCCTGCCAAGGTCAGGCGTACCAGACCCCGATCTTCTTCTGATGTCGTTAAGGTGCAAGAACCACAGATCCCTCGTATGGAGCAGAGCAGTACTAGCGCTGCTATTCCTTCTGGTGAACTGGCAAGCACCAGCGGCCTAGTACACCCTGGTCATAGTCAAACCAGCACTGCAGTATCGCGTAGTGACGTGGCGAGTCCCATAAGTGCAGGTCAAGCTGGTGAGTAGGGATGAGCTTCTTGCTTGAGTCGAACCCATGTTCGACTCGAACATCGGCTGTTCGGTCGTTCGCCGAATTGCGAACGATATGGGCCGTTCGCGCCAAATTCGTGTGGCGCGTCACGGCCCATAATTCACTGCGGCATCGCAGTGCATTGCTGGCTGATGATTGGCCAAGCATGCACTATGGCCCGCATGCTTGGCCAATCACAGCGCCGCCTGAACAGAGAGCCGTAATTGGCCAAAGCCAAGGAGGCTTTGGCCAATTATGGCTCAGGGGATTTAGTACACGCCCCACACTATATAAGGCTGCCTGCACGGCGGCCCTGTGTAGTGTGTTCCGGTGTGCATAGAGAGAGAGAGAGAGACAGTGTCATTTCATTTGAGTTAGATAGATTAGGCAGGACAGTCAGTCAGTTAGCTGCACTTACAGTGTATTGTGTATATATATGCATCCCAGGTGTTGTGTGTGTATATATATATATATATATATATATATATATATATATATATATATATATATATATATACACTGTATTCAGTTTAGCTAGATCCGTTCCTGTTATCTTCCTACTGACAGGCAGGCTTGTCTTGTTATAGTATTTACAGCTACCTGAAGAAAATTACTGGTGTTCTTTTGATCCTATTAGTACCACAGTCAGGCAGCTAGACTATTTACTGTTAGTGCAGTGCGTCCTGCTCACAGTGTTCAGCTAGATCCGTTCCTGTTATCTTCTTACTGACAGGCAGGCTTGTTTTGTTACAGTATATAAAGCTACCTGAAGAAAATTGCTGGTGTTCTTTTGATCCTATTAGTACCACAGTCAGGCAGCTAGACTATTTACAGTTAGTGCAGTGCGTCCTGCTCAGTGTTCAGCTAGATCCGTTCCTGTTATCTTCGTACTGACAGGCAGGCTTGTCTTGTTACAGTATATAAAGCTACCTGAAGAAAATTGCTGGTGTTCTTTTGATCCTATTAGTACCACAGTCAGGCAGCTAGACTATTTACAGTTAGTGCAGTGCGTCCTGCTCACAGTGTTCAGCTAAAACTACAAGTTAGTGAAGTGCGTCCTGCTCACAGTGTTCAGCTAAACCTACAAGTTAGTGGGCTGCGTCCACCTCACAGTGTTCAGCTAAACCTACAAGCTAGTGGGGTGCGTCCTGCTCACAGTGTTCAGCTAGATCCGTTCCTGTTATCTTCTTACTGACAGGCAGGCTTGTCTTGTTACAGTATATAAAGCTACCTGAAGAAAATTGCTGGTGTTCTTTTGATCCTATTAGTACCACAGTCAGGCAGCTAGACTATTTACAGTTAGTGCAGTGCGTCCTGCTCACAGTGTTCAGCTAAAACTACAAGTTAGTGGGGTGCGTCCTGCTCAGTGTTCAGCTAAACATACAAGTTAGTGGGGTGCGTCCACCTCACAGTGTTCAGCTAAACCTACAAGCTAGTGGGGTGCGTCCTGCTCACAGTGTTCAGCTAGATCCGTTCCTGTTATCTTCTTACTGACAGGCAGGCTTGTCTTGTTACAGTATATAAAGCTACCTGAAGAAAATTGCTGGTGTTCTTTTGATCCTATTAGTACCACAGTCAGGCAGCTAGACTATTTACAGTTAGTGCAGTGCGTCCTGCTCACAGTGTTCTGCTAAACCTACAAGTTAGTGGGGTGCGTCCTGCTCACAGTGTTCAGCTAAACCTACAAGTTAGTGGAGTGCGTCCACCTCACAGTGTTCAGCTAAACCTACAAGCTAGTGGGGTGCGTCCTGCTCACAGTGTTCAGCTAGATCCGTTCCTGTTATCTTCTTACTGACAGGCAGGCTTGTTACAGTTTACAGTTAGTGCAGTGCGTCCTGCTCACAGTGTTCAGCTAAACCTACAAGTTAGTGGGGTGCGTCCACCTCACAGTGTTCAGCTAAAGCTACCTATATATATATCACAGCTTAGTGCAGCTACAGGCCATTAGTATGTCTGGAAGGCCAAGAAGGAGAGGCAGACAGTCACAAGCCAATAAGAGAGGGCAAGCAGGCTCTGTGTCTAGTGCTGGTCGTGGAGACGGTGCATCCTCATCAGCACGTGGCCGTGGGACATGCTTGGCCTTTTTTTTGGCAGCTGGCCGTGTTGAGCCGCAACATGCGGAAGACTTGGTCGAGTGGATGACCAAGCCGTCCTCATCCTCCTCATCCTCTCTCACCCATGCCCAGGGTACTTTGTCTGGCAAAGCAGCGGCCTCTTCCCTCGGCTCAATGTCATCAGTGACTCCTTCCCTAGCCCCACCATGTCCTCCTGAGGAGTCCCTCGAACTGTTTGACCACAGTGTTGGGTACATGCTTCAGGAGGATGCCCAGCATTTGGAAGGCTCTGATGATGATACTGAGCTCGATGAAGGCAGTAACATGAGCACGGACAGAGGGGGTGCCCAAGAAGGACAGCAATCTGGCAGTTATGCTCCCCCTGCTGCAGCATACTGCCAGGTTTGCTCCAGTGATGAGGAGGGAGGGGATGATGAGGTCACTGACTCAACGTGGGTGCCTGATAGGAGAGAGGAGGAGGAGGAGGCGGCACATCACCAACGAGGCAGGATGCCCTCCAGGGGCCAGCCTAAGGGCAGCACATTGACTGCATCACACCCCAAAGCTCCACATGTGCAGGGCGCTGCAGTCTCTGCGCGTTATTCAAAAAGTTCTTTGGTGTGGGCCTTTTTTGAGACGAGTGCATCAGATCGCACAGCTGCTATTTGTAACATATGTCTCAAGCGTATCTCACATGGCCAAAACATCTCCCGCTTGGGTACCACATGCTTGACCAGACATATGTTGACCTGCCATGCAGTTCGTTGGCAAGCGTGAAGGTGTAGAATTAGGTGTGTCACAGCCAAGTACTTGTGGGCAATCTGCTTTTGGTACACCGACGTCAGATTGTACCAGGCAAATTTCCCTGCCCCAGCTGCTGCACCGCCGAAAGAAGTTTGCTCCCAGCCATCCACATGCCCAGCGGTTGAATGCTAGCATGGCAAAATTGCTAGCACTTCAACTGCTGCCTTTTCAGTTGGTAGACTCTGCCCCCTTCCGTGAGTTTGTGGAATGTGCGGTTCCTCAGTGGCAGGTACCCAAATGCCACTTTTTCTCACGGAAGGCGATTCCGGCTCTCTACCGGCATGTGGAAGGCAATGTCCATGCCTCGCTGGACAGGGCAGTCAGCGGTAAGGTTCATATTACCGCTGACTCATGGTCCAGGAGGCATGGACAGGGACGTTACCTAAGTTTCACGGCGCATTGGGTGACTCTGCTGGCAGCTGGGAAGGATGCAGGACAAGGTGCAGTAGTGTTGGAGGTTGTTCCGCCACCACGCCTCCAAAATGCTAATGATTGTGACACACCTCTCTCCTCCACCCCCTAATCTTCTTCTTCCTCCATGGCCTCTTCCTGTGCTTTGTCCTCGGAACCAGCTGTGCTCCGTAGCCGTTCAAGGGGCTATGCAAGTACGCAGGCCAAAAGATGCCATGCGGTGCTTGAGCTGGTGTGCTTGGGGGACAGGAGCCACACTGGGGCAGAGGTTCTGTCAGCTCTGCAGGGGCAGGTTCAGAGGTGGTTGACGCCACGCCAACTTAAGGCAGGAATGGTGATTTGCGACAATGGCACCAACCTCCTCTCTGCCCTCCGAAAGGGACAAATGACCCATGTGCCCTGTTTGGCTCACGTTCTTAACTTGGTGGTGCAGCGGTTCTTGGGCAGGTACCCGGGCTTACAGGATGTCCTGAGGCAGGCCAGGAAAGTCTGTGTGCATTTCCGCCGGTCATATAATGCCAGTGCGTGGCTGACGGACCTCCAAAAGGAATTTAACCTGCCCAAGAACACGCCTAATCTGTGACATGCCCACCAGGTGGAACTCAACGTTGGCCATGCTGCAGCGGCTGCACACACAGCAGAGGGCCATCAATGAGTACCTGTGCGACTATGGCACCAGGACAGGGTCAGGGGAGCTTGTTTTTTTTTCCCCACGCCAGTGGGCTATGATCAGGGATTAATGCACTGTCCTGTCACCATTTGAGGAGGCCACAAGGATGGTGAGCAGTGACAGCGCATGCATCAGTGACACTGTCCGCCTTGTCCACCTGTTGGAGCACACGCTGCGTGGAATAATGGACAGGGCACTTGAGGCAGAACAGAGGCAGGAAGAGGAGGACTTCCTTAGCTCTCAAGGCCCCCTTTATCCAGACAGTGTTCCTGTGTGCCCGCCGATCACACAGGAAGAGGACGAGGAGGAGGAGGAGGAGGAGGAGGAAGATTATGTCAGTATGGAGGTGGAGCCTGGCACTCAGCATCAGCAGCAGTCTTTAAGGGATCAGTCCCAAGAAACACATGGACTTGTACATGGCTGGGAGGAGGTGGCTGCGGACCATGTCGTCCTTAGTGACCCAGAGGACTCCGGACCGAATGCCTCAGCAAACCTACGCTGCATGGCCTCCCTGATCCTGCAAAGCCTGCGTAAGGATCCTCGTATTCGTGGTATCAAGGAGAAGGACCAATACTGGCTGGCAACCCTCCTTGATCCACGTTACAAGGGTAAGGTTGCGGACCTTATCTTGCCATCGCAGAGGGAGCAGAGGATGAAACATCTTCGGGAGGCCTTGCAGAAAGGTCTGTGCAATGCGTTCCCATAGACTGGGAGGTTACAAACTCCTGTTTCTGGACAACGTGTTGCTGAGGCTTCGGTCAGTAAAAGAAGGAGCGGTGGAGAAGGTGGCCGTCTGACCGATGCGTTCAGACAATTTTTTGGTCCGCAGCCCCAAGGTATGATCGGTTCCAGCAACCATCGCCAGCGTCTGTTTTACATGGTGCAGGAATACCTAGGGGCAAGATCAGACTTGGACACCTTTCCCACCGAAAATCCTCTGGGTTACTGGGTCTTGAGGATGGATCACTGGCCAGAGCTTGCACAGTATGCAATTGAGCTACTGGCCTGTCCTGCATCCAGCGTTCTTTTGGAACGCACATTCAGTACTGCTGGAGGCGTGGTAACCGATCACAGGGTGCGTCTGTCCACCGACTCGGTCGATCGACTGACCTTCATAAAAATGAATCAGTCTTGGATCACCAGCAGCTACCAAGCACCTGATGCTGATGAAATCTCAGATCCCTTCAAAATTGCCTATGCTGATACTGAGTGACTATCCCTGAGTAATTATCCTCTTCCTCCTCAATCATCACGCTGATAGCTTGTAAGAACATTTTTGGTTCTGGGCTCCACCACCAGTGCCTAAGGCACAATTTTTCAGCCCCTGTTTAACAGGGGCGTGTAATTACAATTTTTGATGCAATACTTTGCAGCAGGGCTCGTTCCTGCGTTCCAACTAGAGTGTCTGTGAGGGGTTGCAGTGTTGTGGCACCAGCACCAGTGCCTAAGGCCCAATTTTTCTGCCCCTGTTTAACAGGGGCGTGTAATTACAATTTTTGATGCAATACTTTGCAGCAGGGCTCGTTCCTGCGTTCCAACTAGAGTGTCTGTGAGGGGTTGCAGTGTTGTGGCACCAGCACCAGTGCCTAAGGCCCAATTTTTCTGCCCCTGTTTAACAGGGGCGTATAATTACAATTTTTGATGCAATACTTTGCAGCAGGGCTCGTTCCTGCGTTCCAACTAAAGTGTCTGTGAGGGGTTGCAGTGTTGTGGCACCAGCACCACCACCACCATCACCAAAGGCCCAATTTTTCTGCCCCTGTTCAACAGGGGCATGTAATTACAATTCTTGATCTAATATTTCACAGCAGGGCCCATTTCTGCACCCACCAAGAGCGAGTGAGGACTTACAGTGTTGTGGCACCAGCACCACCACCACCACCACCACCAAAGGCCCAGTTTTTCTGCCCCTGTTCAACAGGGGCATGTAATTACAATTCTTGATCTAATATTTCACAGCAGGGCCCTGTGAGGGCTTACAGTGTTGTGGCCACAACAACACCTAAGGCCCAAATTTCTGCTGAGTATATAGGGCAGGCCCCTACTTTCAAACATCTAACTTACAAACGACTCCTACTTGCAAACGGAAGGAGACAACAGGAAGTGAGATGAAATCTACCCCTAGGAAGGGAAATTCTCTCCTGTAAGAGTTAATATGGGAAAAACATTTCTCCTTTCCACTGATGCTTTCCAATCCTTGTTCCACAAAAAACCCCAAATTCTCAAAAAACATTTGTCATTGGGACAAAAAGTGAGGTGAAATCTTCTAAAGAGGAGGAAAGACAGCAAAACAAATGTCACAGGGTGATAACCCTTCCCTATGTTTTCCAAAAAGCTTAAAAAAGATTTTTTGGCTGGAGCTAAACACGTTAAAAATGTACCCATTCAAAATGACAAACAGATTCTACTTAACAACAAACCTACAGTCCCTGTCTTGTTTGCACCGCCTGTATACTGCTGTTCAGAGTATATAGGGCCTGGTGGCCCCACACCTTTCCTTATTTTAATTTGGGTGCGGGGTTCCCCTTAATATCTATACAAGACCCAAAGGGCCTGGTAATGGACTGGGGGGTACCCATGCCGTTTGTCTCACTGATTTTCATCCATATTGCCAGGACCCGACATTACATTAAACCCGCAAGCAGTTTTAAATGAGATTTTTTCCTTTAAAAATGACATTTGGTGCAGGGACTGTTCTAAACACGGGAAACACACGCCACTTTACAGGCATACTATAGACACCCCTGAGGTATGATATTTAAAGGAATATTTCACTTTTTTTTTTTTTACTTTAAGCATCATTAAAATCACTGCTCCCCAAAAAACGGTCGTTTTTAAAAGTTTTTTTTGCATTGATACATGTCCCTTGGGGTAGGACCCGGGTCCCCAAACCCTTTTTAGGACAATACCATGCAAATTAGCCTTTAAAATGAGCACTTTTTCGAACGCTCGAGTCCCATAGACATCAATGGGGTTCTAACGTTCGTGCGAACTTTCGGTCCGTTCACAGGTTCTGGTGCGAACCGAACCGGGGGGTGTTCGGCTCATCCCTACTGGTGAGGTGGCAAGCACAAGTAGTGTCCCGCTGCCACCAAGAAGAACACAAACACAGGCCCGTCGTACCTATAGTGCCCTTCCTGCTGCATTCGCCAATCCTAATTGGTAACCCACCACTTCTGCGGCACCCGTACTTCCCCCATTCACTGGCCAACCCGGCATTCAGGTGAAAACAGTTGATTTTACGTCACTTGATTTTTATTCGCTGTTTTTCACTGAAGATCTCTATAGATCTATTGTGGACCAAAGCAATTTGTACGCTGGTCAACACATCGCCACTATTCCCCAGTCCTCCCTTGCCAGAGATTGGAAACTAATTACGGTTTACGAATTTAAGCTCTTTCTGGGCCTATCCCTCAACATGGGCATAA
Source organism: Lithobates clamitans (assembly GCA_037952925.1). Taxonomy (NCBI): domain Eukaryota; kingdom Metazoa; phylum Chordata; class Amphibia; order Anura; family Ranidae; genus Lithobates; species Lithobates clamitans. Next base: position 3,730,027 of record JBBGZY010000744.1, read on the forward strand.
CTAAAAAGAGTGAGTTGCGGTCATATTGGTCCACTGACCCAATTCACCATATGCCCTTGTTCTCTGCCTCCATGACCAGGGCACGTTACGAGCAGATCTTGCGGTTCATGCATCTAAACAACAACGAACTCTGTCGTCCTCATGGAGACCCTGGATACGATCGGCTCTACAAAATTCGGCCCCTCTTAAACTACTTGAACCAACATTTTGCAGACTTGTTTACTCCCCATCAAGTTGTCTGCGTTGATGAGTCCCTGATTAAGTTTTCTGGTCATTCAAACAGTACCTTCCCAGCAAGCGTACCAGATACGGGGTCAAGCTGTACAGTGGGGACGGTAAGTATTCAGACCCCCTTAAATTTTTCACTCTTTGTTATATTGCAGCCATTTGCTAAAATCATTTAAGTTCATTTTTTTCCTCACTTATGTACACACAGCACCCCATATTGACAGAAAAACACAGCATTGTTGACATTTTTGCAGATTTATAAAAAAAGAAAAACTCAAATATCACATGGTCCTAAGTATTCAGACCCTTTGCTGTGATACTCATATATTTAATTCAGGTGCTGTCCATTTCTTCTGATCATCTTTGAGATATTTCTACACCTTCATTTCAGTCCAGCTGTGTTTGATTATACTGATTGGACTTGATCAGGAAAGCCACACACCTGTCTATATAAGACCTTACAGCTCACAGTGCATGTCAGAGCAAATGAGAATCATGAGGTCAAAGAAACTGCCTGAAGAGCTCAGAGACAGAATTGTGGCAAGGCACAGATCTGGCCAAGGTTACAAAAAAATTCTGCTGCACTTAAGGTTCCTAAGAGCACAGTGGCCTCCATAATCCTTAAATGAAAAATGTTTGGGACGACCATAACCCTTCCTAGAGCTGGCCGTCCGGCCAAACTGAGCTATCGGGGGAGAAGAGCCTTGGTGAGAGAGGTAAAGAAGAACCCAAAGATCACTGTGGCTGAGCTCCAGAGATGCAGTCGGGAGATGGGAGAATGTTGTAGAAAGTCAACCATCACTGCAGCCCTCCACCAGTCGGGGCTTTATGGCAGAGTGGCCCAACGGAAGCCTCTCCCCAGTGCAAAACACATGAAAGCCTGCATGGAGTTTGCTAAAAAACACCTGAAGGACTCCAAGATGGTGAGAAATAAAATTCTCTGATCTAATGAGACCAAGATAGAACTTTTTGGCCTTAATTCTAAGCAGTATGTGTAGAGAAAACCAGGCACTGCTCATTACCTGTCCAATACAGTCCCAACAGTGAAGCATGGTGGTGGCAGCATCATGCTGTGGGGGTGTTTTTCAGCTGCAGCGACAGGACGACTGGCTGCAATCAAGGGAAAAATGAATGCGGCCAAGTACAGGGATATGCTGGAAGAAAACCTTCTCCAGAGTGCTCAGGACCTCAGACTGGGCCGAAGGTTTACCTTCCAACAAGACAATGACCCTAAGCACACAGCTAAAATAACGAAGGAGTGGCTTTACAACAACTCTGTGACTGTTCTTGAATGGCCCAGCCAGAGCCCTGACTTAAACCCAATTGAGCATCTCTGGAGAGACCTAAAAATGGCTGTCCACCAAGGTTTACCATCCAACCTGACAAAACTGGAGAGGATCTGCAAGGAGGAATGGCAGAGGATCCCCAAATCCAGGTGTGAAAAACTTGTTGCATATTTTCCAAAAAGACTCATGGCTGTATTAGATCAAAAGGGTGCTTCTACTAAATACTGAGCAAAGGGTCTGAATACTTAGGACCATGTGATATTTCAGTTTTTCTTTTTTAATAAATCTGCAAAAATGTCAACAATTCTGTGTTTTTCTGTCAATATGGGGTGCTGTACATTAATGAGGAAAAAAATGAACTTAAATGATTTTAGCAAATAGCTGCAATATAACAAAGAATGAAAAATTTAAGGGGATCTAAATACTTTCCGTCCCCACTGTATAAGCTCTGTGACAGGGCCACAGGCTATACATGTAGTTTTATGGTTTACGAGGCCAAAGATAATCACGTAGAGCCGACAAACTGCCCTGACTACATAGGAAGCGCTGGCAAGATTGTGTGGGACTTGGTGTCACCTTTATTCGGAAAGGGGTACCACTTGTACGTGGACAATTATTACACGAGCGTGCCACTTTTTAATCACTTGTTTGATCATCAGATTGGAGCATGTGGCACCGTGCAATCTAATTGCCGGGGCTTTCCCCAGCAGCTTGTAGATTCCCGTCTTAGGCTTGGGGAGAGAGCCTGCTTGAAGTGTAATAACTTGCTCGCTATGAAGTGGAGGGATAATAAGAATGTTTTCGTTCTTACCTCCCTTCATGCAGACACGACAGTCCAAATTACTACGGCGGCTAGTGTTGTGGAGAAACCCCTCTGTGTCCACAAATATAACCTTAACATGGGAGGGGTGGACCTCAACGACCAGTTGTTGGTGCCGTACCTAGTTACCCGTAAGGCCAGACGCTGGCACAAGAAAGCAGCAGGGGTGGAGGAGCGATTTTCTCCTACCTTTTGCAGGTGGATGCCCCCATTCTTTCGGCATATATATATATTTTAGGCACAGGTTGCGTTAAAAATGTTTTATTTTTTACTATTTTTTTTGTATTTGCTTTGCAGGTATTGTATGTCTTATGCCCCGTACACACGGTTGGATTTTCCGACGGAAAATGTGTGATAGGACCTTGTTGTCGGAAATTCCGACCGTGTGTAGGCTCCATCACACATTTTCCGACACACAAAGTTTGAGAGCAGGATATAAAATTTTCCGACAACAAAATCCGTTGTCGGAAATTCCGATCGTGTATACACAAATCCGACAGACAAAGTGCCACGCATGCTCAGAATAAATAAAGAGATAAAAGCTATTGGCCACTGCCCCGTTTATAGTCCTGACGTACGTGTTTTACGTCACCGCGTTCAGAATGATCGGATTTTCCGTCAACTTTGTGTGACCGTGTGTATGCAAGACAAGTTTGAGCCAACATCCGTCGGAAAAAATCCTAGGATTTTGTTGTCGGAATGTCCGAACAAAGTTCGACCGTGTGTACGGGGCATTACTGTTATACTGTAATGTTACTTTGTTTTATTGTTAACCTCATTTGCTTAGCAGATACAGTACGCCATTCGGTTGCAGCGCGGATTTATTTATCTTGACAGCAACAGCGTTTGCTCCCACGATACATAAAACCGTGACTCCAGCGCTGTAGGAGGTGATTTCACCACCGCAGTTAAATAAAAGAGCATATATGCTCCTAACTTTTGGGGCGGATTCCCCCATGCTTCGGCATATATAAATGGTGCACGTATGCTCATCTTTAGAAGTGGGTGGATGAAGGGAGGTATTCTAATGGTGGGCATACCCACCGATCAATCTCTTTTTTTCGTTCAGCCCACAGGCTGCATAAAAAAAAAATATATGCCTAACAAGGACCAGCAACGTACTGGCATGTTGCTGGACTTTGAGTGGTTATACCAGAATGATGCCTGCAGTTTAGGTATCATCTTGGTATCATTCTTTTCAGCCAGCAATCGGCTTTCATGTAAAAGCAATCCTAGCAGCTAATTAGCCTCTAGACTGCTTTTACAAGCAGTGGGAGGGAATGTCCCTCCCACCGTCTTCCATGTTTTTCTCTGGCTCTCCTGTCCCAACAAGGAACTTGAGAATGCAGCCGGCTGACCATAGAGCTGATCAGAGACCAGAATGGCTCCAATCATCTCTTTGGCCTAAGAAACTGGAATCTACGAGCATTTCATGACTTAGATTTCGCCGGATGTAAACAGCGCCATTGGGAAATTAGGAAAGCATTTTATCACACCGATCTTGGTGTGGTCAGATGCTTTGAGGGCAGAGGAGAGATCTAGGGTCTAATAGACCCCAATTTTTTCAAAAAAAAGTACCTGTCACTACCTATTGCTATCTTAGGGGATATTTACATTCCCTGAGATAACAATAAAAATGATTAAAAAAAATGAAAGGAACAGTTTAAAAATAAGATAAAAAAAGCAAAAAAAATAATAAAGAAAAAAAAAGCACCCCTGTCCCCCTCTGCTCTCACCCAAAGGCGAACACAAGCATCGGTCTGGCGTCAAAGGTAAACAGCAATTGCACCATGCATGTCAGGTATCACCGCGAAGGTCAGATTGAGTGCAGTAATTTTCCTCTGTAGATCCAAAGTGGTAACCTGTAAAGGCTTTTAAAGGCTTTTAAAAATGTATGTAGTTTGTCGCCACTGCACGTTTGTGCGCAATTTAATGCATGTCGTGTTTTGGTATCCATGTACTCGGCCTAAGATCATCTTTTTTATTTCATCAAACATTTGGGCAATATAGTGTGTTTTAGTGCATTAAAATTAAAAAAAGTGTGTTTTTTCCAAAAAAAAAGCTTTTGAAAAATCACTGCGCAAATACTGTGTGAAAAAAAAAATGAAACACCCACCATTTTGTTTTAAATTTTTCTTTATTGACTATTTTAAAAAAAAGGAAAACAAGCACTATAGTTTATACATCATATCATGACATTTATATAAATATCTTTAATGTCATATATACTCTTCATATCTACCACTCTGCTTCCCTGTTTCCTATTATTCCTACCATTAAACTTCCATACTTACCCATACACCCAATCAAAAAAAAAAAAACCTTCTTAACCTATTCCCTCCCCTTACACATATTTTATCATTTCTTTTGAGAACCGAAACTCATCCCATTTTTGCCATATTCCTGGCATTTTGCTTATTATGAACCCTTCTTCTCTTATCTGTTTTTCCATATATTGAATTTCGTTCATCTCACATATCCATTCCGCTATTGTTGGACCCTTTTCCTTTCTCCAATTTCGTGCTATTAATGTCCTACCTGCAGATGTCATATGATGAAGAATGTCTAATCTAATTATCCTTATTGAGTCTGATGTCAAAGAAAATAATGCAATTTCCATACTTGGGTTCATTTCTACACCTGACACTTTCTGATAGATCTCAAATATCTTATTCCAAAATTTTCTTACCCCCTGACAACCTACCATATATGATCCAGCGTCCCTCTCTCCATCTTACATCTCCAACAGGCTTCAGTATTTCCCTTATTAATTATATTTAATGCGACTGGGCTCCTATATCATCTCATTACGATCTTATAGTTCCTCTCTTGATATTTGTTTGCTATAGATGCTTTATGTATTATTCCAAAAAAATTTCCCCATTCTTCTTCTATTATAGGGTACCCCATTTCTTTTTCCCATTTTTTTATTCCTGTTATTTCCCTAAAAGAACCGGAGGGGAGTAAAAGGTTGTATATCTTTGATAATTTCTTAGTTGAATCTTGTTCTTCCACTAATATTTTTTCACATTTAGATAATGGTCTATTTATCATAGGTATTTTTGTTTCTACAAATGTCTTTAATTGCTGATATTGTAACCACTTATTTTTATATTCTGATCCCATATCCTGCAGGTTTGGTAATTTCCCATCTACTAGGATCTGTACCAGTCTTATATTCTCAGTTATAATGCATTTTAAATATCTAGTAACCTCCATAGCTGGTGGAAATTCTGGATTGAGGAACAAAGGTGTCATGGGTCCTATCATTGTGGAGAGATTCCCCCTTTTATTATAGTATCCTATATTTTTAATGTATTATTTACAAAAATTGTTAATTATTTTCTTTCTGGTCTTAAATGGGGTTTCATCCATGGGAGCAACCTTAATTGTGGTCCTATTATTTCTTCTTCTAGTTTGACTGATTGTTTAGTTTTCTTTATTGTGATACCAATCAATGATACTAGTCAGTGATGCTGCTTGTAAATATTTTACAAAGTCTGGTAGTGCCAGTCCTCCATTTTTTTTTCCTGATTATTATTTCTCTCCTTATTCGGGGAGTTTTATGGGCCCAAATAAAGCTGACTACAGCTTTTCTTAAATCTAATAGGAGCTTCTTGGGGGGATCTAGAGGTATTGTTTGAAAAATATATAACAATTTTGGTAATATATCCATTTTAATTATATTAATTCTTCCCATCCATGAATATGGTATTTTATCATATTTCTGTAGTATCTTAATTAATTAACGAAATTAAATTAAATTTAATTGCTTTTTGTTTCCATTTAAACGGAAAATCCTTTTGCAAAAGTGAATATGTTTTTTCTGATAATGATATATTCAGCATCTCTGATTTATCATAATTAACCTTAAAGTTACTTTGTTCCCCAAATCTTTTGAATTCTTTTTTTAAATTTGGAATTGTTATAATAGGATTAGTTACATATAACAGCAGATCATCTGCATATACGCCTTCTTATATTCCTTATCTTTCACTTTTATTCCTTTAACGTTAACGCCCTTATTTATTCTTATTGCTGTAATTAGATGTTCCATTACTAATATATATATCAAGGGGGAGAGAGGACACCCTTGTCGAGTTCCGTTTGATATTTGTATGTAATCTGATAGTATTCCATTTGTTCTTACTTTAGCTCTTGAGTTGGAGTACAATGCGACTATCCTACTAAACATCTTTGGGCCCATACCTATTTGTATTAATGTTGCCTTTAAGAACCTCCACCCCACCCTGTCGAATGCTTTTTCTGCGTCAACAGCCAAAAGGCATGTCTGGCTGGCGGCTCTCTGAGCATATTCAACCAATGATATTATCTTTAGTTTTTCTTCCCTTCGTGAAGCCCGTCTGATCTAGCTTTATATGATTAGGCAAGATGGGAGTTAATCTATTAGAAATTATTTTTGAATAAAGTCTTATATCTATATTAGTCAGGGAAATTGGTCGATAATTTTTACACAGTGTATGATCTTTCTCTGGCTTTGGAATCAATACGATATGGGCTTCTGTACTTTGTGGTACAAAATTTTGTGTATTGGATATAGAATTATATGTTTTCCTAAGAATAGGAGTAATTAGGTCCTGGAATTTTTTATAAAATCTGGCAGTGTAACCGTCAGGTCCGGGACTTTTCCCAGGAACCAGTTCAGCAATAGCTTGCTGAATCTCCTCTGCTGAAAATTCCTTCTCCAAGTTCTCACTTACTTCCTTGGGGAACCTAGGCAATGCTATTTCTTCTATATATTTATTAATCCCCTCCCAGTCCTCTTCCTTTTCATCATTCTCTTGATCTGTTGTAATATTGTATAATTTAGAATAATATGTATGGAACGATTTAGATATCTCTATTGGATCATAAGTCATGTCTCCGTTTGTTTTTAGTATTTTTGCTATCGAGGTCAAAGGTTGTTGATCCTTCAGTGTTTTAGGCAATATTTTCCCGGTCTTATTTCCAAAATGATACCATTGTGTTCTATTTTTATCCCGGAGGGATTCCTCATCAAGCACGGTTTCTTTTATTTTTTAAATTCATGTTAACTATCGAGTCAAAGCTCTGCTTATGTTTCCTTTCTAATTTCTATCATCAATTGAGATTTCTTTTGTTCTCTTTTTTTTTTAATCTTAAGCCGTGCTTGATGAACACTCCCCTCAGTACACATTTCAATGCCTCCCATTGCATGGGAATAGTTGTTTCATCTTTTTCTTGAGTTAATATAAACTCGCTTATTGTTCTGCATATATCCTCTTCACATTCTTTATCTTGAATTAGGTTATCATTCAATCTCCATATCCCCCTTGATTTTTCGTGTTCTTTTATAATAAGTTCGAAATATATAGGGGCATGGTCTGACCATAAGAATCTGCCTATGTCTGCTGAAGGGGTCATCATCATTCTGGAATGATTAATAAAAAAATAGTCTATTCTATGATATGAGTCATGTATGTTTGAATAGTATGAATAATTATTTTCCTTTTGATGCAGAGCCCTCCAAACGTCCACTAGCAGATATTTTCCTAATAAATCTTTAAATCCCTAAGATGACTAATCTTTCTATAAGTGTGGATATTGGTTGTATTCATACCTATATCCAATATAAAATTAAGATCACCCCCCAAGATTATTGTACCTTCCGCATTTTGCATTGCCCTCGACAGTGCCCTCATCCCATTCTTAATTTGATCATAATTTGGTAAATATATTTTTATAATTGTAAAAATGTTTCCATATATCATTACCTTTACCATCAGAAATCTACCATCCTTACCCTTATCTTCTTGCAGTATTTGATGGGGGATGTCCCTATGGAACGCAATAGCTACACCTTTCGATTTAGAATATGAAAATGTATCATGAGTCCACGTAACATAGTTCCTATTTTTTATTTTCCGAATGTGATCTGAACAAAAATGTGTTTCCTGAAACAGAATAATATTTATCTTTTGTTTGTTAAATGAGTTTAAGATTTGATTTCTTTTATGCCCCGTACACACGGTCGGACTTTGTTCGGACATTCCGACAACAAAATCCTAGGATTTTTTCTGACGGATGTTGGCTCAAACTTGTCTTGCATACACACGGTCACACAAAGTTGTCCGAAAATCCGATCGTTCTGAACGCGGTGACGTAAAACACGTACGTCGGGACTATAAACGGGGCAGTGGCCAATAGCTTTCATCTCTTTATTTATTCTGATCATGCGTGGCGCTTTGTCCGTCGGATTTGTGTACACACGATCGGAATTTCCGACAACGGATTTTGTTGTCGGAAAATTTTATATCCTGCTCTCAAACTTTGTGTGTTGGAAAATCCGATGGAAAATGTGTGATGGAGCCTACACACGGTCGGAATTTCCGACAACAAGGTCCTATCACACATTTTCCGTCGGAAAATCCGACCGTGTGTACGGGGCATAAGAGGGAGAGTTAAGGCCTCTTACATTAAAAGAACATAATTTAATGCCACCCATAGAGAGGAAAAAAATAAAGAATAAAAAATTTATCTTATTCTCACACCACACTTCCCTCCCTCCCTAAGCACTTCCCCCTATTTTTCCTCACGCACGTTCACTACTCAATCACACAGTCTAACCTAACACTATTTGACTTCTATAAAGTCTTCCTTACAGCAGTAAGTTCCCTATTGAGGGGGGAACCGGGCTTACTGATTCCGATCTGCCACCCGGGCTTTGCTACTTGCCACTTATTATTTTCTTGTTATTTACCTACCCATTTTCCTTTCCTTTTTCTTCTCCTTCTTCCTCTCTTCTCTCCTTTACTACTTAAACAACCCTCCAGCCTTCCTCCCTTTCCCTTATTCTTTTCCTTTCTGCTATAGATATATATTATATAAACCCTCCTCCATCCACTCCTAATTCCAGCCCTACTTCCCCTTTTCAAACACAGGAAGAATAAGGGGGTTGGGTTCTGGGGCAAGAAGGATGGAAGAGAGGGGAAAAAATAAAAAATAAATATATCAGTATTTCAAAAAAAAAAAAGCTTCTAACACATCCCTCCCTATATATATTGTACCCTCCAATTTCCACTATCTAACCCCAGTGTTTAAAACATATTCCATCTTCACCCAGTAATCTCAGTGAAATATCAAAATATTTCAGTTTATACAAATTTTATCTCATTAGTGTTATATATATTATCATACCTTTCCCACTTATATAACCTTAGTGTAAAATACATATTTCATCTGTTCCTTAATAATCCCAGTGATCCAAAAAATAACCCAGTGAAAACAGTGAATGCATCATTATTAGTGTAAACCCTTTTACTTACCCTCCCCCTTTTTCCTTTAAACCAATTACCCAATAAACACCAGGTTTTCAAACATCTGTACACCCTGTAATGTAACCACTGCACAATGTATCAACTGTATTTTTTTTTTCTTTTGTATTTGCTTTTATTAAATAAAAAACTTTGTTAAAAAAAAAAAAAACACCAGGTTTTCAATATAACCTCCATGCGCTATATAATTGTCTAACAAAACATACTCCCATCACAGTTAATATTTCATACTTTCAGTGTCACAAAAAAAATAAAAAAAAATGTGAATCAAGCCATGAAAATCCTCATTGAAAAAAAAAATCCTTCTACTAATGTATCTCAGTATCCTTCCATCCCTTCTATCCCTTCCCCCTCCCCTCATCCTCATATGTCCATTTATGGTTTTTTAAATATTTGGGCCAGTCTGGTAGTTCAACTTCCGGGATTTGAAGAGCTTTCAAAAACTCTGGTAGGTCCTCCAAGTCCCTAAATATTTCTGTAAGTCCTTCATGTTGAACTTCTAATTGAAATGAATATTTCCATCTGTATTGGAGATTTTTTTTTGTTAGTTCCTCCAATAGGGGTTTTAATGCTCTTCTCCTATCCAGTGTGAATTTCGATAAGTCCTGAAAAAATATCAGTCGTTCCCCTTCATATAGAGTATTTTTATTTTAACGTGCAGCATACATAATCTTATCCTTTACTTGAGCATAATGCAATTTACAGATAACGTCTCTTGGATTACTAGGATCTGATCTTGTAGGTCCCATTATTCTATGTGCACGATCGATGGTTAAATCTTTTACATCAAGGTCATGAACCATTTCCTGAAATACCTTCTGCAGCACTGTTATCATATCTTTTGAACTCACACTTTCAGTTAAACCTCTAATTCTTATATTACTTCTTCTGCTTCTATTTTCTTGCTCATCTAATATATTTATTGTTTGCTTTAGTTGTTTATCTTGTTCTTGAATTTTCTCCTTTACTTTTATCAGTTCTTGTTCCATGTGAGTCACTTTTGTATCTATTATTTCCATTTTCTCTTGTGTATATTTTTAGATATTCTGAGCTCCTGTATTTCCTTTTTATATGATTTCTCCAATCTATGCACGTATTGGTCCATGTCAGCCCTGTTCGGGAAAAGATCATATATATGTTCTCATGTCCCATTTTTCTTTATCCATTTCCTTCTGCTCTATTGATGAACCCATTAAATCAATTGGTGAGCTATTTCTAGGGTGGTCTATTTGTTCCTCCCCTGATGATCTAGAAGTTGTGGAAGATTCCACTACATTTAGTAATTCTTGAGACGTCTGCAATGCTTGTATTGATTGGGGGGACTGCAGCTGTTGTTGAAAATTTGTTTAAAATAATCTTTAATATCTGTAGTCTGAGTAGTTTGCACCCCTGTATTGCTTTTATTTATACTTTTCACTTTGTCCCTTTTACTTTTTTGAGATTGTGGCGTTTTATTGCTTTTCTTAGGCACCATTTTTGAGCCTAATGCCCCGTACACACGATCGGATTTTCCGATGGAAAATGTCAGATCGGAGCGTGTTGTCAGAAATTCCGACCTTGTGTGGGCTCCATCGGACATTTTCCATCAGATTTTCCGACACACAAAGTTGGACAGCAGGAGATAAAATTTTCCGACAACAAAATCCGATCGCGTCAATTCCGACCGTGTGTGGCCTGTTCCGACGCACAAAGTGCCACGCATGCTCAGAAGAAATTCCGAGACGGGACAGCTCATTCTGGTAAACTTAGCATTCGCAATGGATACAGCACTTTTGTCACGCTGCAATGTTCAAAATGGTTTAATACAGCGCATTCTCTTCTTCTTTATAATGTGACAAGAATTAAGTAGTTTTGATGCTCATATTCACACACACTTCTCACAAACTTCTTTCGTTACTATTTATCGGGATTCCCTCAATATATTTTGATTTCTCACATCTGACAACATAATTTTGTTGTATTTTATTTATTTATTTTTGGCTTTAATGTAGATTCTTTTTTTGTGTTTGTATTTTTTTGAAGGGTGTTTTTTTTTTGGATTTTTATTTGTACTCCTGAAAATGTTTGTGTGTGCTTTTTGGGTCAAGTTACCACAACACCATTGATATGTTGTTCTATTTAATCTGTAGGAGATTGTTTGGTATTGTTGTCTCTTGTTAATTTCACATTTTATGTTAGAAATGTACCTGAATCGTCACCAACAAACTGTCCTTTTTGGATGAAAACACACACAGGAGAGTAGAATTTCCCCAAAAAATGTATTAAGGGCTCACAACTAAACAAAGAGGGAGGCAACGCTGGAGAAACTGCAGAAGTGGGTGAAGCCTTGGATCCCCAGGGCAGACATCAATTATTTAAAAGCAAAATTGGTGGCCTGAGGAGTCCATATCTAAGGGAGGGCAGTGTGGTCCAGAAGTCCCAGAGATCCGGAAAGCAGCAGATGACATCTGTGTCCCCAGGCTGTGGTCATACGAGAGACTGCAGCTTCTGTCAGACCAGACTGAACCCAGGGCCATCACTCTTTGGTCTTCTTTCCACACTTCCTTCCATGCGGTGGCTCTGGTGGTGGAGTTGTGGCAGCAGGAGGAGGAGGAGGATCGTCCATCTCAATGACATCCATCTTGGGTGTTAGTTCCCCACTCACCCCCTTACGTAGGACTTTATAAATAAGGTCCTCAGAGAGCCTGTGTTGGCCCTCCTGCATGCCCTGCAATTTGGTGGCAGCCATGCAGGCAAAGGCCTCTTCAGGAGTGGGGAAGGCTCTGAGGGACGCAGAAGCCTCCTGGATCAGCCTGTACGCTGAATCCTGCATGGGACTCGGAGTCGTCTTCCTGGCTCGTTTATGTGGCAGGCGGAGGGGAGGGACCTGAGATTCAGTCAGGCTGCGACTGGTCCCAGGCTTCTCTTGGCTGACACTTAGCCCCGCCTCCTCCTGGCTGCCACTAATCCCCGCCTCCTCCTGGCTGCCACATTCCACAACCTCCTCCTGGCTGAGGTCTTCCTGTGTATGAAAAAGGGACATAGTTTTACTTTTTTATTCATCAATCACACACAATTTTCACCTCCTGACTGCTGCAAATTGAATATTAACAAATATAACAGACTATCCTTCTGAGCCCAGCATTTTTCATTCTTGTCCCAATTTTGGGTGCCCACTACTGTCTATTGATATGTAAAACACTTTTTTCAATCAGCAAATAGTGATCAATAATAACATCTAGTAAACATCATTTATTTATTGACCAGAAATCTGTAGAAGAATGCTATACCTGACTCCAGCTGGGCTCCTCCACTTCTTCCTGGCTGGAAGGCCCAGGTTGGACATCGGAAGCCTCAGCTGGGGTGGAAGGAGGAGTGGAAGGAAGAGTGGAGAGGGATTCCCTGACTTCAGTGTGGTCTGACAGAAATCGCAGTCTCTCATAGTACCACAGCCTGGGGACATAAACGTCATCTGCTGCAGCTCCGGACCTCTGGGAATCTGTGACCTTCTTGCGCTCCCTAAGATACGTGCTCCTCAGGCCACCAATTTTAGCTTTTAAATAAGGGATGGTTGCTGTGGGGACCACCGGCTTCACTAACTCCAGCAGTTTCTCCAGCGCTGCCTGCCTTTTCTGTTTGTGATTTATAGTGGGGGTGTCTCACTTGCCACAGACAGGGCAGCTCCCTGTACTTGTCTATGAACAGGGCCAGGAAATTGTGGTCGTTGAACCCATCCATTTTCTCTGCAAGACACAACACAAGACAAACCCTAATGTAAGGCCAAACTCCCCTAATCTTGTTACAATATAGGCTTCCATTTCGAAGCAGTATAGGCCCAAGTTTAGATCTTACCTTCGTTATCCTCCGCTCACAGATCGTAGTAAGACGCATGTGTGTTACGCTTTATACACACTGTGCATGCGTATAACTCCGCCCGCCCCTGACGTTCTTTCTAGTCTATTCCCCGCCCCTTTTCATTCGGCGCAGTGGGGGAAGAGCACATGGCGGATAGACAGCAGGTGCGTGCTAATTGTAGCAACGAGGAGGAGGAGGAGGAGGAGGAAAGGCCGGAGCCTGAAACGTCCCGATCCAGAAGGAGATTTAAGGACTCAAATATGTCCTTTGGGGAGATGTTGGAGATGGTGGACATCCTGAAGAAGGCCGACTATGATGGAAAGTATGGGCCTTACCCCAACCCCAATGTCCGAAAGGCCAAGATCATGGCGAAAGTGGTCAGGAGTCTGCACCGGAAATTCGGGGTACGACGATCGAAAGATCAGCTCAGGAAGCGGTGGTCGGACCTGAAATTACGAGAACATGAGCAGTACAGAAAGATCAGGAGAGTGCTGCAAAAAAGTAAGTAGTTGTGCTGTGTTCCTATTCTTTTTGTGTTTATTACGTTCGTGCTGCTCCATGTGCTTTTAGGAACTGTTGTACAGTTTAAAATGGCAGCGTTCATGTTCATGGGCACATGAAGGGGAAATCCCCCCAACACAAGCTGAGCAGGAGGATGAAGACGTGGTGGAACTAGTCACCACAACAGGTGAGTGTCTGCGACCACAGGCTCAGATAAGAGATGGATGGCGGCATTTTTTTGAAACCAAATTTATTTTGGGGTTCCTCTCTTTTTAGGTGATCGTGAGGTTGTGGATGAAAATCCTTTCACATCCGAAAGTGCCCAGATCCTGATCGGGGAGATCATGGGGTGTAATTTACAATTGGAAATCATCAAGCAAAACATCAATGATGTTATTCCAAAATATAAAAACATCATTGATGTTTTGGGGCGAGTTTAAAACCCCTCCAAATCACTTTCTTCTTTTGTGTGCTACAATGTGCTAAATGTTTTTGTGATTTTTCCCAAAGCCAAATTTGGAGGATGCACACAGTGTGTCAACATGTGCTATCTGCCATCACGGGAGATCAACGGATGCGTTTTGGGGGTGCAACCCCTTCCTCAATAATAAAGTAGCGGTGAGGAAGGGCTTGCTCCCCCAAAACACATCCCTTGATCCCCCGTGATGGCAGGTAGCACATGTTGACATTGGGAAATTTGTGTGCATCTTCCAAATTTGGCTTTTCCAGGGGTGATTTCCCCCCATCTGAACGCAATATCAAACACAGTTCCTAAATACTCATGTCTGATATTGCCTTCAAGTTCTACCAAATGTGAACTTTGTAAGATCAAGATTTGTGTTTTTCTTGTTGGTTTTACACAGGCCTGTTTTCTATAAAATGGACATTTTGATTTTGGATGATGCCACCACAAAAATTGGTATACAACAAACATGTTGGTTTGTGTGTAAAACCTTTGGTAAATGCACATGTGATTGTGCAGGTATTAAAAAGATTGTTAATCAAGAATGTGTGGATTATTGTCTCAACGCTACAACACTTTTGGGGTGATGTAATTGCTGTTTTATGAGAAAATGGGGGTTATTTCCTAAGGGCAAATCCACTTTGCACTACAAGTGCAGTTTCAGTGCAGTTGCAAGTGCACTTGTAGTGAAATGTGTTTTTGCATTTAGTAAATAACAGCCAACAGTGCTTTGTATAATAAGGTTACACAATCACGACATTTTCTGCACTCCAAACATTTCTGTCAGGGTCAGCTAAAACAAACACAAGCAGTAAATGTCCACAAAGATTTATTTATTTTTTTTTACTATAAAAAGGCTTCACAGATTGTCTGGCATATTGATGGCCCCCCTACCCGCAAAGAACTTCTGGTATCGTAACCGGACATCACGGGCACTCAGGGAGGGCAAGCCAGGACGGCCGCTTTCAAGCGCCGTCAGTGTGGTTTGATGTATCACTCTGGCCTCAGGCCCAACTGAGCCAGCATAGTTGGCTGAATGTTTCCTTAAAAAGTTATGGAGAACACAGCACGCAAGTATAACATGGTTCAGTTTATACTCCGCCATATGGATGGGTGTCATAAATAGGCGGAACCGGCTGGCCAGGATTCCAAATGTGTTCTCCACCACTCTTCCGGCTCTGGCCAGCCGGTAATTAAAAACCCTCTGTTCCGGGGTGAGGGTCCTCATTGGGAATGGCCGCATCAGGTGGTCCCCCAGCGCAAATGCTTCATCAGCAACTAACACGAATGGGAGTCCTTCCACATTGTCCTCTGGAGCTGGCAAGTCCAAGCTGCCATTCTGTAAAACTCCATCTGGGCGATGACTCCACCATCGGACATCCGGCCATTCTTCCCCACGTCCACATACAAGAAGTCGTAATTAGCCGACACCACCGCCAACATCACTATACTATTGAACCCCTTGTAATTATAATAGTATGACCCCGAGTTGGGTGGTGGGACGATGTGGACGTGTTTCCCATCAATTGCCCCTCCGCAGTTAGGAAAATCCCACCGCTGGGCAAAGTGCGAGGCCACAGTCTGCCATTCCTGTGGCGTGGAAGGAAACTGTTGAGGAAAAAACAATAAACATTACAATTTTTACTCAGAAACATGGCAAGCAGATTATACACAAACATTATGGGGCAACCTCCAGATAGCATTTATTGAGGGGAATTTAACAACGCCAAAGTATAAGGTACACCTATCATATTCCCCCTCCCCCCTCTCATGGGCCATTTCTAACATTATAGGGGGTGTGTGGAAATCTTGGACAGGTAACCCTCTTCACTTCATTGAGAGATGAATGCCTAAATAATGGGTATTACTTTGAACAGACCCTCCTTAGTTACACTATTGGCAGACCACTGGACAGGTAAGAAGTGTCATAATAGAAAGATATAAATACACACTGTACACATTTGAGGACATTTGGACATTCTGCTATTACCTATCAAGATAATAATAGGATACAAAAACTTTAAACAGTACCATTGGAAAGTATACAGGCAGGCCCTTGCACTACATGCTTTGGGGAATTCATCCATAAATCTTAGCACTAAAGAGGTGGGTATAGTGTGTATGGGTTTGGCAAAGTCAGCAGATAGATGATTGAGGATAGATAGAGATTTGGGATCAGCTGACTTAGCAGTTGGGGGAGGGTTACTAAAAAATTTTGGGGGACACCACCAAAAAAAAAACTCTGGCACTCTGCCTGAATTTAAATCAAAAATAACATTTCCAAACATTTTAGGGGGTGTTTGGGGTAAAGCACTACTATGGAGCTGATAAAATACATTGTTAAGTGACTACATGAGGTGAATTTAGGGCAGGAGACACCATGCTGGGGAGGTTAGTGAAGGGCAAATATGTATGAAGGACCTAAAATAATAATTACATAAAAATCCAGCATGCATGAGAACAAAGGGGACATTTACAGCATATTCCAATCATGGTAATTAGGGAATGAGGAAAGAAATACAATATATTATCAAACATTCAATACAATAAAATGTGATATTAAAGCATAAAGATCTTACCTTCATATACTCCTTCTGCAGGACCTGCATGATGGCAGAACAGGTCTCTGGGATAATGATCCCCAGAGCCTGGGCGGAGATGCCTGTCGAGAACTTTAAGTTCTGCAGACTTCTCCCTGTCGCCAAGTACCGCAGGGTAGCGACCAACCTCTGCTCCGGAGTGATGGCTTGCCTCATGCAGGTATCCTGCCTGCTGATATAGGGGGTCGGCGAAGCCAACAGATGGTGAAACACGGGGTCCGTCATCCTGAGAAAGTTCCTGAAATCATCAGGATTATTCTCACGGATCTCACGGAGCAAAGGCATATGAGAGAACTGGTCACACTGAAGCAACCAATTCTTGGTACATGAACTCCTCCCCACCCTGTTCATGGACTGGACTTGTGTCAAGGTCAGGACCCCAACACCAAGCCCCCGCACAGCATGAACTCTACGAGGAGTACGCATACGAAACATGGCTAGAAAACGGTCGGCTGCTCAGAACGAAGTAACAACGCACTGAAGAACAGCAAGGCCTGTGAAGAGCGACCTGAAAAACAGTAACAAACGAACAAGAATACAATGACTACCTAAAGTCACGCGGAACTTGCTGCATGCACCGAAGAGCAGATACAAACCCACAAGCACAAACTGAACAGCAGAAAACGATCTGAAAGCCACGAGTCTGAAAAAGCGCGAATCGTCTCTCACCAAACTTTTACTAACACGAGATTAGCAAAAGGAGCCCAAAGGGTGCCGCGCTTGGTTCTGAACCGGCCTTTTCTAGTCTCGTCGAACGTGGTGTACGTAACCACGTGGTTGGCGATCGGAAATTCCGACAACTTTGTGCGACCGTGTGTAGGCAAAACAAGTTTGAGCCAACATCCGTCGGAAAAAATCCTAGGATTTTATAAATAAATAATGATATTTGAAGCGCTTCACAATGTGCATGAAAATGAATATATAAGAATAAATATAAATAGTCAAATAAATCCAGCGGTGAGTAAAAATTCCTATAAAATCCAGCAATCAAAATAGTGTAAAATTATTAAAAATTAGTGACACCAAATGTGTAAAAAATTCACATAAAAAATCCACATAAAAATAAATATATATGGATGTATTCAGAAGGTTCAATTATACAGGTGTAGAATCCTGATTGGTATAGAGCTTTTGATCACTAGCAAAGCTGTTTAAAAACACTTGCTTAATTAAGGTGCTCATTGATAGTACCAATGTGTTTTTTGCTTCTATTCACAACCAATGTGGGAATCATAAACAGGCAGATAAGAGAAAAAAAACAATCATTGTGCAATAGTTAGGATACTAAGGTACACAGGCAAACTTCAATCCACTCACGTGTGCCTTATAATGATAAGGCATATGCAGGTTTTACTATAGCAGTCAGCCGCCTTAGAATTTTTTCATGTAAACAAAAAGTGTCAGAAAGGGCTTTGTCTTCAAGTGGTTAGAAGAGTGGGTGATGTGTGACATAAACTTCTAAATGTTGTGCATAAAATGCCAGGACAGTTCAAAACCCCCCAAATGACCCCATTTTGGAAAGTAGACACCCGGTATTTGCTGAGAGGCATGTCGAGTCCATGGAATATTTTATATTGTGACACACTTTTTTGCACAAAGTTGTCACTAAATGATATATTGCTCAAACATGCCATGGGCATATGTGAAATTACACCCCAAAATACATTCTGTTGCTTCTCCTGAGTACGGGGATACCACATGTGAGACTTTTTGGGAGCCTAGCCACGTATGGGACCCCGAAAACCAAGCACCGCCTTTCAATCCTCACTGCCTATCACAGTTTCGGAGGCCATGGAATGCCCAGATGGCACAACCCCGCCCCCCCCCAAATGACCCCATTTTGGAAAGTAGACACCCCAAGCTATTTGCTGAGAGGTATGGTGAGTATTTTGCAGACCTCGCTTTTTGTCACAAAGTTTTGAAAATTGAAAAAAGAAAAAAAAAATACATTTTTCTTTTCTTTCATCATTTTCAAAAACAAATGAGAGCTGCAAAATACTCACCATGCCTCTCAGCAAATAGCTTGGGGTGTCTACTTTCCAGAATGGGGTCATTTAGGGGGGGTTTGTGCCATCTTGGCATTTGATGGCCTTCGAAACTGTGATAGGTAGTGAGGAGTGAAAGGAGAAGCAGCAGAATGTATTTTGGGGTGTAATTCCACATATGCCCATGACATGTTTGAGCAATATATCATTTAGTGACAACTTTGTGCAAAAAAAAAAAAAAAAAAAGGTTTGTAATTTTCTCGCAACGTGTGATAAAATATAAAATATTCCATGGACTCAACATGCCTCTCAGCAAATAGCTTGGGGTGTCTACTTTCCAAAATGAGGTCATTTGGGGGGGGGGGTTTGTGCCATCTTGGCATTTTATGGCCTTCAAATCTGTGATAGGTTTTGAGGAGTGAAATCAAAAATTTACGCCCTTAGAAATCCTGAAGGCGGTGATTGGTTTTCGGGGACCCCGTTTGAAGCTAGGCTCCCAAAAAGTCCCAAACATGTGATATCCCCGTACTCAGGAGAAGCAGCAAAAGGTATTTTGGGGTGCAATTCTACATATAACCATGGCATGTGTGAGCAATATATCATTTAGTGACAACTTTTTGTAAAAAATATATACATTTTTTTGTCATTATTCAATCACTTGGGACAAAAAAATTAAATATTCAATGGGCTCAACATGCCTCTCAGCAATTTCCTTGGGGTGTCTACTTTCCAAAATGGGGTCATTTGGGAGGGAGGGTTGTACTGCCCTGGCATTTTAGCTTCTCAAGAAATGAGATGGGCAGTCATAAACTAAAAGCTGTGTAAATTCCAGAAAATGTACCCTAGTTTGTAGACGCGATAACTTTAGCACAAACCAATAAATATACGCTTATTGACTTTTTTTTAACCAAAGACATGTGGCTGAATACATTTTGGCCTTAATGTATGACTAAAATTGAGTTTATTGGATTTTTTTTATAACAAAAAGTAGAAAATATCATTTTTTTTCAAAATTTTCTGTCTTTTTCTGTTTATAGCGCAAAAAATAAAAAACGCAGAGGTGATCAAATACCATCAAAAGAAAGCTCTATTTGTGGAAAAAAAAGGACGCAAATTTTGTTTGGGTATAGCATTGCATGCCTGCGCAATTAGCAGTTAAAGAGACGCAGTGCCAAATTGTAAATAGTGCTCTGGTCAGGAAGGGGGTAAAACCTTCCGGGGCTGAAGTGGTTAAAGGCTAAGTTTACTTTTAGCAGCATGTTGCAACATGTTACATGTTACACCCATATTTAAGGAGTAATGTGCAACATGCCCCTATACACCCACCTCCCACTCCCTGCGCTTCCCCTCTGGGACAGCAAACAGGGGATCTTCTCCCCGCACCCACTGTCAAAATTTGAAAACAGCATGACTTTCCCCACACAGCTGCATTATTCATTTGCGCTTTCCTGTAATGTTAATTTTCATAGCATGTCACAGAATGCACCCTCATGGCTAACAGAGGACAGAATTAGAAATAGACTTGAAAATTATAAATAAGTCATCAGGACCAGATGGCTTGCACCCGAGGGTCCTTAAGGAACTCAGTCAGGTGATTGCCAGACCATTGTTCCTAATTTTTTTGGACAGTTTACTGACTAGAATGGTACCAGCTGATTGCAGAAAAGTCAATGTGGCCCAATATTTAAAAAGAGGTCAAGATATACAGTATAGCAGGGAACTACAGACCAGTTAGCCTAACATCACTAGTCTGCAAGCTATTGGAGGGGATCATAAGGGACTATATAAAAGATTCCAGTAATGAAAACGGTATCATTAACAGTAATCAGCATGGATTCCTGAAGAATCGTTCTTGCCAGACCAATCTGTTAACCTATGAAGAAGTGAGCTTCCATCTTGATAAAGGAAGGCCTGCGGATGTGGTGTATCTGGATTTTGCAAAGGCATTTGATACAGTCCCCCACAAACGTTTACTGTACAAACTAAGGTCTGTCGGCATAGACCAAAGGGTGAGTACATGTATTAAAATCTGCCTACAGGGGCGAGTCCAAAGGGTGGTGATAAATGGGGAGTGCTCGGAATGGTCAGGTGTGAAAAGTGGGGTCCCCCAGGGTTCTGTCCTGGTACCAATGCTTTTTAATTTATTCGTAAAAATTCTGGAGGATGGGATAAACAGCTCAATCCTCCATGTTTGGAGGAAGAAAAATGCTGACTATGACCCTAAGAATACCATCCCTACAATTAAGCACGGAGGTGGAAACATAATGCTTTGGGGCTGTTTCTCTGCTAAAGGTACAGGACGACTTTGTCGTATTGAGGGGCCAATGGACGGGGCCATGTATTGTAAAATCTTGGATGAAAACCTTCTTACCTCAGCCAGAACACTGAAGATGGGTCATAGACGGGTCTTCCAGCATGACAATGACCTAAAACCATTAAAAGAGTGGCTCAAGAAGAAGCACATTAAGGTCATGGAGTGGCCTAGTCAGTCTCCAGACCTTAATCCTATAGAAAATTTATGAAGGGAGCTGAAACTTTGAGTTGTCAAGAGACAGCCAAGAGACCTTAAGGATTTAGAGAAGATCTGTAAAGAAGAGTGGACCAAAATCCCTCCTGAGATGTGTGCAAACCTGGTCACTAACTACAAGAAACATCTTACCTCTATGCTTGCCAACAAGGGTTTTATCCACCAAGTACTAAGTCATGTTTTGCTTGGGGATCAAATGTTTTTTTTTTACTCACTGAACTGCAACTTAAATTATAGCATTTGTTTTGTGTGTTTTTTTCTGGATTTTTCGTTGATATTCTGTTTCTATCATTTAAAATATACCTAAGAAAAAAAACTATAGACTCTTAATTTCTTTGTAAGTGAGCAAACTTACAAAATCTGCAGGGGATCAAATAATAATTTTCCCCACTGTCAACTCACTGAAGTGACAAGTAGGGATGAGCATCGTGTGTTCGGTCGTTCGCTGAATTACGAACGATATGGGCCGTTCGCGCCAAATTCGAGTGGCGTGTCACGGCCCATAATTCACTGCGGCATCGCAGTGCATTGCTGGCTGATGATTGGCCAAGCATGCACTATGATCCGCATGCTTGGCCAATCACAGCGCTGTGTGTACAGAGAGCCGTAATTGGCCAAAGCCAGGGAGGCTTTGGCCAATTATGGCTCAGGGGGTTTAGTACACACCCCACACTATATAAGGCCGCCTGCACGCCGGCCCTGTGCAGTGTGTTACGGTGGAGAGAGATAGACAGACAGAGAGACAGTGTCATTTGATTTAAGTTAGATAGAGTAGGCAGGTCGAGTCAGTTAGCTGAACTTACAGTGTATTGTGTATATATATGCATCCCAGGTGTTGTGTGTGTGTATATATATATATAATATATATATATATATATATATATATATATATATATATATATATATATATATACACTGTATTCAGTTTAGCTAGATCCTGTTCTTCTCTTCCTAATATACTGACAGGCAGGCAGGTGTTTTTACAGTATTTCTAGTTACTGTACTGTGTACCCTGCACAGTTGCACCTACACCTACAGTATAGCTACCTGAAGCCAGGTGCTTGTGTGGGCTCTTGACGTATTTCCAGTTACTGTACTGTGTACCCTGCATAGTTGCACCTACAGTATAGCTACCTGAAGCCAGGTGCTTGTGTAGGCTCTTGACGTATTTCCAGTTACTGTACTGTATACCCTGCACAGTTGTACCTACAGCATAGCTACCTGAAGACGAGTGCAGGTGTTCTCATACTAATAATACTACAGGCGGGCAGTTGATTCTGCTACCTGCAGTATAATCGGTATATATATATATATATATATATACGTCCCAGTTTTCTGCAGCTACAACTCACTGCAGGCCAATAGTATGTCTGGAAGGCCAACAAGGAGAGGCAGACAGTCACAAGCCAATAAAAGAGGGCAAGCAGGCTCTGTGTCTAGAGACAACAGTGCTGGTAGTGGACACCATCCTCATCAGCACGTGGCCGTGGGACAAACTTGGCCTTTTTTTCGGCACCTGGGGCCGTGTTGAGCCGCAACATGCGGAAGACTTGGTCGAGTGGATGACCAAGCCATCCTCATCCTCCTCATCCTCTCTCACCCAGGCTCGGGGTACTTTGTCTGGCAAAGCAGTTGCCAACGCGGCCTCTTCCCTCGGCTCAATGCATCGGTGTCTCCTTCCCTAGCCCCACCATGTCCTCCTGAGGAGTCCCTCGAACTGTTTGACCACAGTGTTGGGTACATGCTTCAGGAGGATGCCCAGCGTTTGGAAGGCTCTGATGATGATACTGAGCTCGATGAAGGCAGTAACATGAGCACGGACAGAGGGGGTGCCCAAGAAGGACAGCAATCTGGCAGTTATGCTCCCCCTGCTGCAGCATACTGCCAGGTTTGCTCCAGTGATGAGGAGGGAGGGGATGATGAGGTCACTGACTCAACGTGGGTGCCTGATAGGAGAGAGGAGGAGGAGGAGGAGGAGGAGGCGGCACATCACCAATGAGGCAGGATGCCCTCCAGGGGCCAGCCTAAGGGCAGCACATTGACTGCATCACACCCCAAAGCTCCACATGTGCAGGGCGCTGCAGTCTCTGCACGTTATTCAAAAAGTTCTTTGGTGTGGGCCTTTTTTGAGACGAGTGCATCAGATCGCACCGCTGCTATTTGTAACATATGTCTCAAGCGTATCTCGCATGGCCAAAACATCTCCCGCTTGGGTACCACATGCTTGACCAGACATATGTTGACCTGCCATGCAGTTCGTTGGCAAGCGTGAAGGTGTAGAATTAGGTGTGTTACAGCCAAGTACTTGTAGGCAATCTGCTTTTGGTACACCGACGTCAGATTGTACCAGGCAAATTTCCCTATATGTTGACTTGCCATGCAGTTAGTTGGCAAGCGTACCTAAAAGACCCACACCAAAAGACCCACACTAAAGAACAAAGAGGACCTCTCCTTGCTCCTCATCAGCTGGGATCTCCAACCCCACTATACCTTCAGTTCTCTCTAAGACCTGCACTGAGAGGAATGAAGGTGTAGAATTAGGTGTGTAACAGCCAAGTACTTGCGGGCAATCTGTACACTGACGTCAGATTGTACCAGGCAAATTTCCCTGCCCCAGCTGCTGCACCACAGAAAGAAGTTCGCTCCCAGCCATCCACATGCCCAGCGGTTGAATGCTAGCTTGGCAAAATTGCTAGCACTTCAACTGCTACCTTTTCAGTTGGTAGACTCTGCCCCCTTCCGTGAGTTTGTGGAATGTGCGGTTCCTCAGTGGCAGGTTCCCAAAGCCACTTTTTCTCATGGAAGGCGATTCCGGCTCTCTACCGGCATGTGGAAGGCAATGTCTTGGCCTCGCTGGACAGGGCGGTCAGATGTAAGGTGCATATTACCGCTGACTCATGGTTCAGCAGGCATGGACAGGGACGTTACCTAAGTTTCACGGCGCATTGGGTGACTCTGCTGGCAGCTGGGAAGGATGCAGTACAAGGTACAGTAGTGTTGGAGGTTGTTTCGCCACCACGCCTCCAAAATGCCACTACTGGTGATTCTGACACAGCTCTCTCCTCCACCCCCTCCTCTTCTTCCTCCATGATCTCTTCCTGTGCTTTGTCCTCGGAACCAGCGGTGCTCCGGAGGCGTTCAAGGGGCCCTGCAAGTACGCAGGCCAAAAGATGCCATGCAGTGCTTGAGCTGGTGTGCTTGGGGGACAGAAGCCACACTGGGGCAGAGATTCTGTCAGCTCTGCAGGGGCAGGTTCAGACGCCAACTTAAGCCAGGAATGGTGGTTTGCGACAATGGCACCAACCTCCTCTCTGCCCTCTGACAGGGACAACTGACCCATGTACCCTGTTTGGCTCACATCCCTAACTTGGTGGTGCAGCGGTTCTTGGGCAGGTACCCGGGCTTACAGGATGTCCTGAGGCAGGCCAGGAAAGTCTGTGTGCATCTCCACCGGTCATATAATGCCAGTGCTCGGCTGGCAGACCTCCAAAAGGAATTTAACCTGCCAAAGAACCGCCTAATCTGTGACATGCCCACCAGGTGGAACTCAACATTGGCCATGCTGCAGCGGCTGCACACGCAGCAGAGGGCCATCAATGAGTACCTGTGTGACTATGGCACCAGGACAGGGTCAGGGGAGCTTGTTTTTTTCCCCATGCCAGTGGGCCATGATCAGGGATGCATGCACTGTCCTGTCACCATTTGAGGAGGCCACGAGGATGGTGAGCAGTGACAGTGCATGCATCAGTGACACTGTCCCCCTTGTCCACCCGTTGGAGCACACACTGCGTGGAATAATGGACAGGGCACTTGAAGCAGAACAGAGGCAGGACTTCCTTAGCTCTCAAGGCCCCTTTTATCCAGACAGTGTTCCTGTGTGCCCGCCGATCACACAGGAAGAGGAGGAGGAGGAGGAGGATTGTGTCAGTATGGAGGTGGAGCCTGGCACTCAGCATCAGCAGCAGTCTTTAAGGGATCATTTACAGTCCCAAGAAACCCATGGACTTGTACGTGGCTGGGAGGAGGTGGCTGCGGATCATGTCGTCCTTAGTGACCCAGAGGACTCCGGACCGAATGCCTCAGCAAACCTAGGCTGCATGGCCTCCCTGATCCTGCAAAGCCTGCGGAAGGATCCTTGTATTCGTGGTATCAAGGAGAGGGGTCAATACTGGCTGGCAACCCCCCTTGATCCACGTTACAAGAATAAGGTTGCAGACATCGCAGAGGGAGCAGAGGATGAAACATCTGTGGGAGGCCTTGCAGAAAGGTCTCTGCAACGCGTTCCCAGAGACTGGGAGGTTACAAACTCCTGTTCATGGAAAACGTGTTGCTGAGGCTTCGGTCAGTCAAAGAAGGAGCGGTGGAGAAGGTGGCCGTCTGACCGATGCGTTCAGATTTTTTAGTCTGCAGCCCCAAGGTATGATTGGTTCCAGCAACCATCGCCAGCATCTGTTTTACATGGTGCAGGAATACCTAGGGGCAAGATCTGACTTGGACATCTTTCCCACCGAAAATCATTTGGGTTACTGGGTCTTAAGGATGGATCACTAGCCAGAGCTTGCACATTATGCAATTGAGCTACTGGCCTGTCCTGCATCCAGCGTTCTTTCGGAACGCACATTCAGTGCTGCTGGAGGCTTTGTAACCGATAACAGTGCGGTGCGCCTGTCCACCGACTCGGTCGATCGACTGACCTTCATAAAAATGAATCAGTCTTGGATCACCACCAAATACCAAGCACCTGATGCTGATGTAACCAAATAAATTTTTTTTGAAATGTCAGATCCCTTCAAGACTGCCTATGCTGATGCTGAGTGACTATCCTGTTATGCTGAGTCACTATCCTCTTCCTCCTCAATGATCATGCAGATCGCTTGTAAGAATATTTTTGTTTCTGGGTGCCACCACCAGTGGCTAAGGCCCAATTTTTCAGCCCCTGTTTAACAGGGGTGTGTAATTACAATTTTTGATGCAACTCTTTGCAGCAGGGCTCGTTCCTGCGCTCCAACTAGAGTATCTGTGAGGGGTTGCAGTGTTGTGGCACCAACACCAGTGCCTAAGGCCCAATTTTTCTGTCCCTGTTCAACAGGGACATGTAATTACAATTCTTTATCTAATATTTCACAGCAGGACCCGTTCCAGCGCCCACCAAGAGTAACTGTGAGGACTTACAGTGCTGTGGCACCAGCACCACCACCAAAGGCCCAATTTTTCTGCCCCTGTTCAGCAGGTGCATGTAATTACAATTCTTGATCTAATATTTCACAGCAGGGCCCGTTCCAGCGCCCACCAAGAGTAACTATGAGGACTTACACTGTTGTGGCACCAGCACCACCACCAAAGGCCCAGTTTTTCTGCCCCTGTTCAACAGGTGCATGTAATTACATTTCTTGATCTAATATTTCACAGCGGGGCCCGTTCCAGCACCCACCGAGAGTAACTGTGAGGACTTACAGTGTTGTGGCACCAGCACCACCACCATCACCAAAGGCCCAATTTTTCTGCCCCTGTTCAACAGGGGCATGTAATTAAAATTCTTGATCTAATATTTCACAGAAGGGCCCTGTGAGGGCTTACAGTGTTGTGGCAACACCAACACCTAAGGCTACAATTTCTGCAGAGTATATAGGGCAGGCCCCTACTTTCAAACATCCAACTTACAAACGACTCTTACTTGCAAACGGAAGGAGACAACAGGAAGTGAGATGAAATCTACCCCTAGGAAGGTAAATTCTCTCCTGTAAGAGTTAATATGGGAAAAACGTTTCTCCTTTCCACTGATGCTTTATCACCAATCCTTGTTTCACTAAAAACCCCAAATTTTCTAAAAACATTTGTCATTGGGACAGGACGTGAGGTGAAATCTTCTGAAGAGGAGCACAGACAGCAAAACAAATGTCACAGGGGTGATAACCCTTCCCTATGTTTTCCAAAAAGCTTAAAAATAGATTCTTTGGCTGGAGCTACACTTTAAAAATGTACCAGTTCAAAATTACAAACAGATTCTACTTAACAACAAATCTACAGTCCCTGTCTTGTTTGCACCGCCTGTATACTGCTGTTCAGAGTATACAGTATAGGGCCTGGGGGTCCCACGCCTTTCCTTTCCTTAATTTGGGTGCTGGGTCCCCCTTAATATCCATACAAGACCCAAAGGGCCTGGTAATGAACTGGGGGGGGGTACCCATGCCGTTTGTCTTACTGATTTTCATCCATATTGTCAGGACCCGACATTACATTAAAGCTGCAAGCAGTTTTAAATGACTTTTATTCCTTTAAAAATGTTATTTTGTGCAGGGACTGTTCTAAGCACGGGAAAAACGTGCCACTTTACAGGCATACTATAGACACCCCCCAGGTACGATATTTAAATGAATATTTCACTTTTTCATTTTTTTTTCACTTTAAGCATCATTAAAATCACTGCTCCTGAAAAAACGGCCATTTTTTAAACTTTTTTTGCATTGATATATGTCCCCTGGGGCAGGACCCGGGTCCCAAACCCTTTTTAGGACAATACCATGCAAATTAGCCTTTAAAATTAGCACTTTTGATTTTGAACATTCGAGTCCCATAGACTTCAATGGGGTTCTAATGTTCGTGCGAAGTTTCAGTCCGTTCGGAGGTTCTGGTGGAAACAGAACCGGGGGGTGTTCGGCTCAACCCTAGTGACAAGCCTCAGGTGATACATAGAGATGAAACCTCTTTCATAAGTTATATCTGGTTTTCTGCAGCATCTTTTTTTTCATTTCTTCAGTTGCTTTCTTGTTTCTGGCCTAGGCCAAAACTATGTCATTATACCCAGGAGTCTTCATTGGCATTTTTTTTCTTTCATCTGGAGGAGGGGAGAAGAGGCTTTCTCAGCTAAGTACACCCTCTTGCCTGAATGCCTGACGTAAGGGCAAATGGAGTTCAGGAAGAAAATGATACATTAGTACTCTAACATTACTCAAGATGACCACAGCTAGAAATGCTAGGGGAGTGCTATCAAAGTGATTTCTCAACAAAAAAAAAATAGAGACATGGATGGATGGGTGAGTTTGTTTTGAGTATTAAAAATTAATCAAATAGCACTTTCAATTTGTGGTGCTCAAATACAGTTCAGTTCCACTTTAAAGTATTGCATCATCGATGGGAAAGAATCCGCTGTAATCACTTTATACAAGTGACTAAAACAATTGTAGTAGACTGGGAAAGCAAGCATGATCTGATATATTAAAATTACAATAGTTGGTATGCACGTGCTATGTCAGTAATGATACTCCATTACATCAATTCTAACTATACAGGACCACAAACAAAGGATGTTTTTATAGACTTCCAGTCAGTTGCAAATCTGTTGCGATAGCTCCGGGTATGACTGGGTGAAGATATCTGGAAACACCAATTCCTGAGGACTGTTTTGGGAAATATTGCTTTACAAGATACAAGTGACAAAATCAAATGAGCATTACAAGGTTTTTATACATGACATGTCCAGTATTTACTACACATCTAACGGTACAGCACTAAACATTTTAAAAAACAGCGGGTTAAGTATTTGAGACAGATAACATTTAATAAAATGTACTACCAACATGTACAGTTGAGCTCTTTGAACTGTAAAATTGGGTTTGGCACCTTACATACTTTTTCTATTAGAGCTTTGAATTTTCCCCTGCTTCTCTGAATTCAGTTTTCTTTATAATGGACCTGTCATAACCACATAAAAGCACATTAATGACCTTAAAATATCAAGTGCGGATTTGCCTGTCTTTAGAAAAAAAAGAGAAAGGAACTATTCTATTTTTTTTTCCTTCCCATCAAGTTCCATATTAATTACTGGGTACACTCGCAATACTCTCATTGAAACATGCCATCCATCTCCTACTCTTGAAATAAACCACATTCTTTTTTTCTACTTTTGTCCTGGATAGGTTTTAACTAATAATTGGCTGGTCTCTCCAACATTAGTGGATGTATCTTTAGGAAATAATTATGTATAGTACATGAAAATATTGTGATTATATTCAGACTTTAACCATTACATCTAGCTGACAGAGAAGCTTATCTAGGCTGGATAAATAGAGCAAGGTGTTTTGTTGATAATCACAAATGATATGAAAGCCACCGAAACTAGTGCTGCAAACTTCAAAATATTCAGTTGATTACAGCTATTGCATCTGCCATTAAAAAAGCAAAACTATAGCACAGGGATATGCAATTAGCGGACCTCCAGCTGTTGCAAAACTACAAGTCCCATCATGCCTCTGCCTCTGGTTGTCATGCTTGTGGCTGTCAGAGTCTTGCTATGCCTCATGGGACTTGAAGTTCTGCAACAGCTGGAGGTCCGCTAATTGCATATCCCTGATATGTTGAGAATGTTGACAGATTCTTATGTAGCAATAACTCACGGTGGAGCTGCTGGTTTAAGCGGGCCTCTTTTGCTCTACACCCTTCT
The DNA here is from genome assembly GCA_037952925.1 of Lithobates clamitans. Lineage (NCBI taxonomy): Eukaryota > Metazoa > Chordata > Amphibia > Anura > Ranidae > Lithobates > Lithobates clamitans. The sequence goes on from JBBGZY010000744.1 coordinate 3,760,024, forward strand.
TAAATTGTTCACTCCCCTTGACACAACTGTAGTGCAGTGTTGAAATAATATGAGCATTAACTTTAACCCACAATATACACTTACAATTAAGATTACCTCTACCTGGGTACTGGTAACTCCACCTGAAGGAGAAATGACAACACTGCACACAAACTTCAATAATGACCAAAAGTAACTTCTTTCTTTGAATAAGTAATATATTTATATAAAAAGTTATTTCAATGAATATACTATAACACCAATGTAGTGTGATAGTATAAGAAATGATAATGACAATCAATAACAATCACAGAAATATATGTGTATATATTGGTATGAATCTATACCCGGGAGCTCCCCCTGCTCTAGACCTTAAAGCGGAGTTCCACACAAAAATGGAACTTCCGCTTTTCGGAACCCTCCCCCCCTCCGGTGTCACATTTGGCACCTTTCAGGGGGGAGGGGGGTGCAGATACCTGTCAAAGACAGGTATTTGCACCCACTTCCGGCATAGACTCCCATGGGAGTCTATGCCTCTTCCCGTCCCGACCGCGCTGTCTGCTGGGAACACACAGCTCCCAGCAGAGAGCGGGGACCACTAGGCACACGCAGCGCGACTTGCGCATGCGCAGTAGGGAACCGGGAAGTGAAGCCGCAACGCTTCACTTCCTGATTCCCTCACCTAGGATGGCGGCGGCAGCTGCCGAGAACCGAGCGGGTTCTCGGCGTCCCCTGCCGACATTGCTGGACCCCGGGACAGGTAAGTGGCAATGTATTAAATGTCAGCAGCTGCAGTATTTGTAGCTGCTGGCTTTTAATATTTTTTTTTTTTTTGGCGGTGTGGGTGAACCCCCGCTTTAAAGTCACTATAATGAAATTCAAGGCCCTGCAATAAAAAAGGTAGTCCAGACATCTTCAGTCTTCGCTAGCTTTTATAATTGTAATCCGCAAAGGGTTCCTCCTGGGTGTTGCGCAGTGTAGTATAACACACTAAAACAATTGTAATCCAACAGGGTAACTAGGTGTCTTTATATGAAGAAGCAAACATCTAACATCCACTCTTGAACACTGGAGTCTATTCGGATGCAATGCTCTCCGACTTAACTTGTTCCGTGGGACTATCAGTCCCAGCAACACTCTGTACAGTTCTAAAGATGTGTGTGTAACACTCAAATAAACTTCTGGGTGTCAACCCTCTCACCACACAGGATCCAAGCAGGTGGATGTCTCCGGTTCAGCAGTTCTCAGTTCCGTATGGAGGCACCACCACACCGTCACACTGTTCTTTTCACAAACGACCGGGAGTCCTCGGTTACCTCCCCACGGGTCTTCCGGAACAATCACGTCTCTTGTGCAGCTCACTGCGATGCGATGGCAGGATACTACAGCTGCTCTGCTCCTTTGCCAGGTAGGCCGCAACCCTGTGGGACACACACACACCCACAGAGTTCTGCTGGCAGGCCACGCGTCCCAGGCACAAGAGACCTAAAATGGCTGCTTACCCTTTTATATCCCCCCCATAATGCAGTTCAGTTCTGACTTTGTCCAGGAGCATTGTGGGTGGGTCAGAGCTACAGTTCCAAAGTAAACAATGAATCACTTCCGTGTCACTAAATACTGAGACATAAACTTATTGTACTTTATCAATTGTCCACAAGATGGCACTAACACAACTATTGTACTGAATAATACACAAAGAGCTAGAAACAACAGTTGTCAGCGCTACACTTGCAGCCAACTAAACAGATTTTCATTGCAATAAAAGTTATTAATATGCTAATAGAAACTGGGGTCAAGTAATAATCTTGTATTTCCAAAAACATTCTGCCAAGAACAAGCAATGCTTTCTACATGCATTTCAATCTAATTTGTTTACAGATATTTTCATATATTGCCATCCCTCACAGAGTAAAAATTTGATTACTGTACAACTTTCTAAAATCAGTCCAATCAGAATTTTTTTTTTATATTATGTTAATATATACAGTATTTGTGATCATATGTGATCATATGTGATCATATGCTTTTTATTTGATTGACCTAAACATTGTAGATTGTGCAGTTTGCAATGCCTTATGGTGCCTTGGCCAGCTAGGTGGTACCAAGGGTATGTTAATTAATGACATTAAAAAAAAACATTATTTCACCTGATTTTGTGGATAGTGTAAAAGTGACCTAAAAACAATCATTTATCCTTTAGACTCCAAAACTATGTAACTGATATTTATTTAAAGTAGAACTGTAGTGTGGCTATGGCAGACTTATTTCTGGCAGCTTCATGGTTTATATCTTCCTGCCCAGTATTTTCCATCTTCCTTCCCAGTCTGGTCATTGGGAAGCCACTAATAATATATTCCTTTGTTTTTTACAGACACAAATTTGCAATGAGAAAGAGGAAAGAAAGAGTCTTTTGTCAGAAGAGTGCTTTCTGCATTTTTTGGTTTGATTATGCTTAGAGCCAACCATACACATTTGAACATATGCACTGTTTAAAAATTATTAGCAGAATGGCTAAAAAAATCACCACAAATTTATTTGTTTTCCCTCAACATAAAAGTTTACAGCTTTATAGAATACTTCTCACGTTATCCTCATTTGTTGGAGACTTACATTTTAAAGAAAAAGTTTAAGCTCTTTTAAACCCTTACCCAAAATGGATCATTCTATTTTGACTGAATTCGATGGAGTAGATAAGGGTAGATATCTGCTGGGAAATTTTCTTCCAGTGGTGTCATGACAGACTGGCTTCATCCAAGACTAAACAACAGTATCACCCAGATCAAGGTAGATTCTCTATTTAATACTAATATGAAACTAGCAGAGTTTTATATGTATAGATTTGTGTTCACATAGGCATAGTGCAAAATTATGTTTTTATCTTAAATTTTATTTAACACAGGTCACACTTGGACCCCTTTCACACCATGGCGTTTTTGCAGCATTTTAGCGCTAAATATACTAGCGCTATTAAAACACTCATAAAACGCTCCCCATGCATCTCAATGGACCCTTTCACACGTTGCGCTGGCGGGGCATTGAGAAAAGTCCTGCAAGCAGCATCTTTGGAGCAGCTTTTGGGCGCTGAAAAAAGCACTTCAAAAACGCCCCTCTCCATTGAAATGAATTGAAAACGCTGTAAAAACGCCTGAATAGCGCCTATAATCCGCCCTGAACTGTAGAAAATTTGCATGATCTCACAAAAAGGTAAACATGCAAGCAGAAAAGAGAGCATCTACAACAACAGGACTGAAATTGTGGGAAGGTCAGAATGATTAAACAGACCATCAAAGTGCCAAAAAAACAAAATTAGACCCCTTTCTATTTTTAGCGGCATTTTACCGTCGGATTTGCGGCACATTTTGGCCACTAGCGGGACGCTTTCACCCCCCCCCCGCTAGCGGCTGAGAAAGGGTTAAAACTGCCCGCAATAGCGGCGTTTTGCCGGCGGTATCCCATCGCTGCCCCATTGATTTCAAAGCACACCGCTCCTTCACCGCTCCAAAGAAGCTGCTGGCAGGACTTGTCCTGCCAGTGCACCGCTCTGATGTGAAAGCCCTCGGGCTTTCACACTGGATTGAATGAAGCAGCTGTTTGAGGGCGGATTGCAGGCGCTATTTTAATGCTATAGCGCCTGCAAAACTCCCTCGGTGTGAAAGGGGTCTTGAAGTGCCAAAAAAAAGAATGAATCCCAGAAAAATGAAGATTTGAAGTAAAACAAGACACTGCTTGTTACCTTACAAGGCACTGCTTGTTTTACATGATATCACAAAGGATAAACATGCAAGCAGAAAGATAGCATCAATAACACATGCTTCAATAACGCTTGAAAAATGCTGTTAAAACGCCTGCAGCGTTGCGTTAATTTTACTGCTAACGCCCCTAAAACGCTGTAAAAACGCGGTAATAACACTAAGGCGTTTTAGGGCGTTTTTGAAGCGCCTTCATGTGAAAGGGGTCTTAAAGCGGAACAGAAGGGGTGGTACACAGTCCATGGCCACAGTAAAAATGATACTACAGGTCACATTCAATGAACAGAACCACCATTAAATGTGGCCTTTCCAGGGTAAACAGGCATTCTGGATGTGACATATCACCCCCAAGCCATCAGCAAAATGACTTTGAAATGCAACCCAGTATGCATGGCTTTTCAGATGAACAGCAATGACATCTGTGAGTGTAATTGAGCCTTTGCAAGAAAAAAAATGCTGTTTAAATTTCCAGAACATGACAGTACCCTGATATTAATGGGGAACTCCAAGGAATAAAAAAAAGGTTTAGGGGTTCTCCCTAAAAATTCATACCGCACCCTTTTTCTTTTTTTTTCACAAAAGTTATTGAGGTATAAGACAAAAAGATAAAGCAAAGTAACAGTCTCACACTGGCAATGTACATAGATCTATATCTGAGGACAGTTGTAATATGCACAAGAAGGGATAAACCAATATGACCAACATATCCAGAAGTAAAATCTTGGTTGTCAATACAGAGAACATCATAAGTGTATGTGCATCAGAACATAAGCAAAACATGGCCGCAGCAAAAATTATAACACAGGTCACATTCAATGGACAGCACCACCATTAAATGTGGCCTTTCAAGGTTAAACAGGCATTATGGATGTGACATATCACCTCCAAGCCATCAGTAAAATGACTTTGAAATGTGACCCACTATGCATGGCTTTTCAGATGAACAGCAATGACATCTGTGAGTGTAAATGAGCCTTTACAAGAAATATTCGTATCCTGTCAGAAACACTCAAGAATGGAGCAAGAAGGACTACGAATGGGCAGTGTCATTAACATAGTCAGCACTATTATTAAAAAAAAGGAGAGGTATGGGAGGGAAATAGAAGGGCGAGCGGTGAGGTTAAGGTTGAAGGAGGGGGGTAAGAGACGCATATGCGTCCATCTTCCTACCCCCAGCACTAAACCAGTAGGCAAGCCACTATAGGTCTCAGAGTAGACCACGGACAACCAGAATCAAGCTGTTCAGTCAGAGAGCCTATACTGGCACCGAATGTCTATGGACAAGAATCACGCTATGCTGCAGTCAATTTAAAATAAGACCACCAGTACCAGGTAGGGGTAAATTTAGTTAGTCTCCCTCTGTCTTGAGATGCTAATTAGCTCTTCAATCCTTTCCATTCTGTTAATTTTCCAGAACCATTTCTCAATTGTCGGGACCCTATATGGATGCCAGTGGCAAGGAATGCAATGCCTGGCTGCATTGATCATGAACATCGCCAGAGATTTACAGTAAATATTCTTGGTAATGGAAGTGTGGTGCAAGAGGTATTGCGATGTCTCTGCAGCTGTTTCCTACTGCAGAGGGTCTCAAGTGTGTTTAATGTCTACTCCAGGTGTCAGGCATGCTGTGAGACACTAAAAAGTGCTTTATTTGGGCATAGGTCCAGAACAGCAATGCATGTGGTGCGAGGCAGGCATTGAGGGCAGCAATGTAAAAGTGTTAAGCCAAGGTGTAAGGGACAGACCCTTATTCTTGATAAGGGTCTGGTATGGATATCAAGGGAAATCCCATCCCTACGTTAAAATAAAAAATAAAAATAGAAGAAAATAGCTGGGGGTCCCCCCCCCCAAATTCCATACCAGACCCTTCGGGCCTCGTATGGATTTTAAGAGGAAACTCAGTTGAAAATACAAGAAAAGTATGGGAACTCTCCAAAATCCATACCAAATCAAACCCTTACCTCAGCACGCAGCCTAACTGGTTAGGAAAGTGGAAAGATGAGCTTGTGCCCCTTCTACCTCCTGAAACACATCTGACCACATGCCCTCAACATGGAGAGAGTTACTTACCAGTTGGGACCCCCTGATAAAGCACAGAGTTTCAATGTTGATGAGGACAAGGGTCTCTTCCCCACAACCCTGGCCCAGTGATTGTGGGGGTCTATGAACAAGAGGTTTTTCAGGATTTTTTAATGGATAAGGGGTAAATAGCACCCATACCCAAAATGTAAGATAAATAAACACACAGACACACTTTGACAAGTTCCTCAATAATGTCACTCAGGATACCATGCCCCATTGTTGAAATTCAGCTTCGAGGCCCAGAAATTGTCATTTGCACCGTGCAGTTGTCTGGATCAGATGTGTTGGCAGGTCAACTTGTTTTTATCTTTGGCAGGTCAGCGGGTGTCTTTCATCATGATTGAGGAGGATCTGCAATCCTGGATGATAAAATTGATGATGGATTTATATAATCGGGTTCTATTTACCCCTATTCATTCATTTAGGAAGGGGCCAGTATCTGGGGGCCATCCTATTTTTGATAAGGACATACAGATTACGATAAGCCCCATACACACAGACCCCCAAAACTACCAGGCTAGGGTTATGAGGAAGAAGCCCTTGTTTGCATCAATATGGGGGCAAGGTTCTTTGCAGGTGGTCCATATTGGCAAGGTACCCTTCACATGTTGAGGGCATGTGGCCTGCTGTGGTTTAGAAGTGAGGAGGCTGCGTGTTCACCCCCCCCCCCCCCACACACACACACTTCTTTCCTCACCAGCCAGGCTGCATGTTCAGATGATGGTCTGGTTTGGAATTTAGGGGAAACCCCACACCATTTTTTTGTTTAGGGTCCGCTTTAAAGTCCATACCAGTCCACACCTGAATTTTGGACCCCTTGCAAATGTAAGTTTCTTTGCAAGGGGTCCATATTGGCAAGGTACCCTCTACATGTTGAGGGCATGTGGAGGGTACCCCACCCTTTTGTTTACACTTGAATGGGCCAGGTGGGAATACATTGGCGCCAAATCCCGGCCTGACTGTGAAGCTGTCACAGTTAGTGGTTGTCAGAAACCATGAATCAGACTGAAACAGAAGCACAGTTAAATCACACTTGTTTAATAATAATAATAATAATAATAATAATAAAAAGGTAAACAGAGTAAACTTAGTCAAAACATAGCCAGAGTTCAGGAACCGGAACGGATAGTCAGACAAGCCAAAACGTCAGGGAGCCAGAGATGAGCATAGTAGAACAGCAAGCAGGATCTGGAGCCAGAAGGAATGTCAGCCAAGCCTTTAACAGGAACATAGGAGAGTTTCTCTAGAGATGTGACCAAGGCGAAGGCAGACATCATCTGGGCTGGACAGCTTAAGTAGGCAGGACTGACAAGCAGGATATCATCAACAGGTGAGCCACTGTGGAGAGAAAGGAGCTGGCAATTAGCCGACAGCTGAGCAGCCAGCTTTGAGAAGGTAAGGCTGAGCCCAGCCCTGACAGTGGTACATAGTTAGTCTGGCTGAAAAAAGACACAAGTCCATCTAGTTCAACCATTAAAGTAGTAATACCTCTGTTGAATGTTTCTCTTCTCCTGCAGCCAGAGGTCAAAAACCCCATTTAGTTTGTCTGAACGCTGAATGTTAATAGTGTAAATTTGGATCAAACCCTCCCTAGTCCGAATGAGGCTCCTGTTCCCTGTGCTTCAGTCTGTGTTTTTCAGTCACTACAGGAGCCTCATTCTGACTTGCATAATAAGTAATTCATCTTCAACAAGTACAAAAGTAAATAAAGAAAAACTTACTACGTAAGTCAGAACAAGATTCCTGTTCCCTGTGCTGTGGTCTGTGTTTTTCATTCACTTGTCACAGAAGCCTCATTTTGACACCCCTCCCTCCTGTATCAGTATTGATGGAGCTGAGCTCTGCTGTAAACATGCCTGTCTTGGCAGGTTTTTTTAATCCTTTTGTTTCTTTTTAACTATCACTGACTCCCACTGTAACTGACTAGTTGAGGTGCCCCCACCCATGCATAGCTAGTGATGGTGCTTGTCTTGGTGAAGCACCTGGTGCCAAAAGACAAACACTGTTAACTATTGACCATGCTTAGACACGCTAAAAATACTGGGGCAAAAAAAAAGATAGTGAGACTTCTTTTTTTAATTAATTTTGTCATTAGAAATAACCATCCTGCAAAACAGGAGAAATATTACTTACTAGTCCTGCCACCTGTAACTGCTCTTTTTCATAGCGGCACAGTAATGACGTAGCAGCCAGCAAGTTAATGGATGTTAAAGGTTCATTGGTGTAGAGTCTGAGTGCCCAAACTGATAACTATTACTCCTCTTCTTTTACAGTGTAGATTTTTTTAAATTGTTTTCTAATACAGGCAGTCCCGAGGTACGAACCTCCAACTTGCAAACGACTCCTACTTACAAACGGGAGGCGCTGTGACGTTCTGCGCATGCACGGCCACTTTTCGACGGCGGGCACCTGGGGAAACATTGGAAAACGACATCTGTGTATGCGCGGCTACTTGACAGAACATCGGAAAAACGACGTCTCTGCCGTTCTGGGCATGCGCTTCCCACTTACGAACATATCTGACTTAAGAACAAACCGGCAGTCCCTAACCCGCTCATAACTCGGAGGCTGCCTGTATTTTGACAATAATGTCAATAGAGTATTAGAGTCACTTTAAGAGACAATGGGAATGTAACAGAAAATCTAAACAAATTAAAAAAATGGCATATTCTGAGCCTCAAAATGTTTTTCTAAATACCCTCAATATTATTATGAATAATTATGTATTTTCTAGTTATTTTGATGAAATAAAATCATATACAGAAAGTGATTTAATAGATGAGCTTCAGCCAATAGCTATCGGTGGAAAACAAAAGACTAAACTCATAAAGGGGCTGAAGCAAATCTTACACATCAATAGTTTGCGGTAAGCCAGCTGTGAAACAATGTTGCCAAAAGGCCCATTAAAGAATGCTTCTCTTGCCACAACATGACAAAAATGGATAGACTGTATCCCACCTGCATTGCAGCAGATAAGGTTCTTTTGATGCTGATGATGTCAATTAAAACTAAGAATAATAAATTAAAACTCCCAGAGCTAAAGCAAGATTGTTGTTCTTTAACTTGGCACTATATGTGGTTCACAGCGTCTACCTCCATTTCAAAACCTTTTCTTTGATAATACTTTTATTTGCTGTTAGCAAGGAATTAATTTTGTAAAACTCCTTTATATTGATGATTAAAGTGGATGTAAACCCGAAAAAAAAATTTTTTATATCATACTGTAGAGTATAAGATTTCCTATCATTTGAGGCCACTCTTGCCACACAGAGTTAATTTATCTCTGAGCAATCCTATTTTATTGTTCAGTAAGAAAAATCTTGACAAACTGAGAAAAACTTTGTAAAATACTCCCCCTTGCTGTGAGTGACAGCCTAAGACACAGGTATTATTTTTTAATTCCCTCCCCCACTCCTTTCTTCAGCAGCTCTGCCAGGATTGGCTGTTCCACACCTCACCATGATTTGGCATGTTGAAGTCATATGGTTACTTTCCTGTCTTTTCACTGGATGTTAGAGATCATAGCAGAAGTTCAGTGTTACACAGGAGAACATGCATATTGACAAGGAGTGTAGAGGTGGGCGGGGAGTCTACTGACATCACGACTCCACCCACCGAGCTCCAGACAACAGACCCACCCACAGAATATGCAGTTTTTCGGCTCTCATAACATACAGAGGGGAGACATTTGACAGGTAAAGATACATGCAGGAGGCATGTATATCCTTATAGATAACCCCTATGGCAGTAGTTTAGAAAGGATGACATTGGGTTTACATCCACTTTAAGGACAAGTGGCGTGATTCTGGTCAAATTGGTGTATTTTTCCTTTTTTGTGTATTTGTTTGTTACTTGTGTGTTAGTGCTTTACATGTGTGTTGCTTTTATTTTTTTCTCTTTCTGAAAAAAATTAACAATAATAATGGGGCTAATGAGGGGGGTTAGCATAGTTTAAAGTGGACATTCACTCATTTTTTCATGTTTCCATCTATTAAATCCTCTGCCCTTGTTGTTTTAACTTTGGATAGTAAAACATTTTTTTCTGCCAGTAAATACCTCCAAAGACATGCTGGTAGGTTAATTGGCTTCTGTCCAAAATTGGCCCTAGTATTTGGATGTGAGTTGGGTACCTTGGATTGTGGGCTCCTTGAGGGCAGGGACCGATGTGAATGTGCGATGTATATGTAGAGCGCTGCGTAATTTGATGGCGCTCTATGGGTACCTTAAATAAATAGGGATAATTGTAGACACGCACCGACACTCACTCAGGTTGAACTGGATGGACTGGTGTCTTTATTCAACCCAGTGGCGTCACTAGGGTTGGTGTCACCCGGTGCTGAAAAAATTGGTGTCACCCCCCCCCCCCCCGCCCTCCACCAAATATAGTCCCCCCTCAGTACAGACCCCTCTCCACTAAGTACAGATCCTGCAGTATAGATCCCCCTCCCTCAGTATAGATTACCCTCACTAACAACAGACCTCCACCCTCAGTGCTGACCCCCCCATCAGTACAGACACCCCCCCATAAGTATAGACCTCTAAACTCAGTGCAGACCCCCCATCAGGGTAGAATCCACCCCCTTAGTGCAGACCCTCCCCATCAGTATAGAATTCCCCCTTAGTGCAGACCCCCACAGTTTAGACACCCCCCTTTAGTACAGACCCCCCATCAATATAGACACCCCCTCTTAGTGCAGACCCCCCATCAGTATAGAATCACCCCCTTAGTGCAGACCCCCCATCAGTATATAACCTCCCCTTAGTGCAGACCCCCCATCAGTATAGAATCTCCCTTAGTGCAAACCCCCCATCAATAGAGACACTCCCTCTTAGTGCAGACCCCCATCAGTATAGAATCCCCCTAGTGCAGAACCCCCATCAGTATAGAATCCCCCTTAGTGCAGACCCCCCATCAATAGAGACACCCCCTCTTAGTGCAGACCCCCATCAGTATAGAATCCCCCTTAGTGCAGACCCCATCAGTATAGAATCCCCCTTAGTGCAGACCCCCATCAGTATAGAATCCCCCTTAGTGCAGACCCCCATCAGTATAGAATCCCCCTAGTGCAGAGCCCCCATCAGTATAGAATCCCCCTTAGTGCAGACCCCCATCAGTATAGAATCCCCCTAGTGCAGAGCCCCCATCAGTATAGAATCCCCCTTAGTGCAGACCCCCATCAGTATAGAATCCCCCTTAGTGCAGACCCCTATCAGTATAGAATCCCCCTTAGTGCAGACCCCATCAGTATAGAATCCCCCTTAGTGCAGACACCATCAGTATAAAATCCCCCTTAGTGCAGACCCCATCAGTATAGAATCCCCCTAGTGCAGACCCCCATCAGTATAAGCGCCCCCTCCCCCCCTGCACATGTCCATCTACCTCATCTACTAATCTACTTAGAGTGTACAGTACCTCAGTACAGCGTGGCCGCGGACGTATACACACAGAGGTGTGTGTCGCTCGGAGCTCCTCCTCCTCACTGGATGTAAACAGAGGAGGAGGCAGCTTCAGTCCACTCCACAGGGGACACAGAGTGAGCGAGATGAGAGGCACAGGGCAGAGGGTGGTGTCAGCGGCTGCGGTTCTGCTATACACGGGTGTCAACCCTCTGGCGGCCCCCACCTTGCAACGCCACTGATTCAACCTTATTAACTATGTAACTACCTTATACAGCCCACTTCCTGTTTCTTGTCTGGTAAAAAGCCTAGGCTTACGACATCATGCACAGCTCTTTCTCTCACTCTCATGAGAGTTTGCCAGGAAGGGAGGGAGGTGAGTCATAAGAGCAGGGCAGCCATCAGAAATTTTGGGGCCCCTTACACAGCTTTAGGTCTGGTCCCCCCCCCCCCCCCGGGCCTGACCACAAACATTCCTCAAGGTCCGCCCACTGTCTGTCCCACCAAATCCACCCACTGGCTATCCCACCAACTCCTTCAGTGCACCCACTTTTATTTTAATACTCTTACAACCCAATATATCCTCCCTCCCATGTCCTCTTCCTCCTCCACTCCCATATCCTTCATCCCATGTTCTCCTCCATCCCATGTGCTCCTCTTCCTCTTTCAGTCCCTTCTCCCCCATCCCATGTGCTCCTCCTCCATCCCATGTCCTCTTCCTTCTCCACTACCATCTCCTCCATCCCATGTCCTCTTCCTCCTCCACTCCCAAATTTTCCATCCCATGTCCTCCTTTTCCATCCCATGTGCTCCTCTTCCAGTCCCTTGTCCCCCATCCCATTTCCTCTTCCTCCTCCAGTTCCATCTCCTCCATCCCACATCATCCTCCTTTTGCAGTCCCATCTTCGCCATCCCATGTCCTCCTCTTCCTTCATTCTCGGTTGTCCTACCCCATCTCATGTCATCTTTCTCCAGTCTCATCTCCCCTCTATGTCAGTCCTCTCGCAGTGTCCTCCCTCTGTAGTCCTTCTATCCCTTCTGTGCCATCAGTACAGCCCAGATCCAGTCAGTGTAATGCCTCCAGTATGTAGAGGAGAGGAGTGTGAAGGGTATGACAGTGGCAGAATGGGGAAGGATTTATTTTAATGGCAGTCTGTGGGGTGAACAGGGAGTGATGTTGGGTAGATAAGGGTCTGAGTGATGTTCATCAGCTGGATGTATGAAGTGGTCTGGAGGGTGATGCAAGCTGGGGGGAGTAGGGGGCTGAGATGTGGTCAGATAGTCATGTTTATAATAAAACAACTATTGTGCTCATCTATCTACTAAAATATAAAAGTTACATAATACAAAGTTGGTACTCAAAGAAAATATCTTCCTGTTATAAGATGTAAATGTATATTTATATAATCCAACCCCTAGCATTCTGTGTATGTCCAGATTATGTGAAACTAATTTATGACAATTCATTTAGCCCTATGTTATCCAAGCTCTGAGTTTGCAACATCAGAAGTGTAAACTCACCACACCCAGGGGTGTATTAATGGTTATAATTGTAAATTACATTTACATTATCTGGACAGAGTGGTGGGAGGATGTTTGTGTGCTAGCTTGGGAGATATCTGTGACACATGCTGTCCCTACATTCTCAGTGTCTCCTTATCACTGCAATACATACAAGACCTACAGAAACTTTTTGCAGCTTTTCTTCCAAGGAGACTTTGCTAAAGAAAAAATGAATCTCACCTCCTCCTAGTGTGAGCAGCCCTCCCGGCCAGCACAGCTACAGTGAGCTCGCCCCCCCCTCTCAGCACACAGCACTGGTGATCGGAGGGAGGGGGGTTGAGTCAGATCTCACAGTGCAAGGGGAGGGGGGGAAGTACTGTAGCTGTGGAGATTCTAAATACATACACACCAGCGCAGTGTATGTATTTAGAAGCAATGACACTGTTGCTGTCCCCACAGTAGCAAGTATCCCCCCCCCCCCTCACACTTACCCTGGGTCCCCAGTCCACCCCTGGTCAGAATGGAGGAGCCTAGATTCCATCAGCTAGGTGTGCTATTATGATAAGCAGCTGACACCTGTCAGAGTGCTTCATTGCAGCGCTGGTCCTTAGAGAATATGAAAGTGGCGAAAGAAGCGGCCCCCATTCGGGCCCCTAGGGACACCGGGGCCCCTTACAGGTGCATGGGCTGTACCCCACTGATGGCAGCCCTGCATAAGAGGGCCAATGAGAGCTGCAGGGCTGCAGAGCTGGAGGTGTGCCTCTGTGTGTCTGTATAAATCCAGGAAGTAAACAGGCAGCAGCTTCAGCTGCCCACAGTTAAAATGGCTACATTCAGACTTAGTGGAGGGAGATTTCTGAAGCATATTTGGCAAGTACAGAATTACAGTATATATAAAATAATATGCAAAGTGGTTGGAGGGAAGCTTCAGAATATTAATATTTTTATTACAAATAATGTGAGCAGACTGCAGTTCCTCTTTAAGCTGGCCATACATCCATAGCTTTCTTTTGTTCAGGCTTTGGCATACTTGTAGTCTATGGAGTTATGCTCAAAAGGTATAATTTTATTTACTAAAAAAAACAACATTTTTTATTTTAATATTTTGGAGTTGGAGTTGGGTACCTTATGTTGGGTTTATGCCTGCAGAAACTGCTGTTTTCCAACTTGCTTTTTGCTCTCAACAGTCTACCCTCTTCAAAATCACTGTATTGGACCATAGATAATATTTGGATAGAAGAGAAATGGGCAACAAGGACAATGGAAGCAGCAGATAATGTTTACTAAAACATACTTTGATTATCTAACTGAGAAAAGTACAGATAAAAAGAAAACCTGGTAGGATGGGCTTACCATTTCAATCCAAGCTGAAGTTCCAAAATGTGTGCCTTCAACATCTGTGGACCTTGCACCATAACCACAAGGTCTGCATATTTACCCTACACTGTCTTTCCAAAACACTATAAAAAAAGCTGATTACAAAAACCTGTAGAAAATAAATGTTTTAATTATATTTACCTCTTCCCGGCTTCCGACTGCATCAGCTAAACAAGAATGGTGTAATGATCTTTCTTTTTTCCCTAAACTTGTTTTTATATTCTGTCCACCACTACAGCAGGATTATAATTAACATCATTAGAAATAATTACAGTGGTTTGGCATCAAATGCTCCTTGCCCATCCTCACCTTTCTCACTGATACATTTACAATGGGTTAAAAGTCCATCAGCACCAATAATGTCAGTACTTTCAGTGGTGTTCTCCACCTCCTCAAAGTTCCTTAACCACTAGCCGACCAGCCGCCATCATTATACTGCGGCAGGTCAGCTCTCTCCCGCAAACCGCCATAGCTGTACATCGGCCCTTTAAACAACTAAAGCAGGCGTGCTCGCTGCATGGCGGGGGAGCTGATGCGCTTGGCCGGCGGTCGGAATGACTGCCGGCCACGCACGATCGCGGGCACGAGAGACGGAACGGGCATGTGTGTATGTAAACGCACATATCCTGTTATAGCACTGATCGCTGTATGAATGTCTATGGTCCCAAAAATGTGTCAAAAGTGTCCGATCTGTCTGCCGCAATGTCGCAGCCCCGATAAAAAACGCTGATCGCCGCCATTACTAGTAAAAAATAAATAAATAAATAATAAAAATGACATAAATCTATCCCCTATTTTGTAGTTGCTATAACTTTTGCGCAAACCAATTAATATACGCTTATTTTGATTTTTTCTTTATCAAAAATATGTAGAAGATTATATATCGGCCTAAACTGATGAAGAAATTTGTTGTTTTTTTTTTTTTAAATTGGGGGTATTTATTATAGCAAAAACTAAAAAATTTTGTTTTTTTCAAATTTGTCGCACTTCTTTTTTTATAGCGCAAAAAATAAAAACCGCAGAGGTGATTAAAAACCACCAAAAGAAAGCTGTATTTGTGGGAAAAAAAGGACATCAATTTTGTTTGGGTACCACGTTGCACGACAGTGCAATTGTTAGTTGTAGTATCGACAGTGTTGTATCGCAAAAAATGATCTTGTCGTTAAGGGGGCAAACCCTTCCGGTGCTGAAGTGGTTTTAAAGTAATTTATGTATTTCTTAAAGTAAATTGGCGTCTTCATCATCCAGTTAAAAATGGATGAATTATATTTTACATTTTATAAGGTTTGTGATATTGGTGTAAACTGACCGGGGCACTTAGTGATTAGGCAGTATCTTTTCACTGACACTTTTCACAAATCCTAAACACAGAATCAATATGATTTGACTTGAAGTAATTGTAATAAAGTGTTGCTACAAAATGAGATTAAAACGGAAAATTTATATCAAATACTTACCGTAATTTTCCTTTCCTGATGGACTCCATGGCAGCCTACGTATGGGTTAATCCCGCCTCTCATACCTCATAGGACCCCACTCCCATAAATCTTTGCTTCTAGACAGAGACTGTGTTCCGTAACTTAGCCTACTCCAGCAACTGGGAGGGAACTCCTGCTGCCATGGAGTCCATCAGGAAAGGAAAATTACGGTAAGTATTTGATATAAATTTTCCGTTTTCCTGACAGACTCCATGGCAGCCTACGTATGGGAAATAACTAGCCATACACACCCGGGTGGGCAATTGCTGGTTTAAAGAAAAAAAGGTTTAATTGGCACCATCAACAGATAATACGTGCAAACCAAATTTAACCGTAGACAAAGAAGCCGGTTCTACACAATAGTGTGTCATAAAAGTGTTAATTGATGACCATGAGGCCGCTTTACAGATTACATCTGGAGACACATGTCGGGATGCTGCCCATGATGTAGAGACGCTCCTGGTAGAATGAGCGGTTACCGCCTCCGGAGGAGCCAAACCCTTAGACCTGTATGCCCATTGGATAGCTTGAACGATCCATGATGCGATGGTTCTAGAGGAAGCCCGTAAACCCTTGTTCTTGCCGTGAAAAAGCACAAACAGATAATCAGACTGGCGGAAAGAAGCTGTGGCTTCTAGGTATTGTTTCAGAACCTGCCCAACATCTAGAGGGTGAACATTAGAGTCCTCAGTGGATCTGAAAGTAGGGAGGACAATCTCCTGATTTTCATGGAAGATGGTTGTTACTTTAGGATTCGATCCTAACATGGGGATCAAGACTACCCGGTCTGGGAAGAAGGTAAGAAAAGGTTCTTTGTATCCTAGGGATCCAACTTCAGAAACTCTCTTGGCCGATGTTATGGCCACTAGAAAGACCACTTTGAGAGAAAGCTCTCTAATTGATGACTGATCCATATGCCGTATCTCCTTTTCTGAGAAGAAATCCAAGACGAGAGGAAGATCCCATTTAGAGAATCTTGGTCTTTTCTGAGGCCTAAGCCTCATTGCTCCCTTTAAGAACTGCCTAGTAAGGGGGTGTCTGGCCCATGATATGCCTGTAAAGGCTGAGATTGCAGAAATCTGGACCCGCAAGGAACTCACCGATAGGGACAGATCCAGGCCAGTTTGTAGAAAACCTAGAACGTCCTGAATCCTTGGATTACTACAGGATCCATTGGTGGAAATCACATAATCCGCAAACTTCGCCCAAATCCTCTGATACACTCTGTTGGTGCCCGCTCTTCTGGCATTCAACAATGTAGCAATAGCTGTACTTGGACAACCTAGTGCTTCCAACCTTCTCCTCTCAACCACCAAGCCATCAGATGGAGCTGGGATGGACAAGGGTGAAGAGACGCTCCCTGCAGCAGGAGATCTGGTCTGGATGGGAGAGGAACCGGCTCTCGGTAACTGAGCTGCATCAGGAGAGGAAACCATGGCCTGTTGGGCCAGAACGGAACAACTGCCAGCACCTCGACATTCTCCCACCTGAGCCTCGAAAGGAAACGAAGAATGACTGGAACTGGGGGAAAGGCATAGGCCCTGTGGAATTTCCACTGGTCCGTCAGGGCATCCACTCCGAAGGCCTGGGGACAGCGACACCTCGTGTAATATTTTCCCAGCTTGAAATTGCATGGGGATGCAAACAGGTCCACTTCCGGCATCATCCCTAGAGACAGGAGCCAATCGAAAACTTCGGCGTGGAGGGACCACTCGTTGTTGTCCAGGGTGACTCTTGAAAGGAAGTCTGCTTGGACATTCTGAATTCCTGGGAGATAAACAGCGGATAGATTTGTTAAGTTCGTCTGGGCCCAGGACATGATCGGGCTTACTTCCCTCAGTAAGGAGAGACTGCGGGTGCCCCCCTGTCTCTTGATGTATGATACTGCGGTCGTGTTGTCCAGTCTTAGGAGGACTGAGGCTCCTGATATCAGATGGAGAAAGGCTTGAAGGGCACGGAAGGCAGCTCTGAGCTCCAGGACATTTGAGACTATCCCTTGGGATGGGAAGTCCCACCTGCCTTGGGCTATCTCCGTCAGACAGAGAGCGCCCCATCCTCTGTTGCTCGCATCCGTTGTCACTGTAATCCAGGAGACAGGTGCTATGGAGTGACAATTGAGGAGGTTCTTCCGTAGCAGCCACCAGGGGAGGCCCTCCCGCATGGAGGTGGTTACCCGCACCAGATGGTCTCGAGACCCTGGATCCCATTGCTGGAGAAAACCCTTCTGAAAGGGCCGCATTTTCCACTGCGCCCACCTCACCATGGGGGCTGTGGCTACCATAGTGCCGATTATTTTGAGACACTGAGAGGCTCTGAGGAGAGTTGCTGACAATGCTAGGCGAATTCTCTCTCGAATTACCGGAATCTTCTCCAAAGGAAGAGAGATGGTGCTCTCCACTGTGTTGAATAGGGCTCCGAGGAACACTAGAGCTTGTGTCGGAACTAGGTGACTTTTCTCCCTGTTCAATAGCCAACCGAACTCCGTCAGAGTAGATATGACTTGATCCCGATGTGACAATATCTGTTCCCTGTCCTGCGACAGTAGGAGTAGGTCGTCCAAGTAATGGTGTAACCGAATGCCTTTTACTCGGATTAGAGCTACCACAGCCAATAAGAGCTTCGAAAACACTCGAGGCGATGTTGTGAGCCCGAATGGGAGACAAGTAAATTGGAGATGCCTCTGGCCTACTGCAAATCGGAGATACCTCTGGAAATCTTTTGCGATTGGCACATGAAAGTAGGCGTCTTTCAGGTCTATGGAGACCAGCCAATCTCCTGGTTGTACTGTTTGTCGGATTGTCAGCAGGGTTTCCATCTTGAACTTTTCCTTCTTGATGAAGGAATTTAGATGTGTCAGGTCGATTACTGGTCTCCAAGAGCCAGTCTTTTTGAGGACCATGAAAAGGGGGGAATAAATTCCAAGAAATCTTTCTTCTGATGGAACTTGAATGGCGGCCCCCTGGGCAATCAGAGAGTCTGTATACGATAGAAGAATTTGTCTTTTTTCTTCTGAGTGCGGAAGGACCGTAGGCACAAACCGGTGACTGGGTGGATTGGTGAAAACCCAAGTGTGACCTGAGGAGACCGTTTTTACGGTCCAGTAATCTTGAATCGAGGCTGCCCAGACGTGCTGATACCGGAGTAAACGAGCTCCTACTTGCACTACCTGGACAGGCGTCGTATCAAAAGGACTTGGAAGTCTCCCGACCACTTGACGGGGCTGACTTTGAGGATTTTTGGCCTGAAGGCTGGCCTCTCCTCCAGTTTTTCCTAAACTCCCGACCAGGTCTGTAGCGACGCGCATCTCTAGCGCGTTCTGGCTCTTGTCTGGGTTGAGTCCTTCTTTGATTAAGGATGCGACGGTCCTGGGGTAAGAATCCTGACTTGCCCCCAGTAGCACGGGAGATAGCAGAATCCAGTTTGTTTCCGAAGAGTGAGGAGCCTTCGAAAGGAATCCTGCACCAGGCCTGCTTAGAGGCAGGGTCTGCAACCCATGGACGTAACCAGAGGGCACGTTTTGCTGTAACTGATGAAAGCATGACAGGTGCCACGAGACGAATAATGTCGATGGATGCTTCTCCCAGGAAGACCGAAGCCAGCTTCAGCTCATGTACTGGAGATCTCTTGAAAAAGTCCTCAGACACACTTCCTAGAGCTGCACCAACATCATCCGTCCAAGATTCCATAGCTTTTGACAAAGCTGCAAGGGCCAGAGCCGGTTTACAAGCCATCCCTGCCGTGATATAGATACGTTTTAAGTCCGTATCAATCTTCCTCTCCAGACCATCCTTGAAAGAGACGGTATCCTCTAGAGGTAGCGTAACATGTCTCACCAGCCTCATAAGAGCTGCATCGACAAGGGGGGCTGATTCAAGATGTTTTACTTCATCATTCTTGAAAGGGTACATCTTTGCAACCTTGGAAATCAAGGAGTTTTTCCTATCAACTTTACCCCATTCATCCGAGATGATTTCACCCAGTTCACCCAGGAAGGGGAAGTTCGGGCGATCCTTCTTAAGGTGTTTAAAGTATTTCCTCTGTTTAGAGGGTGCTTCTACTGGTTCTTCCCATCTCAATGCGTCTTTAACCGCTCTGACCAGCTGGGGAACCAGGGAGAAGTCAAAACCAGCCCCAGGTTCAATTATCTCTGCTTCGCTGTCCGAGGAACCGCTAAAAGAGAGACTATGATGAGATGGGCCTGGAACTCCGGACTCAATTTCTTCAGCAACTGGAGCTATAACAGAAGGAGGAATTACTGCCCGGTCAAAATCTGCTTTGTTAAGAGATTCTTGGACCACTTTCCTGACCAGAGCCTCCACTTGCTGGTCCTCAGCTCCTCTCTCCTTCGTGGCTCTTGAAAAGCACAACTCACAGAGAGATTTACCCTCTGGGACCTGAGTTTTACATCCCCAGCAAGCTCTCCTCTCAGGGCGGCTGGAATGGCGGGGGGAATGATGGCTAGATTTAGACCTTGACCCCTCTTTGCGGTGTCTGGAAGATGACCTAGTACGTCTAGAACCCGACGTAGACTGGTGATGATGAGACCTAGACTGGTCCTTTTCTTTATGTGCCGATAACTGTGGTTCAGACCTAGAAGGGCTGCAGGGGAGAAAAAGAATACTTTGTTCCTAAATAGTACCCCAACCAATACAGGCAGAATGAAAATAAAAATACTTCATCCTACCTGCGGTGTAAGGGTTGGCCACAAGGGGGTGGTGACACATCCATGGCGACAGAAACAAAAGACTGCAAACAATCAATAAGAGACAAATAACTATGTATACTTTCAGCTTTCTCTTTCCCCTATTTGGAGAAAGAGACCTAGACACAGGAAGGTACAGCAAAGCTCCTTACCTCAGAAGCCAGAGAGATGGACACAGGGAAGCCGCTGCCTAAGCGAAAGAGCAACCCAAACCATAGCTGTATGTGACAGCTATTTGAATCTGCCGCCTGTGATGACGTCATCGCGGCCACAGCGTCCCTACGCTGTGACCGACGCCGCTCCACGGCGCTCGCGCGCATGCGCAGGCGCCGTCATCACGCGCGGACTGCGCAGGCGCGAACCAAGCCTCGATCTCAATCGAGACTTCGCAGCTGCGCAGTCGGAGCGGGGAAGCGGCGGACTGGAACGCAGATGCGTCCCAGCCGCCATGGCCACTAGGAAGCAATTTAAAAGACAAGACAACACACACAACAGGCTGCCAAAACTCAAAAACAGAAGAGCATACATTACCACGGCACCTGAGGGGATCCATCCTGGAAATGGGAGCAAGAGGAGCGCTCACCGCACGCCCGGGGTAATCATGAAGGAGGCCTCCCGCTAATAGCTGGGACGTTTGGCCGCAATGCCGCTTCCCAGCCAATGGCCGGTACAATCAGCTCTTCCAGGCATCAGAGTGCACCCCGTATGTCCGCCCTGCTAATAGCTGGGGAAGCTGGACCTCAATAAGACACCGCCATCATTAAAACGTGCGAACCACCAGGACTGGATCAACAAAACTTTCATAAGGTAAGATACACCTTGGTCCTAGGAGGAGGACAAAAAAGGAACACAGTCTCTGTCTAGAAGCAAAGATTTATGGGAGTGGGGTCCTATGAGGTATGAGAGGCGGGATTAACCCATACGTAGGCTGCCATGGAGTCTGTCAGGAAATAGATAATGTCTCTGAAAGCAAATCATGAATATAAAATGAACAGAACTATTAATTATTCACTATTACTATTAAATATTGCCACATTGGATAAAATGTGGTGATGTGTATTGCCATACAGAATTATGTGACTTGGCATAGGTATTTTGACACAGTTAGTTTTAAATGCAAAAAGTATATAACTGATTAACAGACACTTAAAAAAGAATAAATTATTTCTACCCAAATACGCCAAAAGTATAAGAAATAGAAAAAAGTGTATGGTGTTTAAAATACGTGAGATGCTTTTGAATGTTGAAGTATCATTCGTGCTACTTGGTTAATATGTTTTGTTTTACCTTTTTCTAAACAAGAATGATAATACTAAATTTCATATAACTATCCAAATCCAAAAAAGAATGTGCTTTAGGCCCCTTTCACACGAGGCGGGCTCCGTTTCTACGGAGCCCGCCTCGGTCCGCCGGCTCAGCGGGAGATCTCTCCGTTGATCTCCGCTGAGCCGGCGGATGACAGGTCCCTCTCTGCTCACTGAGCGGGGAGGGGCTTGTCAGGCGCCGCTGCCGCCTATGGAGGGATCGGACGAAAATGGACAGCGTGTCCGTTTTCGTCAGATCTCACCCGATCCGATCCGCCAGCGACGGATCTGGACGTAGAGCCCATACGTCTGCTTTTAGCGGATCGGACGGGGTCGGATGTCAGCGGACATGTCTCCGCTGACATCCGACGCTCCATAGGCTAACATGGATCGCCCGTTCAGGTCCGCCGTCAAAACTGACAGGCGGATCTGAACGGTCCGACCGTGTGAAAGGGGCCTTACGCACCAGAAATAATTCCCAGTGCAAGGATAATTAAGTGGCCATGATCAGTGCCAGTAAAATTGCTGGCTAACTAGGAACTGATGCACATAATGGGGGAGATTTACTAAAATGGGAAAATCTGGTGAAGCTTTACATAGAAATCAATCAGCTTCCAGGTTTTATTGTCAAAGCTTAGCTCTGTAGCCATTTGCAGACCATCTGCCCACAATGTACTGTGGACGGGTAGCCCGCACAGACAAAAGCGATGTACCTGTACATCGTTGCCTGCTTTCGGCTTTAGGGCAGGCATATACATGCCCCGTTCGCTGGAACCCGTTGTGAATGTAAACAGTGGGAACCTGTCAGGAAGTCCCGCCCAATGATTCAAAGCCAGGACCTGCTGATTGGCTGTGTACAGTCACAGCCCAGAGCTCTGTATTGACAATCAACACAGAGCTCTGTACAGACAGAACAATCTCTTTGTTTCAAAGCAGGGATGAGAAACTAATGCCCCGTACACACGATCGGACATTCCGACAACAAAATCCTGGGATTTTTTCCGACGGATGTTGGCTCAAACTTGTCTTGCATACACACGGTCACACAAAGTTGTCGGAAAATCCGATCGTTCTGAACGCGGTGACGTAAAACACATACGTCGGGACTATAAACGGGGAAGTGGCCAATAGCTTTCATCTCTTTATTTATTCTGAGCATGCGTGGCACTTTGTCCGTGGGATTTGTGTACACACGATTGGAATTTCCGCCAACGGATTTTGTTGTCGGAAAATTTTATATCCTGCTCTCAAACTTTGTGTGTCGGAAAATCCGATGGAAAATGTGTGATGGAGCCCACACACGGTCGGAATTTCCGACAACAAGGTCCTATCACACATTTTCAGTCGGAAAATCCGACCGTGTGTTTGGGGCATAAGAGATCTATTAGTAAAAGCAGCACTTTTAATGCATATTACACATAGTTAAGTACACATTTAAGGCCTTGATCGCCCTAGATGTTAACCCTTTTCCAGCCTTTGTCATTAGTACAGTGACAGTATATAGTATTATTACTGATCACTGTATTAATGTCAATGGAGATGTTAGTGGCAGTTAGTTAGTTCCTCCCAGCTTCATTTACATTGCTCACCGCACTATCACAGTCCCATTTGCTGATCACCACCATTAGTAGTATAAAAAAAAAAGTTCTAGTGTATTTCCCATAATTTGTAGGCACTATAACTTTCACACAAGCCAATCAATATACATTCATTGGGATTTGTTTTTATCAAAGACATGTAGCAGAATACATGTTGGCCACAATTTATGAAGAAATTAGATTTTTTTTCTATTCTATGTTTTGTAGCAGAAATTAAAAAAAAAAAATATTTTTTCAAAATGTTCGATTTTTTTCCGTTTATAGCGCAAAAAAAAAAAAATCCAGTGGTTTTCAAATACCACCAAACGGAAGCCCTATTTGCATGAAAAAAATGATATAAATTTTGTTTGGGTATAGCGTTCCATGACTGTGCAATTACCAGTCAAAGTAGCACAGTCCTTAAAACAAAAAAACAACCTGGTCATGAAGGAGGTACAATCTTCCAGAGCTCAAGTTTTTTAACCCCTTCCCGCCGAGCGTACGCAGATGTGCATACTCGGCTTTTGGGGGTTATACCGGGATGATGCCCGCAGCTGCAGGCATCATCCCGTAAACTGTCTTTTAGAGCCAGCGATCGGAATAACAACCGATGCGGCTAAAAGCTGTTTGGCTGTTATACTGGAGGAGCGGGAGGGGATGTCCCCCCCATCCCACCGCCTCCCGCCGCTCTTACCGGGCCTCCCGTTCCACCGGAAGGCCCGATCAACAATCCGCTGCCTCCGGCGGCTAGGGACAGACTGGAACGAAGCCGTAAGTGGCTTCGTTCCAGACTCCTAATTGTAAAAACGGAAGCGACGTCATGACGTCACTTCTCGTTTACTCGGCTGCCAATGGCGCCGGTTTAAAAAAAATATACAGTATTCAGAATCGCCGAAAACAGCGATCTGAATACTTTGAAGTGCAAAGGAGGGATCGACCTGTCACTACCTATTACTGTCACAAAGGATGTTAACATTCCTTGTGACAGCAATAAAAGTGATCAAAAAAATTTTTTTTTTAAACACAATTTATTAATATAAAAATAAATAAAATAAATAACACATTTTTTTTTTAAAAGCGCCCCCGTCCCCGCGAGCTCGCGCAGCAAAGAAAACGCATACGGAAGTCGTGGCCGCATATGTAAACGGTGTTCAAATCACACATGTGAGGTATTGCCGCGATCGTCAGAGTGAGAGCAATAATTCTAGCACTAGACCTCCTCTGTAACTCTAACCTGGTAACCGTAAAAAAAATTTTAAAGCGTCGCCTATGGAGATTTTTAGGTACTGTAGTTTGTCGCCATTCCACTAGTGCGTGCATACATAGTATACATACATAGTTAGTCAGGTTGAAAAAAGACACAAGTCCATCCAGTCCAACCATAAAAAAAAAAAAAAAAAAAAAAACAAAAGCAAAAAAAACGTACAATCCAATATACCCAATACTATACCCACAGTTGATCCAGAGGAAGGCAAAAAACCCTAGCAGAGCATGCTCCAATTTGCTACAGCAGGGGAAAAAATTCCTTCCTGATCCCAGAGAGGCAATCGGATTTTCCCTGGATCAACTTTACCTATAAATGTCAGTACCCAGTTATATTATGTACATTTAGGAAAGTATCCAGGCCTTTCTTAAAGCAATCTACTGAGCTGGCCAGAACCACCTCTGGAGGGAGTCTATTCCACATTTTCACAGCTCTTACTGTGAAGAAACCTTTCCGTATTTGGAGATGAAATCTCTTTTCCTCCAGTCGTAAAGAGTACCCCCTTGTCCTCTGTGTTGACCGTAAAGTGAATAACTCAACACCAAGTTCACTATATGGACCCCTTATATATTTAAACATGTTGATCATATCCCCCCTTATTCTCCTCTTCTCAAGAGTGAACAAATTCAGTTCCTCTAATCTTTCCTCATAGCTGAGCTCCCCCATGCCACTTATCAGTTTGGTTGCCCTTCTCTGCACTTTCTCCAGTTCCCCGATATCCTTTTTGAGAACTGGTGTCCAAAACTGAACTGCATATTCCAGATGAGGTCTTACTAATGATTTGAACAGGGGCAAAATGATATCTCTCTCTCTGGAGTCCATACCTCTCTTAATACAAGAAAGAACTTTGCTCGCTTTGGAAACCGCAGCTTGGCATTGCATGCTATTATTGAGCTTATGATCTACCAAAACCCCCAGATCCTTCTCCACTACAGATTCCCCCAGTTGTACTCCCCCTAGCATGTATGATGCATGCATATTCTTAGCCCCCAAGTGCATAACTTTACATTTCTCAACATTAAACCTCATCTGCCACATAGTCGCCCAATTAGACAGAGCATTGAGGTCAGCTTGTAAATTGGAGACATCCTGTAAGGACGTTATTCCACTGCATAGCTTGGTGTCATCTGCAAAGACAGAAATGTTACTTTTGATCCCAGACCCAATATCATTTATAAAGATATTAAAGAGTAAGGGTCCCAGCACTGAACCTTGGGGTACACCACTGATAACCTTAGACCATTCAGAGTAAGAATCATTAACCACTACTCTCTGAATTCTGTCTTTTAGCCAGTTTTCTATCCATTTACAAACTGATATTTCCAAGCCTGTAGACTTTAACTTACACATGAGCCGTGTGTGCGGAACTGTATCAAACGCTTTTGCAAAATCCAAATAAACCACGTCCACAGCCACCCCTCTGTCCAAGGTTTTACTTACCTCTTCATAAAAAGAAATCAGGTTTGTCTGACAACTTCTGTCTTTCATGAACCCATGCTGTCTGTTGCTTAAAATGTTTTTTTCCAGCAAGAACTCGTCTATGTGGTCTTTTATTAAACGCTCCAGTATCTTCCCGACTATAGAAGTTAAACTAACAGGTCTATAGTTACTTGGTAAAGACTTTGATCCCTTTTTAAATATAGGGCAATTATAAAGCGTGACATCTACTTACTCGATGTAACGTCATCTTTCACATTATACAAAAAAATTGGGCTAACTTTACTGTTTGTTTTTTTTTACTTCATGAAAATGTCCCTTTTCCCAAAAAGTTGTGTTTAAAACACCACTGCACAAATACCGTGTGACATAAAATATTGCCACAATCGCCATTTTATTCTCTAGATTAACTAAGAAAAGAGGGGTAGGTGTATGTGGCGCTCCCTATGACAGGGTATCCTGTAGGGTGTGTGTGCTCTAAATTCCTAAACAAATATATTAATTAAAACATGTGAAAACCTACACCTTATATTGAAATATAACGTAGCATAATGAAGCAAACCTAGTGAACATAATGTGTGTCAATATCTGTTTAAAAGCGCATATAACTCTACCATACAAAGTGACTGAAAGGTCTAATTTCAGTGGGAGAAAATGTGACCATCAAAATCTCCCCTGCTAGCCCACAATAGGTATACAGGAAGAATATTAAACACTATTGATATCTGAGCGTGTAGTAGTAAGTATCCACTCCAGCAGGTATAAAACATAAATAGGAAGTGAAAACAAATAAAATGTGAACACCAATCCCATAAAAAATGTAATCCCTCTGATTCCTACTGTATCAAATTGTATTGTATTTGTACTGTTTACCCTCAAGTTGTAAAGCGCTACGTAAACTGTTGGCGCTATATAAATACTGTATAATAATAATAATAATAAATGTATAAAATGAAAAAATGAAAAAATGTGAAGCTCCAGAATGGCAAAGTGTTCATAAAAATTGTGACTCTTGTGCTGAAATTGATATCCTGTGACTTTCGTGATCCCCCTCAAGGGTCCCCACTCACCAGCTCCTCATACCCCTGCAGGGGTAATAGGCATGTAGCAGCAAAAGATGAAGGGCTTCCCAGATCCAATGCAGGAGTCCACTGCATTGGATATCTTATTTCATCCTCCTTTTAGGAGATGTGATCCAGGGGAGGCTGCATACCGGTTCTGTCCTTGAGCGCGGAAACTTTGTATTTTTTCTTATTCTCTAGATTCTCTGCTAAAAAAATCTATATAATGTTTGGGGGCTCTATGTAATTTTCTAGCAAAAAAAATACGGATTTTAACTTGTAAACACCAAATGTCAGAAATAGGCTTAGTCATGAAAGGGTTAAATAAAAACCTTGCAGCAGTAGAGGAAAATACACACTTGCTTGTTTGCTTACTTTTTTATGAAAATAGTTTTTTCCCCATGTTGTCACCAATGTACCTTTTGTAGGTATCTGACCACTTCTTGAAAGTGTCAATTCATTTCTGTATCAACCCTTGCTCATGCCCCCTTCCCCCCACTGCTATTTAGCCAGATAGCATAACTACTTGTTAGCAAACCTAAAGCTGGCCATACATTTATACAATTTTCTCGTTCAATTTCCTTTAGATTTACCTTCAACTATGTAAAGCAAGGGCCTGCCTGATTGCATACAAATTGAAAGTGTTTAGGCTTGACCTCATATTATATGGTTTTGGTCAATCTAAAAGTAAATTGTATAATTAGGGTTTTAGGCAAGACCTGACATTTATTATCTTTGCGTCCATGAACTCATTACACAGAGCAGAATTGTTAGTGCACAAAATGAAGCAGGAGCTAGTCGTAGGATATGTACTGAAAAGAGAAGGTGTCACCACTCGCATTAATTAGTGCTTGCTTTGTGTAAGCAAGGTTTTCAGTAAGCCACTATCATAAATATATGATATATCAGTGGAATACTACAGGGCACTGTTTGAGTGACAGCTCTAAGTCTGCCTGGGGCTGCACCCGGCAGCAGTTTCAGACCTGTCTGATATCATGATATCATCAACTGCTAGGAGTTTAAATGTACAAAACAAGGTCATTTAATACGATGCTGATGTTAATAGTATCGGTAGTGGTAGAGGGGCAGATTTTCACAGGTTATCAAAATGTGGACAAAGCCTTTACTTGAGCCCAGTTGGCCTGTATTTAGCACACTCACCACAAAGACAGGGATCTCTCAAGAGTGGGCATTCATCCAACTTGAGAGATCCAAGTATAATAGATTAAAGTGAGCACCAAATGTAAAATCCTTAAGCGTCCAAAGTCTATTTTGTTCAACTGAATACAACAAATAGCTACTTTTTTTGTTAACATCAGCACTGTCTGTAACATCCTCTGCCTGCAGACAGGGCCGTTGTGGGGCCCAAAGCAGCTGCCCCTTGAGCCCGCACTGCCCGCAAATTGATAAGTGGATTTGGAAGGGCCCATGAAAATGTTTGCCCAGGGTCCAATCAATATTATTGCTCCTGGCGGTATTCCTGAATGTGGCTCTGGGTTAAATTTCAGTACCATTAGCCGTAACCCCGAGCCACACTCGGATTGTATTGCAGAATCCTGGTCCAGGTAACTTACCTTGTCCCCAGGATCCTGTGATGTCCCCCCACTGTGTCCCCCTCTGGATCCTCCGTCCGATGCTCTGTGTGCGAGCGTCACGACGCATGGCGGCAGAGCCCGGCAGCAAATTCAAAAAGTACAAAATACATTAAACATACAGTA
The DNA here is from genome assembly GCA_037952925.1 of Lithobates clamitans. Lineage (NCBI taxonomy): Eukaryota > Metazoa > Chordata > Amphibia > Anura > Ranidae > Lithobates > Lithobates clamitans. The sequence continues at coordinate 3,788,652 of JBBGZY010000744.1, forward strand.
GACTGTAATCTTACAGATTACATTACTGTATCAAATCATTTCACATCCCTTTTGTCCCAAGTGCTTTGTCCAGTGCCCTGCATGCACTTTTATATTACATTATACTGTTCTTTCTGCCTGGAAACTTGAGATTGTCCATGGCAACCAAAAAGTGTCCCTTTACGACAAAGCGGTTTTAGACCAGCTAGAAAACAGCGATAGTAAATTAGAACACTTGCAGGATTGAGCGATAGTGAATCGGGGGGAAACTCATTTTATTATTATTATATTATTATTTTTTATAATTATTTATAGTTATTTATTATATGATAATTTATGATTTTGTGTTTCAAACTTTATCACACCCGGGATGTCTACTAGACTCTTGTTTGGACAGATTTAAGTGTGTTATTACTAAGAATTACAGGCCTACAATATAAAACGCCAAATTTCTATGCAAGACAATGTACCGCTTTAAGATTCAAAAATCTGACATAATCAAACCGCCAGGGAGGTTAAAGATGGCCCTGCCTGCAGATCAGTCTTCTTAAATGTATTTTTGAGCCCATTTAAAGCATTTGTTACCCCAACACTTTATATTCCTGATATGTGCCTGCTATACCATGTACTTGTATGAGAAAGTAACCTGTTCTCTTTGTATTGCTTCCTTTATGTAAAATCCTTAGTGTCTTAGTGCTAGTCTTCTTGCTTTCCTATTAAAAACTGACCACACTAAGCAGGAGAACACACCATGGTCAGTTCTCTAGCTGTGCTGGGAACTCAGTGTGCTCTCCTCCATTGATCAGACTTGTCCTGACATGCCCCCGCTGCACAGCCATTCACTGGAAAGCCCAGTGTACTGCTGCTTCTGTTCTCCCCCAGGCTCTTATGCAGCTGAGAACAAAGGGAATGTGATCACTTATAAAAAAAAGGGGAAGGGGTATTTATAATGTTTTTTGATCGTTTACAATCACTTTAACATTCTGACATTTCACCCAGCCCGATGAAGGTTTATTGTGTGGGCCCCAAAACATGTTGGCTGTACTTTGCCTTGCATGTTGTAACCAGTTGAACAATAAAGACTTTGGACACCCAATTATTTTTTTATTAGCCATTTCCTTGACCTAGTTTGTAGTACACTAGGATTAACCACCTTTACCCCTTCATGCTATTTTGCACTGTAATATTTTAACTGGTAATTGCACGGTCATGCAACGCTGTACCCAAATAAAATTTTTATCATTTATTTCACACAAATCAGGCTTTCTTTTGCTGGTGTTTGATTAAGGGGTTAATTGTGCGCCTAACTATTTGTAATGTGTGTAATGCATACTGATTTTTACTAAAGATCTCCTTGTTTCTCATCCCTGCTTTGCAGGGATGAGAAACAGAGAGATCGTTCCTTCTGTACCTTTCGTTCCTTCTGATTGTCAACACAGGGTTCTGGGCTGTGATTGGACACAGCTGATCAGCAAGTCCATGAATCATTGGCCGGGACCTGCTGACAGACTCCCCCCATGTACAATCACAGTGGGTGTCAGTGGGGGGCAAGCATGCACGTGCCCTAAACCCAAAAGCAGGCAGAGACGTATCAGCACGTCACTTTGCCTGTACAGGCTGCCTGCTGACTGTACATTGCAGGCAGGTGGTCCACAAGTGGTTAATAGTATGGGGACAGGGTCTCTTTAACCGCTTTAATACTGGGCACTCTTACCTCCTTCCTGCTCTGGCCAATTTTCAGCTTGCAGCGCTGGCACACTTTGAATGACAATTGCGCAGTCATGCAATGCTGTACCCAAATTAAATTTTTATAATTTTTTGAGACAGATAGAGCTTTCTTTTGGTGGTATTTAATCACCACTGGGTTTTTTTTATTTTTTGCTAAAAAAAATGAAAAGAGACCGAAAAATTTTAAACAAAATAAAGTTTTTCTTAGTTTCTATTAGAAAATTTAGTAAATAAGTAATTTTTCTCCTTCAGGGATGTGCACTCATGAGGCTGCACTGATGGGTACTGATGAGATGGCACTAAAGGGCACTGATAAGTTTGCACTGATGAGGAGGCACTAATATGCAACACTGATCGGCACTGAAAGGCGGCACTTATGGGCACTGATAGGCACCATGGATAGAAGACACCGATTGGGGGCACTGATGGGCAGCACTGATGGGCGGCACTGATGAGCGGGCACTGATGAGCACTGAAAGGCAGCACTGATTGGCATCACTAAAGGGCACTGATTGGCAACACTGATGGGCACTGATTGGCATCACTTATGGGCACTGACTGGCATCACTGATAGGCACTGACTGGCATCACTGATAATCAGGTCACTGATCAGTGCCCTGATTATCTGTACAGTTCTCCCCTAAGAGAAAAGGAAGCTGATCAGCTCTCCTCTCCTCTGTCTGTCGGTGCCTCTTCCAGCCCAGGCTTCCCCTGTCCCCAAGCCCGGAAAGCTGCTGCCAGGCACCACGCTGCCTGTATCCCATGATGATTTACTCTGCTCAAGTGACACGGCAGGAAAGTTATCTTTTCCGGGGGAGATGTGGGGGCTGCTGGACCTGGACACATGTCAGAACGCTTCCCTCTCTGAGAGAGAGTGGATAGCGGCCTGGGGGTGGGGGCTGGTTGTGGTGCTGTGTGGACACATGTCAGAGTGGAGAGCAGAGAGCGGCTTGGGTGGGGGGGTAGGGGGATATTGTACTGGACACATGTCAGTGTCAGAGCGGAGACCTGCGCATGGGGGGGTTGGGGGGGCACTGCTGGACACATGTCAGAGGCTCAGAGCGGCTGCTTGATAGATTATAGTTGCACGCTCTGCTCTGTGGACAGTGGCATAAACAGCGTCCGGGCACCCTAGGCGGCAGTGCACCCTAGACGGCTGCCTAGTCCGCCTAGTGGTAGCACCGGCCCTGAGGCTGCTCTCTAGCTCCCTCGTCACCTCCTCCCATACTCGCCTCCAGGACTTCTCTTGAGCCTCACCCATCCTTTGGAATTCTCTACCCCAATCTGTCAGACTCCAGATCTCCAACTTTATCCACTTTTAAGCGATCCCTTAAAACTTCCTTTTCAGAGAAGCCTATCCTGCCTCCACCTAACAACTGTACTTTCATTTTCTTCATCAGCTCATCTCCCACAGTTAATACATTTAGTATCACTTGACCCTTCCTTCTAGATTGTAACGAGCAGGGCCCTCCGATTCCTCCTGTATTGAAATATATTGTAACTGTACAGTTTGCCCTAGCGTTGTAAAGTGCTGCACAAACGGTTTGCGCTATATAAATCCTCTATAATAACAAAAATAATGATAATAATAATCATTGCATACAGGACCCTGTCTGCACAAGACACACATGGCAGACAGAATCAAAACAGAATTTCAAGATTAGCAGAATAGTGTACAAATTAAGTAATTAAATCAAACCTAATCTAGCCGTACACTGATACCATACCTTTTGTCCAGGAACCGGACAAAATTCGCTTCCTTGGTATCCACTTCAGCACCATCCACCCTCCTACCCAACCACCATAAATTGAAATATTAAAGGAGTTAAGCAGAAAATTGGGAGGTGAACAGTGGCTACATCCAATCAGATGTAGCCACTGTTTGAGTATTCTGATCACCAGCAGTAGTGAAGCACTAGCTTCATTAACCACTTCAGCCCCGGAAGGATTTACCCCCTTCCTGACCAGAGCACTTTTTACAATTTGGCACTGTGTCGCTTTAACTGCTAATTGCGCAGTCATGCAATGCTGTACCCAAACGAAATTTGCGTCCTTTTCTTCCCACAAATAGAGCTTTCTTTTGATGCTATTTGATCACCTCTGCAGTTTTTATTTTTTGCGCTATAAACGGAAAAAGACCGAAAATTTTGAAAAAAATGATATTTTCTATTTTTTTTTATTAAAAAAATCCAATAAACTCAATTTTAGTCATACATTTAGGCCAAAATGTATTCGGCCACATGTCTTTGGTAAAAAAAAGTCAATAAGCGTATATTTATTGGTTTGCGCAAAAGTTATAGCGTCTACAAACTAGGGTACATTTTCTGGAATTTACAAAGCTTTTAGTTTATGACTGCCTATGTCATTTCTTGAGGTGCTAAAATGGCAGGGCAGTACAACCCCCCCCCCCCCAATGACCCCATTTTGGAAAGTAGACACCCCAAGGAAATTGCTGAGAGGCATGTTGAGCCCATTGAATATTATTTTTTTTGTCCCAAGTGATTGAATAATGACAAAAAAAAAAATTACAAAAAGTTGTCACTAAATTATATATTGTTCACACAGGCCATGAGCATATGTGGAATTGCACCCCAAAATACATTCAGCTGCTTCTCCTGAGTATGGGGATACCACATGTGTGAGACTTTTTTGGAGCCTAGCCGCGTACGGGGCTCCGAAAACCAATCACCGCCTTCAGGATTTCTAAGGGTGTAAATTTTTGATTTCACTCTTCACTGCCTATCACAGTTTCGGAGGCCATGGAATGCCCAGGTGGTACAACCCCCCCCCAAATGACCCCATTTTGGAAAGTAGACACCCCAAGCTATTTGCTGAGAGGCATGGTGCGTATTTTGCAGCTCTCATTTGTTTTTGTTTTCAAAACTTTGTGACAAAAAGTGAGGTCTGCAAAATACTCACTATACCTCTCAGCAAATAGCTTGAGGTGTCTACTTTCCAAAATTACTTTGAAACCCCAAACATTATATAGTTTTTTAAAGCAAATGCCCTACAGATTAAAATGGTGGGTGTTTCATTTTTTTTTTTCACACAGTATTTGCGCAGCGATTTTTCTAATGCATTTTTGGGGGAAAAAACACACTTTTTTAAATTTTAATGCACTAAAACACACTATATTTCCCAAATGTTTGATGAAATAAAAAAGATGATGTTAGGCCGAGTACATGGATACCAAACATGACATGCTTTGAAATTGCGCACAAACGTGCAGTGGCAACAAAATAAATACATTTTAAAAGCCTTTAAAAGCCTTTACAGGTTACCACTTTAGATTTACAGAGGAGGTCTACTGCTAAAATTACTGCCCTCGATCTTACCTTCGCGGTGATACTTCACATGCATGGTGCAATTGCTGTTTACATTTGACGCCAGACTGACGCTTGCGTTCGCCTTAGTGCGAGAGCAGGAGGGGACAGGGGTGCTTTTTTTTTTTTTTCTTTATTATTTTTTTGCTTTTTTATCTTATTTTTAAACTGTTCCTTTCATTTTTTTTTTATCATTTTTATTGTTATCTCAGGGAATGTAAATATCCCCTATGATAGCAATAGGTAGTGACAGGTACTCTTTTTTGAAAAAATTGGGGTCTATTAGACCCTAGATCTCTCCTCAAAGCATCTGACCACACCAAAATCCGTGTGATAAAATGCTTTCCCAATTTCCCAATGGCGCTGTTTACATCCGGCGAAATCTGAGTCATGAAATGCTCGTAGCTTCCAGTTTCTTAGGCCATAGAGATGTTTGGAGCCACTCTGGTCTCTGGTCAGCTCTATGGTCAGCTGGCTTAATCACTGGCTGCATTCTCAGGTTCCCTGTTGAGACAGGAGAGCCAGAGAAAAACACGGAAGACGTTGAGGGGGGGCATTCCCTCCCACTGCTTGTAAAAGCAGTCTAGAGGCTAATTAGCCGCTAGGATTGTTTTTACATGAAAGCCGACCGCTGGCTGAAAAGAATGATACCAAGATGGTACCTAAACCTGCAGGCATCATTCTGGTATAACCACTCAAAGTCGTGAATGGCGTACCTGAAGACAAAAAAATGGTTAACAATAAAATACAGTAAACAGTAAAGTATAAAAAAATTGCATACCTGAAAAGCAAACGTGATAAAACAATAACAATAAAACATTGCAGAATAGAATACAGTAAAAAAGAGCAGAACAATAGAGAGAGAATAGAGAGAGAGAGAGAACAATGAAACGACAACTATTTTTTTTATTTCATATATTTTTTTGTGGTTTTTTTTATACACTTTTTTTTGTAACTGTAACTTTTATAACTGTAACCGGTTCCAGGTTCGGGTCTCTCAAAATGCGATGCCATCTTAGGAGACCCTGTGAAAGTGTGCCTAGTCTGTGCAATGCTGTACCCTACGCTAACACTCAACTAGTGTATGGTAGCGTTCAAAACATTCACCAATGCAAAGACCAGGATTGTCAGGGCAGGAGGGAAAATAATAGAGGGCGTCACGCCTATATCCTCGCTTTCTGCAGACATGACATCTTTTTTGGGGGGGTTCGTTGGGTAGGGGTACTCGGGAGGACATAAAGAAAATGCCTCTCATGCAGCCGACTGCATTTGGTTGGGGGTGTGAATGGGGGACGTACGGGTGCTGCAGAAGTGGTGGGTTCCCAATTAGGATTGGCGAATGCAGCAGGAAGGGCATTATGGGCACGACGGGCCTGTTTGTCTTCTTCTTGGTGGCAGTGGGACACTACTTGTGCTTGCCACCTCATCAGCTTGAACTGCACTTATGGGACTCGCCACGTCACCAAGTGTTACTGCAGTGCTGGTTTGACTACGACCGTGGTGTACTAGGCTGCTGGTGCTTGCCAGTTCACCAAAACGCTACCAAAAAAACTGTTAGCGATCGCAGGGATCAGGCCTGACTCTGCGAACGCTGCATTTATGCGTTTAGTGTTTTGTAAGTGACAGTGATCGATCGATACTGCACTTGCGTTTTTGGGAACCCTAAACTGCTGGGGACGCTAGTATAGATCTGATCGGATCAAATATTGATCCGTTCAGATACTATACCACTAAGGGAGGTGTACGGTGCGTCCTTGGGTGTTAGCGCTACTGGCACTAACCTGACGCTGCTTGGGGCTGGTGCTTGCCAGTTCACCAAAATGCTACCAAAAAAACTGTTAGCGATCCCAGGGATCAGGCCTGACTCTGCGAACGCTGCAGTTATGCGTTTAGTGTTTTGTAAGTGACAGTGATCGATCGATACTGCACTTGGGTGGGCTAGGCTGGGCCGGGTGGAGGGGCAAAACGCAGGTGCTAGCAGGTATCTGGGCTGATCCCGCTAACACTGCGTTTTTGGGAACCCTAAATTGCTGGGGGCGCTAGTATAGATCTGTTCGGATCAGATATTGATCCGTTCAGATACTATACCACTAAGGGAGGCGTATGCTGCGTGCGTGGGTGTTAGCGCTACTGGCGCTAACCTGACGCTGCCTGAGGCGACGCATATCACCACCGGGCGATCAGGGGGCTAAACCTTTATTAGGTAATAAATGCCGGGTGCCCTAACACTATAAAAAATAAACTAACTAACCAGCGTCACCCGTAACAGTTATATGGTGATCACTGGTGAAAGGGTTAACTAGGGGGCAATCAAGGGGTTAAAACCTTTACTAGGTAGTATATGGGGGTCCCTGACGCTATAAAACGCTGACGGCAAACCTAAATATTTACCTCCCTAACTAGCGTCACCAGTGACACTAATACAGTGATCAGAAAAATGATCGCTTAGTGACACTTGCGACGGGGGGGGTGATCAAGGGGTTAAAACTTTATTAGGGGGGGTTAGGGGGGTACCCTAGACCGAACAGGGGCTAATCCTAACTGCCCTACCACACTAACTGTCACAAACTGACACCAATGCAGTAATCAGAAAAAAAAAAAAAACTGCTTGGTGTCAGTGTGACGGGGGGGGGGGGGGTGAGTAAGGGGGTGATTGGGGGGGATCGGGGGGTAAAGGGGGGTGTAATGTATGCCTGGCATGTTCTACTGTGTGTGTGTTTTACCATCACTCGGATGTCTTCTCTCCTCGGCGCCGGAACAGAAAATACCGAGCCGAGGAGAGATGACATCACTTCCTCTGCTGCTGTTTACCATACAGCAGCAGAGGAATGATCTCATTGGCCAGGAGCGATCGGGAGGGGGGGCCACGAACGTATGGCCTCCCCCTCACCTCCGATCGCCGGGGGACAAATGCCGACCACCTCGGGCACTGGGGGGGGGGCGATCGGACCCCCCCGCCCGCGGGAGGCAGATCACATACAGGCACATGATTCTGCCTGCCCGTGCCATTCCGCCGACGTATATCGTCGTGAGGCGGTCGGCAAGTGGTTAAAGAAGAAGAGAATGTGCGCTGCATTTCGAGATTTCATAATTTGCCGCGCCACGAATGTTAATTCTCTATTGCGAATGCTAGTTTACAAGACCGATCACTTCTGGCTCGTCCTTGCTTCCAAGCATGCGTGTTTGTACTTTGGACTTTTGTCCCACGGACTTGTGTACACACACTCGAAAAATCTGACAACAGACATTTGTCCGTGGAAAATTTTAAAGCCTGCCATCCAACATTTGTCCACGGGAAATCCAACAACAATTGTCCGATGGAGCGTATAAACAGTCGGATTTTTCGCCAACAGCCTGTCATCACACAATTCCCATCGGAAAATCCGATCGTGTGTACGAGGCTGAAGAGGAGGTCTAGTGCTAGAATTATTGCTCTCAATCAGATGTTTGCAGCGATACTTCACATGTGTGGTGCGAACACCGTTTACATAAGTGGACATGAGATACGTATGTGTTCACCACTACGCGCAAGCACATGGGGACGGGGGCGCTTTAAAGAGATTTTCATTTTTTATTTATTTTATATTTTATTACTTCTTTTAACTTTTGCACTGTCCCTTTAAAAAAATATATTTTTAATCACTTTAATTGCCATTGCAAGTATTGTAAACATCCCTTGTGATAACAATACACTTAAAAGCAAAAGCTAAAAAAAAATTTTTTTTTGTTTTTTGATTTTCCGCTTTAAAAAAAAAATGGCCTTGTTCACATGTGGCCGGAAACGAAAGTGACGTCATGACGTCGCTCCGGTCCACCTAGGATATAGAGAGATGAGCGGAGGTCATCTATCCTTTGCTCATCTCAATGCCTAGCTGCCTCTAGTGGTGGATGGGTTCCCGGAGGCACCGTTTAACCAGGTAAGCCCGGGAACCACCAGAAAACGTCGGGAGGGGGTCAGCCGCTTGGACCACTTTTATAGTTACGTAGTTAGGTTAAAAAAAAACACAAGTCCATCTAGCTCAGCCAAAAAAAAAAAACACCATACAATCCTATAAACACAGTTGATCCAGAGGAAGACGAGAACCCCCCGCAAAGCATGATTCAATTTGCTACAACAGGGAAAAAAATTCCTTCCTGATTCTTCCTTCCTTCCATCTAGAAGAAAGTCTGGTGACTGAGGTGCGCTTTTTTACTACAGTGATTTTTACAGTTACCTCATGTGATATCAATATGCACTCCTCGCAGTATTGTTACTACATCGGAAAGGCAGGTAAAATAGCTGACTGAGACAGCAACAAACAGATTAAATGCTATGTTCATTTGTGGTGTGCCACTAATTAACTGGCATATGTTCAGACTCTGAAGCATGTGCTGCTCAGCCAACCCTTAGCCATATGTTTATTGTCACTGGTGCCTCATTACTGTAAAAAAGTGATTGGGTCATTCAGCATACTTTTACGGCACATTGATGTGATGTTGCAAAGCTAGCCTTACACTATGGGAAACGCAGCTCACAGAGGTGCATATGTGTTAACCTAGCTTTATAGTTACATAGTTAGTAATGTTAGTAAGTTAGTTGAAAAAAAGACATAAGTTCAACCAATAAAAGGGAGAAAAAAGTATACAATCCTATATACACAATCCTATACCCACAGTTTATCCAGAGGAAGGACCCCCCCCCCCCCCCCAGCAAAGCATGATCCAGTTTGCTCCAGTAGGGGAAAAAAAAACACAGACATTCAGTACTTGCGCTAAAGTCCAAAATGACCTATAGACAAGGGTAGCAAACAGACCATAAAGTCACTTCATCTGAGAAAGGGTTAAGGCTGGATTCACACTTGTGCGATGCCACACATTGCATGTGATTCGCAACGCATTGCTGTGCAGATCACATAAGAGGTCTGTGCAATGCAAATTCAGCCATACAGTTTGTATGGCTGAATTTGCATCGCAATCGCACCAAAATGGTGCAGGACCCTTATTTTGGTCCACACTGGAATCGGATCCCAGTTGTGTTTACACCTATGTGATCCAATCCCTGCACCATTTCACAGTTCGCACTGCAAACCGATCTGGGAGTGTCATTAACTTTTTATTGACACCCGCAGCGGTTCGCAGAGGGCAGTGTGAACCGGCGATTCAGGTGCGATGCGGGAGCGCACACAAGATTTGTGCTGGTTCCCACATCACACAAGTGTGAACTGACCCTTAAGCCGCGTACACACGATCGGACTTTACGGCAGACTTTGCCCGGCGGACTGGATTTCGTCGGACAATTCGATCGTGTGTGGGCTCCAGCGGACTTTGTTTGCTAAAAGTTGGACGGACTTAGATTTGAAACATGTTTTAAATCTATCCGACGGACTCTTCTTTCTAGCGGACAAACTGGTCGTCTGTGTGCTAGTCCGACGAACTCAAACTGACGCATGCTCTGGAGAAATTACAAGACGGAAGCGCTCGGTCTGGTAAAACTAGCCTTTGTCTTGAAGCTAGCACATTCCTCTTCTGTGATCTTTTAATACAGCGCTTTTTGTAGGATTGATAATGCGAGAGGAATGAAGTTGTTTTTCTGCTTTATATTCACACAGAGTTCTCACAAACTACTTCCTTCATGATTTATCCTCATGCCATGACTAATATAATATTTGTAAAAAGCCAGATCTCCATAAATAAAAAAAATTAAATAAGATTTTGGACTCCTCTTTATTTTTTTTATTGATTTCAACACTTATCTATTTTACAATGTGTGCTAAATTATACCAACATTTTTTTGGTATTTTTTGTGTTAATTTTTAAGTTACCACAATAACCTTAATATTTTGTGTTGTTTTAATGAACCTTAATGAGGTTGTTGTCCCTTGTTCATTAAGCATAGGGGGGTGTATTTAACAAAGGCAAATTCATTTCTCACTACAAGTGCTAATTCTACTTGGAATTGCACAGAAAGAGCATTTTGAAGTGCCTTCGCTGTGGATCCGAGGGGCACATGCAAGGAAGCCCCCAAAGAAAAAAAAATTTTTATTGCACATGGTTTTTTGATAAAATCAGCAGAGCTTCCCCTAATTTCAGCTCTTCCCCTCAGATTTACAGCGACTGCACTTCCAACAAGTGCACTTGCTGTGCAATTTCTAAAGTGAACTTTTCACTAGTACTTTTCACTTGATATTCAAAATGATTTAGCCTTTTGTCAAAAACACACATAGGGGTTGATTTACTAAAGGGAAAAAGACTGTGCACTTTGTAAAGTGCAGTTGCCCTCTGCAAGAGCAGTTGCTCCAGAGCTTAGTAAATGAGCAGAAGCTCTGCTGACTTCCATCATCCAATCATGTGCAAGCAAAAATGCTGTTTTTAGAATTTTCCTTGCACAGGATTGGGTACTCTTTGCAAAATCAAGCTTTTAACTCATTTCTGATGCTCTGGAGCAATTGCACTTGCAGAGGGCAACTGCCCTCTGCAAAGTGCACAGTCTATTTGCTTTTCTTAAATCAACCCCATAGTCTTTTTGACCTGTACCTGCCTACTCCCAAACCAAATGGCGTTTTTGAATCAAAACACATAATGTAAGGTAACCAAAAAATACATTTATTTTTTTTTTAAAAAATTAGGAAGGCAACACTGGAGACACTTTTAGAATCTGGGAAGCCTTTCGTCCCCCAGGACACACATCAAGTTTGAGGACAAGAAAATTGGTATCTTGCGACTAGGGAGCACAGGGAGCATAGTCAGACCAGACAGAAGCCAGACAATCACTTTGGAGTCTTCCGTGGAGCCTTCCCTGCACGCTTCTCTGCAGCTTTCCCTCCACGCTTCTCTGCAGCCTTCCTCGGAGGTTGTGCCTCTGGTGGTGTACTTGGGACAGGAGGAGGAGGAGGAGGAGGAGGAGTGGCTTCATCTGCCAGATATGTGGTAGCAGTAAGCTCCCTTCTCAAGCCCTTCTCAAATGCCTTAAAAATTAGACCCTCACAGAGGAGGCGTTGGCCCTTTTCCAACTCCAGCAATCTGCTGGCTATATAGGTGCCATACGCCTCCTCTGCATTGGGTGGTTTGCTCAGGATCAGGCTTGCTTCCCGTATCAGGGCTAGGGATTCCTGCTCAGTTGGTGTCATTCTCCTGGGCCTTTTGTGGAGAATGCGGAGGGGAGGCACCTGACACTCCGTGCGGCTTCAACTTAGCCCAGCCACAGCCTCCTCCTCTCTCCCACTGGGCAAGGCCTCCTCCTCTGTCCCACTGGGCAAGGCCTCCTCCTGGCTGAGGTCATCCTGTGTAAAAAAAAGGGACATAGTTGTAGATTTGTGTTATGCAATCACACACAATTTTCAGCTCATGACTTTCAAATATAATTTACACAAAATAGTAAGGGCTATCTATTTGACACCACCATTATTTCAGCTGATCAACAATATCTGAAGTACATAGGCGTGCGCACAGGGTGTGCCAGGTGTGCCTGGGCACACCCTAATTGCCTTGTGTGCTGCATATTCCCCCCTGTTTTGACCACTGATATTTCATTCCCCCAAAAAAATGTTACACAAGGCCAAAAATTTGGGGAAAAGAAAATGAACTAAATTACACTGTCCACTGCCCTACTGACACCATCAGTACATATACACATGCATATGTATTTGAGCTTTGGGGTGCACACCCTAATGCAAGAGGCTGCGCACACCTACACAGAAGTATATTTTTGGCCACTACTACATATTAATCTTTGTGCAGAAGTCAATTTTTAGGAAGCACTTTCAAAATTAACACGTTAACATCATTAATAACATTTACACAATCACAAATTACAAATCACACAAAAAAGGATACCTGGCTGAAGCTGGGCGCATCAACTTCATCAATGATGAAAAGGCCCAGTTCATCCTGGGACTCCTCAGCTGGGGTGGAGGTGGATGGAAGGCTGGAGGGAAGAGTGGAGGGAAGGCTGGAGGGAAGGGTGGGGGGAAGGGTGGAAAGTGATTGCCTGGCTTCGGTCTGGTCATCCAGGAATCGCATTTTGTTGTTGTACCACAACTTGGGTACATATACCTGGTCAGCTGCTGCACCGGATCTGAGCGACTCCTGGATTTTATTGTGTTCCCGCTTATACATGTTTCGCAAGATACCAATTTTCTTGTCTACAAACTTGAGGTCTGCCTGGGGGACTCGAGTCTTCACAAATTCTAAAAGTGTGCCCAGTGTTGCCTTCCTTACATCCCTATTATAATATAGTGGGTGTTTGACCTCCCACAGGTTTTTCTTTTCCTGATAGAGCTCAATAAATTGGCACAAAAATTCTTCCTCTTTAAAGGGATTCATTTTTTCTGAAAGACAAGACACAAGATCCAAACTAATGTCAGTCACAAATCACAGGATTATTTTTGTTTGTAATCTAGGGGACACATACATACACACACACACACACACACACACCCCAAACACACACACCCCCACTTTAATCTTACCTTCGTTTCTGACGCTCGCTACTTCTGCACGGACATACGTAGGCCATCGTAATAGCTTTATATACATTGCGCATGTGTCATGCTCCGCCTGCGTCGCCCACCCCTGACGTTCTTTAGTACGATTTGGCCCCACCCCTTCACTCATCGTTGCGCAGTGGGAGTAGATAGCTAAAGATGGCGGAGAGAATCAGTGGAAGTAGCGCGGAGGAAAGCCCGGAGCTCCAAACATCCACATCCCGGAGGAGATATAAGGCCACCAACATGGCTTTTGAAGAGATGGTGGAGATGGTGTCCATATTGAGAAGGGAGGACTACGATGGCAAAAAAGGACCGTACACACGACCGAATATGTGTAAGGACAAAATAATGTCCTCAGTTGTCACCGCTCTAGAAGCAAAATTTGGCACAAAACGGTCGAAAGAACAATTGAGGAAGCGGTTGTCTGACATCAAAAGTCGGAAGCCAGAACAATATTGGCGAATAAAGAAGCTGCTTAAAAAAGTAAGTACTTGTTTTGTTTTCCTATTGAGATACTTAACTTGCATGCTGATCCTTATTTTTGGACTTTATACAGCATCGTTCGTAAAGACCGTTCTTTGTAAAATACATATGATACTTTAGAAGATAACGTTATTTTTTCGCCAAATACGATGGTACAGGGTTGGACATACATTTATGTCTTCATAATTTGTCAAATTCCCACAATTTTTTGATGTGGTTGTAGATGTGTTGGAAAATATAATGCTTCTTCAAAAATGATTCAGTGTAATGTAAGGACAGGACACAGCAGCTGTTTCCACATCTGGACTCACGAGCACTATAGTGTACTATGTGACCATAAATAAATTTTAGAGGGGTAATACACATAGGAGATCATTGAGGTGTCTGCATCTGTGAAACTTGCCTGAAAATGTGCATAGTTTATAATTGTTGTTCAGAGGGAATGTTCATTGTGTCTTCTAAATTTTTGATGATCAAAAAAGGCAATTGGCCACAACTCCTAACCAACGTTTAAGATTATTTTATAGAATCTAAAATATCACTGTGTTTTAACTATACCTTTTGTTCAATTCTCATAGGGGAGAAAAAACTCAGACAACAGTCCAAGGATCCCAGGACCCCCCAAAGTCACCAGCCTGAGGCAGAAGATACCCCAAGCCCCAGCCCAAGACCACGCCCACCCGACGACCTGGAGGAAGGAGAGGTGGAGGAAGTGTGCGAGGTTTCAAGCCCACCAAGTGAATGACTGACACCCCAGCTTAAGTTAATGTATTTTGGCGTGCATATTGTAAACCTTGTTTTTATTCACTCATTTTAGGTGAGTTTCTGGTTGTGGAAGGCCAAGCGGCAGAGCCATTCACCACAGACAAAGCCCAAAGACTGATTGGCCAGATAATGCTGTGGAATGGCCAACTAGATAAAATGCGTGACCAATTTCACAGCATGCAACTTCGCCTGGACTCCATGCAACAGGAAATGAAGAACATGATTGATGTTTTGGGCAGAATATAATAACGTTTGGCCTAAAAACATCAATCATGTTCTTCATTTCCCTGGGAAGTTTGTTTTTTCTACTAAATGTTTTTAGAATTTATTTGTGATGCCCAAATTTACATTATGATGCACACGGAGTGTCATCATGTGCTATCTTCCATCATGGGTTATCAATGTACTTGTTTTGTGTTTGCAACCCCTTCATCCTCAAAATTATTTTGTGGTGATAGGAACCAAAAAAGGGATTGCACACACAAAACATGTACATTGCTCACCCATGATGGGAGATAGCACATGTTGACTTGACCCTTTTGTAAATCTCTATTTTGAGCATATTCAAAAGGAACGATTTCCAAGGGTGACATCACATGCACCGTTCTTTAAATGTTGAACTTTGTAAGTTCTTTAATGTTTTGTTATGTTTATAAAAACACTGTTGTGAATGTAAATATTTTTAGAAAGGTCTATTTTTGCTAAAATATGCCTTTAATAATGTTTAAAAAACATATATTTTTACACCAAGAAAAATCATTTAAAAAAATAAAAACCAAAAAAAAATATTCAAAAATGCACCTTTCAATGTGCACAAAGAAAAAATTTTTTAATAATACAATGTGTGTGGCTGATTATTTCAGACAAATATTTTTTTTATTTTTTTGGGGCCTGATTAAATAAAGGTAAATGCACTTGCCACTACTACAAGTGCACTATGAGACAGACATAACTAAATGCAAACAAGAATAAAAACAAGATATTTTAGAAAAATTATTTATATTTTTTTTTGGTAAAATTACAGCTGTTGCTGAATAGCAATGGCCCCCCGACCATTAAAATAATTAACATAACGGTCACGCACTTGACGTGCGGTTCGGGGGGGCCAAGCCAATACGGCCAATTTCTAGGCCTGTCATTGTGGTATCCTGTTCCAGTCCGGCCTCAGGCCCAACAGAAGATATATATGTTGCTGAATGTCTCCTTAAAAAGTTATGCAAGATGCAGCAAGCAAGGATGACGTAATTTAGTTTATAGTCCGCCAGATTAATTGCAGAAAGGAATAAACAGAACCGGCTGGCCAGAATCCCAAAGGCATTCTCCACAACTCTTCTTGCTCTGGCCAGCCGGTAATTAAATACCCTCCTCTCAGGGGTGAGTGTCCTTTGGGGGAATGGCCTCATCAAGTGCTCACCGAGAGCAAACGCTTCATCAGCAATAAAAACTGAGGGGAGTCCATCAACATTCTCGTCATCAGGTGGCAATCCCAGGCCACCGGTCTGGAGACGCTGGCACAGCTCGGTCTGTGCAAAGACTCCTCCATCAGACATCCGGCCATTCTTCCCCACATCTACAAACAGAAAGTCCAAATGTGCCGAGACCACCGCCATCAAAACTACACTATGGAACCCCTTGTAGTTATAGAAATAAGACGCCGAATGCGGTGGTGGCACAATCCGGACATGCTTCCCGTCAGTTGCCCCGACACAGTTGGGAAAGTCCCAACGGTCAGCGAACTGGGAGGCCACAGTCTGCCATTCCTGTGTACTTGAAGGAAACTGTGGAGTGAACAAAAAAAATAAGATAAGGACTTTGAAACCTAACTTGTATATCAGATTACACCAAAACATTAGTGAACAACAGCCGTCAAACATTATTAATATGTGTGTTTGTAATTGAAAGGGTAAAAAACATAAGGCCCACTTATAAGATTAATCACCCCCTCTGATGGCCCATTGATCCATTTGAATGTGGGGGGAGGTGTTCTAATTAGGGCCCAAAACACACCTGACTGATTAAAACATTTGTGGGGTGGGGGAGGGGTTCTAATTAGGTTAACAAACACACCTGACTGGTTCAAACATTTGTGGGGTGGGGGAGGGGTTCTAATTAGGTTAACAAACACACCTGACTGGTCCAAACATTTGTGGGGTTGGGGAGGGGGTCTAATTAGGTTAACAAACACACCTGACTGGTTCAAACATTTGTGGGGTGGGGGAGGGGTTCTAATTAGGTTAACAAACACACCTGACTGGTTCAAACATTTGTGGGGTGGGGGAGGGGTTCTAATTAGGGCCCAAAACACACCTGACTGGTTCAAACATTTGTGGGGTGGGGGAGGGGTTCTATTTAAGGCCCAAAACACACCTGACTGATTAAAACATTTGTGGAGTGGGGGAGGGGTTCTAATTAGGTGAACAAACACACTTGACTGGTTCAAACATTTTTGGGGTGGGGGAGGGGTTCTAATTAGGTTAACAAACACACCTGACTGGTTCAAACATTTGTGGGGTGGGGGAGGGGTTCTAATTAGGGCCCAAAACACACCTGACTGATTAAAACATTTGTGGGGTGGGGGAGGGGTTCTAATTAGGTGAACAAACACACCTGACTGGTTCAAACATTTGTGGGGTGGGGGAGGGTCAAACAAGACAATGGAGCAGACAATTTACATTGTTCAAGGGACTATAGGCTAGAGATATAAATTGACCCAGGATTGCATGGTGGGGAGGTTAATGAAGGAAAATATGCATGTAGGGCAATAAATGATTAATGTCCAAAAACAGTCATGCATGAAGATAAAGGGGACATTCACAGCATATTGAAAGCATGGCAATTGAGTAAGGAGGACATTTATACAATACATTAAAAAACATTTAAGACATATCATGTAATGTTAAAAGATAAAACTTACCTTCATATAGTCCTTCTGCAGGACCTGAATAATAGCAGAACAGGTCTCTGGGATTATGATCCCCAGAGCCTGTGGGGAGATGCCTGTCGAGAACTTCAAGTCCTGAAGACTTCTCCCTGTCGCCAAGTAACGTAACGTGGCAACTAGCTTCTGCTCCGCACTGATGGCTTGCCTCATGCAGGTATCCTGCCTGCTGATATAGGGGGTCAGCATAGCCAGCAGACGCTCAAACACGGGGTCCGTCATCCGGAGATAATTCCTGAAATCCTCAGGATTATTCTCACGGAGCTCACGGAGCAAAGGCATATGAGAGAATTGGTCACGCTGGCGTAACCAATTCTTCATCCATGAACTCCTCCTCGCCCTGTTCATGGACTGGACTCGGGTCAAAGTATTAACCCCAACACCAAGTCCCCACGCAGCACGAACTCGAGAACGTCCACGCGACATGGCTTCAAAACGGTCGGCTGGTCAAACAAACAAACTTATAGCAAACGCACTGAAGAACAGCAAGGCCTATGAAGAACGACCTGAAAATCAGGAACGAGCGGACCAGAATGGCCTGCAAGGCAGGTTACGAACTGACCAACATGCACTGAAAAGCAGATACAAACCTCACAATCACAAACTGAACCGCAGAAAACAATCGAAATAAGCTGAAGTGTGAAAAGCGCGAATCGTCTCTAACCAAACTTCTACTAACACAAGATAAACACGAGATTAGCAGAAGGAGCCCAAAGGGTGCCGTAGTGCCGTAGTGCTGTACGTCACCGCGTTCCAAACCAGCGGACTTTTGCAGTGATCGTGTGTGGCCAAGTCCGTCCGTTTTTTAGTCCAGGGCAAGGAGCCGACAAAGTCCGGCGAAAAGTCAGCCGAGCAAAGTCTGCCGTAAAGTCCGCTCGTGTGTACGCGGCATTAGTCTTTCGTGTTCACACCACCTTGCAGGTCTTAAACCACTTCAGCCCCGGAAGATTTTCCCCCTTAATGACCAGGCCATTTTTTGCGATACATCACTGTGTCGCTTTAATTGACAATTGCGCGGTCATGCGCATTGTTAACCCAAAAAAATAGGCAAAAGACAATTTTGAAAAAAAAAATATATATTTTTTACTTTTTGCTATAATAAATACCCCCAAAAAATTATTTTAAAAAACAAATTTCTTCATCAGTTTAGGCTGATATATATTCTTCTACATATTTTTGGCAAAAAAAATTAGTAATAAGCGTATATTGATTGGTTTGCACAAAAGTTATAGTGTCTACAAAATAGGGGATAGATTTATAGCATTTTTATTATTTTTTCTTTTCTAGTAATGGCGGCGATCAGCGATTTTTAGTGGGACTGCAACATTGCGGCGGACAGATTGGACACTTTTGACACTTTTTTTTGGACCATTGACATTTATACAGCGATCAGAGCTAAAAATAGCCACTAATTACTGTATAAATGTCACTGGCAGGGAAGGGGTTAACACTAGGGGCAATCAAGGGGTTAAATGTGTTCCCTCATGAGTGTTTCTAACTGTGGGGGGATGGGACTGACTGGAGGAGGAGACATATAGCTATTCCTAATTACTTGGAATAGCAGATCTGTCTCTCCTCCCCTGTCAGAACAGTGATTTGTGTGTTTACATACACAGATCCCCGCTCTGGCTCGCGCTCTGTGATCGCGGATGGCCAGCGGACATCATGGCCGCCGGCCACTCGCATCAGGTCCCCCCGTCGTGCAGTGGCCACACGCCTGCTATTGCTATGACTCTTAAAGGAGACAATGTACCCATACGTCGATTTGGAGTAACGAGCCAACGAGCCAACTTGCCAACGTAAATGTGCATGAGCTGGTCGGCAAGTGGTTAACTGATAACTGTAGAAACACAAAGGAAGAGTGCCAGAGGCTCTTGATGCAACACCTTTTATTGAGATAAAATAAATTAAAAACAATGTACTTACAAATGTGGAGATATGGGCATTGAAATCTATAACTGATTCTCCACTTCGAGCCCGGCTTGCAGCAAGCATATCGGGGGACTAGATGTGGATATCAGCGTGCAACCACCGAAAAGCTAAACGCCGACCGCTCACACTCTCCAGAGGCTCGCCGGCCAAGTGCAAGCTGATACCACCCTCACTGACGTGTGACTCGGAGGATCCACAGCAGAAGGGAAATGCAAATGGTTGCCAGGAAAACACATTTTAGAGGGCGTAGCCTCCTTCTTCAGGTCCTCCATGTATCATTATAGCCACCCTTATATAGTCTGAGCCAGCGCCTAGGGATTAACCCCTCCCTACCGGCTACAGGGTAATCTAGATGGCACTCAGGTGAAGCTTTTAGGCACTGGTACTTTATTCATACAATTATTATACTTAACCCCTTACTGGTAAAATCTATTTGTTTGCATTATTCAATATTTAAATAAAATAATATAATATAATATAGTCTAGTAGCACCGGTTCAAATCTCATAAGCATATTAACCCCTTCCCGTCCACGCTATAACCGAAAGACGGCTACAGTGCGGACTTTAATTGCCGGGAGGGAGTCCATGTATGTCCTCTCGTGCTAAAGCGGCCTACGGGGAATGCACGGCGCGTTTTGTGATCAGCAAGTCAAGGAGACGCGGCTGATCATAGATCGCAGTAAGGGGCTGATCCCGACCCCTTGCCACATGATCACCTGTCAGCCAATGACAGCTGATCACGTGATGTAGATAGAGCTGGTAATGGGCTAGTTTTTCTCCTCACGCTGACACCAGCTACTGTCAGAGGGACATCGGTCCCTTACACAGAGAGCCACTGCCACCTCATCTGTGCCCACCAGTGCCATCTACCAGTGCACAACAGTGCCACCTATCAGTGCCGATCAGTGCTGCCTATCAGTGCCCACCAGTGCCACCTACCAGTGCCTATTAGTGCCTCATCATCAGTGCTGCCTATCAGTGCCCATCAGTGCCACCCATCAGTGACACCTATCAGTGTCGATCAGTGACACCTATCAGTGCTACCTTCAGAGCCACCTATTAGTGCCCTTCAGTGCTGCCCAGCAGTGCCACCCATCAGTGCTACTCATCAGTGTCACCTATCAATGCCATCTATCAGTGCCCACCAGTGCCGCCTCATCAGTGCCACCTTATCACTGCCTATCAGTGCAACCTATTACTGCCCATCAGTGCAGTCTATCAGTGCCCATCAGTGCAGCCTACCAGTGCCTGCCTATTAGTGCCCATCAGTGCAGCCTCATCAGCACACATCAATGAAGGAGAAAAATTACCTGTTTGCAAAATGTTATAACAAACGATGAAAACGTTTTTTTGTTTTTGTTTTTTATGTCAGTCTTTTTTTGTTTAGCAAAAAATAAAAACCTCAGTAGTGATTAAATACCACAAAAAGAAAGCTCTATTTTTGTGAAAAAATTATAAAAATTTAATTTGGGTACAGCGTTACATGACCGCGCAATTATCATTCAAAGTGCAACAGTGCTGAAAGCTGAAAGTTGGCCTGGGCAGGAAGGGGGTTTAAGTGCTCAGTAGGCAAGTGGTTAAAATATGATTAGAAATACATATATATATATATATATATATATATATATATATATATATATATATATATATATATATATATATATGTATATATGCATGTGCACATAGTCACCTACTAATAGGGATGAGCCGAACACCCCCCTGTTCGGTTCGCACAAGAACCTGCGAACAGGCAAAAAACTTGGTCGAACACGCGAACACCGTTAAAGTCTATGGGACACGAGAAGAAGATGAAGAGAAGAAGATGAAGAGAAGAGCGGGAGCCTCCCTCCATGCCATCATGGATGCGGAGCAGCCCAAGGAGAAGAAGGGAAGAAGATGCCGACGCCGCGGAGGAGATGCTGGACGAGAACACCGGAGGAAGAACCAGAAGAACCAGAAGAACCAGAAGAAGAAGAAGATGAAGGAAGATAGAAGATAGAAGAAAGAAGAAGCATTTAAATAAAGGAATTGTCAAAAACTGTCTCTTGTCATTTTTAACATTTTTGACAGTTTGTTAGTGAAATGGTAGGGGTACTTTTGTACCCCCTTACCATTTCACACAGAGGGGAGGACCGGGATCTGGGGGTCCCCTTGTTAAAGGGGGCTTCCAGATTCCAATAAGCCCCCGCCTGCAGACCCCCACAACCACCGGCCAGGGTTGTGGGGATGAGGCCCTTGTCCTCATCAACATAGGGACAAGGTGTTTTGGGGGGCTACCCCAAAGCACCCTCCCAATGTTGAGGGCATGTGGCCTGGTACGGTTCAGGAGGGGGGAGGCGCTCTCTCGTCCCCCCTCTTTTCCTGCGGCCTGCCAGGTTGCGTGCTTGGATAAGGGTCTGGTATGGATTGTTCCCACGCCGTTTTTAAAAAAAATTTTGGCGCGGGGTTACCCTTAATATCCATACCAGACCTGAAGGAATTTAGGGGGACCCCCACGTCATTTTTTTAAAAATTTTGGCCGGGGTTCCCCTTAATATCCATACCAGACCTGAAGGGCCTTGTCACGAAGATCCTGCCAGTAACCGGTGTCCCAGGCGCACGGGAACCCGGCCACGGGTCCCATTGCGCATGCGCGCGCGTTCACGGGTGCGGTCACGCACGGGCACGCGCACTCCCGCTGGTGTCAGGCGGGCTATTTAAACCTGCCTGTCACACTCCATCCCTGCTGTCTGCTCTACAGCGTTCTGTGAGTGATACCTGATCTGATCTGTGTTTCCTGTTATCTGACCCGGCTTCCTGTTTGACGATCCTGCTATCTGCCTGCACCAGACTCTCTTGGCTTGCCTGACCATCCCTCTGCATTACCCCGGTACTTCTGCTGTCCGAACGTTACTGACCACCGGCTTGTTGACCCTCCGCTGTGTTTCATCAGCTTCCAGTCTGCTATTACCTGCTGTTGTTCCTGGTTCCAGTCCAGCTTTCAGTCTGCTATTACCTGCTGTTGTTCCTGGCTCCAGCCCAGCGTTCCAGGCTATCTTCTGCTGTGTTCCAGCCCAGCGTTCCAGGCTACCTTCTGCTGTGTTCCAGCCCAGCGTTCCAGGCTACCTTCTGCTGTGTTCCAGCCCAGCGTTCCAGGCTACCTTCTGCTGTGTTCCAGCCCAGCGTTCCAGGCTACCTTCTGCTGTGTTCCAGTCCAGTGTTCCAGGCTACCTTCTGCTGTTGTTCCAGTCCAGCTTCCAGTCTGCTATTATCTGCTGTTGTTCCTGGTTCCAGTCCTGCATTCCAGTCTCTGTCCTCAGTCTACTCCTCAGGCTACTGACTCCAGAGGGTGCCACCACTACTGGACTTTCAGCAACTGTTGATCCTGCCAGGCACCCATACCACTCTTCACTCCTGGCCCTCTGTCTCCATTCCAGGGGAACGGGAGTGGGAGCTGTAAGGGAGGTCTTTTCCTGCACTTCAGGCTCACAACCTACCAGGTACGTGACAGTAGCAGACAGCCATGTCTGAGCCTGAGCAGGGAACGTCTCCCATGGAGGAACTCTGTGTACACCTGGCAGGATTGACTGAAGCAATCAAGAACCTACAGCAAGGTTACACCAGACCAACGGTGGTGATGCTCCCTCCGGAACCTAAGGTTCCTACACCTGAACGTTTCTTCGGAAATCGCCATAAGTTCAGAGCCTTCCGCAACTCCTGCGAACTATTTTTTGCTCTTCAGCCACGTACCTTTTCCCTGGAGGCTACAAAGGTGGGCTACGTGATTTCTCTACTCTCTGGTGACCCCCAAACCTGGGCCCATCGCCTCTTAGAGCAAAGGGACATATCCCTGACCAACCTCTCCACTTTCTTTGACGCACTAGGTCAGTTATATGATGACCCCCAGCTATCCGTAACTGCAGAGGCGGCTCTACACACCCTTCAACAAGGTCACAGAGCAGCAGAGGATTATGTGGCTGAATTCAGGAAGTGGAGTGCGGATACTAACTGGAACGATGCGGCTCTCCGTTATCAATTTCGGTTGGGACTTTCTGATCCTCTGAAGGATGAACTGGCTAGGGTGGGTACACCACCGACCTTAAATGCTTTAATCGATCTAGCTATCCAGATCGACCGACGCCTACGAGAACGCAGGTCTGAGAGAGCCATGGGGTCTTCTCGTCCAACTTGGGTTACACCTAAGGCTCCCCATCACCCATCATCAGCACCACCTACCGCCACGCTTAACTTACCTGAGCCAATACAATTAGGAGTCCTGCGGCCTTCACTCACCCCAGAGGAACGACAACGTCGTCGAGCAAATAATTTGTGCCTGTATTGTGGGGAACCCAGGCACTATGTTAGGAACTGTCCCCTCAAACTCCGAAGGTGTTTATCCCTATCTACTGACTATGTGACTTCTCCGGTTAAAAATACCACTCACCTTGCTCTTCCTCTTCTGCTACAGCTTCCAGGGAAGGATCTACGAATCACCGCCATTATTGACTCAGGAGCTTGCAGCTGTTTCATGGATTCTCATTTTGCCATCCAACACCAAATACCCTTGTTACCTAAAGCCCATAGACTTTCTATCCATCTAGCTGATGGGACCGCTATCAAGTCTGGACCTGTCACCCAAGAGACTATGCCAATACCCGTTTTCGTTTCCAACGGGCATCAGGAACAGCTGCGCCTGGACATTATCGCTTCACCCCTGTTCCCCATAATACTTGGCATGCCATGGTTACAGGCCCATAATCCGGACATAAATTGGATCACGGGTGAAGTGACCTTTCCCTCTCCTTACTGCCAACAGTTTTGCAGAACCCAGAACATCCAGGAGAACTCTACTCTGTTATGCCTAGATACAGATCCTAGCCTGCTTCAATCCATTCCTTCCGCCTATCATGATTTCCTGGATGTATTTAGTAAACAGAGGGCAGAGGTGTTACCCCCTCACCGGGCCTATGACTGTCCCATTGAGTTACTCCCTGGTGCTGAAATTCCTTTTGGAAGAATATTTCCCCTGACTGAGGTGGAGCAAGGGGCATTGAAGGAATACATTGATGAAAACCTCAAAAGAGGCTTCATTCGTCCATCCACGTCCCCCGCAGGTGCAGGCATCTTCTTCGTGCAGAAAAAAGATAAAACCCTCAGGCCGTGTGTGGATTACCGCGAACTAAACAAGATTACTGTGAAGAATCGGTACCCTCTCCCCTTAGTACCAGAGTTGTTTCAGAGACTGGGGACGGCTACCATATTCACCAAACTTGATCTCCGTGGGGCCTACAATTTAGTTCGTATCAGGGATGGAGACGAATGGAAGACCGCTTTTCGTACCCGTTATGGGCATTTTGAGTACCTCGTGATGCCTTTCGGCCTGTGTAATGCCCCTGCCACATTTCAATATTTTATTAATGATGTGTTACGTGACTTTCTAGACCTGTTTGTCATCGTCTATTTAGACGACATATTGATTTTCTCTTGTTCCCTTGAATCCCATCGCAGGCACGTCAGAAGTGTATTGGGCCGACTCCGACAACACGGTCTATATGCAAAGGCTGAAAAATGTGAATTCGAACAGGAAAGTATTCCATTTTTAGGGTTGGTCATCTCCAGTAAGGGCATTAAAATGGACCCCCAGAAGGTCACGGCTGTTCTAGATTGGCCAGTCCCGACTGATAAGAAAGGAATCCAGCGATTCGTTGGATTCGCTAATTTTTACCGCAAATTTATTAAGGGGTTCTCAGCTATCATTGCACCCATCACACAGCTTACCAAACAGGGCACACGCTTCCATTGGTCGGCCGAGGCTCAAAAGGCTTTTGAGACTCTCAAGGGCCTTTTTACCTCCGCCTCTGTACTGAAGCATCCAGATTCCTCTCTGCCATTTATTTTAGAAGTGGATGCATCTGAAATTGCTGTAGGAGCAGTATTATCCCAAAGACAAGGAACCAAAGCCCTGCTGCATCCTGTGGCTTTCTTTTCTCGTAAATTATCCACGGCAGAGAGAAATTATGATGTAGGTGACAGAGAGTTGTTGGCAATCAAGTCAGCATTGGAGGAGTGGCGCTATCTGTTGGAGGGTGCCGCTCATCCAGTTCTAATCTTTACAGATCATAAGAACCTGGAGTATTTGAGGTCTGCAAAGAGGTTGAAACCACGTCAGGCCAGGTGGGCTCTCTTTTTCTCCAGGTTCTCCTTCCATGTCACTTACCGTCCTGGCTCCAAGAATACCAAACCTGACGCCCTGTCTAGGATGTTCCACAAACCTCAAGAGATTTCCCCTCCAGACACCATTTTGTCTCCAGGGAACTTTCTTCTACTTCAGGGAAACCTGCTTTCCCAGATTAAACAGGCCTCCGCAGAAATAGAATCTTCCATTAAGACAGAACTCCAGGTTAAGGATGGGTTATTGTGGCATGAGGATAGGATCTTTATACCTGAAACACTAGGAGTTCCAGTACTAGAGCTCTGTCACGATCATGCGCTGGCTGGGCATTTTGGTGTGGCTAAGACCACTGATTTGGTTCAGCGCACCTTCTGGTGGCCTCAGCTGCGCAAAGATTGTAAGGAGTTTGTAGAGTCCTGTACCACCTGCCTTAGGAACAAAGGGCACAAAACAAAGGCATGGGGTCTACTAAAACCCTTGCCTGTCCCAGATAGACCCTGGAAAATGCTCTCAATAGATTTTATTGTAGAACTACCCCCGGCCGGGGGCTTCACTTCAATCTTTGTCATAGTGGACCGGTTGTCGAAGATGGCGCACTTTGTCCCAATGAAGGGTACCCCTTCAGCTACAGAAACAGCACAAGCATTCATTAAAGAGGTCGTCAGGCTCCATGGGGTACCAGTTAACATCGTTTCAGATCGAGGGGTACAATTTACCTCTCGATTCTGGAGGGCTTTGTGTAAAACCTTGGACATTGAACTCTCATTTTCCTCGGCTTATCATCCCCAGACTAATGGGCAAACAGAAAGAACAAACCAGACCCTTGAACAATATTTGCGATGTTTTTCTTCCTTTGCCCAAGATAATTGGATTGCTGTTTTACCATTGGCCGAATTCGCTTATAACAATTCCATTCATTCTGCTATCAAGCAAACTCCGTTTTTTGCGAATTATGGTTTCCACCCCTCATTTTTACCAAACTCTCTTCCAGAATGCACAGTACCCGCAGTCCAGGAGAAATTGGATTTTTTTACCTCTAACAACCAAGTTTTACAGGACACCATGACCAGAACCCAGGAGTACAACAAAGCAACCTTCGATAAGAAGAGGCGAGGTGAGCTCTTACTTGCACCTGGGGATCAGGTATGGTTGTCCACCATAAACCTCAGAGTGGCCTGCCCTTCCAAGAAATTGGGTCCCAAATTTCTTGGACCATTCCCTGTTAAACGGAGAATTAATGAAGTTGCATATGAACTTGAACTCCCGGATTCACTAAAGGTACATCCAGTTTTTCATGTGTCCTTGCTTAAACCATCTATTACTAACCCATTTCCAGGTCGAAGTACGGATCCTCCTGATCCAATCCTGGTAGATGGGGAAGAGGAATTCGAGGTGGAGGCTATCATGGACCACAGGAAAAGAGGTAACCAAAGCCAATTTTTAATAAAGTGGAAGGGGTTTGGCCCAGAGGAGAATTCTTGGGAACCAGAGGATAATATTCATGCTGAAGACCTGTTACAAGCCTTTAAAACAGCTCATCCAGAGAAATTTTTTCAAAGGGGCATCCGGAGGCTGCCCCTTGGGGGGGGGCAATGTCACGAAGATCCTGCCAGTAACCGGTGTCCCAGGCGCACGGGAACCCGGCCACGGGTCCCACTGCGCATGCGCGCGCGTTCACGGGTGCGGTCACGCACGGGCACGCGCACTCCCGCTGGTGTCAGGCGGGCTATTTAAACCTGCCTGTCACACTCCATCCCTGCTGTCTGCTCTACAGCGTTCTGTGAGTGATACCTGATCTGATCTGTGTTTCCTGTTATCTGACCCGGCTTCCTGTTTGACGATCCTGCTATCTGCCTGCACCAGACTCTCTTGGCTTGCCTGACCATCCCTCTGCATTACCCCGGTACTTCTGCTGTCCGAACGTTACTGACCACCGGCTTGTTGACCCTCCGCTGTGTTTCATCAGCTTCCAGTCTGCTATTACCTGCTGTTGTTCCTGGTTCCAGTCCAGCTTTCAGTCTGCTATTACCTGCTGTTGTTCCTGGCTCCAGCCCAGCGTTCCAGGCTATCTTCTGCTGTGTTCCAGCCCAGCGTTCCAGGCTACCTTCTGCTGTGTTCCAGCCCAGCGTTCCAGGCTACCTTCTGCTGT
The DNA here is from genome assembly GCA_037952925.1 of Lithobates clamitans. Taxonomy (NCBI): domain Eukaryota; kingdom Metazoa; phylum Chordata; class Amphibia; order Anura; family Ranidae; genus Lithobates; species Lithobates clamitans. The sequence continues at coordinate 3,816,566 of JBBGZY010000744.1, forward strand.
GTTCCAGCCCAGCGTTCCAGGCTACCTTCTGCTGTGTTCCAGCCCAGCGTTCCAGGCTACCTTCTGCTGTGTTCCAGTCCAGTGTTCCAGGCTACCTTCTGCTGTTGTTCCAGTCCAGCTTCCAGTCTGCTATTATCTGCTGTTGTTCCTGGTTCCAGTCCTGCATTCCAGTCTCTGTCCTCAGTCTACTCCTCAGGCTACTGACTCCAGAGGGTGCCACCACTACTGGACTTTCAGCAACTGTTGATCCTGCCAGGCACCCATACCACTCTTCACTCCTGGCCCTCTGTCTCCATTCCAGGGGAACGGGAGTGGGAGCTGTAAGGGAGGTCTTTTCCTGCACTTCAGGCTCACAACCTACCAGGTACGTGACAGGCCTGGTATGGAATTTAGGGGACCCCCCACGTCATTTTTTTTAAAAATTTTGGTTCAGGGTTCCCCTGTGGGGAATTTCCATGTCGTTTTTATCAATGAACTTCTATGTGTTTAGGAATTGGAAACTAATGAAAATAGGACTTTGAGGGCACATGGGTAATTAAACTATGAAAAAGTAAAAATGTTTTTAAAATTTTATTAGCTTGAAATTAAAAAATAGACATATTTGTTTAAAAACAATACAAAATACGTGTAGCAACCATGTTACAAATATATCAAGTGGACCCTTCCCTGCATATATTGTCTGAAACCCTACTAGTGATACATACAATCCAACGTTCAGTTATTAAAAGGAAAGAAAACTTCCCTGATAGGTAACAGTTGTGAATGTGGAGACGAAGTTGGGTTGAATTGCAGGTATGATGGTCCACTTATGAATGTTCTCTGTGCTCGTGCTCAACATGTTTTGCGTTATGAAATGCTTCTTCAGGAGCTAGAGGTAGTTCTGCTGAATGTATATAGAGAAGAATATGACAGTAAGAACATATACATTGTATATCAAAGAATCAAAACAAGATATACATTGATAAAATAAGCATAGTAACAGGATCTCAACCCCCTGTAATGATCCATGGAAAAAAAACCATACAGGAACATGGTCTCCCAGGTGCCAACGGTACAACCCGGTGACTGGGGAGGCCATTCAAGTAACACATATAGTGCCTGTATAGATATATATGAAGGATTATTTATATAAATAATGAATTTACAGGATATGTAAATATCAATGGAGGTTACCACCTCTAGAAGAGATATCTGAAGATGACCAGTCTCCTAGCATATTGCGATAATTATCAAACATCTAACTGGTGGAGAGTATGTGTAGAGGAAATCAAAAAATGAATTTAATAAAAACTATATGAAAAAATCTGTAAATACCACTAACTCATAATTTCCCCACCAAAAATCTCTGTTGCCAGTTGACTAGTTGACTAGTAGTGGTTTAAACATGTAAAGTTAAATAAATTAACATAAGTTTAGATATATAGCTTACCACCTATAATTGAAAATACGATTGCATCTGCAGCAATGTTGGTAGTCAAGCAAGCAGTCGGTTACTTGAAGAGCAAGAGCTGGTTATGTATATGGGACGTATCAGAGGCCCGAGAGAGGTCCCAGTCTCAAAAAGTAAAAACCCATAGACAGCCTTACAGGTAAGTAATGGCTAGCGCAGACCGTAGTTCTGGTATAAAAAGGATAGCAGTATAAGTTAAAGTTCAAAGGTAGCGCTGTAAATGTATAGTATGTCAGCGTCTAGGCTGTATATGGGCTTACCTATGGTTGTATAGGAGAGCATGCGGGGTCCGGAATTCCCCCTGAGTGGGGTAGCGTCCACTGACCAAAAAGAGGCAACGGTGTGTCCTTAAATAGGATCCCCGACCGGAAGACGCCAGCTCGTAAGAGCACATCGTCTCCCGGCCCAACTGTCGGCTACTGCGCATGTGCCGAATGCCGCCGCAGCCACGCAGTGGCCGAATGACGCAAGAATGACAGAAGAGAGAAACTCAACCACCGCGCATGCGCTGGACCAAGCGCAGCAAAACGGCGGCGCCCGGCCAATGCCACAGCAGCAGAGGCGGGGACTATAAGGGGGATCCGAAGATCCTCATGTCCCCGTCAATCGCCGCACATCCGGTCGGAGAATCGAAACGGATGTGCGGCGCTGTGCAGTAGAGCTCACCTGGGCAAAACCCATAGTGCCCCCCGGGAGATCACGGCACATTTTTTGAGAGTACCTACAGTGTCACCCTGGTTTGAGGTACTAAAGTAACTAGGACCCCCCTTTTTGCGAACTTCTATGTGTATTGTCGGACCCGCAATGCATTAATAGCCGCGAGTAGTTTTAAATTACTTTTTTTCCTTTGAAATGTCATTTTGCTGTCAGACTGTTCTAAACACGGGAAACATGCGCCCCTTTACAGGCATACTATAGACACCCCCCAGGTACGAAATTTAAAGGGATATTACACTTTTATTGTTTCACTTTAAGCATTATTAAAATCACTGCTCCCGAAAAAACTTTTTTTGCATTAATCCATGTCCCCTGGGGCAGGACCCAGGTCCCCAAACACTTTTTATGACAATACCATGCATATAAGCCTTTAAATTTAGCACTTTTGATTTCTCCCATAGACTTTTAAAGGGTGTTTCGTGGCATTTGAATTTGCCGCGAACACCCTAAATTGTTCGCTGTTCGGCGAACTTGCGAACAGCCCATGTTCGAGTCGAACGTGAGTTCGACTCGAACTCTAAGCTCATCCCTACCTACTAATATTAAATATTCTACAAAATTCATTCAGTATAAAGCTGATGAGATTATATATAAAAGTGAGATTGGTCCTAATAATGAATATATATAAAAAAAGAATTCTATGTTCAATATAATAAAATTAATATTGAAATTGACATTAAAACAACCTAATACTTGATGGGGTTTTTATATATGTGTGTGTATATATTTCATTTCAACAAGCATGTTCATTGTATATAAAAACTTTTATAAGTTATGAAGGGAGACCATGAGAACAAGATAAGTATACAGTTTAAAGTTTAGAGGGACATATATAGGTTTTATGCAGTATATCTGGGACCAGTCTGGTTTTAACCAGTCGAGGTGTGTTGTTCATATAAGGATGGTGAAAAAAATGTAGCGCTAACAAAGTATGTGTACCAATAAAAAATGCACAAAAAGTTCAAAAGTCCAACATGTTGAAATGGACAAATGTATATAAAATGAAAATGTTTAAAGAATCTCATAACTTGAGTCCAAAGAAATGAGGTGAGAATCCACAGCGAAGTTATAATCTTCAAACGTGCGGAGTGCAGTGTGGAGCATCAACAATAAGTGAATCCAACAAATGAATAAGAGAGGATACCCTTACCAGAGCAGTTGGACCCGGATGTCAGCGACACCGAATCATAAAGGCTTGGATACACGGATAGATGGTTCTTTTGGATGGGTACAGGAACCAGGAATCTCCAGGGATGTCTTCCAACGACCTCCAGGATCTCGACCAACCTGGAAAGGTAGTTCATCCAAAACGTACACCACGACCACTCTCATCCAAATAGATAGTTACATAGTTACATAGTAGGTGAGGTTGAAAAAAGACACAAGTCCATCAAGTCCAACCTATGTGTGTGTGATTATGTTAGATAGATGTATATAAAAAAGGAGAGAGAGGGGGGCTCCAAATGGTGCAGGTCAAAAAAGCAGGTTTATTAAAACCAACATACAAAATTGAATGAAATAAAATAAAAATGATCACAATTAATAAAAGCAATGTGGGGAGCGATGAACCATGCCTACATTGCTTTTATTAATTGTGATCACTTTTATTTTATTCCAATTATCCACATTTGATAGCGGCTCTATTGGCTGGATCTTCTTGTAAGTGCAATCTGTTTTATATAATAAACCCCTCATTTTGAACGATTACACTATGGGAGCATTTCCTGTTTTTGTTTTCCGAGTATCACAGATCTAGCTATCACTGCAGTTGCCGTTATAGGTTTTTTGGAGACCTCAATATTCCCTGTGCCTGGTGAGACCACCTGGGTGGTCATCTGCAGTCGGTAAAGAGCCTCTATACTCACTCGGGTGTGCTAGCATTTGGGATATTGGACCTGTCTATACCACACTCTCTGGATTAACATCTTCACAATGTTCATGGACTGTTTGTTTTTTTAATGTTTGCACTGCATGCGATGGGACTTTATATATGTTTGTTATGTTATTATTTATGGTGGTAAAAAGTGCTTGAATGATACCTATTGATTTATTTCAGTTGATATTTACTCACCATTTATGATTTATCACACATTTTGTTTTTCTGGTGTAGCAATTATTTCTTTGTGGCACTTATTTCATGATATGAGGAATTTTTTATTATCACTTTTTTAGCACGAATTGACTTTATTATTTATGTAAAAGATATAACTTATTTTATGTCTTTTCGGTTTGGTAACCACCTCAGTTTTCTCTTGTGAGAGTTTTTTTCACCACTACCAATTTCATTTTTTATAATCATAGCGCTGCATCCTTTATTTATCCTATAAACACACATGCCATGCAATTTGAATTTTTACACCTGTATGTGCCCCTAATATCAAGAAAGGAAGGGATATTGAAAATTTTGGGTTGCAACGCCTTAATTTTACTTTTGCAGTTCTTAATATTCCTAGCCCTCCTAAATACATTGTTGGGTTTGGGTGGTAAAATATTGGCCAAAGCAGAACCCAAAGCTGAACCCATGGTCCATTGGCATTGACCATAGGGTGAGTACATGGATTGAAAACTGGCTACAAGGGCGGGTTCAGAGGGTGGTGATAAATGGGGAGTATTTGGAATGGTCATGGGTGGGTAGTGGGGTCCCCCAGGGTTCTGTGCTGGGACCAATCCTGTTCAATCTCTGTATTTGCAGACGATACTAAGCTAAGCAGGGCAATAACTTCTCCGCAGGATGTGGAAACCTTGCAAAAAGATCTGAACAAATTAATGGGGTGGGCAAATACATGGCTTAAATGAGGTTTAATGTAGAAAATGTAGAAAAATGTAAAATAATGCATTTCTGTGGCAAAAATATAAATGCAATCTATACAATTGGAGGAGAACCTCTGGGGGAATCTAGGATGGAAAAAGACCTGAAGGTCCTAGTAGATTATAGGCTCAGCAATGGCATGCAATGCCAAGCTGCTGCTAACAGAGCAAACAGGATATTGGCAGTATTAAAAGGGGATCAACTTCAGAAATAAAATGATAATTCTCCCGCTCTACAAGACTCTGGTCCGGCCGCACGTAGAGTATGCTGTCCAGTTCTGGGCACCAGTCCTTAGGAAGGATATACTAGAAATGGAGCAAGTACAAAGAAGGGCAAAAAAGCTAATAAAGGGCCTGGAGGATATTAGTTATGAGGAAAGGTTGTGAGCACTGAACTTATTCTCTCTGGAGAAGAGACGCTTGAGAGAGGATATGATTTAAATTTATAAATACCGCACTGGTGACCCCACAATAGGGATAGAACTTTTTTGCGGAAGGGAGTTTAACAAGACACGTGGCCACTCATTAAAATTAGAAGAAAAGAGGTTTAACCTTAAGCTACGTAGAGGGTTCTTTACTGTAAGTGCGGCAAGGATGTGAAATTCCCTTCCACAGGTGGTGGTCTCAGCGGGGAGCATCGATAGTTTCAAAAAACGATTAGATAAGCACTTGAACGACCACAACAAACAGGGATATACAATGTAATACTGACATATAATCACACACATAGGTTGGAATTGATGGACTTGTGTCTTTTTTCTACCTCACCTACTATGTAACTATGTAACTAGATAGGTGACAAATCCCATAGTGCAGATAAGAGTTGCCAGCGGCTTCTTTAAAGTGAGTTTTAGAAATAATATTGCCATCCTCATCCCAAGATAACTGTAGATCTAAAAACACCAAAGTCTTTAGGTCCACAACAAATGTAAATTGAACATTGTATGGATTACTATTACAATATTCAATGGAGTTAGGGATCACATCTGGAGAACCCCCCCAAATGATGATAATATCATCAATGAATCGTCCATACTAAACTAAATGTTTACTGAAGGGGTTATTCCTCCTAAAGCCCATAAAAAGATTTGCTTAAAAGGGCTCAAAATGGGCACCCATAGCTGTCCCCAACTTTTGTATATAATGTGTGCCCTGGATCTGGAAGTAATTGTGCTCCAACACAAATTCAGTACAGTTGCTGATACATTGGGCTTGAAGGGGGTGTAGGTAATCTGTATTAGTGAGAAAGTGATTTAGTGCCTTGATTCCTGCCTTATGAGGGATGGATGTGTACAGTGAGCACACGTCCAAGGAATGCCACGTATAGTGAGGAAACCATTTGTATTGTTCCAATATGTCTAGAACGTGAGATGAATCTCTCACATATGCCAGAGGAGATGTCACAATAGGCCGCAGCAAATAATCCACATATTGTGAAATGCTGCTTAAGACTGTCTATGCTAGCAATAATTGGACATCCCGGGGGGAAGGTTGTGTTTTTATGTATGTTTGGGATGTGCTAAAAGTAGAGTGTTTTAAAATACTCTCTGATAAGGAAACTTTTTTCAGTTTTATTTATACCCATCCTATAAGCCCCTTCCACCATACTATGCAATTTGGGCTTGTACACAGGTAACAGATCTCTGGAGAGCTTTTGGTAAGTATCCACGTCGGAGAGCAATCTGTGTGCCTCAAATATATAATCATTCCTATTCCGGATTACCACCCCCCACCTTTATCAGCTGTTCAGATAACAATCTTCTCATTGTTTTCCAAATTCTCCAGAGCCATTCTCTCAGATGAACTGTGGTTAGGCGAGCACCTGTACCTGGGATTTTAATTTAATTTCACAAAGTCTGCATACACCATGGAATGAAAGGTTTTGATATAATCACTTTTGGCATGGTGGGGATAAAATTGGGATTTGGGTCTAAAGGTGGTATGTACAATTGGATTATTACAAGGGGTAGACACCGTGTCACTTGTGTCATATACCCAACCTTTCTCATAATTCCTCCAATATCTCCAACTCATCAGTGTTGTCCAGTAACTTTAGTATCATATTTTCTTCCTTATCTAACTTTCTATTCTGTCCAGTGGCTTGGGTAGGTTTGTTGCTGTCTTTAAGATAAGAATAACGTTTTACTGTAATATCTCTAATGTATTTATTTAAATCTTTACAACTAGGTGAGAAATTCAGCCCCTTTTGTAAGAGGCTCATCTCACCCTCCAACAGGATGTGGTGTAAAGACAAATTAAATAAGCGCATTGTTTTTTCTTTATTTTATCTCAATCTCAAAAGGTGTTGCACCAAGAGCCTGTGCACACTTTCTTCCTTTGTGTTTCTCCAGTAGGGGAAAAATTCCTTCCTGATCCCCCAAGAGGCAATCTGATATTCCCTGGATCAACCTGACCTATAAATGTTAGTATGTGTATATATATATATATATATATATATATATATATATATATATATATATATACATATATATATATATATATATATATAATGTACATTTAGGAAAGAATCCAGGATTTTTTTAAAAGCAATCTACTGAGCTGGACAAAACCAGCTCTTGAGGAAGTCTATTCCACATTTTCACAGCTCTTACTGTGAAGAAACCTTCTCATATTTAGAGATTAAATCTCTTTTCCTCCAGATGTAAGGAGTGCAGCCTTATACTGCAAAGAAGTTGAGGGGGGATTATATATGAGGTGGCCATGATAATTTTTTGTGCAGCTAAAAATTATTACCGCTGTTGCGCTCAGCCACAGCCCACTCCTGTTTTCTGGAGCTCTCCTATTCAATTAGGAAGCCTGGGACCATTGTAAGCGGTCGGGTTGGCAGCACAAACAGGAGAGAGGAGGAACATTCATTTCTCTCTCCCCTCTGAAAAATGAAACCAGAAGCTACAAGGATTACATCACTTCTGGGTCTGTGCTTACCTGACCAGTACTGGCAAGGGAAGCAGACGATCAAACTAATCTGTCTTGGCTGTCGGCTGTCTTGGAGGGCAGAGGAGGGGGATCAGGATTCTAATAGACTCTAGATCTCTCTATAAGGAGAACTTGTCACTGCCCATGCTATCAAAAGGGGTTATTCATGAGCAAAAAAAAATTAAAAAAACAATTATTCTGGTGCAAGATCCCACATTTAACTATAAAATGATAAACTGTAAAGGCTTTTACAGCATCAACTTTGGATAATTTCAGGCACTGTAGTTTATCACCATTTCACAGGTGTGCACAATTTTAAACCTTCACATTTGGTATCTATTTACTTGACACATCATCTTTTTATATTTTACCAAAAACTGGATATTATATTGTGTTTGTGTGCACTAAAATTCATTAAAGTGTACATTTTCTTTAAAATTATGCTTTTTTTCAAAACCCCCTCCTACTTTGCTGTCCTAGCCATCCCATAATAATTATTCTGCAAGCCCCATTTTGTACCCCTGCCCAATCCACTACCATCCTCTTTTTCTTTTGGACAGTGCATACCTAGTCAGTCTAGGACTAGCTTTGCCACCATAAATGTGGTCTGGCAGTATAGTTTGCAAAAGGGGGTTTGGGACTTTGAGGTGCATGATATCATGCACCTCCATCCTGGAATCAGAAATAAGAAAGGGGTTCTATGGAGTGCGGCCGCACAGGCAAACACAGCTCCTGAGCACGCACTGTGTGTCCCATAGCAAGCACACAAAGAAGAGGAGGAGCAAAGATCGCCAGCGGGGACCCAGAAGTGAAGGTTTAGGGCCACTCTGTGCAAAACCATTGCACAGAGCAGGTGAGTATAACATGTTTATTATTTTAATTTACCTTTAGTAACACGTTAATATATTGTCACCAAGTATGGATAGTCGATAGGCAAGCATAAAATGGATTAACAATGGTAATAACACAATTTTACATGCATCTAAAATCGCATAGTATCCCTTGGAAGTAATTAGTATAAAAAGTCAAATGCTTCTTGAGTAATGGATACAAATGGGTTATAAGATACAAATGATACAATGAATCACAGTTGAGGTCAGGCTATGTGTTGGAAACATGATGACATTGATAGGCTCGATGCATTCCGTGGCCAGTCGCCAGTCTTTAGGAAAAAACGCATAGCATAACTGAAAACAATGAAAAAAGCGCATCACTTCCTCCTTAGGTTCATTCCCTCAGCTCTCAGACAGACTTTCCTCGCAGATTCTGACTTGCAACACTGCTTATCTGGAACAATTTATACCTAAGTATTTCAGGGAGATACACATCTTGCCCATACCGTGTTTCTTACTATCTGGGCAAAACATTAGATCCTATTTGGTACCTTTTTAAACATTTTTTCAGTTATGCTATGCGTTTACTCCTGATGAGTGGTGACTGGCCATGAAACACGTCAAGACTATCAATATCATCATGTTTCCAACACATAGCCTGACCTCAACTGTGATTCATTTGTATCTTATAACCGTTTTTGTATCTATTACTCAAGAAGCATTTGTTTTTTTTACTAATTACCGTACTTCCATGGGATACTATGCGATCTTAGATGCATGTATGTGTGTGTGTGTATATATATATATAATTCTTCTTTTCTGTATGCCATCATCTTGTATATAGATAAAAATACTTGTGTATGTTCAACCATGTATATAAATATATATATAAATAACTATATATATATATATATATATATATATATATATATATATATATCTGTATACAAATACTCGTGTATGCTCAACCATGTATCATATGTTTATGGGGTATGCTTTGTTTATATGCCAATTAAACAATTTTATCATATCTCCTACCACGTGTCGTGTGCCTCACGCAAAAATGTCATAAATCTTTCCCATAGTTTGTAGATGCTATAACTTTTGCGCAAACCAATCAATATACGCTTATTGCGATTTTTTTTGTTACCAAAAATATGTAGAAGAATATATATCGGCCTAAACTGATGAAGAAATTATTTTTTTAAAACATTTTTGAGGATATTTATTATAGCAAAAAGTAAAAAATATTGTGTTTTTTTTTCAAAATTGATGCTCTTTTTTTGTTTATAGCGTAAAAAATAAAAACTGCAGAGGTGATCAAATACCACCAAAAGTAAGCTCTATTTGTAGGAAAAAAAGGACGTCACGTTTGGGTACAACGTCGCAAGACCACGCAACTGTCAGTTAAATTGATGCAGTGCCGTATCGCAAAAAATGGCCTGGTCATTAAGCAGCCAAATCTTCCAGTCTGTAAGCAGTTAAATAGATTACAAAAAAGTGGAAAATACCGCGCCAATCAAAAAAATATGTATAAGTAAGCAGCCAACACTCCAATAAGACCAAATTGTGCAAAGTGTGTAGACATAAATAGTGTAGCGCTAACGTGAAAAAATCTATTAAATAATATATAATATTCAAACAGAATATAAGCAAATATTCCACAATGAAGTAGAGAATGAACTAATCTAGTTTATATATCAATGTAAAGTATAGAATGTGCAATGTGACATCATATGAAGAAACACTCGTATATAAGTGAAAATAAAATAAAATAAAATAAAATAAAATTCCGTATTGGTGTTTAAAGTGTCCACATTCCAATAAAAATGGACTTGGAAACTGATATTGTCCAGAATTAGAGGTTGTAGCCACCAAATGGGGCCTAATCCCAGTAATAAATCATGCAAACAGGATAGGTTCCATACAATGCAGATGTTCCATAAAAATCTTCTCCATAGACATCTATTCAACACAAAAGATAGGGTACTCTTACCAACTTTGGTGGACTCACAGGCCGTTGGCGGTGAGTCGGAAAGGCTTGTACTGTCTCAAATGGAGGACAGTATGGAAACAGGTCATGTACTGGAAAGCCTCTTCCTCCAAATGGGGTGCCGGGATCCTAACCGGATGGTCCGCCCAATCTTTTTTCTTTTCTCCTTGCTCTGACCTCTCAGAGAGGTCAGAGCAAGGAGAAAAGAAAAAAGATTGGGCGGACCATCCGGTTAGGATCCCGGCACCCCATTTGGAGGAAGAGGCTTTCCAGTACATGACCTGTTTCCATACTGTCCTCCATTTGAGACAGTACAAGCCTTTCCGACTCACCGCCAACGGCCTGTGAGTCCACCAAAGTTGGTAAGAGTACCCTATCTTTTGTGTTGAATAGATGTCTATGGAGAAGATTTTTATGGAACATCTGCATTGTATGGAACCTATCCTGTTTGCATGATTTATTACTGGGATTAGGCCCCATTTGGTGGCTACAACCTCTAATTCTGGACAATATCAGTTTCCAAGTCCATTTTTATTGGAATGTGGACACTTTAAACACCAATACGGAATTTTATTTTATTTTATTTTATTTTCACTTATATACGAGTGTTTCTTCATATGATGTCACATTGCACATTCTATACTTTACATTGATATATAAACTAGATTAGTTCATTCTCTACTTCATTGTGGAATATTTGCTTATATTCTGTTTGAATATTATATATTATTTAATAGATTTTTTCACGTTAGCGCTACACTATTTATGTCTACACAAGTTAAATAGATTATTCAATAGGAAAAATTAACAAACGGAGAGACAAAAAATGTGTTTACAATTATTGTAGTTTTTCTACCCTTTTCACATTGGTAAGGTCATCTATATACAGAATATCCTTGGTACACGCTGTTAAGTGTGAATGGAATCAGGTAAAGGTCCTGTGTTTTTGTTTTATGTTTTGCAGAACCTGTAGCTATGATATTCCTTCAGCAGTTTTCCATTTTTCTGAATGACCAAGCTTTCTCTATGGTGCCTATTCATCTGTTAGGAAGGGGAACACCAGCGTGTGCAGCAGACAGTGAAAAGATGTGTTTTGGGTCCCATATGTATCTCAGCCCATTTAGCAGCAACTTATTTGAAAATAAAGAAATGTGCAGTATCAAAAACAGTAGTTTCAAAGCAGAAGTGAGATCAGGAAAATGGTTCACCTTTTCTATAATGCGTGCATTGGTTTAGAGCATGGTAAGTGCCTGAAAGACTGATAATAATTAGCATTTTATATCTTTGCTAGTCAAAATACTACAAAATACTTTTGTATAAAAAAGGTGCAGAGGTGCTGAGTGAGTAGGCATGACAGTTGCCCACCACCAATCCCCACCCATCCAGGCAATGACTAAAGCCTGGTACACGCAGGAATTTCAGCGGGCTGAACAAAATAAAAACTGAGGAGGTCTCTGTACTAACAATGCGATGTAGTACATGTGCTATTGTGTTTTGACAAGGGGACAGCAATCGGCTGCAAGCACTGATCGGATGGCGATCGGCTGCTAGATTTCCAGCATGCTCGTTTGACAAAAGCTGGTTGTGAGCTGGTTAGGATGTGATTTTAATCACTGTGTTCTCCCTGCTAGGAGAACACAGTGATTAAATCGCATCCTAAAAATCTGACATGCTGGTTGTAACTAAGTTGATTAAGGGATCGACTTAGGTACATTTGGCCAGCCTATACATGGTTCAAATCTCAGCCGGTCATTGTTCAACGAGATTTGAACCATCTATGATTGGCCTTAGGGACCTTAGATTGTAAGCTCTTTGAAGGCAGGGACTGGTGTAAATGTATAATATACTGTATATGTAAAGCACTGCATAAATTGTCTGCGCTAAGTAAATACCTGTAATAATACATTTCTTAGATTGTAAGCTCTAACGAGCAGGGCCCTCTGATTCCTACTGTATTAAAGTGTATTGTATTTGTACTGTCTACCCTCAAGTTGTAAAGCGCTGCGTAAACTGTTGGCGACAGTGGCGGCCTGTGCCGCCCCCCCATCTATGCGCCCGGCCCCTTTCAGGATGCCGGACGCATGGATTCCTATGGTGGGGGTGGTACATTTTGAAGCACCCGATTACAGCCAGAGGCTCTAATAGGCTTCAAAATAGGGTGGGCTCGGGGCGCAGAGAGTGCCCCCTGATCCCATCCAATTGTGTGATAATAGCGAATTAATTTTCGCTACTTTCACACTAATCTTCCTCTTGATGGGCACAGGTGGCTGCATTTGATGGGCACAGGGGGCTGCATTTGATGGGCAAGTGGCTGCGTTTGATAGGCACAGGTGGCTGCATTTGACGAGCAAGTGGCTGCATTTGATGGGCACAGTGGCTGCATTTGGTGGGCAAGTGGCTGCATTTGATGGGCACAGGTGGCTGCATTTGATGGGTAAGTGGCTGCATTTGATATGCACAGTGGCTGCATTTGATGGGCACAATGGATGCGTTAGATGGGTACAAGTGGCTGCATATGATGGTCACAAGTGGCTGCAATTGGTGGGGGAGGGGTTTCAGAATTTTTTTTAGTTTGTTTGCGCCCCCCAAAAAATTTTGAGCACCTGCCGCCACTGGTCGGCAATATATAAATCATGTATAATAGTAATAATAATAATAAATAAAACAAAAATGAAACTAACAACTGTCCAATGTGTGTATCTATCATGTCCATGACTATCACTGCATGATAATGTGGAAAACTGCTCCAGGTGAAAAAAAAACATACTCAGTGCTCCCACACCAGTGCCTAAATCAGAGGCTTACCAGAATGGCATGACCCTTCAATGAGAAGTCATATAGCGCATGAAAGTGATCAGCTCAAATCTTGGATATATGGTGTCACCACTTCATTCCACAATACATATCGGCAGCCACTCAGGGGGGTGACTGATTTTATTTTATGAGTGCTGCACTTTAATTCAGTGTATATGTTTTTACCATTTATGTATCTAATGGTGTGCTAGCTGCTAATTTTTGGATTTTACTTTTTAGCACAATTTTTAAATCTGCATTACTGTACAATAGGCCCAGGCAGTCATGGTGCTGCACCCCCTGGGCTCACAGGAAATTGGTTGAAAAAATTCACAATCATTCACCATGGATCAGTGTAGCAGAGTTTTTGTGGGAGACACGGTGAGTATTGCAGTGGGAGCTGCATTTTTTAAGCGTCCAAGCATTTTATTTAACATTAAAACTGTAAACTTACTTTAAGTAAGTCTTTAAGGGGTCTTGATTTGCAAACACTATCTGCAAAGAGTTTTTATTGTAGATCCCTCCTAGTTAGTTACTAGGATCTTAGATAAATTGAATTCTTTTTTGCTCCTCTGTAATCAGTGGAGCAGTTGTTGATTGCTTTTGGCTGTTCTAACTCTCACAGGCTGCAGGTTTGATCGCATCAAACTTCTGGAACTTCTAGAGGCTTCTGGAACATAGAGGGTTAGGCAAGGCAAATGGGCAGCTTGAATATTTATTGCTTTCCAGCCAATCCCTGGGGGTGTGTGCCCAGTAAGGGGCTGGGGAGACATCCACCAATCTGGGTGGGGGTGGCAACCCTAATCTGCAGCAGCTATATTGATTCCAGCCATTAATTATCGAGGTCCCAGCTGTGGCATAGCTGGGGGACCTACTCCTGGAGATCCCTTTTTGAAGCTATTCAAGGGAACCCTTACATAAGGACCTGGTCTGGAGGGCTGTCCTGTGGCATTAAAGGCACTAACCCCTCCACTGCTGTCCAGTGGATACTGAAAGGAGTTATCCAGAGAGCCTGTGACATTGTGAGTACTGGCCTGAGCTCAGGGTTCTTGACTCTTGACTGTGACTGTGCGCTGTATTCTTTGTGTGAAGACGCCGGCATTATTCCTGTCTGGGGGAGATTTTAGGACGAGACTTAGTTCTGCTATCAGTACTTGCTCCTGGTTGGGCAAACAGTTCGAACCGAGCTTCGCATATTCGGCGAACACCCAAATTTGCGGGGCAGCTCGCAGTGCGTTGTGAACATCCTGCCTAGCAGCCCACAATGCACTGCACGCTGCACAGTGCATTCTAGGGTCCTAATTGGATACAGCAATGCACCTGACTGCTGGTCAAGTGCATGGCTTTGCCCTATCAGGGCACAGAGCACAGTCAGAGCCATGATTGGACAAAGTCATGATGACTTTGCCCAATCAAGACACAGTGCTCATAGTCCCACCCCACACTATAAAAGGTTTCTTCCCACAGGAACCTTTTGCAGTGTGTTTTTGGAGTGGAGATAGGTAGAGCAGGGCTCTGTTTGCTACTAGCAAGTTAGTGTGTTATTATGACTCTGAGTGTAGAGTGTCAGTGTACTGTTAGTGTAGTGTGAGTATAGTGTAGTGTGTCAGAGTAGTGTTAATGTAGTGTGAGTATAGTGTAGTGTGAGTGTAGTGTTAGTGTAGTGTAGTGTTTAACACAGAATTACATAACATTTAGTGCCGTATACTGTGCTGTATAACCCCCTTTTTTTTGTTGCTGTGTTTTTTTTTTGTTTTTTTTATAGTTTTTACATTTCTGTCAGCGGCAGTCCTCAATTTAAAGTTGCACCGAACACCACTTTTCATTTAATAAACTGCATCCAACTACACATTTCCCAGTATCTATTACATTTGGGTAATAAGCCCCCCATCATGTCTGGGAGGCCAAAAAGGATAGGCAGACGTTCCCATGCCACTATGAGGGGGCCAGCAGCGTCGTGTCCACAGGCAAAGGTGGACGTGGTCCGTCCCCAGGCAGGGCAAGTTTTTCTCTGCTTAGTGATGTTGTCCGTGCTATCCAGCCACAGCATGCAGTGGAGGTGGTGGACTGGCTTACTAAACCATCCTCATCCTCCTCTATCACCCAAACTGAGACTAGTGCGCAGTCCACCGCAGCTACCAGAGTGGCTTATTCTGCCTCCTTGTCCACAGCTACTCCTGCCATAGCTCCAGCATCATGCATGGAGGAGTCAGCTGAATTATTTGAACACATCGTCAACAACTTGCTTCTTGATGATGCACAGGCATTACTTGATTCTGCTGTTGGTTATGAGGTTGAGGAAGGGAGTAACATGAGCCTACAGAAAGGGGAGAACACTCATAAACAACAAATTGGCAGTCATGTTCCCCCAGCCGCAGCGACTTGCCAAGTTGGCTCCAGTGATAATGAGGATGAAGGGGATGATGATGATGATGAGGTCACTGACACGATTTGGGTGCTGAATAGAGCAGAGAAGGAAAGTGAGGGGCAGCCACAACCCCAATGAGGCAGGATGTGCTCCAGAGGCACTCATCATGGAACAGTAGTGAGCAGCCACCCTATTCCATCAGATTGTGGATTGTTCCTACAGCTCAGCTGTGTGGGCGGTTTTTAGCACACGTGCAGCTGATCGCACTGTTGTAATTTGCAATCTCTACCACAAGCAGATCAAGCTTGGCAAAAACACCAGCCATTTGAGTACCACATGCTTGCAAAGGCATTTCAGCCCATTGGCAAGAGCACCTGAAAGTCACACAAAGGGGACACAATTCTTCTCCTCTTCACTCCTCACCTCTTATGTCTACCCCCCGCTATATCTCATGACCTTTCAGCAGCCTCCACTGACAGGGATGATGGTATAGCAAAGGGTGTCACAGGTCCTTGCAACACATCTGTCAGCAGCACACCACCAGCTGTAGAGTATAGCAGGCAAGTTTTTCTACCCTAGCTGCTGCATCAGAAAAAAAATACACTCCCTGCCACCCAGCGTCTAAATTTCAGCTTGTGCAATTTGCTGGCTTTACAACTCCTGCCTTTCTGTTTGGTGGATTCTGCCCCCTTTTGTGAATTTGCAGAATGTGCTGTACCACAATGGCAGGTTCCCATTCACTATTTCTTTGCACTTAAGGCCATTCCAGCTCTGTACCATCACGTGGAAGGCAATGTTTTGGCATCGCTGGGCAAGGCAGTCAGCAGCAAGGTCCACCTTACTGCTGAAACGTGGTCCAGCAAGCATGGTCAGGGACGATATATTTCATTCACAGCACACTAGGTAACTCTGCTTGCAAGTAGGAATGATGCAGAATAGGGCTCAGTGCTGGAGCTTGTTTTGCTGCCACGTCTCCATACAGCTGGTGGTGATGATGCGAGATCTGTCAGTTCCACCACCTCCTCCATGCCCTCCTCTGCTGAATTGTCCTATGAACCACCAGTACCCCCTAAGCGTTCAAGGGGCTATTCAAGGAGTCAGGCTCAAAGATGTCATGCAGTGCTTCAGCTGGTCTGTCTAGGGGACAGAAGCCACACCGGAGCAGAGATTCTTTCAGCTCTGCAGGGGCAGGCCCAGAGGTGGTTCATGCCATGGAAGCTTGAGCCAGGAATGGTGGTGTGCGATAATGGCACTAATCTTCTGTCCGCCCTTCGGCAGAGAAAGTTGACACATGTGCCATGCCTGGCACATGTCATCAATTTGGTGGTGCAGCATTTCTTAAACAGGTACCCAGGTTTGCAAGATTTCTAAGGCAGGCCAGAAGAGTCTGTAGCCATTTCAGGTGGTCATACACAGTCAGTGTTCTACCAGTTCTACCTGCCTGTAAACCGCCTGATTTGTGACATGTCCACCAGGTGAAACTCAACTTTGGCAATGCTGCAGCTGCTGCACATTCAGAAGAGGGCTATCAATGAGTACCCGTGTGAGAATGGCACAAGGACAGGCTCAAGGGAGCTTGGCTTTTTTTCCCCCATTCCAATGGCTGCTTATAAAGAATGCACGCACTGTACTGTCATCATTTGAAGAGACGACAAGGATGGTGAGCCATGACAATGCATGCATCAGTAAGACTATCCCTCTTGTGTTCCTGCTGGATCATATTCTGCGTGGCATTATGGACAGGGCACTCGAGGCAGAGCAGTGTGAGGAAGAGGAGGACTTCCTTTCCTCTCAAGGCCCACTTTATGCAGACACCATTCTTGCGATTCGACAGAACACACAAGAGGAGAGGGAGGAGGAGTAGGATTCTGGCAGTTTTGGAGGCATTGAAGCAGAGGAAGACATACGTCAAAGACAAATGTCAGCTCCAGATAGTGTAATCCTTAGTGTCCCTGAGGACTCTGCTTCTCATGCCTCCGCAAACTAGTGGGTGCCTAGGCTCGCTTATTCTTCAAAGCCTGCAAAAGGATCTGAGAATTTATGGAGAAGGAGAAGGATTATTATTGCATGAGGGAGCACAGAATGAAATATATTGAGGACACCTTAAAGGGGAGTTTATGTAACACCTTTCCAGACTCTGGTAGGTTACAGTCTCATGAAAAAGGTAGTTTTGAGGCTACTGTTGGTCAAAGGAGGAGCGGTGGAGAAGAGGACCACCTAGGTGATGCATTTAAAAAATGTCTTAGTCCCCAGCGCCTAGGGCTGTAAGCTTCCACATCCTATCAGTAGCATCTGCATCATATGGTGGAAGATTATCTAGGGGCGAAAACAGACAGAGAGCTTTCCAGTAGATGATCCCTTGGGTTACTGGATCATGAGAATAGGCCACTGGCCAGAACTTGCCCAGTATGCAATTGAGCTGCTGGGCTGCCCTGCATCCAGTGTGCTTTATGAACAGGCATTCAGTGCTGCTGGAGGTTTTGCGACAGATAAAAGAGCGTGTCTCTTCACAGACTCCGTTGACCGGCTGACATTTGTCAAAATGAGTCAGTCCTAGATTAGCAGCTATCAAGCCCCTGATGCCGATGTCACTGAGTAAATGTTTTGGGGATCTGGAATCTGTCTAGGCTGCCTAGCTTTGTGGGTGTTGATTTTATCTTGAAGTAATTTTTTGGTATAGGTGTCATGGGCACAATTAACACCCAAGAACCAATTTTTACGCACATGTTTGACAGGTGCATATAATTAAAATTTTTTGCAGCAAGGCCAATCCTTGCTTTCATCAAAAGTACCTCTATAGGGTTATGGTGTGAGGACACCACCAACACCCAAAGCACAATATTTCCGCACCTGTTTGACAAGTGCATTTGCTTTTAATTTTTTACAGAAAGGCCAATTCTTGCTTCTACCAACAGTTCCTCTAGCCATTTCCCGCTTACTCCGGCGGTGTGTCCTCGCAGGGAAAGTTTTTCTTCATTTCACTGGTCTGTGGATTGGCAGTGCCTTCAGCGGCAGAATGGGTTTGCCACTAAACCCACAAACCCATTCTTTAATGACCTTACTGGTAAGCAAGTAATGGTGTAACTAAAGTGGGGTATGGAATACAAGGGATACCTGGTCTCTGTGGATGCCTACATGAACATACAGCTCACCAATACAGCAGAGTATATTGATGGTGCATTGTCTGGACATCTTGGAGAAGTTCTAATAAGGTGCAATAATGTATTGTATATACGAGGAGTAGACAGGGAAGAAGAAGATAACGAGATGAGAGAATAAAGCAATTTCCAAATTGGTTTTGTAAATTTATTTTGAAACTTCTTTAAGGTTATTGTTGGACATTGTTTTGTATATTTTGTTAAGAAAAATAAACAGATTTTTTTTTCATGAGTACCTCTGTAGGGTTTCGGTGTAAAAGCATCACCAACACCCAAAGCCCAATATTTCCACACCTGTGCATATAATTTCATTTTGTTACAAAAAGGCCAAATCTTGCTTTGATTAACAGTACCTCTAGCCATTTCCCGCTCTCTCCAGCGGTGTGTTCTTGGAGCATTCCGCAGGGAAATTTTTTTTTCTTTTATTGGTCTGTAGATCAGGGGCGGCTTCAGCGGCAGAATGAGTTTGCCAGAAAACCCAAAAACAGGGATATGCAATTAGCGGTTGCAGAACTACAAATCCCATGAGGCATAGCAAGACTCTGACAGCCACAAGCATGACACCCAGAGGCAGAGGCATGATGGAACTTATAGTTTTGCAACAGCTGGAGGTCCGCTAATTGCAGATCCCTGCCCAAAACCATTCCTTAATGGCCTACTGGTAAGCCAATGTTGGTGAAAATGAAGTGGGGTGTGAAATACAAGGGATACCTGGTCTCTGTGGATGGCTACATGAACATGACATGTATGAGTGTTTAATGAAAGTTTGTGTTCGTAAAAAGTCTATATTTTATTCATTTGACTGTGTGCATGCAGACATACAGAAAATTTGAGTTTTACAGAGCAAACAAAACACTGCATGTTTTCCCGAGTTTTGCTTCAGTTTGGTGTCAAGGGTGACAGCAAATGTCTGTAGAAGCACAAAGTGTGATTCTCTTTGTCAAGCATGGCAGATCCACACCTTCACACATACAGTGTGTTATCACAAATAGTACAACCTTATGTATAGCCTTATCTGCTACTTTTGTAGGCCATACATGGGTCAGATTTTTCATTCAACCAAAGGGTTGAATGAAGCAAACTGACCCAATTTCCCCATCCACACGCTCAATGTGGATGCAGGAATCCTCCCCGTGAGTCATTGTATTCTGACAGTGAGGAGACTTCATTGCTGCCAAAATACACAGATCAGCACTGTAGGCTATGGCCTGCAGCGCTGGTCAAGCGAAGAAATACAGACTGGGCAGTTGAACAGAAGTTGATCAGTAGATTGACTTCTGTTCAATCACTGTGGCCACAGATGGATTGAGGATCAGGTGTTGGTTCAACAGGAAATTACGATCCATGTATGGCTAACCTAATAAATACAGTAAAACCTTGGATTGAGAGTAACTTGGTTTGAGAGCGTTTTGCAAGACAAGCAAAATTTTCTAATACATTTTGACTTGTTATACAAGCAATGTCTTGATATACAAGTGGCGTCATGTCACAACTGAGTATAAAAGAGAAGAGAGGGTAAGGGTAGCAATATGGTTACATTTAATGAAGGTATAACATTTAGCAACTGACATGGCTGATACTTAAAACAGACACATAAAATTATGCAGGCATCTGGGTAAATTTGTCCACATAATCCATCCTCTGCACCACCATCTATGTCATCCCTTACACGTTGCACTCCACGAGCGCATCAAGCCTCGCTTTCAGATCGCTCCACTGCAGGGTAGTCCTCCCGGGCATGATTGCACACTGACAGCGGTGAGAGCCGTCAGTGCGGAGGACGGTCTTTACCCCAGATGCTTGCATATGTAGATGTGCCTCTTTTAATCATCATCCATGTGACTTGCTAAATGTTGGACTTTCATTAAATGTTACCATATTTCTACACTTAGAGGCGCTTCTCTTCTCTTTTATACTCTGTATTTCCTGCTGGATTTTGCTTCTAATCCCTTTGTGGAGGCTGCCATTTGTGGATGGACATTTTATAGTTACACAATCTATCACATTGCTATAATCTTTTTATATAGACTATAAACTGAAGGACTTATGAATAAATGGTTGTGGAACGAATCATCTGAGATTCCATTATTTCCTATGGGGAAATTCGCTTTGATATAAGAGTTCTTTGGATTACAAGCATGTTTCCGGGACGAATTATGCTTGCAATCCAGGGTTTTACTGTACCCAAAATAAAGGCAGAGAAACAGCATGAAATTGTTCCTGACATGTCAGTGTGTTCTTTCATTGTTAAAATTGATGCATTTTAAGACATTTAAAAAGCAGCTGCCCAGTGCTACTGACATGCTCGAGCTGCTTATGAAAGCCATATAATCTGTACTGGTATGTGTGTGTCACCGGCGCAAAACCAATATTTCCTATTACTTTAATAGTGATTTTCTTGGCTGCTGCATCCAAAAAAACTTTTCATAGAAAAGGATTGGAAGTGTTGTGTGTGTGGATGCGCTGCTCCCATCTATATACCCTTTTCAATATTCGTGTACCCTATCCATTAAGTGTAAACTTATTTTATATACAACATACACCTGTATAAGATCATCACATTAGACCAAAAACATATAAAACTATATAAAAAATCCAATGACATATATCATATATGTAACAGAGTCCCCAAATATATGCTTGCAAATCTTCTGTCAATTGCCGTGATTGGCGTGCTCTTGTGTTAGTTCAGTATAAAGTGACTTAGTGCTCCACCACCACCTTTGAGATTGGCCACTCACCAGATATTTCTTTAAAATTGCACCTTTGGTTCATTCATAGGGATAACCACTCCACTCAAAGGGAAACTTCTTTAATGGCTATAATTGGACCTTAGTGTTCCTCATATAAAATATGGATGAAACGATCATCGCACAATAACGTTTAAAACTTTTTATTGTTTAAAACAAATAAAGACTGTACACTCACATTTACATGTGCCCTCGAGCCGGCACAGAGCTTTTCCAGCAGTTAGGGACGGGTAAGAGCTGCAGCCCAGTTTACCTAATGTGTGCTGTGCGACCTCCGTGTACCGCTTGTGTTCCACCCCTCGTACCCGTTCGCGTCCTCACCAACCACGATCGTTCCCGGTCACGTGGGTACAAAAACTCCCAGCAGCCTCTACGCGTTTCGCATCACAATATGCATCATCAGGAAGCTGCCGTTTGATTGGTTCCTGTTCTATTTATGTTGAGCATGGGCGGAAGTGCCTATGCCGCCATCTTAACTATGGGTTTTCCCTTACTTTTCCTCCCTCTTGACGCCATTTTAACTGTGGGCGTTAGCCCATTCCGTAGTTGTCCAGTGCGCATACCATTTCCCTTGCTCTACCATCGTTTATCCTTGTTCCGGTCCGGCCACTAATGTCATACCATTTCCCTTGCTCTACCATCGTTTATCCTTGTTCCAGTCCGGCCACAAGGATAAACGATGGTAGAGCAAGGGAAATGGTATGCGCACTGGACAACTACGGAATGGGCTAACGCCCACAGTTAAAATGGCGTCAAGAGGGAGGAAGTCTCACTAGAGAAGATAGTAAGGGAAAACCCATAGTTAAGATGGTGGCACAGGCACTTCCGCCCATGCTCAACATAAATAGAACAGGAACCATTCAAACGGCAGCTTCCTGATGACGCATATTGTGATGCGAAACGCGTAGAGGCTGCTGGGAGTTTTTGTACCCACGTGACTGGGAACGATCGTGGTTGGTGAGGACGCGAACGGGTACGAGGGGTGGAACACAAGCGGTACACGGAGGTCGCACAGCACACATTAGGTGAACTGGGCTGCAGCTCTTACCCGTCCCTAACTGCTGGAAAAGCTCTGTGCCGGCTCGAGGGCACATGTAAATGTGAGTGTACAGTCTTTATTTGTTTTAAACAATAAAAAGTTTTAAACGTTATTGTGCGATGATCGTTTCATCCATATTTTATATGAGGAACACTAAGGTCCAATTATAGCCATTGAAGAAGTTTCCCTTTGAGTGGAGTGGTTATCCCTATGAATGAACCAAAGGTGCAATTTTAAAGAAATATCTGGTGAGTGGCCAATCTCACAGGTGGTGGTGGAGCACTAAGTCACTTTATATTGAACTAACACAAGAGCACGCCAATCACGGCAATTGACTGAAGATTTGCAAGCATATATTTGGGGACTCTGTTACATAT
Organism: Lithobates clamitans; assembly: GCA_037952925.1. NCBI lineage: Eukaryota > Metazoa > Chordata > Amphibia > Anura > Ranidae > Lithobates > Lithobates clamitans. Next base: position 3,839,789 of record JBBGZY010000744.1, read on the forward strand.
ATGATATATGTCATTGGATTTTTTATATAGTTTTATATGTTTTTGGTCTAATGTGATGATCTTATACAGGTGTATGTTGTATATAAAATAAGTTTACACTTAATGGATAGGGTACACGAATATTGAAAAGGGTATATAGATGGGAGCAGCGCATCCACACACACAATATAATCTGTACTGCCATCCTCCTGCACACTAATATGTACATGTGCAGTTCCCATACCTGTCACTGCAATCTGTCTTCCGGTAATGTTCCCTCTATTACGCTGCATGCTGAGGAACGGGGCATGGCATGATAATTAAACTGAAACATTTTTTTTTTACCAAAGAATATATATTACATAGAAAATGCTATTAAGTCTGTATTTATTGTATAGTAAGCAGATCCAGTAATATTACAGTCTAGACAATATGTGATAGATGAGATGTGGAGTCAGTACTAGGTAGCTGATCTAGGAGTGAAAAATGTAAAAATCTAGGTCTTGATGAAGTGGCGATTTTACCTTGAAGAGGTAAATTCACTGTGTTCAGTTTGCCAAATATCAGATACGTAAGCTGTACTCCGTACATTGGTATCCTAAGACATAAAATCAATAAAGCTCTGCAGTTTGTCTCCTTTTGTTTGACTAGCTGCTTTTGTTCTGACCACAGTAGGAAACATATGGATCTCACTATGTAATTCAAGTATTTGTAACAACATTTTTGCATGTCAAAGTCAGTGAACCTCCGTATAAAATAGAAGGCAATCAAAGCCGTGGGCTATCACATTGTATCAGACTAAGCACTAGATTTGAAATAATTGACAATGAAATATGCTTTTGAGGTGTATGTATAGCTATTTTTTCTTTTAATATTGTATAGAGTAGGGAATGGTTAAACCTGCTCATTTCCTAAACCCAAAAATTGGCTGAACAAACATCCTCGATTTCCAGTGCAGCAACACCCCCAGCTTGCAGGAGATTGTCTGCAGAAAATAAAAGTGTCTCTGGATGTATCCCCATTTTAAAAAATGGATTCCCCAGCCCAGTAATCTACTTGACAGCTTTTTACACAGTTCAAATCCCATGAGTTATTGATTTTCTACCCTAGAGGCAAAGAATGGGATGCAAGCGTTAGCTCCCAGCAGTGTCCAGGTTTCAGATGTCAGGCTTTTAGTGTATAACATGTGATTCATCCTCCTGGCTTTTGTAGTGTGTAGACTTATGAGGGGGAGTTGAGGAGGAGATGCCACCTTGTCGTTGCGTGGGTATTATTACATATGTGCCAGTTAGCCAAGAGTACATTAGTACAAGCTTTTATTTCACACTTTGTGACTGAGTTGGTTGAACTACTAGAGTTAAAATACTTGGAAAGCTGAGAACAAGTCCATAGACTGCAGCTAATGGCTTGAGCCAGCTTACTATGTCCTACCATCTGGGACCAGAGTACATTGTGTCCTACCTGCTGACACTCATCTCCCCTGATCTCACTGAGAGAATAACATCCTGTACACCCACATCCTCATACCTGCCCCTTTAGCCTCAGCTGGATCTCCGTGTACAGCTATGGTCCCTAACCTAATGTTCTGCCAGCTTGCCTTGGGCCGCATCTCCTGCTGTAAGTGCTCCTATCAACACCTGCTGGTACTCGTGTTCCTCCTGCCCCTCTGCACCCTCTGTTCCACCCTCAGCGGGACATGGCCTGGAGATACAAGAGAGGCCATCCTTGTCATCTCAGTCTCCGATCAGATACATGACACAAACATACAGAAGTGAAAATTCTAATCCTTCCCTATCTCTTCGTCACTTAAATGAGATTTTATCTATACATACTGCAAATTCTATAATTATGACAAGATTTCTTTGATTTTGTAGATATTGATTGCTTATACAAGTGTAGCAGTGACCCCTGAAGGAGCTGCTGGATTTTAACAGGTTGCCCTGCATTTGCAACTAGTGTCTTTCCCTGTAGCTGTGCCGATACACAAACCCACCTTCCTGTTGCAAAAACTGGACAGACTTCAAGGCCTTCATCCTTCTTTTGAAAAATGTATTGACTCAGTTGTTTAAGGAGAGAAGGTTAGGGGTTAGCAACAAAATGGCTGGTCTCTAGTAGTATCCAATAATATAAAAGTTGGTGATTCCTCTAATGTTTTAGTGGCTTCATCCCAATTACAAATTGACCCTAAAAAAGGTGGCCCTAGAATCTTCAGTAGCAGCCTCCCAATGACACTAGGTCCTTTAAGTACCTCTAATGGTGGCTCTATATACTGCTATGCAAGCCTTCCAATAGAAGCTAGTCTTCAGGCTCTACACAAACAATCACAGATACATTATACCGCTGGGTCATGAGATTTCAAAGCTATGCCCATCTGTCAGCAACTTTCCCCAAGTTCTCCTAAATATATACTGTATTTCAGCATAGCAGACTTTTTTTTTTTTTAGAGATGATCCAGCAGACAGCCATCTTTCTTATTTTCCAGAGATGCCCCATAAAGCAAGATAGCTTCAATTTCCTCAGGCCTCAGTACAAGCTCCCTGGCTAGCATAAGGCCCAATAGGAAAGGAATGTTTCACACCGTGAAGTGCATGTATGCATACAATTGAGCTCATTCATTATACAGCCCATCATTGCGTTTTTATGCAGGAATTTTCTGCCAGGAATCTGATGTTAATACATCAGTAACGTGTGCAGGTACACTTATCCACTTCTCCAGCCCACATCAATGGCATAAACCCCTCAATGACTGGCCAGAGCAGAATAGATATTCATACCCAAAACATTGTATCTTACTGTATCTATAGAAGAACACTCTCCAGAAGGAGGCAGAAGCAAACAATGCCCTTCAAGAAAGCTAACATACCCAAATAACACAAACAAACAAAGTTCAAGCTGGCCACAGCCTAACTGCAAACCCTAAACTTGGACTAGGAACATTCCAGCTTATGGCAGGGTCCCTAGGGTAGGGTGGGCAAAAGATTTTATTCCTGTAATAACTCCAGAAATTGCACAATGATTTGCCTTGACTCCATCAGTACAGATATTAAGATATTAATGCTTCCAGTCCAGATCATAAGTACCATAGTAAAAAAAAAAAAAAAAAAGCATTTTTTTTTTGTTTTTCTTTTTTAAGAAAATCTATTCCAGTAGTTATTTTCGAGTCACAGATCAAAATGTCTTCTGACATTTCTCCATCATCACATGAAAACGAAACCACTAACATAGTGTAGCACTAACTCACGGTGGAGCTGCTGATTTAAAGCGGGTTATTACCGTCACCTTGTTACCTGTAATTTCACCAACACCGGATCTAGGGGTCTCCGTTGAGCTTACTGCGAGGCAATGTAGGCACCAGTCACTTAAGTACTTTTTTAATGCTTTAATGGGGATAACTGGAAGAAGTAGCAGGAAAGAGGTAGAAGGAGAGTTGCAGGGGTGTTCAAATACATTTTCTTGGCGTAGCATCAAGGAATTTTAAATCTTTAGGATGAATGTATCCTCAGCTTAGGATTAAATCTTTGCCCTCCTGGATAGGTTTCTCTCACTGACCTAGCAGCCGGAACGCAGCACGAACAAAAAGTCTCTGCCACAGACTTTGGTGGGACAAACTCATACGACCCTCTGCCACAGGATGTAGTACTTTCCGATGAACAGCAAACACAGTACCATAACTTTTAAGCCGACCTGGCAGTACTTGTGTGGTAGGGCAATCTAGGATGCGTCCTCCAATTGAGTCACCAGGCCCCTCTCCAGACCAGCGCTCCGCATGGTCCCTTCCAAGACGGGTCCTCCTCTGGATTCTTCTCAATTGTCCGGCTTCTTCCCGCAGGACAGACAGCACAGGACCATCCCAGCAGTAGCAGGCCCCAGACAGACTTCTGGGCCTACCCGCCCGGCTACAGCGGCGTAACCCTCCAAACCAGAGGGCTACGAGATAGCACTCACTGACACATACCTCTAGGCCAGGAGGGCCACGAGGCAAAAAGCTCCCGAAAAAAGGCGTCTGCCCCATAAATACCCTCTCCCAGAATGCAACTCGGAGGACCACCTCCGCCGAGTTATCTCCGGGACAGAAGAGCACTCATACACTTCAGCTTGTTGCTTTTCCAACATTGACCCACGATGACAACGACACCCACAGGCGCAAAAGCCAAGCTGGAACAGAGGCTAAACTAACCTTAGATTAAATCTGAACAATGTATAGCACAGATGATCCATTAAATTTACCTATAAGCGGTAGATTAGAAATCTACCAACGCTACAATAGTACTCATATCAAACTACAAGGCTAAATAAGGGGAGCCTTTAAGTCTACAAATGATTTATTTTAAAATGTCAGCTGCACAAAGAAAATCTCTTCTATTCACAGTGTCAATAAAAAGTGACACCCCTTTAATCTCTCCATCTTTTTTTGGACCCAGACATAGTTTCACACAAATTAGCAGCACAAGGTTGTGTGTACCTCTCTTTGACTGACAATGCGGTAGCTCACTTTAAGTGAGGCCTGTATTATTTTTATAGGAATGTAAAAATACAGCTCTGACAAATAGCAAAAAGCAGCAGCATACAGTGCGATAACACAAAAAAGTCTATGGAATGGGGGAAGCTGCGCTAAAAATAAAGTCCATAACAGTTGACATCAAGGTAAACAAAATGTCCACTGAAAACATAAAGGATCGTAGTGCAGATCTGTGCATTATCAGCCCTGGATTGTAGAGGTGAGTGACCCGCATCTGAGAGACCTGGGGGACACATAAGGAATGTTGGAGTTACCCTGCATGGCAATGTGAACCCCCCCACACGGTCAGGACATTAACAACTCCTTAGCCAGTGGAGTTAAAGAGCAGTTTTTTAGGGGGAGTGAGGCTGTGGTAATTCTGGTACACGCTGAAGCAGCTGGGTCAACATGACCAGAAAGAAGGGACAGGAGGAGGCATTGGCACAGGAAGGCTCAGGGGCCCCCACCTAGGGAAACCCCAAGGAAAAAGGAAGCCAGGTGGCCGCCAAATTAGAACGGTTCGCCCATACACCAAACCAGTCTGCTAACCTGACACCTAAAAAAGAGCAGCCATGTAGGGGGGACTTAGCATCAATCTAGCCAGCCTGAGAGGAGAAGCCTAGCCCCCATTGAGGGTGCAACTGCAAACTTGCCAATAGACCCAGGGGCGAGCGGGACGTTGGAGGGGGGTTCTGGCCCGAGCATGGAGTTAGGAGATGGCGTATCAGCACCAGCAGCCGAGAAGGAGCCATCATTGAAAGACATTTTCCTAGCAGTCAATAGCTGTAAATTATCTATCACCGATTTATCCGTACAAATGGAAAGTATTAGAGATGAATTACTGGCGGTAAAAAATGAAATGCAAGCGGTCTGTACCCGGACAGCAGACCTGGAAGACAGGATTAGTCAGATGGAGGATGATGTGTTCCCTTTAAGACAAGAAGTCTCAGTTATGAAAAAGCAACTTAATGAATGCATGCAAAAAATGCATAGTATGGAAAATAGACTGCGCAGAGAAAATTTAAGGGTGTTGGGCCTTCCTAAGGGTTGTGAAGGCAATAATCCTGTAAAATTTATGGAAGATTGGTTAAAGGAGAGATTTGGGAAGGAATCACTCTCAGAATTTTTTTCCATTGAGCGTGCGCATAGAGTGGCTACCAGGACTCGGTCTCCGGGGGGATATCCAAGACCCCTGATTTTTAAGCTGCTATGTTTTAAAGATAAAACTACTATTCTTCGGAAGGCAAGAGAGATGAAGAATATACAATATAGGGGTGCAAGGATCTCAATATATCCTGATTTTTCTCCCGAGCTTCAAAGGCAGAGAGCAAAATTTATGGAGTGCAAGCTTCAACAGTTAAGAATTAACTATACATTATTGTATCCAGCACGCTTGCGCATAGTGGCTCTGGGGAAGCTCAATACTTTGATACTCCCACTGAAGTTGCAACTTGGTTAGAAAAAAATGAAGGAAGATTACAGCGAGAAGAAGAAATGTAAATAAGCGAGGAGTTTAGTAGTCAACAGAGGACTCTTTCTCCCTTTTTTTTTTGTTATGGGTAAAGTAATATGCACATATATATAAATGAAAGGGGGAGTGGGGATGGGGGGAGTATGTACATTTGATTGTTTATATGCACAATGGTAATAATGGGGATAGCTCCCCTCTTATTGGGTCCGGGGGTGCAGTTTTTCTTTTCTCACCTTAAGTAATGTGGCCGGTCACAATAGAAGCCATAGGGGTAGGCCCAAAATTGGGCAATTGGGTAAAATATAGATGGGGGGGAGGGGGGTGGGGTGGATGGGTGGGTGGTGGGAGGGGAGGAATGTATGTTTTGAGGTAATGGTGCGAGGGGTAGGTGGAAGCTTAAGTCACAAGAATCACAAGAGTTACAATAAGAGGTGGTTTAATTTTACTAAGAGATATAAGGAGATAGGATCCACTGTATGATGAACAATGGAGGTGGCTGTGTGCTCTTGGAATGTTCAGGGAGTAAAAGATAATTTTAAAAGGCAGGCAATTCTCTCTATGGCAGATAAGGGGAGAGTCAAAATACTCTGCCTGCAGGAGACACACTTAGACAAAGATTCAATTAAGATAATGGATCATAAGAAATTTCAGATACAGTATCACTGTGCTCATTCCTCTTATTCAAGGGGGGTGAGTATTTTGATAAAGTCAGGGTTGGCTTTCTCCTGCAGCCAGAGTAAGGTGGATATATTTGGATGGTATATTTTTCTCTATTGTTTAATTGAGAATAGGAAATGTGTATTAGCTAACATCTACATTCGTCCCCCCTTTTGGGAGGGAGGTTTTGGATGACTTGACTGGATTTATGGCAGGTTTTTCAGGGGTCCCGGTAATAGCGGTCGGAGATAGGTTCCCACCAAAAAACATCGGTAGAGGAGCACCCAAGAGTCCTCTTTCTCAATACTGCGATGAGGTGGGATTGGTGGACATCTGGAGAAGGAGGCATCCTGAGGTGAGACAATATTCTTGTCACTCTAGGACACACGCCACCCTGTCCATGATAGATCTAGTGCTGGGCAACGAGGAAGCTCTGATTTTAGTGGATGAAATAGTCTACGAGCCAAGGGGGATTTCGGACCACTCACCTGTGACAATTGATATAAAGGGAGGGAGGTGTTTTAATAGGGGTGACTGGAAAATTAATCCCTTTTGGCTCGAGATTATTGAAGATACAGGTACCGTTATGGAAAGGTTGGCGGAATTCATAAATCTAAATTTAGGAACTGCTCCATTAGGGATAGTTTGGGATTCCCTGAAGGCCTTTTGGGGAGTCATAATACAAAAAATTTCCCATATTAAGAAACAATCACAAACGGAAGAACTAAAAGCAAAGGAGAGGGTAAGAAGAGCGGAAGAACAGTATGTTGAGGCACCAACCCCACCTAAATACGAGGCGTGGGTGGAGAGGCAAAACGAGTATGGTAGATTGGTTTTGGAAAAGATCGAGAGGAAAAAATTATTTCAAAAACAGAGGTTCGTCAGCGAGGGGGAGTGTGTTGGGAAGACTTTGGCCCTGATTATTAGGGCCAATGGCTCCCCAAACACCATACCAGCGATTGAAGGGAAAGAGGGAATAATAAAAAAAACTAACCCGGAAATACTAGAAGAATTCAGGGAATACTTTAAAAACCTATACAGTTCGGCACAAAGAGATGTGGATGGGGTAATGGGGGATTTCTTTGGGTGGCTAAAGTTAACCCCCCTCACGAAAGAAGATCGGGAAATGCTAGAGGCTCCACTAACACTTGAAGAGTTACAAAGGGTTGTGGCAGATATGGCAAATCAGAAAGCCCCAGGTCCCGATGGCCTACCTATAGAAATATTTAAAAAATATGGGGAGATCTTACTTCCCATGCTTTTGGAGGTGCTTAATGGAACTACGAAGGACAGCAGACTACCTGCGTCTATGACAGAAGCCATTATAATAATGTTGTTGAAGGAGGGGAAAAATCCGTTAGATGTGACATCCTATAGGCCTATATTGCTATTATATTCGGACGTGAAGTTTCTGGCAAAAGCCTTGGCAACAAGGCTAAAGAAAATAATCCCAAAGCTAATTCATATAGATCAAACCGGGTTTATCCCGGACAGATCTACAAGTACGAACATAAGACAAGTATATTTAAACATGCAGATTCCCATAGAAAATAGTGGTAAGAGAGCCCTTCTCTCACTAGATGCAACCAAGGCATTTGACTGCCTGGAATGGCATTATATCTGGAAGGTACTAGCAGAATTTCAATTTGGCCCCAGTTTTGGCCTTTGGCTGAGCTTGTTATATGACAAGCCAAGAGCTAAGATCAGAGTCAATGGGGAGTGCTCAGAGTGGTTTCACTTAAGAAGGGGCACTAGGCAGGGGTGTCCTTTGTCACCCCTGCTATTTGCCCTAGCAATGGAGCCATTGGCCGCTGCTATAAGGACATCTCAGGGGATACAGGGGTTTAGAAGAAGGAGGGGAGTGGAGAAAATAGCAATGTACGCAGACGATATTTTGTTATTCCTGGGGGACACACAGGACTCATTGAGGACGGCTATGGGGATAATTAAGGACTTTGGCCATTTTTCCGGGTTAAAAGTTAATTGGGAAAAGTCAGCAATATTGCCAATAGACCCTCTAACGGAGCCCCTCCCACACCAAATTCCCCAAATTAAGGTAGTAAGTCAGCTGAAATATTTGGGGATTAATATTTCAAGGGACCTGGAGCAATATATTACAGAAAATCTAGTCCCACTTATGAAAAAACTTAAACAGAAATGTCGGGTGTGGGGACGGCTGCCTCTTTCGGTTCCCGGGGGCTGCAATTTGCTAAAAATGGTTTGGATGCGGAAAATTCTATATATCCTACACAACTCACCAGTTTGGATTCCTAAACATTGGTTTAATAAAATGGATAGCATATTGAGTTGGTTTGGAAGGGCGGGGTAGCAAGGATTGGTTTGCAGGTGCTTCGGCGACCGGGTGAGAGGGGTGGGTTGCTACTTCCTGGCGTCTCAAATGCAGCATGTGGGAGGGAGTAATAGGCCCGGGAATTGGGTAGTAGGGAATAATGTATTATTAAATTACACTAACCATGATACCATAGTAGAAGCGTTGGAAGCGGATTCCTTTGGCACTAGATGTCCCACCACTCGGATGATGGTCAAGTGCTGGGTTAAGGTTAAAAAATAATGGGGTATGTGGACTTCTTGGAGTTCTCCCCAATATGGGAAAATAATCAGCTCAACGAACTTAAAATAATGGGGAAGATTGAGGAGTGGGACCGCCAGGGATCCCCAACCGATCATTTTATAGATACCTGCAAATAAGGCACGCCCTAGATGCACAATTTAATGCAGAATCTATGAAAGGTTTAATTTCTGATATATATAGAAATCTGAGAGTATCGGATCAGGGGGGCAGGGGGGAAGATAAAAACAGGATGAAATGGGAGGAGGAGGTTGGGCCATTGTCAGATAGTCAATGGGAGTATGTTTTGTCTTTTGGACCCAGGGTCTCCCTCTCTCCATCACAGACAGTTTCTCATCTATATTTGATATATAGGGTGTATTTAAAACCATTAAAGCTGTTTAAGATTGGTAAAAGGTCAGATGCGAGGTGCCAAAGATGTGGAGGAGAGAGAGGAGATCTGCTGCACATGTTCTGACGATGTCCCAAGTTGTATAGGTACTGGAAAGGTATAGTGGATAAAATAAATTCCGTATTTGGGACATTGCTGGGCATGGGTGTTAAGACCTGTCTATTGGGCCTGATGGAGGAACAACAGATCGCAAGGGACATACAGACCGCAATAGTTAGGTTTTGTTTCAAGGGAAAAAGATCATAGCTAAGAACTGGCAGAGAAAAGAACCCCCGACGATCAAAGAATGGGTGAAAGAAGTAAGGGAGGAAATTAGAAATTAGTAGAGTATATATATATATATTAGTAGAGTATATATATAAGAAAAGGAGTAATTATAAAAAATTTGAAAAAATATGGAAGCTATGGGTGATGTGGGAGGAGCATAGAACGAATGGTGGGTGGGGTGAATGTGATACGGGAGGGTTGGGGGGAGGGGGATGGGGGGGGCTCAATAGTAAGGGTAAAGGGAAAAATAGGAAAAAAGAGAAGATTCTTGAACATCCCTTTTGACGAATTAGTATGGTCTATAGATGTTTTTTTTTCATTTTGTGTATTGTTGTACAAATGAGGTAAATATAAGGACTGCATAGATGTTGGCTATGTCAGCCCTTGTTTATATGTTTTTTAACTTAATTTTTTTCAATAAAAAGGATTTGAACTAAAAAAAAAAGGATCGTAGTGACACCATAATGTGCATGAACAAACAAAGTGCCCTACCACCGTAGCTGTAGATTGAGTTTACCGGACGGCAAGCTTAAAAAGGCAAGTGGCTATAGCCCAGCCAAGGCCTCTAAGCTTGCTGATGACCACAGTATTCGGATGGCAGAAATCGCTCCCTAGGACTCACTTCCGGTATCCACACACTCATTAGATTGCCCAGAAGAAATAAGAACTGGCCATAGTGTAATAAATTCCAAACGGTTTTAATAAAAACAAGTAATACACTTACAATTAGAAGGCGATAACATCGCATATAAAAGAGCCGGCCGGCATATACAATAACGGAGCCCGTCCTCCTACTCCGATGGTGTGGTGACATCAATAAGTGCCTTCCCAGACGTGTTTCGTCATCAGCAGACATTGTCAATGGGGAACGGGCAACGTAGTGACTCACCACCATAAATAGGGAGCCAAGCCTCGTTCTGAGTCACAGGTATCGAGGCGCCATGTTGGATATGAGAAAAAACTTCCCTTACTGCGGGCGGTGATGTATTACCTCCACAACGCCACATATAACTCTTAATTTAAAAAACAACTAAAAGAAACCCCAATGTAAATCAGCCAAATATCTTTAATAGTTGACTACCAAAAAAATTCCCTAATACTGACTGTAACCTCTACCCTGTGCAAGCCAAAAAAGAATATACCATATAAACATGGGAAGTGACCTCCATGGAATTATAGTTTAAATAAAGATATTATGTGCAATATTAATAAATGGAAAGCAAATACTGTTTAGTAGAAACACTGTGTGTGTTAATATACAGATAATGGTAGGTGTAAATAAAATATGTTTTGTACAATGCTAATAAATGAATAGCAAATGCTATATTTTGTAGAAGCACTGTATGTGTTAAAATACAGATAGTGGTATGTGTAAATAAATATGTATACAAATATGAACCAAATAAAATAAATATACATGTGAAAAATGTGTGTAAAGACTGAATGACAGTTAATATGGAGAATAATATTATTCAATGTGTATGGATTACAAAAGTGCTATGTGCCCAATTAAATCGAATTTGGCCTTCATAGGACTAGTAGACAAAAACTCAAGGTGTCCCTTATAAAACTAGACAATATGAAAATTTAAATAAGTTGTAAATTATCATAATCAGAATTCATAAAAATTCATATTTAAAGGGTTACAAGCCCTTAAATAGGCATCTTATACTCGCGTCCCAGAACCAGTTCACAAAAAGATTAAAAACCAGATATAAATATATACCATGTAAATTCTTATGAACTGTCAATAAAAGTGTTGACGTCAGTGTCGATATTCAACCCATAAGGTGCATAGGGTCTCAATCTATGAATCCAGGTCATCTCCAATTTGGATATTTCTCTCACTAGTGAGCTCCTCCTCAAATGGGGCTGAACTTATCTATACCCCAAAAAATTGTTTTGGAGGGGTCTCTATTATGTGCAAGTAAATAATGCTTTGATACAGAGTGGTTCTTAAACTAATTTTAATGTTAGTGATATGTTCGTTGAGGCGGACCTGAAGGGGCCGTTTGGTTCTGCCCACATATTGCAGGGCACATGGGCACTGCAACATGTACACAACCCCCTCTGTAGCGCAAGTGATAAATGGTTTTATCACATGTGATTCCTGTGTGCTAGTAGAGGTAAAGGTTGTGGTCCGTCTATGAAGACAAGCACTCAGTGAACAGACTACATCTTTTGCCTTGATAGAACCCTGTTAAGTGGTTGAAAAAACTGGGTTTTGGAATCGGTGGGTTTAAAATATTTGGGGCTAACCGGTTTCGCAAAGATGGTACCCCTCTAAAAACAACCAGAGGTTTCTCTGGTAGCACCTTATTGAGTACCACATCACTCCGTACAACATGCCAATGTTTGTATATTAGACTCCTGATAGTGTTGTGCTGTAAGGAGTATGTGGTCAAAAAAGGGACACCAAGAGAGGGGTCATCATTAATATGTGGTCTTCTTTCAACCAACAGATCTTCTCTGTTAACCTCTTTGATGGTGTCAAGAATCTTGCATAGGGATTCCTTCGAATACCCCTTTTCCAGAAACCTATCAGTAAGGACTTCCGCCTGTACTAAAAAATCAGTTTGGCTGGAACAGTTCCTTTTAAGCCGAAGATATTGGCTTTTCAGAACCGATTCCAGCCAGGGACGATGATGACAAGTGTCCACAGGTATAAATGAATTTCTGTCAGTTTCCTTAAAGAAAGTGGACGTGACCACCCTATCACCACTAACAGAAATCTTTAAGTCCAGGAAATTAATTTCAGTTTGGCTCATCTCATAGTTCAACCGTATACCCCTCTGGATGGTATTAAGGGAGGATAAAAATTCTTGTAAGGCCAAATGTTCACCATCCCATAGGAGGAGGATGTTATCTATGTATCTCGCCCACAGGGCGACCTGAGGTGTATCACGAGCATAGATGGCATCCTCCTCCCATTCACCCATGAAAAGATTTGCCAGGCTGGGGGCCCCCATAGCAACCCCCATGTCCTGTCTGTAAAAATTGTTGTTGAACCAAAAATAATTGTGGGAGGCAGCGTACTCCAATAAATCCATCAAAGACAACACCTAGTTTTGTGGGAGACCAGAATCCCTATCCAAAAAATGCTTTACTGCCCCTAAGCCCAACACATGTGGGATTATGGTGTATAAAGATGTCACGTCAGCGGTGACTAGCCACATCCCAGCTTTGACTCGAATTCCAGAGAGTAAGTGAAAAACATGCCTAGAGTCCTTGACATATGAGGGTAACCTTTGCACAAGGGGCTTTAAATAAAAATCTATATATCTGCCCACCCGGGATGTAAGTGAATCTATGCCACTAACAATTGGGCGTCCCGGGGGGCAGACAAGACTTTTATGGATTTTTGGTAAATAATAAATGGTGGGTGTACGTGGGGCTCTAGGTACTAAATATAAACTCTCTCTCTTATTAAGAATGCCCACCTGGCACCCCCTCTTCACAATCACTTGTAATTCTTTCAAATATTTATTCTTAGGATCCGAGGAGAGCACTGTATAATTATTGTGATCGTTTAGGATTCTATACATGCGGGTGGGCGACTACATGGCAAATGAGGTTCAATGTAGAAAAATGTAAAATAATGCATTTGGGTGGCAAAAATATGAATGCAATCTATACACTGGGGGGAGAACCTCTGGGGGAATCTAGGATGGAAAAGGACCTGGGGGTCCTAGTAGATGATAGGCTCAGCAATGGCATGCAAAGCCAGGCTGCTGCTAATAAAGCAAACAGAATATTGGCATGCATTAAAAGGGGGATCAACTCCAGAGATAAAACGATAATTCTCCCGCTCTACAAGACTCTGGTCCGGCCGCACCTGGAGTATGCTGTCCAGTTCTGGGCACCAGTCCTCAGGAGGGATGTACTGGAAATGGAGCAAGTACAAAGAAGGGCAACAAAGCTAATAAAGGGTCTGGAGGATCTTAGTTATGAGGAAAGGTTGCGAGCGCTGAACTTATTCTCTCTGGAGAAGAGACGCTTGAGAGGGGATATGATTTCAATTTACAAATACTGTACTGGTGACCCCACAATAGGGATAAAACTTTTTCGCAGAAGAGAGTTTAATAAGACTCGTGGCCACTCATTACAATTAGAAGAAAAGAGGTTTAACCTTAAACTACGTAGAGGGTTCTTTACTGTAAGAGCGGCAAGGATGTGGAATTCCCTTCCACAGGCGGTGGTCTCCGCGGGGAGCATTGATAGCTTCAAGAAACTATTAGATAATCACCTAAATGACCGCAACATACAGGGATATACAATGAAATACTGACATATAATCACACACATAGGTTGGACTTGATGGACTTGTGTCTTTTTTCAACCTCACCTACTATGTAACTATGTATAAATCTCTGTCATATAGTCTCGTCGGTCTAAAACGACAATCCCCCCCCTTGTGCACTGGCCTTATTACCAGATCCCTATTTTTGCAAAGGGAATGAAGGCCTTCCTGTAAAGTTTTATTTGATCTGGCTTTCTTAACCTCTAAAAGGTCTAGATCTTTAAGCATAATATCTCTAAAAACTCGCAATGCGGGTGCCAATGTGCCAGGGGGATTAAATAGTGAGGCATTAGATCGCTCTGAATGAACAAATTCCATTTCTCCCACCACATTGTTACCAATGGGATTGGTAACCATGTACCATTTTATGTTTAATTTCCTTACAAATTTATGGATGTCCATGTATGTCTGAAACTTGTCGAGCTTAGTAGGCGGGACAAATTTCAGACCTTTATCGAGGATAGCCTTTTCAGAATCAGTTAACATTTTAGAACTAAGATTGAAAATCCCCTTGCCTATTACTTTTTTGGTCTTTTGAGCTGCTCGTACCCGCCTCCCCCCTCTGACTCCTCTCCTCTTTCGCCTTGCCTTTTGATACCTTGGCTAGGTTTGTGAAAACCCCAACTGGTCTGATCTATGGGGGCAGACGCCCCTTTAGGGGGATAGGCCCATTAGGAGTTTTGTAAGATGGAGTGGGGGTAGTTCCTCCACTAAGATGGTAAGACTAAGGGTAATCTAAAGAGAAACCACCATCAGGTCCATCCCTATCAGCAAGTGGAAAAAAACTGTTAGATGTGGGGATATTGGTCCCCCATTCCGATTCTAGACCTGAATAACCAAAACCTGGTGATTGGTATCCTGAGTACCCATTAGGTCCGGATTTCCAAGTCTCTGGATGATCCATACTATAACCCCTACCCCGTTGGTTATGATGGGGCCCACAACCTCTTCCTCTAAAAGGTGGTGCCCTAATATTGGTTATAGGGCCTTGTTGGTAGGATCTGGGGTCATAGCTGAGAGGTTGTGGGGGTCTAGGTGGACCAATCGGTCATAATTGTCCTTGAGAGGAGGGACCTCCCCTAGTACCTCCATTTTCTTACGAGGTGACTGATAGGGGTAGTCACTCCCCCAATCCTTTTTTTGGGTATAGATGAGTTCAGCCCCCATTAGAGGGGGAGCTCACTAGTGAGAGAAATATCCAAATTGGAGATGACCTGGATTCATAGATTGAGAACCTATGCACCTTATGGGTTGAATATCGACACTGACGTCAACGCTTTTATTGACAATTCATAAGAATTTACATGGTATATATTTATATCTGGTTTTTAATCTTTTTGTGAACTGGTTCTGGGACGCGAGTATAAGATGCCTATTTAAGGGCTTGTTCCCCTTTAAATGTGAATTTTTATGAATTCTGATTATGATAATTTACAACCTATTTATATTTTCATATTGTCTAGTTTTATAAGGGACACCTTAAGTTTTTGTCTACTAGTAATATGAAGGCCAAATTCGATTTAATTGGGCACATAGCACTTTTGTTTTAAAGTAAGAGTTATATGTGGCGTTGTGGAGGTAATACATCACCGCCCGCAGTAAGGGAAGTTTTTTCCCATATCCAACATGGCGCCGCGATACTCGCGACTCAGAACGAGGCTTGGATCCCTATTTATGGTGGTGAGTCACTACGCTGCCCGTTCCCCATTGACAACGTCTGCTGATGAAGAAAGTGTCTGGGAAGATGACGGCTCAGTTTTTGTATATGCTGGCCGGCTCTTGTATATGCAATGTTATCGCCTTCTAATTGTAAGTGTATTACTTGTTTTTATTAAAACCGTTTGGAATTTATTACACTATGGCCAGTTCTTTTTTCTTCTGGGCAATCTAATAAGTGTGTGGATACCGGAAGTGAGTCCTAGGGAGCGATTTCTGCCATCCGAATACTGTGGTCATCAGCAAGCTTAGAGGCCTTGGCTGGGCTATAGCCACTTGCCTTTTTAAGCTCGCCATCCGGTAAGCTCAATCTACAGCTACGGTGATTGGACACTTTGCTTGTTGATGCACATTGTGGTGTCACTACGATCCTTTATGTTTTCAATGGACATTTTGTTTACCTTGATGTCAACTGTTATGGACTTTATTTTTAGCGCAACTTCCCCCATTCCATGTATTATTTTTATGTTTGCACTCTGGAAATAAAAAACATAGCATACCTCTTCATCTCTTCTAAAAAGGGGTTATTTCTCAACTCTAGATGATTTCTTTCAAAATGTCTTTTCAAAAAGGATATTGTTGTTATTAGGGCTCAGTTCATATTGGTGCGATGCGAGAACCCAGCGAATCCACTGCGGGTTCCCGCATCGCATCAGACTCGCAGGCAATTCACACTGCCATATGCGAACTGCTGGGAGTGTCAATAGAAAGTTAATGACACCCCCAAATCAGTTCGCGTATCGCAGTGCGAACTGTCAATTCAGACAAGAATCAGATCACATGGGTATGAACACCCATGTGATCCAATTCTAGTGCGGACCAAAAAAAGGGTCCTGTGCGAGTTTGGTTGCATGCGATGCGAATTCAGCCATAAAATCTGTATATGGGTATAGGGTGTAGCGCTTAAAAACACAAAATATTACAAGGACATAAAGTTCATGAATAAAAGTTAATCTCTATAAATAGGAAAGAACTTGAGACAATCAGAACAAAGTCCACCAGGAAGAAAAACAATCAGAATCCACCATGGGAATGTAGAAGAAATTATATAGATCCCGTCACCTTCACCCAATATAACTTACCCTTACCATCAGTGTATGGGTTATACACATAAAATGCATTCAGGTAATGACAAAAAACGATCATCCTTCCAGCTTTAATAGCATTCCACTGCATATGTGTTCCAAAGAGATCCTTCTCCCAATAGACCAGAAAGCAGACTAATAGAACCCTTCCTCTCAGCAGTATTCAAAGGCTCAGATCGATAATCATATAAATGCAAGGAGTAAAAAGAGAATGCTCATTGCTCAGGCATCCAATCAGAAAGTATTTATTGTACAAAGAAGAATATAAAATAAACTCACATTTTAAAAGGAGTTCAAAAGCAAAATAGGAAGAAGCAACCAGCGCTTCAAACCAACAAGGTAGCCATTGTGCCTCCATCCGTCCGTGTCCTATGTCACGCGTCCCATAGCTCCACCCAACGTTTCGTCATCAACATGCGTCTTCAGGGGCGTTTGTGACGTGCGACAATATTTGTTTATATAGAGCGGACGAGTCTGACGGGCGGAAGTGTATTGCGTTCCATATACCGGAAGTAAACACCAATGGAAACCAGAAACCCCCCATCAAAGGAAGCTCCAATATAGAAATAAAGATGTGATAAGTTCCATGGGAAAAAACACGAATGAATAACAAATCAATGTAATCAGGTGCCCAATATTAATGGGAAACCAAACTCACTTAAGGGGAAAAAAAGGCAAGTGTGACATTTACTCACAATACAAATTAAAAATCTGTATATATGAGTGGACATAAGACGGACTTGAGGGACAGCGGCACCTTGTGGTTAAAGAACAAAAGGACATCCATGTACATCCAAAATGACAAAACATGATAGGAAATGCACATGTAAAGGTAAAAAACACATAAAAACAATAAAGCATTCTCATATTATGGAAATACAAAAAGATACACTCATATATATGAAAGATTAAAAAGTGAATACCAAACAATGAGAAAAAATGTACTATGGTCTAAACATGAATGGGAATCCGAAATAACTTCCAACTGACAATGATGAAAGCACTCAAATCACACTCAATGCTCATTCCATACCACATACATATGCAATAGTCAAAAGAGTGGATACCAGAAAATAATCGATGGTATAGCATGGTCTAAGCAAGAAAGGGAATCCGAAATGCCTTCTATATCTATAAAGGCATTCAAATCCCATTTAATGTTCATTCCATGAGGATGGTACGTCTGAGCCTGGTAAATCCACTTGGTCTCTAATTGAGAGACCCCTCTGTTACTTCCCCTCCAATGGCCCAAAAATTTATCGATGCCCAAAAAGGTGGTACCCGCTGGGTTGCAACCGTGTTTCAATGCATAGTGCTTAAGAGGAAACCCCTCTTAATATTCCCCACATGTTCACTAAGCCTAACGTGTAAAATGCGTATTGTGCACCCTATGTATTGTATTCCACAGGGGCACTTGATAACGTAAACAACATTTTTAGTGGTGCACGTAATAAACGTTTTGATTGGGAAGCTTTCCTGTGTAGAGGTGGCTTGAAATGATCCTATCCTCCTATTTATAATGGCATTTAACTTGCAAATAGGACACCTCCTACACAGGCAGAAACACCCCATATTCTAAAAAAAGGACACCTGTTTGGGTGGGTCAATCACATTAGGAGTAATCTGCAAACCCAGTGGGGGCACTCCTCTATAGACAACACAGGGCTTATCTGGTAGATTAGGACCTAATAACCTGTCACCTCTCAAAACCTTCCAGTGTCTCTGTATGATCTTGCGGATATCATAATATTGATTAGAATACCCAGTAACAAAGAAAACTTAAAAGAATCATCATTGACTTTAGGTTTGGTGATCAACAGATCACCTCTATTTTTCTCCGATGCAAAGCTGAAAGCTGCATCTAGATCTCCAGCAGTATATCCCTTATCCAGGAATCGCTTTCTGAGGACTGAGATGTTATGATTTGACCATCAACCACTCTAACTTTAAGGTCAAGAAAATGGATATCGGTACTGCTGGCCTCAAAAGTAAGAACAATGCCTCTGTCATTGGAATTAAGGCCTACTATAAAGTTATTCAGGGAATCCAAATCGCCATCCCATAGGAGAAGGATGTCGTCTATATATCTTTTCCAGAACATCAGCTCCACCCTGGGTTCCTGGAGTTCTTGGAGAATAATTTTGTTGTTGATAATGTGGGAGGCCCCAGTTATCATGATGTTTTGTAATGTATCTGTCAACTCTGCGGGGACTATCCCTCTCCCGCAGTTGTCCAAACCGATTGTGCACTGTAGTGGGGAAGGGGACATGACATATTTGCTGCCCTCCCTTCTTTTTCCCACCTCCTTTACCCCTGGAGCTCCCTTTGAAGGGTACTATCTGGGGTTGATTAAGGGCAGAGTATATGGGGGGGGGGGGCTGAAATGCAATAGCTGCATTACCCTGAGAGGGCTGCGTCCCACCAACACTGTCCTTCATTAAACCAACATTATTATCCAAGATATCCTTAGTTTGCCATTTAAAAACCACTTTATTTTTGTAGTCAGTGACGTCCCTAAGATATTTTTTCTTTTTCTTAGTTCTTTGTTCTAAATCTTCTTTCTCAAGATGTTTCCTCAAAAGTTCAGACCGTTTGATATAATCCTCATTCACTTTAAAGGTGTTCAGTCTGTTCCTGAGAGTACAAATCTCCTCATCCACTTTAAGGAGCTTCTGCTGCTTCCTCTCAAGTAAAAACTGAATCAAATCTAGGCCTGATTTATTAAAAATTGAAACCACTCCGTGGTATCAGTAACGTCACTTAGGGGGGTAACATCCCATCCGTGGGATCATTTTATCAGCTAAATATTGTTTTAAAAAGCTATGTCCCAATTTGTATGCAATTCAGTAGTTACCAGGTTTTTAAGCCTCATAAACATGTCGCTGATATCATCAGTGGGGCCACTAGACTGATTAAGATACCTTCAGTATTAATCGCATACGTGGCTCTAAAATCAAAGATATCCATTGTACTAATCTGCAACACAATATAAACCGCCAAACTAGCGGCCGAATAGGGCCACTAAAACGACGGTAAAGCAGCACTAAAAATAGTGCCGCTTTACCGCTGACGCCCGGGGCGGCTCAGTGTGAAAGGGGTCTTAGTGTTTATTTACATATTAAGCAAACTAAAATTTGCTTTGCACGCCTTCCTTAAAAACAGAGTTAATATTTGAAATCCTCTTATCCTCTTCTTGATATTATTGCAATGTTTAATAGGCTCTGGAGGCAGTTGCTCTACGGAGAATGATGGCCTTATTTATTGATCACCGGAAGTGACGTCGTTAGGACTCGAAAATTGCGTCAACGTGTTTCGTCCTCTCACAGGGCATCAAGGACCTCCAAGGAGGTCCTACTTAACAACTACTCTTTATATTAGTCCATTTCTGATCTCAATTCTATAAATCTGTTTCTTGCAAGCCGTTTTGTCAGCGTTTTTGTTGTGATCCACTATTGAGTCTCATGAGTCTTTGCATCTCATCCCATGAATCTGGCTCTGGTTTTACTTCTATGCTAGCAACTTTTGGCTGGAATGCCTTTATTGTTTTTGCTGGTTTTCCTGGATGAAGCCTTTTGTGGCCTGGTTTCTCCTTTTACAATGTTTTGATTGCCTGTGGTAATGTATATTTCTGTGTCACTTTGTTGCTTATCTTCATGTGACACTGATGTGGAATTTCCCTCAGTTTGAAATGTTTGCGTTAGTTCAGTTAGTTCGTTAGTTTTCATGAAATTTTGAACACACTGAAGTTTCAGTGACATATACACTTCTACTAATGGTTACCTTGTTTGTGTCTTGTGTAGAATTCTGTATCCCCTTTGAGATTCACTGTACCCCACAAATACACCTTCCTTTGCAAAAGCATCCCATTTTCTACTGTATGTTTTTCTTTTGGGATGTGCACATAGGTTTTGCTTCCAAGAAATTTTAAATGGTTCAAATTCAGGGCCCTTTCATGCCACAGTTCATATGCAGTTTTCCCAGTTGATTTTAAGCCCTTGCCGACCAGCGGCTGTCATTTTATTATTATTATTATTATACAGGATTTATATAGCGCCAACAGTTTATGTAGCGCTTTACAACTTGAGGGTAGACAGTACAAATACAATACACTTTAAAGGGGTTGTAAAGGTTCACGTTTTTTCACCTTAATGCATTCTATGCATTAAGGTGAAAAAACATCCAACAATGCCGGCCCCCCCAGCCCCCCCGTTTTACTTACCTGACCGCTCGAAAGTCCCGCGCTCGCTCCCGACATCCTCTTCGCCGCTCAGCCTGGCCGTTGTTTGGCTAGAGTGGATGGATTGATCAATCACATCAAATGACGCGGGCACCGGGAGGTGGGGCCGAGTCCGGCATTCGTGTCTATGGATGCAAATGCTGGGGGCGGGACCGAGGAATACAGTTGGTGGCTATAGCCGGGGCGCACCCGCAAGAACTAAACACCATGCGAGTGAGCTCGCATGAAGGTGTTTAGTTCTTGCGGGGAGGAGCTGAGACAGCCGCTGAGGGACCCCAGAAGACCAGGTTCGGGGCCACTCTGTGCAAAACGAGCTGCACAGTGGAGGTAAGTATAACATGTTTCTTATTTTAAAAAAAAATACCTTTACAATCCCTTTAATACAGTAGGAATCAGAGGGCCCTGCTCCTTAGAGCTTACAATCTAAGAAGGAAGGTCAAGAGATACAAGAGGTGATAAATAAATGTGGGTGATGTGCTGATTTAGAAGATAAATGTACAGTTGTTAGGTGGAGACCAGATAGGCTTCTCTGAAGAGATGAGTTTTCAGGGATCATATGAAAGTGGATAAAGTAGGAGAAAATTGGACGGATTGGGGTAGAGCATTCCAGAGGATGGGAGAGGCTCTGAAGAAGTCCTGAAGGCAAGCATGGGATGAGATGACAAGGGAGTTTGAGAACAGGAGGTCTTGGCAGGAGCGAAGAGAACGATTAGGTTGTTATTTTGAGACTAGGTTAGAGATGTAGCTGGGGGCCAGGTTGTGGATGCCTTTGTAAGTTATAGTTAGTATCTTGAATTTAATTCAGTGACTGAGTGGCAGCCAATGGAGGGATTGGCAGAGGGGTATAGCAGACGCTGAGCAGTTTGTGAGGTGGATGAGCCTGGCAGCAGCGTTCATGATGGACTGAAGTGGGGATAGCATATTTAGAGGTAAGCCAATGAGGAGGAAGTTGGAGTTACAACAAGGTGGGAGATGACCAGGGAGTGGATTAGAAGCTTTACGGTGACATTGGTTAGAAAGGGGTGTATCTTGGAGATGTTGCGGAGGTTGAGGCGGCAAATTTTGGATAGTGATAGAATGTGGGGCCGAAACGTTAGTTCAGAGTCCAGAATTACACCTAGGACCTTGGCGTGGGGAGATGGGTTGATAGTTGAGCCGTTGATATTGACAGAGAAATCATAGGAAGTGGCACCTGAGGGAGGAAATATCATGAACTTTGGATAGGTTTTGGATAGGTTGAGTTTGAGGAAGTGATGTGACATCCAGGCTGATATGTCTGCTAGTAAGTTGGTAATGCGTGAGGAGACAGATGAAGAGAGCTGGGGGGGAGAGATAGATTTTGGTGTCATCAGCGTAGAGATGATATTTAAAGCCATGGGAGGCAATCAACTGACCCAAGGAGGTGGTGTAGATTGAGAAAAGGAGAGATGATGTAGCTTGGGGCCAGGTTGTGGATACCTTTGTAAGTTATAGTTAGTATCTTGAATTTAATTTGGTGACTGAGTGTCAGCCAATGGAGGGATTGGCAGAGGGGTATAGCATACGCTGAGCGGTTTGTGAGGTGGATGAGCCTGGCAGCAGCGTTCATGATGGACTGAAGTGGGGATAGCATATTTAGAGATAAGCCAATGAGGAGGGAGTTGGAGTTCCAACGAGGCGGAAGATGACCAGGGAGTGGATTAGAGGTTTTATGGTGACATTGGTTGGGAAGGGGCGTATCTTGGAGATGTTGCGGAGGTTGAAGCGGCAAATTTTGGATAGTGATAGAATGTGGGGCCGAAAGGTTAGTTCAGAGTCCAGGATTACACCTAGGACCTTGGCGTGGGGAGATGGGTTGATAGTTGAGCCGTTGATATTGACAGAGAAATCATAGGAAGTGGCACCTGAGGGAGGAAATATCATTAACTTTGGATAGGTTTTGGATAGGTTGAGTTTGAGGAAGTGATGTGACATCCAGGCTGATATGTCTGCTAGTAAGTTGGTAATGTGTGAGGAGACAGATGGAGAGAGCTGAGGGGGGGAGAGATAGATTTGGGTGTCATCAGCGTAGAGATGATATTTAAAGCCATGGGAGGCAATCAACTGACCCAAGGAGGTGGTGTAGATTGAGAAAAGGAGAGATGTAGCTGGGGGCCAGGTTGTGGATACCTTTGTAAGTTATAGTTAGTATCTTGAATTTAATTTGGTGACTGAGTGTCAGCCAATGGAGGGATTGGCAGAGGGGTATAGCAGACGCTGAGCGGTTTGTGAGGTGGATGAGCCTGGCAGCAGCGTTCCTGATGGACAGAAGTGGGGATAGCATATTTAGAGGTAAGCCAATGAGGAGGGAGTTGGAGTTCCAATGAGGCGGGAGATGAGGCAATCAACTGACCCAGGGAGGTGGTGTAGATTGAGAAAAGGAGAGATGTAGCTGGGATTAGAAGCTTTGTGGTCCAAGAACAGAACCTTGGGGGACCCCAATGGAGAAAGGAAGAGGAGAGAAGAAAGTAGATTTGTAAGTGACACTGAAGGAGCGGTGGGATAGGTAGGATGAGAACCAGCGAAGAGTACAGTCACGGAGACCAAAGGAGTGGAGTTTATTGAGGAGAAGGGGGTGGTCCACTGTGTCAAAGGCAGCAGAGAGATCCAGGAGAAGTAGTACAGAATAGTGTCCACTGGTTTTAGCCATTAGTAGGTCATTTGAGAGTTTAAGGAGAGCAGTTTCTGTGGAGTGTTGAGGGCGAAATCCGGACTGAAGGGGATCAAGAAGTTTATTCATTGTCAGATGGTCGCTTAGTTGGTTGTAGACCAGTCTTTCAAGAAGTAAAAATATGGAGCGCTTCACAAATTTGTCATCGTGTCATTTTGCTGCGGCAGGTCGGCACGATCCTGCGAGCCGTCGTAGCTATACGTCGGCTCGCAGGATCGGGATAGTGGGATTGGCGTCGCGCTCATGCTGCACAGCGGGTGTGCCAATGCTTGTGGCCGACGGTCGCAAGACTGTTGGCCACAAGCCATCGCGGGCACGAGAGGCAGAACAGGGAAGTGTGTGTGTGTAAACACACAAACCCCTTTTCTGTTCTGTGAGGCGTGACAGATCGTGAGTCCCTATTAGTTAGGAACCACGATCCGTCACTTGCTCTAGGTCAGTCCCCTCCCCCTACAGTTAGAAACACACATAGGGAACACAATTACCCCTTGATCGCCCCCTAGTGTTAACCCCTTCCCTGCCAGTGACATTTTTACAGTAATCAGTGCATTTTTATAGCACTGATGGCTGTATAAATGCCAATGGTCCCAAAAATGTGTCAAAAGTGTCCGATGTGTCCGCCATAATGCCGCAGTCACGATAAAAATCACAGATCGCTGCCATTACTAGTAAAAAATAAATAAATAAATAAAAATGCTATAAATCTATCCCCTATTTTGTAGACGCTATAACTTTTGCGCAAACCAATCAATATACGCTTATTGTGATTTTTTTTTTACCAAAAATATGTAGAAGAATACATATTGGCCTAAACTGAGAAAAAATAGCTTTTTAAAAAAAAAATGGGGATAATTATTATAGCAAAAAGTACAAAATATTGCTTTTTTTTCAAAATTGACGCTCTTTTTTTTTTGTTTATAGCGCAAAAAATAAAAATTGTAGAGGCGATCAAATACTACCAAAAGAAAGTTCTATTTCTGGGAAAAAAAGAATGTCAATTTTGTTTGTATGCAACGTTGCACGACCGCGCAATTGTCAGTTAAAGCGACGCAGTGCTGAATCGCAAAACATGGTCCGGTCATTCAGCAGCCAAATCTTCCGGGGCTGAAGTGGTTAATGGTGGTCAATTTTGGAGATAGCATGCGGCCATAATTACCTCCCCCCAGTATATGGTTGACATATCTGCATCAACCAGCATGGTTTTTCCACTCTCACATAGAGCACGGTTCATTTTTTCTGCATCCCCATGTTGTTTTTGGTTGCATGGTACAGTAGTTTAAAATATTATGCCATGCTTTCTGAGAATAGGCTGTGTGTTACCTCCTGTATATTCAGTTCCAATGTCTGTGCGCAATATACTCGTCATTTTGCCAAATTATTGCTTACTTGAGCCAAATACTGTTCATCTCTCTCTTTTTTTGTGTAACAGATATAGTGTAGTATACCTAGAGTAATCATCTATAAAAGTGAGAAAATACCTCTTCTTTCCTGGAGTCAATTTTTCTATTGGACTGCAGAGATTTGAAACTGAATTAAGTCCAGAGGTTTCTTAGCTCTGCTGTTACTCTACTTTGGAAAGGCTTTTCTTGTCATTTTTCCTTTTATACAGCTGGTGCATTTCATTGTTTGATCACATGGACTAATTTTTATTCCACTTGTATATTCATTCTTAGTTCATTTCTGTATTATGTCAAGACTTCTGTGCCCAAGCCGTCTGTGCCATGTGTAAACGCAGTTTAAATGTTTTTCCTCCTTGGCAGTATTAAACACCGCATTGCAGTTCAGTTGATACAGTTCATTTGTAATTTTGACATTTGCAAGTAAGATATCCCCTTTTGTAATGGTGCAACTATCATCTTGGAAGGTCCAAAAATTGCCATGTTTTGTGAGCTTCTTCACTGAAAAAAGACTAGTTTCAAGAACAGGGACATAGAGGACATTTCCACAGGTATCTTTCTGGTGACACTCTGGAGAATAGGGCAGTAAAGAAAACCATCTCCTATTCCTTCCAAATCCATTATTTGCTCATTAGCTGTGGTGAATTTTTCTGTTTTACTGTTTGGTCAAGGCGAATAAAGTACTTTATGTCATTTGTAATGTGCCTCGTAGCTCCCGACCGAATCAACACGCCATGTCTGCAAAGGTGAGGTGTGACTTTTGGATTGAAAAACATATTCATTATCTGAAGCAAAATCAGTTTCTTTCGTCACATTTTTGGCCTTTTGTAGTTTAGTTTAGTTTTTTGCATTCTACCTTTTTAAATTCTGCAATCTGCTTTTAAGTGACCTTGTTCTTGCACACCAAACATTCATGTGTTTCTTGTTGCATGTTACTGTTTTTATTCCTTTTTTTCCTCTTTAACCACTTGCCTACTGGACGCTTTCACCCCCTTCCTACCAAGGCCAATTTTTCAGCTTTCAGTGCTGTCTCACTTTGAATGACAATTGCGTGTCCATGCAACACTGTGCCCAAACAAAATTTGTATTATTTTTTTGAGACAGATAGAGCTTTCTTTTGGTGGTATTTAATCACCACTGGGTTTTTTAAATTTTGCTAAACAATTGAAAAAATACAGAATTTTGAAAAAAAAAAGTTTTTCTTAGTTACTGTTATAAAATTTTGTAAAGTTATTTTTTTTCTTCACTGATGTGCGTTGATAAGGCTGCACTGATATGCTGCACTGATGGGCACTGCTAGGTGGCACTGATTGGCACTGACAGGCATCACTGGTGAGCACTGATTGGCAGCACTGATGGGCACTGTTGGGACTGCACTGATCATCAGGACACTGATGATCAGTGCCCTGATTGTCAGTGCAATGTCCCCTGTGTGGATTTGCCAGTTTTTGACTCTCTTCTCCTCACGCTCTGTCAATATGAGGGGAGGATTGTCGATAACCGGCAAATCTTGTTTACATTGTGATCAGCTGTGATTGGACACAGCTGATCACATGGTAAAGAGCCACCATGATTGGCTCTTTACCCTGATCACAGATCACTGCCGATGCGTGCCATCCTATGACATCCTCCCGGCAAAGTGCGGCCATACTGTAGCCATCATTCAGCTATAACGTGGTCACAAAGGGGTTAAAGCAGACTCTGTGACAGAAGTACTGTCACTATTAATATTTATATTCATCCACAAGCTTGCTCTTAACATATTCCAATGTCAGCTCATCATCTTGACATGCATCAAGTGCTAGAAATTCTGGATAACCCTCTGCACACTGCTATATACCCTTTCTAGCAAACTTTGCAATGAATAACAGGGATTTCTAGTTCACACATATCGCAATACTGTCAGAGCTGGGCCCAAACCTTCCTTCTCTGAGCTGGCCGCTCAGCTGTCGGCTAATTACCAGCTCTTATCTCTCCACAGTGACTCACCTGTTGATGATCCTGCTCGTCGGTCCTGCCGACTTAAGCCATCCAGTCCAGATGATCTCTGCCTTTGCCTTGTTCACATCTCTAGAGACACTCTCCTGTGTTTCTGTTAAAGACTTGCTTGGCTGACATTTCTTCTAGCTCCCTGACGTTTTGGCTTGTCTGACTATCCGTTCCAGTTCCTGAACTCTGGCTATGTTTTGACTACGTTTACTCTGTTTACCTTTTTTTTATTATTATTAAACAAGTGTGATTTAACTGTACTTCTGTCTCAGTCTGATTCATTGTTTCTGACAGTAGGCGAAAGCCATGAATTCAGAAGATGCAGTCAATCCACTTGTTAGTAATATTTTTTTCAGATTGGATGAGCAGGATCACCACATGGATCAGTTTGCCATGGCGTTACAAACACTCCTGAGTCACACAGCTCACCTGGAATCTCCCACTGTGGCTGTCTCCAAGCTTTGCAGTCCCACCCGTGCCTCCCTTACTTCCCATGCCTCCTGGTACTGAGTCGGTCAGTGAAGGTGAACCCATGCACTAGGGTTTCATGCATCTCTCTGCTGATGAGAGAACCTTTTGGAGGAGGGATAGATTGTGCCTTCATTGTGGCCAGGCAGGTCACTTTTTGAAGTCTTGTCCTACCCGTCCAGGGAATGCCCGAAGCTTGAGGCCCTGTCACGGACAGAGCTTAGGTGGCGTTTTTTTTTGTCCCCACTTATCCCAAAGGATAAGCCCCTGGTTTTGCTTACCCTTTCTTGGGCTGAGTCGTCCGTCGAGATACAGGTTCTAATCGACTCTGGGGCTGCAAGCCTGTTCATTGATGCTGCCTTTATATCGAAGAACTTGATTCCGCTGCAGCTGCGTGACACTCCACTTGCCATTGAGGCTCTTGATGGGAGACCTCTACAGCCTGCCCATGTGACTCAGGAGACTGTTCCGTTGTCCATGGCCGTAGGGGCTCTTCACTATGAGATAATCCAAGATAATTTCCTCACCTAAGTTTCCGCTGGTTATTGGTTATCCTTGGTTACAGAGGTACAACCCCTCTTTTGATTGGCTCCGTGCTGAGGTTCTCTCCTGGTCACCACAATGCAGTATGGCATGCTTCCAGAAGGTAGCCACGGTCCTCTGTACCTCTTAACTCTCCTCCCTGCCGGAGGAGTACCGCGATTTTAGCGATGTCTTTGACAAAGGTCAAGACAGAGAAAATGAATCACCGCTCAGGTAGACCTGCTTCCAGGTGTGTATGAGTAAATCCTTCAGAGGAGGGGAGTCCCAGGTGCTGGCTAAATGCAAATTGAAGCTAGGTTTGAAACAGGAAAATCTGGATGCCGCACACCGGATAAAGTTGAAAAATCTTCTTTATTGTAAAACTTGGATCATCAAAAATACAGGACAATCAGGCAGATAGTACAGACACAGCTGACGCGTTTCGCACTCTAATTCGAACGCTTACTCATAGCTCACAGCTATGAGTAAGCGCTCGAATTAGAGTGCGAAACGCGTCAGCTGTGTCTGTACTATCTGCCTGATTGTCCTGTATTTTTGATGATCCAAGCTTTACAATAAAGAAGATTTTTCAACTTTATCCGGTGTGCGGCATCCAGATTTTCCTGTTTCAAACCTAGCTTCAATTTGACAAAGGTCAAGCCGGGAGTTTGCCTCCACACCGGTCGTATAATTGTGCAATTGACCTTCAACCTGGCACCATACCCCCTCTTGGCCAGGTTTACCCTTTGTCGGTCTTGGAGGATAAGGTCATGGAAGAGTATGTTGCAGACGCACTTTCTCGAGGATCTGCAAATCCTCATCTCCTGCTGGTGCTGGTTTCTTCTTTGTGAAGAAGAGGAGTGGTGAACTGAGACCTTGTATTGATTATAAGGGTCTCAATCATTTCACGATTAAGAATGCCTATCCGATTCCATTGATTACAGAGTTATTTGACCGCTTCAAGGGAGCAATGGTTTTCACAAAGCTTGATTTGAGAGGGGCATACAATCTCGTGATGATTAAGGAGGACGACGAGTGGAAAATTGTGTTTAATACCAGAACAGGTCATTATGAGTACCTCATAATGCCTTTTGGCCTTTGTAACGCCCAGTCCCTGGAGAGCCACCACACAGATGTCTGTCGTGTGCTTCAGAAACTAAGAGAGAACAATCTCTATTGTAAATTGGAGAAGTGTAAATTCCATTGTGAACAGGTTAAATTCCTGGGTTATTTATTTTCCACTGCTGGTTTTTCGATGGACCCAGAGAAACTTTCAGCAGTCCTACAGTGGCCCCGACCTGTGCGTTTACATCCTCTGCAGCGTTTTCTTGGCTTTGCCAACTATTATCGGAAGTTTATTCGTAACTTCTTGTCTCTGGTCAAGCCCCTGACTGATATGACCAGAAAGGACGGTAACCCACAGAGTTGGTCTCTGGAGTCCATTAAGGCCTTTGAGAGTCTCAAGGCTGCCTTTGTTTCTGCTCCTGTGTTGGCACATCCCGATACTACGTTACCTTTTATCCTTGGGGTTGATGCTTCTGAGACTGGAGTTGGCGCCTTTCTGTCTCAACGTCCTACCTCTGAGATCGCTATGCCTCCTTGTGGCTACTTTTCCAAGAAATTGTCACCTGTGGATTGGTGACAGTGAGTTGTTAGAGATCATTTTTGCCCTGAAAGAATGGAGACATCTCCTCGAAGGTACCACTGTTCCGGTTCTAATTCTTACTGACCATAAGAATCTCACATTCTTGTCTGAGGCTAAATGCCTCTCTCCCAGAAGGGCACAATGGGCTCTTTTCTTGTGAAGTTTCAATTAAATTGTCTCATTCTTACCCGGTACTAAGAATGTAAGGGCTGATGCTTTGTCACGACAATTTTCCTCCACTTCCAAGAGGGAGTCGGTTCTGGTTCCTGTGATTCCTCCTGAATGTATTCTGGCTACGGTTCGCACCAGTCTCACTTCTCCTTTGGGTGACAAAATTCTTGTTGCTCAGGTCCATGCTCCTCCTGAGAAACCTTGTGACCGCTGCTTTGTCCCAGTGAGTCTCCGTACTAGCGTGCTCCAGACTTACCATTCTCCCAAGGCTGCTGACCACCCTGGGAAGAATCAACTCTTTTGGGCCATTTCCCAACAATTCTGGTGGCCTAGTCTACTTGCTGATGTAACCGCCTTCATAGCTGCCTGTTCCGTGTGTGCACAGAGTAAGACTCCATGACACCTTCCAGTGAGTCTCCTACAACCCATACCCAATGAGAAGAGGCCCTGGACCCACCAGTCAATGGATTTCATTGTGGAGTTACCCAACTCCCAGGGCAACACAGTTATCCTTATGGTGGTTGACTGGTTCTCGAAAATGTCTCATTGTATTCCACTTAAGAAGTTGCCTACTTCTAAGGAACTGGCTTCTATTTTTGCTCGGGAGATCCTTCGCTTACATGGATTACCCAAGGTGATTGTCTCGGACAGGGGTAGTCAGTTTGTGTCCTGGTTCTGGCCAGCCTTTTGTGCACAGTTGGAAATTCAGCTTGCTTTCTCCTCTGCGTATCACCCGCAGTCTAATGGGGCCGCAGAACGAGCCAATCAGTCCTTGGAGCAATTCCTACATTGCTATATTTCTGACCATCATAACAACTGGTCAGATCTATTACCGTGGGCAGAGTTTGCTCCAAATAGTGCCTTGAATTCTGCTTCCTGCTTGTCCCCGTTTATGGCAAACTATGGTTTCCAACCTTCCATGTTGCCTGACTCTTTTGTTCCCGAGAGTATTCCTGCATTAGAGGAGCATCTCCATGGTCTTCTTTCCACTTGGGCACAAGTCCAGGAGGCTTTGCGACATGCTAATGATAGGTACAAACTCCATGCTGACTGCAAACACCTGCCTGCTCCTTCCTACCAGGTTGGGGACAGCGTCTGGCTGTCATCTCGCAACCTTCGACTTCATGTTACCTCTCTGAAGTTCACACCTCGGTTTATTGGGCCTTTCCGTATTCTTTGCAGGATTAACTCAGTGGCTTACGCATTAGACCTTCGTTCTAATATGTGTATCTCAAATGTATTTCATGTCTCTCTATTAAAACCTTTGGTCTACAACCACTTTACCACCTCGGTGCTACGTCCTGGTGCATTGGAAAGGGTACAGTCCGGAGGAACGCTCTTGGATCCCATCCTCGGACGTACATGCCCCTGTCCTCCTCCGTGATTTTCATAGAAGTTTTACCCTCAGCCTGGTGATCCTCCAAGGGGGAGGGGTCATTGAGGAGGGGGTACTGTCAGGGCTGGGCCCAGCCCTTCCTTCTCTGAGCTGGTCGCTCAGCTGTCGGCTAATTGCCAGCTCCTATCTCACCACAGTGACTCACCTGTTGATGATCCTGCTCGTCAGTCCTGCCTACTTAAGCCATCCAGTCCAGATGATCTCTGCCTTTGCCTTGGTCACATCTCTAAAGACGCTCTCCTGTGTACCTGTTAAAGACTTGCTTGGCTGACATTCCTTCTGGCTCCCTGACGTTTTGGCTTGACTGACTATCCGGTCTGGTTCCTAAACTCTGGCTATGTTTTAAATACGTTTACTCTGTTTACTTTTTTTATTATTATCAAACAAGTGTGAATTTACTGTACTTCTGTCTCAGTCTGATTCATGGTTTCTAACAAATCTATATTTAAGCTGGCCAACTGCATCAAAGTAATCCCTCTTATGGCCAGTCCTACTCTGCTCTGCCAAAGCAAATGCTATAGTGGACACAATGCCAACATGGGGTAAACAGATACAACACGGGGGAGAGCTATTAGGTTCAGGTCTGGTCCCTGACCTGCATTACAACAGAAACAATATATATCTGTGCTCAAATCCAAATAGCTTGTACATACATATACCGTATTTATCGGCGTATAACACGCACTTTTTTCCCCTTAAAATCAGGGGAAAGTCGCAGGTGCGTGTTATACGCCGATCCCCGCCGATCCCGATCTGTAAATGTCAAAATCGCGGTCCGCGATTTGAAAATGGCGCCGCCGGAGCCGAAGTACACAGAGCCGTTCCTCGGCTCTTTCCGGCGGCTCTCGTTTACTTTCGGCTCCACTCGTAGTCCCGAGCGGAGCTATCCGAACCTACTCGGATAGCTCCGCTCCGGACTACGAGTGAAACCGAAAGTAAACGAGAGCCGCCGGAAAGAGCCGAGGACCGGCTCTGTGTACTTCGGCGCCGGCGGCGCCATTTTCAAATCGCGGACCGCGATTTTGAAGCCCTGGAAGCAGGGACAGGGGATGCAAGGCTGCACTGGGGAAGGCTGCACTGGGGATGGCTGCACTGGGGATGGCTGCACTGACGAAGGCTGCACTGGGGAAGGCTGCACTGACAAGGCTGCACTGACAAGGCTGACAAGGCTGCACTGGGGATGGCTGCACTGACAAGGCTGCACTGGGGAAGGCTGCACTGGGGAAGGCTGCACTGACAAGGCTGCACTGACAAGGCTGACAAGGCTGCACTGACAAGGCTGCAATGAAGGGCATTTAAATGTAAGTTTTTTTCCCTTCAACTTCCCTCCTAAAAGTTTTTTTTCCTTAAAATTCCCTCCTAAATTGGGGTGCGTGTTATACGCCGGTGCGTGTTATACGCCGATAAATACGGTAATTCATCAGGTGCTAGAGGGGTGTGACCACATGTTAACACCAGAAATTCTGGGTAACCCTCTGCACACTACCCTTTCTAGCAAACTAGCAATGAAAAACAGGGATTTTAAAGTCACACATATTGCAATACACGTTTAAGCTGCGCAATTGCATCAAAATAATCCCTCTTATGGCCAGTTCTACACTGCTCTGCCAAAGCAAATGCTACAGTGGACACAAAGCCAACATGGGGCAGACACAAAATGGGGGAGAGCTGCCAGGTTCAAGTCTGGTCCCTGTTTTTCACAGCAAAGTTTGCTAGAAAGGGTTTATAGCAGTGTGCAGAGGGTTATCCAGAATTTATAGTGTTATAGTGTTTATAGTGTTAACATGTGGTTATTGGGATTTGAGCACAGGTATATCTTGTTTCTGATGCATCAAGTGCTATGACAAACGTTTCATAACTTTCTGGTAAGCCACTGAGTAATGGTGCTCTGACATGGAAATCTTTTATTTCTTCTCCCTTACCTCTGAGGCGTTCAACCATTTCCAAGGTGTGCCTTATGTAATCCTGCATATCCTGGCCTTTCATCAGCTTGGTTTGATATAGCCCCCTGGATTAAGAAAATGACGACGGAGCACATAGAGTTTGGGCCCATACAATATTTATTTCATGGAATGACTGGACCTATCAAAAAATATAGAGAAAGTATAACCCCACATTTGTTAAATGCAGCGAAAAAACTAATTCCAAAGTACTGGAGACAGGACCGGATCCCGTCAGTCATAGAGTGGAGAAACGAGGTTAATGTAATAAAGGAAGCAGAGAGATGGGTTCATGTGGTCAAAAACCAAAGAAAGAAATTTGAAACGACATGGGCAAACTGGGAACAATGTGCTGAGGAGATAATAGAAGAGGGAAATACAGATGGGTAGGAGGAAGGAATGGTATAGTCATTTAGAATGGAAACATAAGAAGAATAGCCCTGAAGGATAGATGAAAATAGTTATATAACTTCTCTAATGCTAATCAAAGAGGGTTGGGGGTAAGATAATGTATGGGTAAATGTATATGTGGTTTTCGCTTATTTTGTGTTTTTTTTTTTTTTTTTTTTTTTTTACTATTCCCCTCTTGTCCCAGTATTGACAAACATTGGAGGTGGAGGGGGGAAGGAGATGGGCACACGATTAATAACAAATATGAATTATGGGGAAATCCCCCCTTTTTTTTTTCTTTTTTTTTTTTTTTTTTAACACATCTTCTAATTATGAATTTTAGTGGGTAGTGACACGAACTAGAATACAGGGGTTGTATTTAATAATGAACTGAAGTAATTAATGACACGAATTAGAAAAAGGGGGGAATGTACGTATAAATTTATCTTTAAAAACACTTTATAAATTATAAATTATATAAATACAAACACGAATATACACGGAAGGGAATTTTTTTTTTTTTTTTTTTTTTCTTTCTCACAATACAAAACAAGGAATTGTAGGGACTAAAGACACAATCAGAATAAGGGGGGAACTCCCCACCCCACCTCCCCCCCCCTTTTTTTTCCTTTTTTTTTTTTTTTTTTCCTCTTCACACAATATATAATTATGAATTGAAGTGATTAAGGACACTAATAAGAATTAGGGGGAACTTATTTATAATTTTATTTTTAAACACTTTAGAAATATAAGCACGATAAACACGGTGGGGTGGGTACCATTTATTTATTTATTTATCTCGTTATTTATTTATTTAAATTTATTTATTTATTTATTTATTTATTTTTGTTATTTACTTTATTTATTTATTTTTTCTCTGCACACAATATATAACAAGGAATGGAGGGGGCTAAAGACACCATTTAGAATAAGGGGGGAAGTATTTATAATTTTATTTTATTTTTTTAACACTCTATAAACATAAGCACGATAAACACGGTGGGGTGGGTACCATTTTTTTTTTTTTTTTTTACCCTCGCATATGTAAATGTCGGCCACTGGGACAGGGGGGAAAACGGTGGTAGGTGATGTAGGATGTAATGTGTAGTATGTTTCTATTGTTTGAACAAAGGGGTATAGAATGTTGTATAAATGGTGTATATATAAATGAAATAAACAATAAAATTTTTGATTATTAAAAAAAAAATAACTTTCTGGTAAGCCACTGAGTAATGGTGCTCTGACATGGAAATCTTTTATTTCTTCTCCCTTACCTCTGAGGCGTTCAACCATTTCCAAGGTGTGCCTTATGTAATCCTGCATATCCTGGCCTTTCATCAGCTTGGTTTGATATAGCTTTCTTATTAAATACAGTTTTTTGCTTTATACCTTTTGTAATCTTCTCACATTTCTTCAGCACTTTCACACTTACATATATTGTATGCATGATTTGATTATCTTCTATTCTAAGAGAGATTGTGCTCTGAGCATTTTCGTCTTTCTCTATCCACTCATCTAAAGGGTGTTCTTGCCTGACTTAATTTATACAAGTCACGTACCTTCTCTTATTATCAGCATTTTCCTCTTAAATTTCCAAGACTGGTAGTCCTGGTTTGTCAGATTTGCAAATTAAAACTTTGTTGTAGCTGTGTTACTGGCCATTTTCTTTTATTCTTTTGCAGTCTTCTTTCTATTGCTGTAGCTGGCTATGACTTGGCTATGACTGGATTCCCAGCTTTTCTCTGGGTGGGTGTCTGGACTATGCCTGGGTCCATAACCTGTTGGAAATTCTGTATATAGCTTTACAGAAAAGACAGTGTACAGTCCTCATTGATGTTGCTGCTTAACTGCTGACAGGAAAAGGAATCTTTTATTATACAAAGAACAGACATAGAGCAGTTACAAACTTGTAAACACCGCCAACTCCTGGCTGATGTAGTTGTTGCACAAAATACAAATGAACATTGTATTCCAACAGGGAGTGGATTAATAATTGGCCATATTATAAGCAGCCCTAATGTACCCCTTGATATGTGTCAAGGTTTCAAGGCTAGGTTACACCAGGTAGCGATTCACTGAATTAGCAAATATGATTGATCTGATT
This sequence comes from Lithobates clamitans, assembly GCA_037952925.1. Taxonomy (NCBI): domain Eukaryota; kingdom Metazoa; phylum Chordata; class Amphibia; order Anura; family Ranidae; genus Lithobates; species Lithobates clamitans. The sequence continues at coordinate 3,875,691 of JBBGZY010000744.1, forward strand.
CATAGGGCAAAAAGTATATGTAAAGCATATTGCCTTAATGTAGAAAACTTTTTCATTATGCAATAAGACACCAATTGAACCCTCTTTACTTATTAGTCAGGCTGCATATAGAGTAATAAACGCACTACTGTTTTTTTATTTTTTAAAGTAGGCGCTGCAGTGAGGGTTGAAATACTTTGTGCTGGCAGTATGTGGGAGAGTCAGACAGCTGTTCCTATACAGAACAGTGGCTCAGCTCTGAGTCCCTCAGGAGCCTAAGGAGATCACATTTTTATGACGAAACATGATGGGAAGTGACTTCCGGTGACATCACATCCAGTTTCTGTTGGTAAGCTATGGAGGCCATCTTGGAGGAGGCATGACATGTGTACAAGGCTATTAATACTGTTTATTGTATAAGTGCAACTTTATAGGTTTTTATGGTTTAACTAATGGTGTTTTTACTGTGTGGAGCCAGAGGAGCCTGTGTGGTGCAAGTTCTGGAAACTTTTTAACCACTTCCCTCCTGGCATATAGCAGAATGATGGCCGGACGGTGGTTCCGTTATCCTGACTGGATGTCATATGATGTCTTGCAGGATAACAGCCGGTGCGCAGCGCAGCTATCTGTGGTGCGGCGTGTCCGTCTAACACACTGCAACACCGATTTCGGTAAAAAACCTTTGACGGAGGCTCTTTACCACATGATCAGCTGTGTCCAATTACAGCTGATCACGATGTAAACAGGAAAAGCCGACGAGTAGAGGAGAGCCGATTGGCTGCTCTCCTGACAGGGGGGTCTGCGCTGATTATCAGCACACCCCCCCCCCCCCCCCGAGGATGCTCACTTAAGACCACCAGGGATGCCATCAGAACCACCAGGGATTGCCAACACTGATGACCACCAGGTATGCCATCCATGGCCACCAGGGATGCCAATCTGTGCCCACCAATCAATGCCAACCAGTGCCCACAAATGGTGCCAGTCAGTGCCCAGTAATAATGCCTTCCAGTAACTCCTTATCAGTGATGCCCATCAGTGCCATATATCAGTGCCCATCAGTGCCACCTATCAGTGCCACCCATAAGTCCCCATCAGTGCAGCCTTTCAGTGCCCATCAGTGCTGAGTATGAGTGCCCATCAGTGCCGCCTATTAGTGCCCATCAGTGCTGCATATTAGTGCCCATCATCAGTGCCCAGCAGTGCCACCTCATCAGTGCCCAGCAGTGCCACCTTATCAGTGCAGCCTCATCAGTGCCCATCAGTGAAGGAGAAAACTTACTTAATTTCAAAATTTTATAACAGAAACAAAGAAAAACTCTTTTCATTCAAAATTTTCAGTCTTTTTTTATTTGTTGTGCAAAAAATAAAAACCCCAGCAGTGATCAAATACCACCAAAAGAAAGCTCTATTTGTGGGAACAAAATGATAAAAACATTTGTTTGGGTACAGCATAGCATGACAGCGCAATTGTCATTCAAAGTGCGACAGAGCTGAGAGCTGAAAATTGGCTTGTGCAGGAAGGAGGAAAGTGCCTGGTATTGAAGTGGTTAAAGAAAAAGAGAGTTGCAGAGAAGCAGGAGTGGATGTATAAAGAGCTGTGGGTTGACTTGCTTGGTAAAACAAGGGGTCAATACGATCTGGTGAGTGCACTGTGTTACTTCTATCTGGCTTGGGAGTTATCCGCACTATCAGCACTTTTTTGCACAAAAAAGGAGCGTGAATTGTAATGAACACTGAATGATAACACAAAAACTTTTCTTTCACTTATGGTTAGTGTTTGACTGAAGCCATTTATTATCAATCAACTATGTTTACTCTTTTTAAGTCATAATCACAACAGAAACTACCCAAATGACCCTGATCAAAAGTTTACATACCCCAGTTCTTAATAGCGTGTATTGCCCCCTTTAACATTAATGACAGCTTGAAGTCTTTTGTGGTATTTGTGGATGAGGTTCTTTATCTTCTCAGATGGTAAAGCTGCCCATTCCTCTTGGCAAAAATCCTCCAGTTCCTGTAAATTCTTGGCTGTCTTGCAAGAACTGCACGTTTGAGATCTCCCCAGAGTGGCTCAATGATATTGAGGTCAGAAGACTGCGATGGCCACTCCAGAACCTTCACTTTATTCTGCTGTAGCCAATGACAGGTCAACTTGGCCTTGTGTTTTGTATCATTGTCATGTTGGAATGTCCAAGTACGTCCCATGCGCAGCTTCCTGGCTGATGAATGCAAATGTTCCTCCAGTATTTTTTAATAACATACTGCATTCATCTTGCCATCAATTTTGACCAAATTTGCTGTGCCCTTGTAGCTCACACATCCCCAAAACATCAGCGATCCACCTCCGTGTTTCACAGTAGGAATGGTGTACCTTTTATCATAGGCTTTGTTGACTCCTGTCCAAATGTAGCGTTTATGGTTGTGGCCAAAAAGCTCAATTTTGGTCTCATCACTCCAAATGACTTTGTGCCAGAAGGTTTGAGGCTTGTCTCTGTGCCTCTGTGCTGTTTGGTATATTGTAAGTGGGATACTTTGTGGCATTTGCGTAGTAATGGCTTTCTTCTGGCGACTCGACCGTGCAGCCCATCTTTCTTCAAGTGCCTCCTTATTGTGCATCTTGAAACATCCACACCACATGTTTTCAGAGAGTCCTGTATTTCACCTTAAGTTATTTGTGGGTTTTTCTTTGTATGCCGACCAATTTTTCTGGCAGTTGTGGCTGGAATTTTAGTTGGTCTACCTGACCATGGTTTGGTTTCAACAGAACCCCTCATTTTCCACTTCTTGATTAGAGTTTGAACAATGCTGATTGACATTCTCAATTCCTTGGATACCTTTTTATACCCCTTTCCTGTTTTATACAGTTCAACTACTTTTTCCCGCAGATCCATTGACAAACCTTTTGCTTACCCCATGACTCAGAATCCAGAAACGTCAGTGCAGCACTGGATGAAAGATGCAAGGGTCTGTCAGGAGTCCAGAAACTCATTGACCTTTTACAAACACACACACTAATTACAAGCAAACAGATCACAGGTGAGGATGGTTACCTTTAACCACTTGACCACTGGGCACTTAAACCCCCTTAATAACCAGACCAATTTTCAGCTTTCAGTGCTCTCACATTTTGAATGACAATTACTCAGTCATGCAACACTGTACATATATGAAATTTTTGACCTTTTTTTACACAAATAGAGCTTTCTTTTGGTGGTATTTAATCACCCATGGGTTTTTATTTTTTGTGCTATAAAAGAAAAAAGACCAAAAATTCTGTAAAAAAATGCATTCGTTTCTGTTATAAAATTTTGCAAACTAGTAATTTTTCTTCATATATTTTGGCCAAAATTTATACCTCTACATATCCTTGGTAAAAATGACCCAAATCAGTGGATATTATTTGGTCTTTGTGAAAGTTATAGAGTCCAAAATCTTTGGTGCCAATATCTGCAAATTCATCACACCTGAAGTACTGATGGCCTATCTAATTTCTTGAGACCCTAACATGCCAGAAAAGTACAAATACCCCCCAAATTACCCCTTTTTGGAAAGAAGACATTCCAAGGTATTTAGAAAGATTCATGATGAGTTTTTTGAAGTTGTCATTTTTTTCCCACAATTCTTTGCAAAATCAAGATTTTTTTTTTCTTTTTTTTTTTTCACAAAATTGTCATATTAGCAGGTTATTTCTCACACACAGCATATGCACACCCCAAAACACATTATGCTATTACTCCTGAGTATGGCGATACCACATGTGTGAGACTTTTACACAGCGTGGCCACATACAGAGGCCCAACATGCACGGAGCACCTTAAGGTGTTCTGGAGCACCCAGGCCAATTCTGACATTTCTCTCCTACATGTAAAAATCCTCATTTATTTGCTAGAAAATTACATAGAACCCCAAAACATTATATATGTTTTTTTAGCAAAGACCTGAGAGAATACAATGGTGGTCATTGCAACTTTTTATCTCGCACGATATTTGCGCAGCAATTTTTCTAACGCGTTTTAAAAAAAAACAAACTGTTTTGTGCTTTAACAAAAAACAAAACAGTAAAGTTAGCCCAATATTTTTGCATAATGTGAAAGATGAAGTTATGCCGAGTAAATAGATACCTAACATGTCACCCTTCAAAATTGCACACGCTCGTGGAATGGCGCCAAACTTCGCTACTTAAAGATCCCCATAGGCGACGCTTTAAAATTTTTTACTGGTTACATGTTTTGAGTTACAGAGGAGGTCTAGGGCCAAAATTATTGCTCTCGCTCTACCGATCACAACGATACCTCACATGTGTGGTTTGAACGCTGTTTTCATATGTGGGCGGGACTTACATATGCGTTCGCTTCTGCATGCGAGCACATGGGGACAGGTGCGCTTTAAATTTATTTATTTTTTTATTGTTCATTTTACTTTATTTATTTTAGTTTGATGCTTTTTTCCAAAAAATAAAAAGGAATCGAAACATCCGTTGTAATAGAAATATGACATGACAGGTCCTCTTTACAGTGAGATGTGGGGTCAATAAGACCCCACATCTCACCTCTAGGCTGGGAAGCCTGAAATAAAAAAAAACGATCCTGGCTTCGATCGTAGCGGTGAGTCAGTAGAAGCACCTGAGGGCGGCGGGAGTGGGGGTGTCCCCTCTCGCCTCCCGGAAGAACGATCAAGCAGTGGAACAGCCGCTATGATCATCCTTATGGTGTAGGGAATCGCTGGCTGAAAAAGCTGATAGCTGAATGATGCCTGTAGCTGCAGGCATCATTCAGATATCCCCGCACAAAGTCAAGGACGTTGTATGACAGCCGGCGGGCGGGAAGTGGTTATAACACATTTTTTTTAAACACAAAGTTGTCCATTTATACAATATTTCTAACACATAGCATGTACATACCAAAAATGACACCCCAAAATAGATACTCCTACTCCTCCTGAGTACGGCGATACCACATGTGTGAGACTTCCTCAGCCTGGCCACATACAGAGGCCGAGTACAGCTGAGCATGGCCGAGTATGGCTGAGAATGGCTGCGCATGGCTGGGTATGGCTGAGTATGGCAGGGTATTGCAGGGTATGGCTGGGTATGGCAGAGTATGGCTGGGTATCACCGAGCATTGCAGAGTATGGCTGGGTATGGCAGAGTATGGCTGGGTATTGCAGAGTATGGCTGGGTATCACAGAGTATTGCAGAGTATGGCTGGGTATTGCAGAGTATGGCTGGGTATTGCAGAGTATTGCTGGGTATTGCAGGGTATTGCAGGGTATGGCAGAGTATGTCAGGGTATTGCAAAGTATGGCACGGTATTGCAAGGTATGGCTGGGTATGGCAGAGTATGGCTGGGTATGGCAGAGTATGGCTGGGTATGGCAGGGTATGGCTGGGTATTGCAGGGTATGGCAGAGTATGGCTGGGTATGGCAGGGTATGGCTGGGTATTGCAGAGTATGGCTGGGTATTGCGGAGTATGGCTGGGTATGGCAGGGTATTGCAGAGTATGGCATGGATCGGAAGGATTACATGGTAAACGGCCGCGATCAGCACCAAGTTGGATATAATACCCTGTAGTTTGTTAAAGAAAGAAGCTGGGGACACCAATCTGGAATTACGGAAGAGGTAGAGAAACTTAGGTAAGTATACCATTTTGACAAGGTTCACTCTACCCACTGGGGTAAGGGGGAGAGACCTCTAGGCCATACATTTCTGAGAGAAGGGCCTAATCGATAGCAAGAGGTTCAGCTCGAAATATGAGGACAAGGGGGCCCTTATAACCACCCCAAGTATTTAAATTCGGATGTCCAGGTCAACGGGGTACCAGTCTGGGCATGTTGGCCCGAGGTGTGCAACGAGAAAAGAAGTGACTTTCCCCAATTAACCCCGATGCCCAAAATTAGTCTGAACACATCAACGATTTGGAGGGCTGGTGGGAGAAAGGATATGTCTTTCAGGAACAGGAGGGTATTGTCTGCATATGGGGATATTTTGTCTAAGATCACCCCTACCTGTATGCCTTCAACCGAGGGAGCAGACTTGATACGGACTGCCAGGGGCTCCATGGCCAGTGCAAACAGGCCCGGGGAGAGCGGGCAACCCTGTCTAGTGCCTAGAGTTAGGATAAAAGGAGAGGACAATTAATTATTAGTGTGTATTCGAGCTGTAGGGTTATGGTAAAGCACTTGAACACACTTAATAAACTGAGGGCCGAATCCGAACTTACGTAGGACGGCCCAGAGGTAGCGCCACTCCACTGAATCAAAAGCCTTTTCCACATCTAGGGAGGCCACCACCTCTGGACCGTCCCCGCCCGCCCTAGAGAGATGTGTAAGGCGTCGGATATTAATGTCAGTTCCTCTACCCGGCATAAATCCGGATTTATCTGCGTGTACCAGCACAGTTATCACAGTGTTCAATCAGTCGGCCAGGACCTTGGCCAATAGTTTTGCATCCACATTGAGGAGGGATATTGGTCGGTGCGAGGAACACTGCTCAGGAGCCTTACCAGGCTTGAGAAGGACCACAATAACCGCTTCTGCAAACAGCCATGGAAAGGGGGGAAAGATCCCTCCTCCATGGCTTCTTGGAGCATGAGCCTGAATGTAGGGAGTAGCTCCTCCGCTTGTGTTTTAAAAAGTTCAGCTGGGAGGTCATCAGGGCCCAGTGTCTTACCATTTTGCAGAGAGGCCACCGCCTGCTGGAGCTTTTCCAGTGTAATGGGGCCATCTAATGCATCTCTAGTGGCAGATTTCAAGCATGACAGCTCAATTTCCTCCAGATATTTGGATAATTCCTCATCCGTACCCACCATCCAGGAGCTATACAGCTCTTGGTAAAATGATGCAAAACGTGCATTAATAGAGGCAGAATTGGTTAGCAGCGACCCTTCAGAGTCGCAAATGCCAGATATAATCACAGGCGGGGAACTCTCCCTAGCCAACCATGCCAGCATACTCCCATTTTTTCCCCGTGCTCGAATAAGCGTTGAGATTGATGTAAGAACTTGGTTTTAGTAGCAGATGTTCGGAGCAGAAGAACATCTCTCAGTGCTGCCTGAAAATCACTCTGGGAGCCCTCGACAGGGAGTATTCCACCTCAAGTGCAGCCACTCTTTCTTCAGCCCTCAGTAGATCCTCCCGCAAGTCCCTGCGGACCCTACGAATGTGTGACTGCAGGCTGCCTCTGGAGAACGCTTTAAATGCATCCCAAGAGGTGGACAGAGATATAGAGCGATCCTGGTCCTGCCAGTAGTGCATCACCTCAGATCAACGGGTAATATGACATAGCGGCAGTCCAGGTCCAGCTCCAGTGCCATCAGCCTAAATGCAAGAGACTTGTGAATTAAAATGCTGACCCCTTGGGAATAGTTGGTATATGAGGAATGATAATGGTGTCCCAGTACCCAAGATGGCGGCCGGAGAAGACGACCTGTGACCTCAGCCCCTGTCAGAACACCTCCGGCGCACCTGCATACGCCTGTGCGCGCATATGCGCGCGCACGCACGCATGGCCAAAAAGGGCATGCCAGTACTCAAGATGGGAGTCCAGGACAGTCTGTTTGTTCAGTTAGAATGCCAGTGCGCCGGCGCTAAACTCAGTCTGTGCTTTTACCCAGTGCTGTCCGTGCTACAGCGTTCCTGTGTGTTCCTGTTTGCTTGCACCTGATACCTGTACCTGTTATCCGATCCGGCTTGCCTCCGACTCTGCTGTCCGCTGCCATCATCTGACCCGGCTTGCTCTGATCACCACATCTGCCTGCTCCTTCTACTACCTCGCTGCCAGCCCATTATCGACCCGGCCTGTGCCCTGACTTCGCCTTTGCCTCCGCACCTGCTCCTGACGTACCAGCCAGTGTATGACCCGGCCTGTCTAACCTGCCTCCTCTGCTAGTTGGAGAATCCTGCTGAATCACCGTGCCACCTGCCGCTGTTTCCAGTCCCACAGTCTGCGACCTGTCAGGCACTTGTGCGACTCTGCACTCCTGTACCTCCTGTCTGCTCTATCAGGGGGCCTGAGTCAGAGGAGTAAGAGAGGCTGTTCCCTGCATATCGGGCTCTACCATCACGTATGTGACAGCAACGGACAGCTATTCTGGAACAGAAGGCTGGAACAGCCATTCTGGAACAGAAGGCTGAATGTTTATCGGACTTAACCACATTCTTCAGTGCCATGGCCCAGCTGTATGAAGATCCCCAGCAAATGGCTTCAGCAGAAGCAGCTCTTCACTCACTACGACAAGATCGTAGGGCGGTGGAAAACTATGTTTCGGAATTCAGACAATGGGCCACCAAATGGAACAACGCTGCCCTACGCTACCAATTCCGCATGGGCCTCTCCGAACCACTCAAGGACGAGCTAGCGCGAGTAGGTGCACCCTCTACCCTTGAAGCCCTGATTGATTTATCCATTCAGATCGACCGCCGTCTGAGAGAACGAAGACTAGAGAGAGCTGCAGTTCCATCCCGTCCGGTATAGATGTTACCCCGGGTACCCAGCTCCTTCAATCCTGCCCCACCAGCTCCTGCCACTCCCACTCCTGACGCTCCAGAACCAATGCAGCTCAGCCTGCTGCGCCCTTCTCTCTCCACTGAAGAACGACAAAGTCGTCGCCAGCAGAACCTGTGCCTATACTGCGGGGGATACGGACATTAGGTCCGTATCCCCGGACCTAATTAGGTCCGTATCCTGTGAGGTCCTGCCCAGTGAAACCTCATAAGTCCCTCTCAACTACTTCTGCCTCGTTAACTCCAAGTTCGCTTAACAACTCCGCTCATCTTACTTTTCCCATCTCTTTACAGCTGCCAGGAAGGACTATTTAGACTACCGCCACAATTGATTCCGGAGCCTGCAGCTGTTTTGTGGACTTAACCTTTGCTGCCAGACATCATATTCTATTGCAACCTAAAGCACAGAAGCTCTCGGTTCACCTGGCCGATGGCTCCACTATTAAATCCGGAGCAGTCACTCATGAAACCATTCCTCTGCTTACCACCATTTCCAAAGACCACCAAGAACTGCTACGTCTGGACGCCATCACTTCCCCTTTGTTCCCGCTCATCCTTGGTATGCCCTGGCTGAGGGCCCATAACCCCCACATCGACTGGACTAAAGAAGGAATTAACTTCGTCTCCCCTTACTGCATCCAGTATTGCTTACAGACCCCCTGTGGTGTACCCGCTCTGCTATGCCTTGACACAGACTCTGAGATCAGTCAGCTTGTGCCCACAGTCTACCATGACTTTCTAGATGTGTTTAGCAAGAAAGGGGCAGAGATCCTTCCTCCTCATCGGTCTTACGACTGCCCTATAGAGCTACTTCCCGGAGCCGAAGTCCCTTTCCGGAGAATCTTCCCCCTGTCCAAAAGTGAGCTGGTAGCTCTAAAAGACTACATCGATGACAATCTAAGAAAAGGGTTCATCCGACCTTCTACATCTTCAGCTGGGGCCGGAATTTTCTTTGTTGAGAAGAAGGATAATTCGTTACAGCCCTGTGTGGATTACCGTGAGCTCAACAAGGTTACGGTTAAGAACCGTTATCCACCTCCATTAGTACCCGAACTTTTTCAGAGACTTGCCTCTGCCACCATATTTACAAAGCTGGATCTTCGGGGCGCCTATAATTTGGTGCGCATTCGAGAAGGCGATGAATGGAAGACTGCCTTCCGCACACAATTTGGGCATTTCGAGTATCTCGTGATGCCCTTTGGACTCTGCAACTCCCCGGCCACTTTCCAGCACTTCATTAATGACGTCTTCTGAGACTTCCTGGACTTGTTTGTTATTGTATACCTTGATGATATACTAATCTTTTCTTCCTCCCTAGACCACCACCGCAGACATGTCAGAAGCGTATTAACCCGCCTTGGACAACATGGATTATACGCCAAACACGAGAAGCGCGAGTTTGAACGCCAGAGTATCCAGTTCCTGGGCCTGATCATTTCCACCGAAGGTATCGAGATGGATCCCCAGAAGGTCACAGCTATCCTGGACTGGCCTACTCCCTGTGACAAGAAGGGCATTCAACGCTTCATAGGTTTTGCAAACTTTTACCGAAAATCCATTCGGGGGTTTTCAGCGATCATTGCCCCCATTATGCAACTCACCAAACAAGGTTCCAGATTCCGTTGGTCTCCAGAGGCTCAGACGGCCTTTGAGGCACTGAAGACGTTGTTCACTTCCGCACCTGTTTTGAAGCACCCCGACTTGGCCCTACCCTATGTTTTAGAAGTGGACGCCTCGGAAACAGCGGTTGGAGCTATCTTGTCCCAAAGACAGGGTCCTAAGGCCCTGTTGCACCCGGTCGCATATTTCTCTCGTAAACTGTCAAGCGCAGAGAAGAACTATGACGTCGGGGATCGGGAACTTCTAGCGATTAAGGCAGCATTAGAAGAACGGAGGTACCTTCTCGAGGGAGCTGCACATCCAATCTTAATCTATACAGACCACAAGAATCTAGAATACCTAAGGACAGCAAAGAGGCTGAGACCCCGTCAGGCCAGGTGGGCACTTTTCTTTTCTAGATTTACTTTTCATCTGACATAGAGACCCGGATCTAAGAACATAAAGCCAGATGCACTATCACGCATGTTGAGCAAATCTCAAGAAGTCTCTTCCCCGTAAACGATCCTGTCCTCTGGGAATTTTCTTCTTCTACAAGGGGACTTAATGACCCGGATCAAGCAAGCCTCAGTGGGGAGTTCTGCACCACCCGGGACCACCTTACGGACAAGGGAGGGGCTACTCTGGTATGAGGATAAGATCTTTGTGCCGGAGGATCTGCGAACGGCCACTTTGGGTATGTACCATGATCACGCGCTTGCAGGGCACTTTGGCGTCAGCAAGACCTCCAAACTTGTGCAGCGAATATTTTGGTGGCCAGGGGTGGCGAAGGACTGCAGGAAATATGTAGAATCTTGTACTACTTGTATCCATAACAAGAACAGCAAGTCCAGGGCCTGGGGTCTGTTGAAACCACTACCTGTCCCGAATAGACCGTGGAGAATGATCTCAATTGATTTCATTGTGGAGCTGACCCCAGGGCTACAGGGCTACAGTACTATTTTCGTGAAAATTGAAAAAAACGAAATGTGACCCACGTCAGCCCAAACACAGCAGAGCAGAGACTCCCCTCCATCCCTTGAACATAATATGAGAAACAAATTAAAAGAAGCGGATGTGGGACTTTAGATGAGGTGTGTGTCTCTGCAAATAAAGAATATTAACCTATTGATTGTAACCAATCCCCAAAGGGTAGTCCCTATAATGAACCTAACAAAATATTTCTTGTGTACAATAAAGGCACGATATCAGCACTGGGCTGGGTTCCCCCGCCTCAACCCCGGAGGAGATCAATATATCCAGGCTATGTTGGTCCAAACCCAGTAGCAATGGCTATATACCCATTGGATACTTTATAGGTTAGTACCATCACTATATCTAATCTCTTCTCTAACCAGAGAGCCTGTTGTACTATATAGATATCTGATGTAGGCTTATCTACTCATTTATTTATTTATTTTTTATTCTTATTTACTCTTTAGCATCCTACTCCTGACGTGTTGAGTCCATACTCAAGGGTGCCAGGTTTACAGTGTGTTTTATCATGTATTCATTATTTTATTATGTTTTTTATATTTATTATTACCAATTATGTATATTATCTCTTTATTACTGTTTTCTGTACCAATCATGTCCTTTTATGTATAAATATTAAATATGTGACTATTGTGCATTGAATATGTTGATATCGTGCCTATATTGTACACAAGAAATATTTTGTTTGGTTCATTATAGGGACTACCCTTTGGGGATTGGTTACAATCAATAGGTTAATATTCTTTATTTGCAGAGACACACACCTCATCTAAAGTCCCACTTCTTTTAATTTGTTTCTCATATTATGTTCAAGGGATGGAGGTGAGTCTCTGCTCTGCTGTGTTTGGGCTGACGTGGGTCACATTTAGTTTTTTTCAATTTTTTCAATTTTGTTATTTAGGGTGGAAGACACCCATTCCTTTATGCGACCCTTTATGCCCAACATATTCTTTCTAGTTATATTATCAATCTTACCCATACATATCTATAGATCAATTTTATTTCTAACATTGGTTATATATATATTACTACATTATTCCTACAAAAGAGATTATGCATATTTAATCTCTTTGTTCATTTAATCATTATTTATACAACTAGCTTCAGGCTCTCCCCTTAGGGGTTTTATACCAGCTTGTTATACATCCCGTAGCCTGATGTTCATTACCATGGCTTTTGTGGTCTCACTCCGGGGTTGCGAGGTGCCTAGATCTTCCCCCTCGCCCGTCCCACCTGTGACGGGGTAGGGGTTGACCTCCACACCTCGACGTCATGCTCACGCATCCTCTCGCGCTGCGTCTTCATGAGCGCCGATTGAGGGATGTGTTTTTCCATCTCACGCTGCGGCGACTATGGAGTGCCTCTCCTCCTCGCCGCTTCATGTGTACTCATGACGTTGGCGGGGTCCCGCTCCTTTTGGCGGGTATTTCAGCCGGGGGGAGGCCGTGGGCTACTCATAGGCTGTTACCATCTTGTTGGGACAACTTTATCCTTGTCCCGCTAGACCCAGGTATGTGGGGTTTTCCCAGGACTTTACTCTCTTACACATACGCTTACCAACCTACACATACAGATACTCACACACATATACATATTCACATACACTATATATACTTACATCCATTCTTACACACACTCCATACATATACCTTACTATTCATTTATTATTTACATACACATTACACTGATTTACATTTACTTAGTTTACCATTTTATGTATTGCAGGATACCTATGGACACTCCATTCTTGGAAATGTCCATCATACAGTCACTCTACCATATCCTGGGTCCCCTACTTTCCACTCCAGTCCCCCTGTGGGTGGCCATTGTTCCTGCCCCCAGCTGGCTGGCCCTTCCACCCCCACCTAACCTGCCCTTTCATTCTGGGCGGGATGATTGGGAGGATTGCACTGGGCTGGGTTCCCCCGCCTCAACCCTGGAGGAGATCAATATATCCAGGCTATGTTGGTCCAAACCCAGTAGCAATGGCTATATACCCATTGGATACTTTATAGGTTAGTACCATCACTATATCTAATCTCTTCTCTAACCAGAGAGCCTGTTGTACTATATAGATATCTGATGTAGGCTTATCTACTCATTTATTTATTTATTTTTTATTCTTATTTACTCTTTAGCATCCTACTCCTGATGATTGGCTTTAAACGCCATGAAACGCGTTGAGTCCATGCTCAAGGGTGCCAGGTTTACAGCGTGTTTTATCATTTTATTATGTTTTTTATATTTATTATTACCAATTATGTATATTATCTCTTTATTACTGTTTTCTGTACCAATCATGTCCTTTTATGTATAAACATTAAATATGTGACTATTGTGCATTGAATATGTTGATATCGTGCCCATATTGTACACAAGAAATATTTTGTTTGGTTCATTATAGGGACTACCCTTTTGGGATTGGTTACAATCAATAGGTTAATATTCTTTATTTGCAGAGACACACACCTCATCTAAAGTCCCACATCTACTATTTTCGTGATCGTCGATCGATTATCCAAGATGGCCCACTTCATTGCCATGAAAGGTACTCCCTCTGCACAAGAGACTGCACGGATTTTCATCAGAGAAGTTATAAGACTCCATGGGGTCCTGGCAAATATCATCTCTGACAGAGGGGTCCAGCTTACCTCCAGATTCTGGAGATCTTTGTGTGAATCTCTGGGGATTGAACTTTCATCTTCTTCAGCCTATCACCCACAAACTAATGGACAGACAGAAAGAACCAATCAAACACTGGAACAATATCTACGCTGCTTCTCTTCCTTTTCACAAGACGACTGGGATTTCCTACTTCCCTTGGCCGAGTTTGCCTACAACTCAGCCATGAAAGAATCTCCTTTCTTCGCGAACTATGGTTTTCATCCCTCTTTTCTCTTCAATAACATTCCGGAATTCCCTGTACCCGCTGTACTCGAAACATTGGATTTCTTTAACTCCAACAACAAACTGTTACAGGAGACGATGGCCAAGACTCAAGCTTACAATAAACAGATCTTCGACAAGAAGAGAAGAGGGGAGCTAATCCTGAACCCGGGGGACCAAGTCTGGTTGGCTACAACGAACCTGAAATTAGCCTGTCCCTCGAGGAAATTAGGTCCCAGATTTGTAGGACCTTTTCCTGTAAAGAGGCGGATTAACAATGTCGCTTATGAACTTGAACTACCAGAGACCTTCAGGATTCATCCTGTGTTTTATATAGCCTTACTGAAGCCCGCTGTCCCTAACCCTTTTCCGGATCGGAATACAGGGCCACCCGAACCCGTGGTGGTAGACGGCGAAGAAGAATTCGAAGATTGCAGGAGAAGGAGAAGTCAAGTTCAATACCTGATTAAGTGGAGGGGATACGGTCCTGAGGACAACTCGTGGGAACCAGAAACTAACATTCATGCCCAAGAACCGCTTTTCTTAGTTCTCCAATAAACCTCATGTAATTTCTGCACTTGTGGCGACTTATTTTTATCCACAGTACCCAGAGGATCGCTTCTTTTCCTACAACGGGGCTGCCTTCTAATGTGGCCAGCATTCCATCAACACTCTGGACATTAATTCAGCCCACATGGACATTACAGCCAAAAAATAATTTTTATTTCATTTTAATTTTATTTTATTTCTACTATAACTTCATTATTAAATTGATTATTTAATTTTATTATTTATTATTCAATATTTGTATTGTATTGCACCTTTCCATATACCAGCTCCCTACTGGGAACATTAGGGTTGGAGATCTATACTGTGTCGGGCTTAGCGCTCACCCATACCTGTAGTGATCGTCTGCATGACCACTTTGAAATCCGACGCCGTAGCAGGCAGCTGTTCGGGCTCCTCAGCCTGGATCTCAATGCGGGCAGGGGTTTTAGGCGAGGCCACGGCTGTGGCCTTACCCGCGATTTTAATGCCGAAATGTCTCACTTGTACAATGTACTACAGCAAAAGGGGCATATGCAATAAAAATATACCACTTAAATTGACACTCAATGACCTTTCCCAGCTGCTTTCTTTCTGTTGGTAAATAAAACAACTGGGATCCCCCTCAAAAGCTATACCAAACCCTGTGGGAGGACACTTATCAGAATCTGGAAGTCCCCTTTAAAAAAGGGGGGCACCAAGATATCCAGTTTCCCTCCTACGTGAATGAATAAGTGTACATAGTACCCCTGGTTACTAATTTACAAAAAAAAGTAAAACAATTTAAATTCTACATGGTCCTGAACATGAGCCTCATCCCTACTCACAATGACAAAAATATGGAAGTGCAAAAATGTGAAAGACATATGAAAAATTATTTGAGGCTTAAAGTGGAAGGCGAGTCAAAACATAACTAAGCTTAAATCTACCCCCATCCCCATTCTAATCCTAATAAATCTACCCTGTAAAAAGGAAAGATCTGTATACTTACCTATTCTGAAGTTGCTCCTGTCCAGTCACATGATCTCTCAGCATTGACTTCAGTGAAGAGGAGAGATTGGTGACAACAGCTGCAGAGCCTGTGCGGTGATATCACCTATAGGCTTACTATGGGGCATAAGTTTCTGCCTGTACCTCTTCTGCACTGAAGCTGGCGCTGGAACCCAGTCATGTGACTGACCTGGAGCGACCTCAGAATAGAAAAGTATAAGCATCTTTCCTATTACAGGATAGATAGAATAGGCATAGAATAGGGGTGGGAGCAGATTTAAGCTTAGCTAGGTTTTGACTTGCCTTCCACTGTACTACTTCCATACAATACCATTTCAAAATATGTGTTCGTGTAAACACACAATATTCTTTCTATAAGTGTGGGCACCACTGTCATCAATGTTCCTGAAAAATTGTCAGTATACAGCATATACTTTGGGCAATAGAAATGCTGCTCTGCCATACTGATATTGGCTAAATTATTGGGTTTAGCTCAAGCATGGAGTTAGTCAGGCAAATAATTTGCATAGGAACGATGAATGCAGATGAGATGATTTGCCTGCATGCATAATAACAAGGTGATTAAAGTAGCTTTTCCCACCACATGTCTGGATTCAGTGTGGCAATACAAGATTGGACCCAGCATATAATAATAAAGGGTCATTATCCATCTTAAGTCAGTAATCAGCGCTTAGTAATAAGAGATTCCTTACGTTCATTGCAAAGGATAAAGATTTACTTCTGTAATCCAGTTTGCAGCCTGAATATTTACCATGTCATCTACTGTTATATAACCCTTAGCCATGCAAGGAGATAGTTGCAAAAAAATATTTTTAGTTTTGCATTGGGTGCATTAGGCATTGGGGTAGCATTTCCAGCTGACACATTTCTAAGCATAGCACTATAACAGATAGTCTGCTCAGCTGTTGAATCACAGTTTCCATGTGCATCAATATGGACCCCCCACCTTCCCATGTGGCTATAACAGCCAGCACTTTTCTGGGAAAGCTTTTAACAACATTTTGACATTTGTCTAGGGGAATTTGTGACCAATTTGCCAAAAGAACTTTTGTGTGGTCAGGTACTGATGTTA
The DNA here is from genome assembly GCA_037952925.1 of Lithobates clamitans. Classification (NCBI taxonomy): domain Eukaryota; kingdom Metazoa; phylum Chordata; class Amphibia; order Anura; family Ranidae; genus Lithobates; species Lithobates clamitans. The sequence goes on from JBBGZY010000744.1 coordinate 3,892,280, forward strand.
CATGAGGGGACCTGGATCACAATCAGCACTCTGATTCATCCCATAAGTGTTCAATAGGGTTGAGGTCAGACCTCTGTGCAGTCCACTCATGTTCTTCCACACCAGACTTATCCAACTATGTCTTTCTGACCTGGTTTTGTGCATAAGGGCACAGCCATGCTGTAAAAGAAAAGAGCTTTCTCCAAACTGTTGCATTAAAGTTGGAAGTGGGCAGCACAGTGGCTAAGTGGTTAGCACTTTCGCCTAGCAGCACTAGGGTCGTAGGTTTGACTCTCAAGCACGCCGCTACCTCCCTGGAGTTTGCATGTTCTTCCTGTGCCTGTGTGGGTTTTCTCCTACACTCCAAAGACATGCTAGTGGGTTGTTTGGCTTCCTGTCTACATTGGTGGTGGGTTGTTTGGCTTCCTGTCTACATCCTTAGTATGTATCAATGTGAGTTGGGGGCCTTAGGTTGTAAGTTCCTTGAGGGCAGAGATTGATGTGAATGTACAATATATGTGTAAATTGACGGTGCTATATAAGTATCTGTAATAAATAAGTGCACAATTATCTAAAATGACTTTGTATGCACTAACACAATGGTCATCAACTCTGTCCTCAGGGCTCACTTAGGCTTCATGTACATGGGGCATTTTTACAAACTCTCCTGAACGATTTAACTTGACAGATAGTAACCCACGTTTAAAACATCCGTTTTGCGTGTTTTTTTTTTTTTCAAAATAGGCAAAAATGAATGAGGAGAGTTCAGGGGCAGCTAAAAAAAACTCCCAACTGCTCCTAAACGTCCGTTTGCCAGCAGCAGTGTACATGAGGCCTAACAGGCCAGGTTTGCAAGATAACTGAAATACATCACAGGTGATATCATTTACTGCTCAGTGATTGCAGTATTCTAGTCTGCATCTCCCCAAGGTAATACAGTACATAAAACCTGGCCTGTTAGTGGGCCCTGAAGACAGGGTTGATGAACACTGCACTAACAGACATCTGAGTTTAAGGCTCCATCACACTGGGATTAAAAAAACTCTAGTTCCCTTGGAAGAAAAAAAACGCTCATATAGAGCATTTTTTGTACAAAGTTTGGGAGGGTTTTGCGTTTTTTCTGTCAGTAAGCTCCAATCAGGGATGCAAACCAGAAGGTTTTTTTTCCTGCCTCTAAACATTGAGCTCAAAATTTGCCTGTAATCGTCCTAATGTGAAAAACTATATGAATAAAACAGCGCTGCGTAACGTGAATAAACAGCTGCCAACACAGCTCTAGACCCAGGTAGTTAAAAATATAAGTGTAAAAAGTGTGGCGCTATAAACGCAAAAAAAGATTCATAGTAACATATGTGACATATCTCAGGTCAAAAATAATAAATGGATAAACCATTCAGTTACATGTGATATGAAGAACCAAATATCAACTACCGGTATATAATACACAAAAGATGTGAACCAATGTATGAGGAAATTGTCCAGTATCAATACAAATTAAGAATAATATATTGTGTATACACTATACCAAATATTAAAAGGCATATATATAAATATGTAAATTAATCAAAACATGTGTATAGCAAGGCATGTGCAGAGTGATAACAAAATAAATAAATAAAGCCCAAAAAGATGAATTGGCGCCACCGGGAGCCAGCAAGTCCACCAACAGTGTAAACAAGAAGAAGGAGTGAAGAAGCCACCACCTAGGGTCATAAGGGGCTTACCAGATGCAAATGACTTGGAACGGCGTATGCCGGCCAAGTCAAAACAGGCTATGAGACCAGCGAGTCGCACAAGGGTTGAATTGTAGTATGGAACAGATATATATGAAGAGGCTATGCAGAAGCAACCAAAATTCCCGGGAAAGGCAATAATAATAGGGAAAAGCCATCACCTGAAGATCTAAAGGCTTACCAGAGGTTGTTGACCTGGAAAGACGTATGTCAACCAAGTCAAATAGGCATAATGACCAACTGGTCGGAAAGGTATTCCTCTTTAGCGTATCCTCAAAAAACTTCAACTTAGGGCAACTGCTGGGCGTCCACAGTGAATCTCAACAGTCATAGGATTAATATCTCAATGGAAGGCCACAAACGGGTATTCAAATGCCATGTGAGGAATAGATGAAAAAGACTCACATAGCTTAATAACGTAGGTACTGGTTTATTAAAAATATATTAAAAAACAAACTCACATTTTCATAGATCATCAACAGTTTCAAAGATCAAGTAGCGGTAATGGTGAGGGATGGACCCCTCACCAGGAAAGGTTGTATAGAAGTTGATTGATAGATTGACTGCTGTAAACCCTCGGGCATATACTGTACATGGATCGAAATCTGGCTGGTCCCTGCTGAACCGGCTGAATTTTGATCCATGTATGGCTGGCTTAATTAACCATACAATTCAAAAGTGCTGTCTCCGAAACACTTACCCCAGCTCATTATTCTGCAGGGATGCCCAGCAAGGTAGGCCAGTTGTAAACCAGGTCACAACTGGAAGCAGATCGTGAGACTGCCTAGCATAGCATCTCATAACTGGGCATAAAAGTGACACCAAACTCTACTTTAAAAAATATATATTCTATTCAAGTATGTATTCTTAACTCAAAAAAAAATGTCTTCTATTGTCCTCAGCCCCCTTCAAAGCTACAGCATACTGTAGCTTGGAGTTTTTGTAACTCCCTAAGCCTGTATTCCAGGACATTGAGGCCCAGTACCCCGAGATTTATAGTCAAGCTGTGTGGGAATACTTGGGCATCCCACAGCCCTTACACAACTTAAAGGAGCAATAAGCAGAGAGAGGATTGAAGGATTATCACGGTGCCAGCCAACAAATGAGATACCATATAATAAAATAACAATAGTTTATTCACATATAATTAAAAAAGGTATACAAACATACATATCAAGGGTGTGAGGAGTACAAAAATTGCACATAAAAATAAAAAGCCAACTGAGCTAATGTATCACACAAACCCGCCTAGGACGTGATGGCAGGTCATGTGAGCTGGTATATGAAGTCCTACATGTTTCGCCTATATAGGCTTCCTCAGGGACAGTTGGTGATACCTGTGCTCTTATCTTGGAATTCTATAACAAAGAGTGACAACAATCAAACAATACAATGGCAACAATTATAGTTACAGAGTTATATGAAAAATGATAGAATGCCATGTGTAATTGTTGCCATTGTATTGTTTGATTGTCTAACCTCAGGAAGAGGGGTTTTGGCATGGGAGTAGATCACTCAGGACTAAGTGCTTTGATGTAGCTTTTTTTTGTTTTTACCATGTTCCTTCCAATGGGCCCTCAGGGAATCCACATGTAATAGACTTTGATATTTATGGACAATTTTTCTTCTGAAGTATGGGCCACACAAGTTCTCTTTGCATCTATGCTGTATACCACTAGGGACGATGTCTTATTCCAGTAGCATAGCCAATCTGCCTCTATAGAAATAACACAGCCAAATGTATGTTAACAAATGCACATTTATGGGGAAGATTGATTGAAGAATGATGTGAAGTGTTCAAGTTCAAGTCTGCAAGTAAAGAGGACTTTTATGAAGGAAGTCTGTCTGTGTTACTTTCTGAGTAGAAATGCATTAAGGTAGAGAATAAACTGTAACCTCGGTATATCACAAGAACAAGTAAATGGGAGATAGAGCCATTGAACTCTCTGAGTTAAGCGCCTTGAGCTCATGCAGAATCAGTGTGACAGATTAACCTTTGTGGTGAAGCATACCAAACAACACTTGCAAGCTTCTGGGTTGGGACACCTGTATACAGGAATAGTGGAAGTCTGTGACTTTGGCAGGATTTGGCATCCCAGATGGAGGTGGGAGGACTGGTGTTTTATGTTTCCCTCACTATGCAGCATCAATCTAGCCAGCCCGGGAGGAGAAGCCTAGGCCCCATTGGGGGGGGGGAGCTGTGAATTCGCTGATGGATCCAGGGGCAAGTGGAACACTGGAGGGGGATTCTGGCCCGAGAGTGGAGCTGGGGGATGGTGCAGCAATACCATCAGTCGAGAAGGAGCCGTCATTGAAAGATATCTTCCTAGCAGTTAATAGCTGTAAATTATCTATCACCGATCTGTCCATACAACTGAAAAGCATTAAAGTTGAATTGTTGGCGGTAAAAAACGAAATGCAAGTGGTCAGTACCCGGACAGCAGCCCTGGAAGACAGGATTAGCCAGATGGAGGATGATGTTTTCCCTTTAAAACAGGAAGTCTCAGTTATGAAAAGTCAACTTAATGAATGTATGCAAAAAATAGACAGTATGGAAAATAGACTGCGTAGAGAGAACTTAAGGGTGTTGGGACTACTTGAGGGGTGTGAAGGAAATAACCCTGTAAAATTTATGGAAGACTGGCTAAAGGAGAGATTTGGGAAGGATTCACTCTCAGAATTTTTTTCAATCGAGCGTGCGCATAGGGTGCCCACTAGAACTCGGTCCCCGGGGGGTTATCCAAGACCACTGATCCTGAAGCTGTTATGCTTTAAGGACAAAATTACTATCCTTCGGAAGGCAAGAGAGATGAAGAATATACAATATAGGGGCGCAAGGATCTCAATATATCCTGACTTCTCCCCTGAACTCCAGAGGCAGAGAGCAAAATTCTTGGAATGCAAGCGCAAGCTTCAACAGCTAAGAATTAATTACGCATTATTATATCCAGCACGCTTGCGCATAGTGGCTCTGGGGGAAACGCAATTTTTTGACACTCCCACCGAAGTTGTAACTTGGCTAGAAAAAAAACGAAGGAAGAGTACAGCGTGAAGAAGAAATGTAGAAAAGCAGGGACTTTCGTAGTCAACAGAGGACTCTGTCTCCCCTATTTTCCCCTTTTTTTTTTTTTTTGTAATATGCACATATATATAAGTGAAAGGGGGAGTGGGGTTGGGGAGAGTAAGTAAATTTAACTGTTTATAGGTACAAAAGGTAATAATGGGGATAATTCCCCTCTCAATGGGACCGGGGGTTGTATTGTTTTTTTTTTTTCTCACCTTAAGCAATGTGGCTGGTCACAATAGAAGCCATAGGGGTAGGCCCAAAATTGGGCAATGGGGTAGAAAATATATGGGGGGCAGGGAGGGGGTGGGGTGGGATGGGGGGGCGGGGTGGAGTGGGTGGGTGTGTGGGTGGGTGGTGGGAAGGGTGGAATGTAAGTGTTGAGGTAAGGGTGAGAGTGGTAGATGGAAGCATAACCCACAAGAACCACAAGGGTCACAATAAGAGGTGGTTTAATTTTGCTGAGTGATATAAGGATATAGCTTTCACTTAATGATGCACGATGGAGCAGGTCGTAACAGACCCCGAAATTTAAAAAAACAGATCACTATAGGTTCCTGGAATGTGTGGGGAGTAAAAGATAAGATTAAAAGGCAAGCGATCCTCTCTATGATAGATAAGGGGAGAGTCGAAATACTCTGTCTGCAGGAGACACATCTAGATAAGGATTCAATCAAAATAATGGACCATAAGAAATTTCAGATACAGTATCATTCTACCCACTCCTCCTTTTCAAGGGGGGTGAGTATTTTGATAAAGTCAGGATTGGCTTTCTCCTGCAGCCAGAGTAAGGTTGATATATTTGGGCGGTATATTTTTCTCTACTGTTCAATCGAGAACAGGAAATATGTATTAGCGAACATCTACATTCCCCCCCCATTTGGGAGAGAGGTTTTGGATGATTTGACTGGCTTCATGGCAGGTTTTTCAGGGGCTCCGGTTATAGCAGTCGGAGACTTCAATATGGCTATGGATAATGGAATAGATAGGTTTCCTTCAAAAAACATCAGTAGAGGAGCACCTAAGAGTCCTCTTGCACAATATTGCGCTGAGGTGGGTTTGGTGGACATCTGGAGAAGGAGGCATCCTGAGGTGAGGCAATACTCTTGTCACTCCAGGACATATGCCACTTTGTCCAGAATAGATTTACTATTGGGCAATGAGGAAGCTTTAAACGTAGTGGAGGATATAGTCTACGAGCCGAGGGGAGTTTCGGACCACTCACCAGTGATAATCAAATTAAAGGGAGAGAGATGCTTTAAAAATGGTGACTGGAAAGTTAATCCCTTTTGGCTCGAGATTATTGAGGAAACAAGCACCATCAGGGAAAGGTTGGCGGAATTCGTAAACCTTAATTCAGGCACTGCTTCATTAGGGATAGTTTGGGATTCCCTGAAGGCTTTTCTTCGGGGAGTTCTAATTCAAAAGATCTCCCATATTAAAAAACAATCACAAATAGAAGAACTAAAAGTAAAGGAGAAGGTTAGAAGAGCGGAAGAACATGAGAAATATGAGGCGTGGGTGGAGAGCCAAAACGAGTATGGTAGATTGGTTTTGGAAAAGACGGTGAGGAAAAAGTTATTCCAAAAACAGAGGTTTGACTGTGAGGGGGAGTGCGTTGGGAGGACCTTGGCCTTGGTAATTGGAGCTAATGGCCCCCCAAACACTATTCCAGCGATAGAAGGGAAAGAGGGAATAATAAAAACGACTAACCCAGAAATCTTGGTAGAATTTAGGGAATACTTCCAAAACTTATATAGCTCGGCGAAGAGGGATATGGATGGGGCAATGGGGGAGTTCTTTGGACAGTTAAAGTTAACCCCTCTCGCAAAAGAAGATCGGGAAATGTTAGAGGCCCCTTTAACACTTGATGAGTTACAAAGAGCTGTGGCAGATATGGCAAACCAGAAAGCCCCAGGTCCCGATGGTCTACCCATTGAGATTTTTAAAAAATATGGGGAGATCTTACTTCCCATGCTCCTGGGGGTGTTCAATGGGACTATGAAGGACGGTAATCTACCGGCATCTATGACAGAAGCCACCATAATAATGCTGTTGAAAGAGGGGAAAAACCCGTTAGATGTGATGTCATATAGGCCGATATCGTTATTATGTTCGGACGTGAAGATTCTGGCAAAAGCCTTGGCAACAAGGCTAAAGAAAATAATTTCAAAATTAATCCATATAGACCAAACCGGGTTCATCCCGGACAGATCAACAAGTACGAACATAAGGCGAGTTTATTTAAATATGCAGATCCCCATAGTAAATAGTGGTAAGAGAGCTCTTCTCTCACTAGATGCAACCAAGGCATTTGATTGCCTGGAATGGCAATATATCTGGAAGGTACTTGCAGAACTCCAATTTGGCCCCGGTTTTGTCCATTGGCTGAGGTTACTATACGATAAGCCAAGAGCTAAGATCAGAGTCAATGGGGAGTGTTCAGAATGGTTCCAATTAAGTAGGGGCACTAGGCAGGGGTGTCCTTTGTCGCCCCTCCTATTTGCCCTAGCAATGGAGCCGCTGGCCGTTGCCATAAGGGCATCTCAGGGGGTACAGGGGTTTAAAAGAAAGAGGGGAGAGGAGAAAATAGCAATGTACGCGGACGATATCTTGTTATTCCTGGGGGACACACAGGACTCTTTGAGGACGGCCATGGGGTTAATTGAAGATTTTGGATACTTTTCCGGGTTAAAAATAATTGGGAAAAGTCAGCATTATTGCCAATAGATCCGCTGACGGAGCCCCTTCATCACCAAATTCCCCAGATTAAAGTAGTGAATCAATTGAAATATTTGGGGATTAATATTTCAAGGAACCCGGAGCAATATATCACAGAAAACTTAGTTCCACTTATGAAAAAACTTAAACAGAAATGCCGGGTATGGGGACGGCTTCCTCTCTCGGTCGCAGGGCGCTGCAACCTGATAAAAATGGTTTGGATGCCACAGATCTTATATATCTTACACAACTCACCAGTTTGGATCCCCAAACGCTGGTTCAATAAAATGGATAGTATTTTTAGAGAACTAATTTGGAAGGGTGGGGTAGCAAGGATTGGCCTGCAGGTGCTTCGGAGACTGGGTGAGAAAGGTGGGTTGGGAGTGCCGGATCCGGGGTGCTATTTCTTGACGTCTCAAATCCAGCATGTAGGAGGGAGTAATAGGCCCGGGAACTGGGCAGCAGGAAATAATGTACTACTAAATGACACCAATCACGATACCATAGTAGAAGCGCTGGAGGCGGATTCCTTTGTTACTAGATGCCCCACTACTCGGATGATGGTTAAGAGCTGGGTTAAGGTTAAAAAAATAATGGGGTATGCAGACTTTTCGGAGTTTTCCCCAATATGGGAAAACAATAAGCTCAATGAACTTAAAATAATGGGGAGAATTGAGGAGTGGGACCGCCAGGGCATCCATTATCTGCCGCAGCTGTATAAGGCAGGGAGACTGAAAACATTCCAGGAGCTAGTGAATGAATATGCAATCCCCAACCGATCATTTTATAGGTATTTGCAAATTAGGCATGTCCTAGACGCACAATTTAATGGAAAGGAGCCAATATGGAGTGATATGGCCTCTTTGAGAAAACTGGTTGACGCAGAATCTACGAAGGGTTTAATTTCTGATATATACAATAAGTTGAGAGTACTAGGCCAGGGTGACAGGGGGGAAGACAAAAATAGGATAAAATGGGAGAAGGAGGTTGGGCCACTATCGGACAGCCAATGGGAGGGTGTTTTGGCTTCTGGCCCCAAGATCTCCCTCTCTCCATCACAAGCAGTCTCTCATCTATATTTGATATATAGGGCGTATCTAACACCACTAAAACTGTTCAGGATTGGGAAAAGGTCGGATGCGGGGTGCCCAAGATGTGGAGGAGAGAGAGGAGATCTGCTGCATATGTTCTGGCGATGCCCCAAGTTGTATAGATATTGGAAAGACATAGTGGATAAAATAAACACCATATTTAAGACATCGCTGGGCATAGATGTTAAGACCTGTCTATTGGGCCTGATGGAGGAACAACAGATCGCTAGGCACACACAGACCGCAATAGTTAGGTGCCTGTTTCAAGGGAAAAAGATTATAGCTAAAAACTGGCAGAGGAAAAAACCCCCGACGATTGAAGAATGGGTGAAAGAAGTAAAGGAAGAAATCAGTAGAGAGAAGTATATATATAAGAAAAGGAGTAACTATCAAAAATTTGTTAAAATATGGAAGTTATGGATGATGTGGGAGGAGCATAGTATGAGTGGGTGTGTGGGGTGATATGGGAAGGTTAGGGGGGGGGGTTTATTGGTAGGGGTAAGGAAGGAAAGGGGAAGGGGGAAAAGAGGGGAAAAAATGAGAAAACCTGGAAACATCTTCTGTTGGAGTGTGGTCTATGTATGCTTTATTTTTTTCTACTATGCTATGGATTTTTGTAACAATGGGGTTAATATAAGGACTGAACAGCTGTTGGCTGTAACAGTCCTTGCTTGTTCGCTTATATTTAATGAAACTTTTTTTTGTTTTTATCTTTGTTTCTCAATAAAAAAGGATTTAAATAAAAAAAAAAAAAAAAAGCTACTATGATGTGACATGCGATGGGATAAAAATGAACTTTAATGGTGAATTAAAGGGGTTGTAAAGGTAAAAATTTTTTCACCTTAATGCATTCTATGCATTAAGGTGAAAAAACTTTTGACAGTACTGCCGCCCCCAGGCCCCCCGTTTTACTTACCTGACGCCTCGAATCTTCGCTGCACGTCCTCGTCATCTTCATTGCAGCTCAGCCTGGTCGCTGATTGGCTGCAGTGGATGGATTGAAAGCAGCGCAGCCATTGGCTTGCGCTGCTGTCAATCACATCCGATGACGCGGCGCGCCGGGGGGCGGGGCCGAGTGATACAGCGAGCGGCTATAGCCGCCGGCTGTATCACGGGAGCGCGCCCGCAAGCACTCACCACCGTGCGAGGGAGCTCGCATTAAGGTGGTAAATGCTTGCGGGGAGGAGCTGAAACAGCCGCCGAGGGACCCCAGAAGACTAGGTTCGGGGCCACTCTGTGCAGAACGAGCTGCACAGTGAAGGTAAGTATAACATGTTTGTTATTTAAAAAAAAAATAAATAAATAACTTTACAACCCCTTTAAGTATCCCAAAAGAACTTGCTGAAGTAGCTTATAAAAAAAAAAAAAAATGGGAGATAGAGCCATTGAACTCATTGAGTTAAGCGCCTTGAGCTCATGCAGAATCAGTGTGACAGATTAACCTTTGTGGTGAAGCATACCAAACAACACTTGCAAGCTTCTGGGTTGGGACACCTGTATACAGGAATAGTGGAAGTCTGTGACTTTGGCAGGATTTGGCATCCCAGATGGTGGTGGGAGGACTGGTGTTTTATGTTTCCCTCACTATGCGGCGCAGTCTCAATTTGGACCCTGCTGCGACACAAGGTAAAAGGTTATTATCATAGTGCTGGACAACCAACCCCCTCCCTCTATTTGTGGAGCTTCTATGGGTTTGAAGATTTGATATATTCTTCCCATATGTGATGAGCTTTTGGAGCTTTTGACCTTATAATGGGTAGGTAAGCCCTATGACTTCTATCTCTCTACCTTAGCCTTCCCCACTGGTTGCTGTGGTTTTTATTAACATTTTTATTTATATTTTATTTATATTTTATTTCATTTTATTTTTTCACCTTTTTTGTGGTTTAATGTGCTTGATTTTGGCTAATTTGGGATTGGTTTTGAATCAGTATACATTTATACTTTTTTGATTACAGTGATGAGCAACCACCCCACACCTATATTTGGAGCCATGCTTAATGAATCTGAGTATTTTAAACTTCTAGTTCATGTGCGATTGTTATTTATCCGTTCTGTGACTAGGTAGTGGCTGTATGTCTCTGAGACTTTGTTTACTCTAGTATTCCCACAACTTGAACCTATTGCTTGCTAAATAGTCCATCCTTAGCTACAATTCAGCTATTCTTCCTTTTATGTTCTCTTTAGCACCGTGTCCCATGGTTTGGTAACTCTCCCACGGGCCAGCAGAGACTCTATCTACACCTTTCTCTATCCTTGTTTTATTTGGTTTATGTTGGATAGTCGAGCTGTATGCCATTAGGTCAAAAGGTACATTCTTTCTAGATTTTATGTGAATTTGTGGCTAGTATTGGCGCCTGGGATGATCATTTAATAAAGTAGCTGCCCCTTTAAAGGTATGACTAAAGCCCCTGGCTCACTGCTCCTTGCCCTCGCGCACTGAGACATTTGGAGGTCTTAGTGCCCCTAATGTTTTTGGGTGCTTAGTTTGCTTTACCTCGTTGCAGCTCTATTTCAGGATATCATTGTAGCTGGCGCTTGGACTGTATTACTGCTACGCTGTTCTCCCTTAATATTGCAAGGGGCTAATAATAAGGTTCTATGCACACCAGCCACCCCTCCTTTGATGTATTTCTGATGGGGGCCTCATGGCAGGTTCAGATGGTTCCTCCTTCTTTCCGGTTGTTTGGGGGGGTGATGCATCTGTCTGGCTGGTGTGGGGGGTGGCCTTACCCCCTGTGTAGTTCTTATTGGGGAAGCCGGTTGGCCTGCCCAGCTGCCGGACCACCTTGGCCTATAGGGGTCCTTCTGTCTGGCGTTTCCGGAATCCGGAACCCCTATTCCCCTATTCATGGAGATACCTATTAAATAGACTATGAGAGGGGCAGCCGGGGGGATTGTATTGTATTTATCATCTCTATGGCTTTACATGCAATGCATATATGTGACATGTGTTTACCTGTTATGCCTCTTGTTTTTTCACTTGAGCATTGATCATCTAAATGCCCTGCTACAAATTGCTTTAAATCTGCAATGATAGCTTGGGGGGGAAATTACCACCGATAGAGATGGGTGCGTACTGGGTAGTTATACGGTGTCTGTCTCTTGCCCTCGGTAGACCACATCCCCCTTTTTCTTTTGGGGGGGTGGTCTGGTGGGGGAGAGATGTGGACGTTGGTGACCCCTGTTCATTTGATCTGCCACATTACCTGTTAAGTTGTTGATTATGCCGTATGATTGTTCTATCTTTTCTTATCTGGGCTGAGGTGGTTTTGGATGGGTTGGGGATGCTCTCCTGGAGCCTGATCTAACCACTCCCCCACATAGGCCTACACACATTCCACCCGGCTACAGTCGGGGTATGTGTTTTTGCAAATTTGTATTTGCCAATTTTAGTTTTTTGAGGAGTTGTGTGTGGCAAACTGTTTGCCCATCTTTTGCTCTCTTCCTTTTTCTTCACCCTCTAATCATTTCTTTCCTCCTTCTCTTTCTCTCCAGAAATACTCAAGGAGGTTACCAGGGAATTGTCCTTCTATTTCCAGACGAATGATAAATTGGACTGTGACCCGGGTATAGTGTGGGAGGCCCATAAGGCTGTTATCCAGGGCATACTCATTAAACACGGTTCCCAGATCAAAAGGGAAAGGGGGAGACAGTTAAATCTGCTCCTCACCAAACTTCATACTGTTGAAGCCCAGTATAAACATGCCCCTTCTCCAATCCTAGAAATCAAATTTACCTCTCTCCGCAGCCAGATTAACGATTAAATACGTTATACAGCCAAGGCAGCACTGCAGAGGTGTCGCAAAATAAGCTATGAATCCGGGTACAAATGCGGAAAAACGTTGGCTAGGTCGATCAGGGAACATGAACTGCAAAATTATATACCTCAAATTGTATTTTCAAGTGCTCAAACTATTTTGCCCACGCAGATTTCACAAGTTTTTAGGGACTTTTATGCCTCCCTCAATAAATTACCTACTATGGCGAATTCCCAAACCCTAATAGACGAAAATGTTAACTTGTCCCAGATCCCTACACTTTCGCCTGAGCTTCGTGCAGCACTCGATGCCCCAATGAATTTAGAAGAACTAGAACAGGCCCCAGGCCCAGACGGCTTCACTCTTCAATATTATCAGACTTTTCTCCCGATTCTAGGCCCTTATATGGTGGACCTGTTCAATGAACTTGGAGCAGACCCGGCCTTCCCTAGAGATACCTTGAGGGCACATATCTCCGTTATCCCTAAGGAAGTAAAACACCCGACCTAGTGTAGCAGTTACAGGCCCATCTGTCTCCTGAACATTGACCTTAAATTGTTCACTAAGGTTCTCACAACTCGTCTAGCCTGTCCATTTACAGGTTTCTTGGTTTGGCAGATGTAACCTACTAAAAATGTGTATCCTGCCAAAATGTCTTTATTTATTTCAAGCCTTACTAATTAAGATACCCCTTCCCTACTTTAGACAGGTCCATTCTCTCTTTATTAAGTTTATTTGGGCACACAAAAAAAACACGCCTCCCTGAACATTTATTATCACTATCCAAACAGTATGGTGGTCTAGCCATTCCAGATATTTGGAAATACTACCAGAAGTGGAACTAAATTATCACTAATAAACTGGTTAGGGGTACTAGATAACACTATACCTAAATATTTAAACTTTTCCACTATTTTAATCCGGGGTGATCCCTGGGGAAGCAAACCACTAGTTGAGTCAATCGGGAGGAGTACCGTCTTCTTCCAGTTGACCATCAGCCCCGATACCCTCCCGAATCCTTCCACCAGCTGCATTACTTCTACTAGCGAGGGCCCTGTGTCCCCCAAAAATAATAAAACGTCTTCGGCATATAGGGCTATTTTTTCCTCTCCCCCTTTCCTCTTAAATCCCTGCAGACCAGAGGCACTTCTCACAACTTCCACAAAAGGCTCCATTGCCAGGGCGAACAGCAGGGGTGAAAGCGGGCATCCCTGTCTAGTTCCCCTCCCAACGGATATCCTCCGCGAGAATGCGTTGTTGATCTTTAATCCGGCGTTAGGGTGCTGATAAAGTATTTTAAGCCAATTAACAAATACCGGGCCAACACCGTACCTCTCCAGAACCCACCATAGATATCCCCATTCCAGAGTGTCAAATGCCTTGGCAATATCCAAAGACAAGACAGCTCTGGATCCTATATTCTCAACCGGGGTCTGAAGATTCAGATATGTCCTTCTGATATTTTTGCTAGTAGCTCTATTCTGTATGAACCCAGATTGATCTGGGTGCACCAGAGTAGTAATACACTTATTTAACCTAGCTGCCAGGACTTTTGCCAAAATTTTAACATCAGACCCCAGCAAAGAAATTGGTCTATATGAGGATGTGTCTACTTGATCTCTCCCTTCCTTCTGGATTAGTACTATGGTTGCTTCGGACATCGAGGTCGGCAGACTACCAATGGCAGACGACCAATTCAGTGTCTTCATCAGATTTAAAAGGAAGAAGGATATTTGGAGCCGGCTCCCTCTGTCGGTAGCGGGTCGGGTAAAACTGATCAAGATGATTTGGATGCCACAGTTAACGTGCATACTCCATAACTCTCCGGTTTGGATAAGTAGAGAGTGGTTTGTTAAAATAAACTCACTTTTCCGAGAGTTAATATGGAAAAAAGGTCAGGCTAGGATCAGCCTTCAGACACTACAACGTCCCACTAGAGAGGGGGGGCTGGCGGTTCCTCACCCATATAAGTATTTTCTGGCTGCACAGATGCAACATCTGGGAGGGTGTGAAAATAAGGGGGAGGTAAACAATAGTAGGGAAATTATGTTATCAGGTAAGCCACATAAATCCTTAGCAGGGGCACTAGAAGCCGAGTCTATTTACTGTGCGCTACCAACATATAAGCTGGTTGTAAAAATCTGGCGTGCAGTGAAAGCTGAGTTGGGGTATGGGGGCTTTACGGAGTTCTCACCTATATGGAACAACGAGCAATTGGAGGAACTAAACTTTGTTGGAAAAAATAGGCTGTGGGAAGAGAGTGGTTTGGTTGGCCCAATTATTTAATGATAAGGTTCTTAAGTCCTTTACGGATCTAAGAAGAGAATTTGGTATCCCAAAGGAAACATTTTATTATTACCTCCAGATTAGGCATGCCCTGGATAAACAATTCAAGTCTAGGACATTGGAATGGTGCAAGGCCCCTCTCCTTAATAGAGTGGTATTAACATCTAACCTTAAGGGTATGATCTCAGGGATCTATGGACAACTGATGGCCAGAATGACAAATATACAAACGCTTGTGCGTGCCAGGGAGGGGTGGGAGGCGGATGTGGGGGAGTTGACGAACGACCAGTGGAATAGGATATTGGCGTTGGGCCCTCTGGTGTCGGTCTCTCCGTCGCAGCGGGCCTCCCACCTCTTGCTGGTGCATAGAGCTTATTATACCCCAAAGAAGCTGTTCAGGTTCGGTCGCAGATTAGATGATAAATGTCCCAGATGTCTTGAGACGGGCGATCTCATACACATGATGTGGAGATGCCCGAAACTAGCCAGATACTGGTCCGAGATCCTGAATGTTATTAAAACCAGGTTTGGGACAAGACTGGAATCGGAGGCCAAGACCTGTGTGCTGGGACTAATTAGTCAGAACATGTGAAATAGGCTTAAAGTTACAGCAGTGGTGAGATGCCTTTATCAAGCGAGGAAACTGATAGCGTAGTCCTGGTTGTCAGCGGCCCCTCCTGCCCCGGAGGACTGGGTTAGAACAATGAATGTGCTGGTGAGAACAGAGAGGACAACTTATATTAAAAGAGGAAGCTACAGGAAGTTTAGGAATATGTGGGAACCATGGTTCCATGGTTCGAGTAATGACCTGGGGATCCTGTAAGGTGGGCTGAAAGGAAAGATGGGATTTGGTACGTGGTAAAGGAAGAGAATGGTAAATAGTAATTGCTGAAATATCCTTCAACTGTATTTTAGACTACTGTGGATTGTTATTGTAGTTCCACTTGATAGAGCCAAAGGGTTGGGGGTGGGGGGAGGGGGGGGAGTGGGAGGGACAAAGGGAATGGGTAAATTAAAAAGGTATGATGGTAATATTATGAGTTTCTGGATGGAGTTTTGTTTGGCCTCTGGTAACGATTTTATATTAAAAGTATTGCTTATTTTTTGTACCTGTATATCTTGGAAAATTAATAAACAAGGATTTAAATGAAAAAAAAAAAAGGAAATACTACCAGGCAACTCACCTTGGTAGAATTATTGATTGGTGCTATGACCACTTACCGCCTTCGCTGAAGTCGCACCCAATAATGGGTACGACACTTTACATGTGCTCACGGGTCAGTATGCAAAACTTTCATAGTTACATAGTTACATAGTAGGTGAGGTTGAAAAAAGACACAAGTCCATCAAGTCCAACCTACTAACCTTTCCTCTCCAGATTCCCCACTGCTCCTACATAGGAAAGGAAATTACAGGAAAGCCACGGTTCTCCCCTGGTCTTGACCCACATACATTCTGGACCCTATGCCAAATAGGCATCCCATCTCCTATTGGGAAGACGGTGGCCTTCCATAGAAGTATTGATGAGCGACACGGGTCCCTTTCAAAACTTTCCTTTACAACACTTTCTCAATACTTTATCTAACCCGCAGGGATTTAGTCACCCTTTAACGATCTTTGAAGAATACTGTTCCGATGAGGGCACCCTCACACAAGTTCTATCCAAAACATACATTTTCTTGAACTGTCTGGCCAAACAACCACACTTACCATTCTTGAACAAATGGGAAAAAGAACTGGAGAGTACATTTACACCTCCCCAGATACAGCATATACTCAGATTCTCATTGAAATCATTGGTCTGTACGAAAATCCAAGAGACCAATTATAAATATAAACTTTTAACAAGGTGGTACCTCACTCCCCACCTCTTACACAAATATTACCCCGCCACTATTGGAGATTCCAGGGGGACAGAGGAACGCTGCTTCACATATTTTGGTTGTGCCCTAAGTTAACCCTCTTTTGGGTAAAAGTCAGAGAAATCACCCAAAAGTTTACGAAATACAAGATTCCTGGTGATCCGCCTTTTTCTGCTACATGTCTCCACAATCTCAGCCAAACTCTATAAAAAATCCATTGTACAACACCTCTTGAATGCTGCAAAATCTTGCATACCGCTCCACTGGAAGAAACAATTGCCGCTGTCTATTGCTGAGTGGCTTCATAAGGTGGAAGATATTAATAGAATGGAAGATCTAGTACCACACACATAGCTTGGACTTGATGGACTTGTGTCTTTTTTCAACCTCACCTACTATGTAACTTACTGCGCAACACCAGCAGGAAAAATACTCTAATGCCCCGTACACAAGGTCGGATTTTCCGACGGAAAATGTGTGATAGGACCTTGTTGTCGGAAATTCTGACCGTGTGTGGGCTCCATCACACATTTTCCATCGGAATTTCCGACACACAAAGTTTGAGAGCAGGATATAAAATTTTCCGACAACAAAATCCGTTGTCGGAAATTCCGATCGTGTGTACACAAATCTGACCGACAAAGTGCCACGCATGCTCAGAATAAATAAAGAGATAAAAGCTATTGGCCACTGCCCCGTTTATAGTCCCGACGTACGTGTTTTACGTCACCACGTTCAGAACGATCGGATTTTCCGACAACTTTGTGTGACCATGTGTATGCAAGACAAGTGTGAGCCAACATCCGTCGGAAAAAATCCTAGGATTTTGTTGTCGGAATGTCCGAACAAAGTCCGACCGTGTGTACGGGGCATAAAACTTGAGGACTTTGGAACCTGTTTGTAATTTCTGCGGAGGGTACGGCCCTTCTCAGAACATAATGCCACACATAAGTTCTGGAGCCCGACCACCTTAGTTATCCTGAAACAACGCCATCTTAACCCCCCTCCCTCTCCCCCCCTTTTTTATTTTTCTCCTCCCCCCTTTCCCCTTCTCTCCCCTCCTCTATTCCTTTCCCGCCTTTCTTCCTTTCCTTCTCCTTATCTTTTGTTAACTTCTTTTGACCATTGCAAGTGGAAAAAAGGTTTTGGGCGACCTTGGGTTTTACTCCATAGTCAACTCTTTATCTATAATGACAAACAATTAACTGTAGAAAGTGATAGATTTTTTTCTAATTTTTATTAACATTTTCCCTTGATATTTGTTTGTAATCTATATACTTTCAAAACAGTTTTCTGGTAAAGCGCTGCACAAACTGTTGGCGCTATATAAATCCTGTATAATAATAATAATAATACATGTATGTTCTAAGTCTGATGTTTTCAATGCCTTCACAAAGTGGATGTAATGGCTTGCTTTCGCCGTTGTGGGTTTCAATAAAAATTATATTTGAAAAAAAAAAGGTATAATTAAAAAGATGATAATACAATAGTACAGGTGTTGGTGCTATAAATCAAACTTGTTAAATTCATCATAGAAATCAATAGATATACATCATATGTAATGCAAACTTAAAGTCCAAATGTCACAATCCCAACACCATAAATAAATAGATTCTTCTGGTTTGAGAATTCTTCAAATAAAACTTTCACCACGAGTTGAGGTAGATGGCAAAAATTGGTTTAAAAAATGACAAATTTTGCACTCACATGTGACTGTGCCAATCTGCACATGCTGTAGACACCTTGGTGCCAGGATTGGCACAGTCACAGTGCAAAATCATCATGAGTGCAAAATTTGTCATAAGAGCTCTCTTTTGTGTCCTTGGTGAAATCCATTTACATATCCTTGGTTTCTGATGGAGGGAGTCCCACAGTGGAGAGATGTTGTATCCAGGATCTCACTGGTTTATTCAATAAAGCGCATTTTGACCTACCTTAAAAAGTGGTTAAACACCTCTGGTGATTTGCCATCTACCTCTTGAGCACTCGTGGTGCTGAGGAATTCTCAAACTAGAAGAATCCATTTATTTATGGTGTTGGAATTGTCACATTTGGACTTTTTAGATTTGCGTCACATAATATGTATATCTATTGAATTCTATGAAGAATTTTACAAGTTTGATTTATAGCGCCAACATCTTTTACTATTGTTTTATCATCTTTCTAGATATTATGGTCTATATTTAACCCATTCCCTCTCCTCCTTCCCTCTTCCCTCCCTCTCCCCTTCATCCTTGGGGATAACAGTTCTCATTTCAAAGATTGGTTTTTGATGATATATGTTATGAATATATGTTGATATGAAATTTATATGTGTATTTTCATTCTTAGAAATTACATTAATGCTCATCTATACCTGTATGCGCGATAGGAGGTCCTGAGGAAGCGGATATCTCCACAAAATGTGTCGACCTAAATCCCTGATCTTGGCAAAGACTACCATGCTATGCAATTCTCATCCCTACAGTGGATGGTGATTCATAGCATTAATGTCCATGCATGTATAGTATTTGTTTTTGTTGAAAAAAATTTTTATTGAATGAAAAAAAAATTTGTATTGAATTTTTAACATATAATCTCATGTTAAAACCCTTATGGACTGGAGGGATTTTGAAGAGTCCCATTTTGTGTATATTGTGCTGCGGCACAAGGGTGGCCTATAAGTCTGGCCTGTGAGTCACAACAGTGAAATTTATTACATGTGAACAAGACGTGGTGTCAAGGGGAGAGGTGGTCAGCTGGTGAAGAGCGGGACATGTTCAGCACTCCTATCCTAATGCTATGCAATACTTTGAGTGAGAAAACAAGATTACAGTGTCACCGAGCTTTCTACTGAAAGGGCTTTAGAAACTATCATGGTGTGGAGTTCCACTTAAACAATGGCTTGTAGGTGCAGACCCGGTACCTAGGGTGCAAATAGCCTTCCCAAATTGATTGTTGCAAACTTCTACTATCGGTGCCCCAAATTCCCAACTCTTTGCAAAGAGTTATGTCTCAACCATACATTCTTACACGTGCTAAATTCACTTTTCCTTAATTGGCCAAATGCTAACTGCTAACACATTATTTTTTAGCTTTTTGTAGATTATTCACTAGACATAATCTAGATGTTGTCAAAACAATTTTTATTCCCAAGCAAACCAATCTGATTTTACCATTGTATTTATATTTGTATGTAAATTGGTTTTTCAAGCTGAGTTGTAAGATCCGTGAGTTATATTTATATGTTGCGCTTTAATAAATCTGCTGTGTTATCAATGATCACTGGCACATCCACAATATATGTCTGAAGCCTGCTTCTCCTGAAACCCCATAGCGAAAATGCTTCACCCAAAATGACACAAATAAACAGAGAAGGTTTCATTAGGGTGTTGGTCACATACACAGCAAAGGGGCTTCCTCAGTCTGTGACATCTACACGAGCAAGAGAATGACTCCCTCCTTGCATACAAATGCCCTAGCACTGGTTTCTTATTAGTCAGTAAGTAGCATTCTGCCACTTTGTAAGACAAATGCAAGTCCTGCTTTGTACATATTTACCATGTCTTCCTCGCTGTCTGCCGATAAATGCGTTAGTTCCCAATCAGCTTTGTTCCTGAATCTAATCTAAATTACAAAGTGGGGATGTCAAAATTCAGATTTCTATTTACATTATTGGATTTCTTAAAATGGCTGCAGATCAGTTATTTTCTGTAAATATAGAAAAAATATTAAAAACACCTCTTTTTGGGAAAAGATTTAGTGTATTCCTGTCACAAACACATTACCGTTTCACTGCCTTTTAAATAGCTCCAGCCACAATCAGCCTGCAAAATGACCAGAAACGTGTGTCTGCTATATACAGCTTGGTCACTGCTGCACTAAGCTGTAACATTTATCTCAAGCACAGAGTTGCCATCACCCTCCTGTTGCTCACATTCTCCTGTATGCAGTCTGAGTCTTTCTCTCATTTCCATCAATCTTCAGTTCTCATTTAATTTCAGTGACTTGCTTTTTCTTATATATGACTTCCCCTTCAGCATTATAATTTTACCTTTCTAGCCAAGGAGTCTCTCTCTCTATCCTCTTTTTCCCTTTGGCAAAGCATCATCTCTTCCATCACATATTGGCAGCATTTCTTCTGTACTACTGCTTTTATCTGGATTCAGTCCAAATACAGTCCAGCACAGAGCAACAGACAAACATTTGGTGACCCCAGATAGCCCTTTTGTTACACCAGGGTGCCTTGTAACTCCTGAAGCCACACAAGTGAAATGAGGAACCTGATTTGATTAAAAGTGTTACAAAAACTGCAACCAGCGTTATCACACATGACATTATGTGTCCAAGAAATTACTGCAGTCTATTTCCTCAAAGCCTTGCATTCTTACCACTTTGTTAATTTTGTTGAATAATATTCTGTGCTGGTTTGCCTTCTCTGAATCTTTGTCCTAATTTTTGCCCTCGTCTATTATATATTCTTGCTGTTTAAGATGTCTAATACAAAAAACGTGGTTTCAGTTATGCTAAATGAGAAATCATAAGTACCCAACTATTGGTCACGGTAATAACGCTTATTAATCCCGTTTCTCTGTATGCCCTTGCCTTGTGCTCACTGTCCCAGACAGTCTCCGATAGCTGACAGAGCCAAGGGGACCATATTTCTGTTGACTGACCCAGACAATCATCAGAAATTGTGTTAATTAGGTCATAACTTTACTCACCTCCCTGTGTGCTTAATGCCTTTTTTTTACCCTTTTTTTTAACCTCCCATCTTCCTTCAGCGTATTGTTTGACATTCCCTTATTTGCCTTGCTCTTATCGCTTGAATTACACTGACTTTCCATGACTGATGTTTATTCTTTGTGTTTCTTTTTCTGATTTACAGTCACCCCCTTAGCATTTCTTATCTTGCTGTCTTCTGCCTGCTTTCCTTCTCCTGTTCATCAATATTTTTGACCTCTCCTCTGGTCCCTCTCTCCCTCCTGGTCTCTCTCCCTCCCCTCTCTCGCTCTGTTCTGTCAGTATTACCAGACTCCAGCAAACAGTGGCAGAGCAGATCTCAACTCAGCATCCAGTCTGGATCCTCCTGGAGACACTGCTTTCCCTCTATTCCTGTATTTTTTTCCATCTCTTGATTTAGAAACCCTGCACTGCTTTGTTCTTCACACATCTCATCATCTTACCTATTGATGTGGCTATCTGCTATTTTCTTATTCATCTCCATTGACCCCCCCTCTCATGCACTTTACCCTCCCTCTCTTTCCCATCTGCTTCTTTCATTTTCTGTCCTACCTTCCACTGTCCCGTCTTACTTATCTTCCACTATTCTTCCACTGTCACACGCTTCACTACCTTGTGTCAACCCCCCCCCTCCCTCTTTGGCTTTACCAAATGGATATTCTACACTGGTTCTGTTTATACCTTGGTGTTTTTTGCAGCTTGGTACCTTGTTATGGCCACCCACAGCCATGTCGTATTCTTGCCCGTATTGGGCACACAGTCCGTCTCGGTGCCCTCTTACCCCTGGCTGGACACTCTCAAACAAGAATCCAGAATGTTCTTTCCCGGATTAGCCGCAGCAGTTTGCTTCCCTACAACCTGAGTCTGGAGGTGGTTTCTGGAGCCCCCAAGGAAAGGGACCCTGCTTCGTTGGCAAGATGGTTGTGCCAGGTATTGGTGGCACAAGGGGTGGCTGCAGTGCTGGCATTCCCTCAGTCACAGGAGGAGCTACTACAATTGGAATTCTTGTCCAGTTTTTTGGAGATCCCATTTCTCAGTATTCTGGAGCAGGAGCAAATTGTCCCACTAACCACTAAGGTAATTCATCAAAAACAATTAGTTTCGAAGTATTAGGAAAAGCCTGAAAAGGACATCTCTTCTAAATAAATAACCTCATGAAATACATGGAAATGTAACAAAATCTCAGTCCATTCATCATTTCTCTGAAACTCTTATACAGTTGTACATTTCACTATATCCTTATAAAATGTGACTGTCACTTTTCAACTTAACTGTAGACCAGCATCACCATAGCATTAAGTATTCTATTTAATCATTTGCCTGCACTTATTATTCACATTCATTTGCTTAACCCTCTGTTTCGCAGCTCAGATCTCAAACTCCTTCTCCAATGTCATTTATCTTTGGTCTACTGTCTATTTTTTTCCGATGTTTATTGGGCAGTCAGTTTACCATCCTCCAGCCAATCATGGGCAATAATGACTGCCATAGTTTCCTTGAAATAATCAGGTAAAGGTCAGTCTGTTTGGCAGATATTTTTTGGTCCAAAATTGTTAAAAACCCATGTACAATTGATTGCTATCATTGTTATTGTTGCAAGATAAAAATAGTAAATGTTTAAAATCAGTGCGCATGTATATATATATATATATATATATATATATATATATATATATATATATATATATATAAAATAAAACAGCTCTGTATAATGTGTTTGTTACTATGTATATTATATAAAACACGTCTTAGTCCGACCAATCTTGATCTATCAGTTGTGTGTATTTGGGAGGGGCAAGCAAATGCTAATAAAGCCTGCTGGACTGCTATCTAATCAGTTATAATGATATTTGGGTTTGCTTGTAAGAAAAATGAGGACTGAGCGAGTTAAGAAGGAACACATAGCTCATTAGCGTTAATGTTTCCTCACAGTCCTGAGTAAGAACAAAGACATCCTAATCATTGGAGCTCCATCACTTATCATTTAAAATATTGACAAAATGACAAACATAAAGGTATCCATCCCTAAGCGTCTCAAAATAAACGACAGCTTTTTTTTACCCATATATGGGTTTTCTTTTTTTTTTTTACATTTTGACACTTTTTACTTTACTATAGATTAGCTATATTATTCATAAAGCATTAGTGGCCCACAATACGGAAGGAAAGGATTGACAAGACTTGTGCTATCCACTTATTGCTTAAGAAAAAACTTAAAAAAAAAAAAAAAAACCCAAAAGCAATAAAACAAAAATAAAAGTTAGTTTTTACTTTAAAGTGCATCTAATGCCTGGGATAAAAATGGAATTTCATGCTGATTTATCAAATGCATGAACAGATAGACCTCACCCATTTTTTAAGAGATGTCCCCACCTCTAGGCAACAAGCAAGCAGATCAGTCAAAAAACTTAAATCACTCAAACTCTCTAGACCAGCATTTCTCAACCCTAATTTTAAGGTCTCAGGGAACCCCTGCTAAAAATATTTTCACCTTCCGCTCATGGTACATTAGCACGATCAGTAAATTGCACAACATTTTTAATAAAATGATAAATAATACATAACATATTTGACACCAAATCTTGTTTCAATACCCACCTGCTGTCTATGGCAAAATCATTTTAAGTAATTTATTAAAAATCACAAAAATTTTGAAAATTATGATGTTCCCTACAATTAGTGGCCAGTCTAGATGTTAGTCCTTATATTGTAGTCAGTGGTACATTGCCTCCTTGCATTGGTGGTCAGTGTAGGTGGAAGATCAATTCTCTATTGCTCACTGCTCAAGGAATCCATAGTAATCTTAGCAAGAGGTTTGCTTGAGTAGTGAGCGATGGAGAATTGATCTCCCACCTACGCTGACCACCAATGCAAAAAGGCAGTTTTCCACTGACCCTAATGCAGAGGGTTCCTTGGCTGCCCTAGACCATTTTGTGACATCATTTACTCTGTGCTTGTTAGAACTGCAGCTGATTATTGGATTTTAGATTAAAGCAGAACTTCATCCAAAAAAGGAGGTTGCTCTCTTCTTCCTCCTCCCCCCATCACCTTTATATTTGGCCCTTTTTTTGAGGGGAAGAGCGGGTACCTGATTTTGACAGGTACCTGCTCCCACACTCCCAGTCAAAGCACTGCAGCAATCTGAGCGGAAGTTTGCTCACCACCTTCCCCCGCAGCTTTCTGGAACACATAACAGATCCCAGAAGACTGCGGGACCATTCACAAAGCTCAGCGTGGCTTGCGCAGGCACAGTTGTAAGTCAGCTGTGAAGCCGCAGGGCTTCTATGCCACTTACCCTTGGTCAAGATGCCGGCACCTGGACCCAAAGCCAATTTAAGCATTGGGTCGGGTGAGGACAGAGCTGGACCCAGGGACAGATAAGTGTCCTTATATTAAAAAGTCTGCAGCTACAGTATTTGTAGCTGTTGACTTAATTGTTTTGGGGAGACTGAAGCTGCTCTTTAAAATATATATAAACCCTAACAATGAACACAGACAGTGCTGATAGGGGATTCCCTCCCACTGAGCCATTGTGTTCACAGTGACATTGTGAACACAGTGATTATTGCTAGCGGCTATAACACACACGCCGCCAATATTCACCCATGTGTATGGCCCTTTATCTCAAAAAACTTTACTAATGTAAACGTAAAGAGCTGGTCCACACTCACTGGTTGCTAGAGGTTACTGCAGATCATTACTGCTCATTGATTGATTGCTAGAAGTTACTGCACATTATTACTGCTCACTGATTTCAAGGGGTTTCAAGGGGTTACTGTACATCATTACTGTTTACCCATTGGTTGCTAGAGATTACTGCACATAATTACAGCTCACTGATTGGTTGCTAGCGCTTACTGCACATCATTACTGCTCCCCTATTGGTTGCTAGAGGTTACTGCACATCATTAACGCTTACCCATTGGTTGCTAGAGGCCACTGCACATCATTAACATTCACCCATTTGTTGCTAGAGGTTACTGCACATCATTAACACTCACCCATTGGTTGCTAGATGTTAATGCACATTTAAACTTAATAATTAATAAAGCAGCGACGGTGTCCTCCTCTGCAAGCTTCTCTGATACTGTCGCTGCTTTATTCATTTACCCCCGCTGCTAACAGAGGGTTAGGGAGAAGAATCCATACACAGCCAACTCTGTGTGTTTGATCTCCACGCTGCTTGACTGGAGAAGGGGGCGGGGAGCGGGCGGCGGAACACAGAGAGCTGCTCTGCCTCACTCTCTGTCACAGCCAATCCGGTCCTGACACAGGGAGAAGGGAGACTTGTGGGCTCTAGTACAGACAGCCCACGTCTGTGCCTCTCCCCTGTCAGAGTGTGGCCGCTTGAATTAACCAGCCAGGAGAACAAGCGGGGGGTTCGGCTGCACAAGCTACACCTGGAAAAATATTTGCGGGCTCAAGGGGCAGCTGTTTTGGGCCCCACAACAATGAGTAGAAGATGTTACTGGCAGGGTCACGGGTGAATAAAGTAAAAAAAAAAGAAAATCTGAAAAAAAAAAAACTAAGCTGCAATATTTATGACTTTTGAATGGATCAATCCCTTTAGCTACAGAAAAGGGCTCACACCTTAAGAAATTGCATAGATATTAAACATTTTTATTAATTGGATGTTACTCCCTATACCAGCTAATTATTGCAAGTAATGCACAGATCGTATCACTTGACTGGTGAGCCATGTAATGCAGCTGGACTACATATAAACAGATGGCTCAAGTGTTGATTTTGACTGCTGCAATATTAATTCAATCATAAAACATAAAAGCCTTGATTTTTACACAGGTGACCCAGCTACCCACATATTACCAAGACAGCTGCTCATCCACTGGGTCACATTAATCATTTATGCCAAAGACACTTTGGTGCTTGTTGTACTGTTTATGTTCACTATCTTCAGGTTTTCACTTTTGCAGTTAGAGTCATGTGATGTATGTTAACTAAAAAGAGGCAATTATTTGACAGCTTGACATTGTTTACAGGTTTTTAGGCTGCAAAAACTCTGTATGAAGCCCAATAAAAGTTGCACACATGAAAAAATGTACATTGTGTCCCATCCCATCCACCAGTGGCTTATCCATAATGTTTACAGTGCATGCAGTGCACAAAATGTGCATAGTTGCAGCCAGACAGTGGGTGCTGGGGAACAGTCCACACCTGGCACTAGGAAGAGCCCACATTACTATTAGGTTGAGTATAGCCCCAACCTGCCTGTCTGATATCATTCATTCAGGGAGAGAGAGTGGCAAAATGCAAAAGTGGGTTAGCAAGTTGGTAAACAATGCCACTGTGTGTGCGTGTGTGTTGGGGGGGGGGGGGGGGGGGTAATGAACAGTGTTACTGACTTACAATGCAGGGGCAAAGGAGTTAATTAACACTGCCACTAAAGAGTCAGTGAGTCAGTTGTTTTGTATAACACTGCCATTGGCTATCAATGCAGGATGCACTACTACTGTCACTGACCACCAAAATGGAGGTTATTATTGTGGTCACTGCTGGGGGTTATAATGATAATATAATGGAGGTTGTTACAGTGTCTACTGACACCAATGGCACAATGCAAACCACTCTTGATCTTGTGCACATGCCCATCATATTCAGAAAATGCCCCTTCCATCTTCCAATAACACAAGACTTCCAATGACCATAATAACCCACAAAAGTAAGTACATCCCTCACATTTTTGTAAATATTTTATTATACCTTTTCACGTGACAACGCTGAAGAAATTACACTTTGCTACAATGTAAAGTAAGGAGTGTAAAGCTTGTATAACAGTGTAAATTTGCTGTCCCCTCAAAATAACTCACAGCCATTATGTCTAAACCGCTGGCAACAAAAGTAAGTACACCCCTAAGTGAAAATGTCCAAATTGGGCCCAAAGTGTCAATATTTTGTGCGGCCACCATTATTTTCCAGCACTGCATTAACCCTCTTGGGCATGGATTTCACCAGAGCTTCACAGGTTGCCACTGGAGTCCTCTTCCACTCCTCCATGATGACATCACGGAGCTGGTGGATGTTAGAGACCTTGCGCTCCTCCTTCTTCCATTTGAGCATGCCCCAATAGGGTTTAGGTCTGGAGACATGCTTGGCCAGTCCATCACCTTTACCCTCAGCTTCTTTAGCAAGGCAGTGGTCATCTTGGAGGTGTGTTTGGGGTCATTATCATGTTGGAATACTGTCCTGCAGCCCAGTCCCTGAAAGGAGGGGAACATGCTCTGCTTCAGTATGTCATAGTACATGTTGGCATTCATGGTTCCCTCAATGAACTGTAGCACCCCATTGCTGGCAGCACTCATGCAGCCCCAGACCATGAGACTCTCACCACCACGCTTGACTGTAGGCTAGAGGCACTTGTGTTTCTACTCCTCACCTGGTTGTCGCCACACACGCTTGACACCATCTGAGCCAAATAAGTTTATCTTGGTCTCATCAGACCCCAGGACATGGTTCTAGTAATCCATGTCCTTTGTCTGCTTGTCTTCAGCAAACTGTTTGCGGGCTTTCTTATGCAACATCTTTAGAAGAGGCTTCCTTTAGAAGAGGAGGGAAAATGGCTCATTGGGTCCAATTTGGACATTTTCACTTAGGGTTGTACTCACTTTTGTTACCATCGGTTTAGACATTAATGGCTGTGTGTTGAGTTATTTTGAGGGGACAGCAAATTTATACTGTTATACAAGCTGTACACTCACTACTTTACATTAGAGCAAAGTGTCATTTCTTCAGCGTTGTCACATGAAAAAATATAATAAAATATTTACAAAAATGTGAGGGGTGTACCCACTTTTGTGAGATACTGTATCTAGATGACTAACAAGTAATGACTAAAGGAAAGGCTTCTACACAGTAAGGATGTGGAATAGACTCCTTCAAATACTAGTTACTGGCCACCTCAGTAGATTGTTTTAAAAAAAGGGCTGGCAGTGGTTACATTCCTAAATGCACAAAATATAACTAGACACTAACATTTGTAGGTAATACCATCAGGGGTAGTTGATTCAGAAAATGTGTGGCTGCCTCTTGGAGGATCAGGAAGGATTTTTTTGTACCACTGCTAGAGCGAATTGGGTCATGCTTTATTGTCTTTTTCTTTTGTTTTTTTTACTTGCCTTCCTCTGGATCAACTGCGAGTATTGGACTGTGTATATGGAGGTTTTTTTTTCTATTGCTTGAACTGAATGGACTTTTTTCAGCCTGACTAACTATATAACCAAAGCTTCAGTCTTTTATTTAGCCTAGACATAGAAACTTAAATATGGTATGCACCAAATTCATCTTTGTCATTCTTTGGTTTGGGCACCCTCTTACCACTGCTTTTTGCCTTTTCAATTAAGTCTTTGACTCAAGCTATTAAAGAATACTTTTATAGATAAGGCACACCCATAGCATTGAAATACAAAATATAAATGTTTATTTTTATGATTAAAAATAACATTATTGGCATGACATGTTAAAAACAAAACATGGTGTTTGGTCTAAACAACGCTCACACCATCTAACGCAACTGACTATTACCACAGTAAGAAATATCAATCAAACTGATTCAAATTAGGTGATGTTAGTGGAGGAAAAGCTGGTTGGTGGTAGAGGCGCGGTGAAGAAAATTCTACATGTTGCACGCCCTTAAGCGCTTCTACAGGAGCTTGAAATCAAATATACATGAAAATAAAAAAATGATTAAAAACAGAGACAGCCAAACAATGTATCTAACATCAGAATCAAAATATAACAATTTAAATGATAATATAAACAGTAATTGGAATGTCAAAAGTGTGCATGCCCACCTGAAGGCAACCAACCCAGAAAGCATATGGCCGTAGGTGAACAAGACCAAGATGCAAGAGCGTATATAACTATACAGATATGATCTATTGAGGCAGGTAACAGCCAACAGTTAAAAAGGTAAGTAAAAACCACTTACGGTGCACGATATAAGAAACAATATATGCAAGCAGGCCTGGCGGAATCGTCCACCAATCAACGGCTTCTAATGCCTTAAGCAATATATAGCTCTAAAAGGAAATGGATCAAATAATAGATAGATAATAATAGATCAAAGCACTAGTAACTATGTTATTAGTGCCTATTTCTTTAAAGTTCCCTAGTTTGGCTGATGAGGCTATGGTGACCACCCCCGTCCTAAATAATTAATAAGGATACCTCGGTAAGCATATCTTTTGAACTTTATATATATATATATATATATATATATATATATATATATATATATATTAGAAGTCCTCCCTGGCTTCTTTTTGCAGTTAGGCTGTGCCTTTTGTGCTTTAATCTCCCATATGCGCAGACATATATATCTTTGTGTATTTCCCTTTAGCGCTATATATTGCTTAAGGCATGAGAAGCCGTTGATTGCAGGATGATTCCACCAGGCCTGAGGAATAAGAAACTATATTGTTTCTTATATTGCGCACCGTAAGTGGTCTTTACTTACCTTTTTAATTGTTGGCTGTTACCTGCCTCAATAGATCATATCTGTATAGTTATATACGCCCCTGCAGCTAGGTCTTGTTCACCTACGGCCATATGCTTTCTGGGTTGGTTGCCTTCAGGTGGGCATGCACACTTTTGACATTCCAATTACTGTTTATATTATAATTAAATAATTGTTATATTTTGATGTTAGAAACATTGGCTGTCTCTGTTTTTAATGATTTTTTTATTTTCATATATATTAAACTGCAAGCTCCTGAAGAAGCGATTAAGGGCGTGCAACATGTAGAGTTTTCCTCACCACGCCTCTACCACCAACCAGCTTTTCCTTCACTAACATCACCTCATTTGAATCAGTTTGATCGATTTTTCTTACTGTGGTAATAGTCGGTTGTGTTAGATAGTGTGAGCGTTGTTTAGACCAAACACCATGTTTTGTTTTTAACATGTCATGCCAATAATGTTATTTTTAATCATAAAAATAAAAATATCTATTTTGTATTTCAGTGCTATGGGTGTGCCTCTAAAGTCCATGTCTCCATCTCTCAAATAAATTCTGCACCTTTACCAATTACTGAATAAAGCCTTGGATTATTTATGCACTTTCAAATACAGTGCCTGTGTGTGCCCTGATATTCATGTTTTTTTTACAATATATAGCCAAATATGTGTCAGTTTAAGGTGGCATTTAATGGTTCGAACGGTAGTAATAAGCAGGGCCAACATCAGTGGGGTACAGCCGATACACATGTACTGGGCTCGGACGTCTGGAGGGGCCCACAACCAGTAAGTGTGGCAGGAGAGAGGAGCTGGAGGAGACATAGTGCAGGAGAGGCGCCATAGGCTAAGCACACAGTAAGCACAGTAAGCTGGCAGAGCTGGGACTCGGGAGATGTTTTGAGGGAGGGACTTAACAGCCTTTCAGTTGCTCATTGGCTGAGGAGGCAGCAGGAGGTGGGCTCCTTCGCCTCCTGCTGCCTCCTTAGCCAATAGTTACACAGGGTGGACTGTGCATCACTGCAGAGCCTCGTGCTTCCCGTGTTGGTGGGAGGGGCCGAATTCCTCTGCAAAGAAGCTGCTGCAGAGATCAAGGTGAGTGGAAAAAAATGGGCCCACATAGGGGAAAAAATGCTTGCTTTATATATACTTTTTATATTTTTACTTTATACATAAAAAAACAAAAGTGTTTCCCTAAAGCTGCTAGAAGACATGTACAGTGCACAGCCTGTGCTCCGCCCCTGTTAATATTAATCACTGTATTGCCAGCCCAATTGCTGTTCTTTTAGCAGGGTGGAAGTAACAATACACATGTGTAGCATAGGTGTCAGCTGATATCACTATGTTAAAAGGACAACAATATGGGTAGCATTACAGTGACTGTTATTAGTCCAGGTTCACTAAACTAGCCATGCGGATTGCTTTTCAGGCCCCTTTCACATGAGTGGTCCGATCGGGTCCTCCTGTCCGTTTTTGAGGCAAACCCGATCGGGCCACCCATTCTCCTGTATGGAATGGCAGATTTAAATGGAAAGTTTTCCGTTTACACCCGCCTACCTCCAATCTGATCTGACAAAAAGAAAAGATGGAAGGCCTCCATTCCCCTCTATCTGGCTGGATTGGAGGGCAGTTGGGTGTAAACAAACAGCATGAGTGTACACAGACCTATCAGTTGCCAGCTCAGCTCACCAAGAGATCTACGGACAGATTCCCTGCTGAGAAAAACTGGATCGGCCCCTTTGAAGATTGCAACTAGAGTGCAGATAAGGCCAGCCATAGACGGTTTGAATCTCGGTCTGTTTAGCAGAGACTGGCCGAGATTCAAACTATGTATGGGCAGGCTGAACGAACCCAAGTTGATTGATCAATCAACTTGAGTATAACCAGCCGGTCAGATTTTACATACAATTATCGCTAGCATCTCTTGTAGCCACTAGCAATAATAACTGTGTTCTCCTGGTGGGGTGGTATTCCCCCCCCCCCCCCCCCCCACCGGGAGGATACAATGGCTCTGCAGCAGAGATTCCCCCATCAACACTGTCTTTTTTGATGGGGTAATCAACCAATTTTTTTCCTGCTGCCCGTGGGACACAGATGGGGAAAAAAAATGAATGGGGGTTTTAACTCTTTTATAATTTGGCCAAAATGGGGAAAAAAGTGCTTGCTTTATTTATACTTTTTTTATACATAATTAGAACACCTAACAGGGTTATGTCATTGCAGGAGATTTCCCCTCACTTCCTGTCTTAGTGTCACCAGGACAAGAAGTGAGGGAATCTCCCTGTGGGGATATCGCCAGAAATTGTTTCCATACATATATATGTAAAATATAATATATAATATGGACATTATAAGGCAATAATTGCAAGTTATTTCCCCACAGTTAGATTCCCACATTCCCTGTTCTGGTGACAATAAGACAGGAAGTGAGGGGAAATCTCATGCAATGATATAACCCTATTAGATGTTCTAGTTATGTATAAAAAGTATATATATAGCAAGCACATTTTTTTCCATTTTGGCTAAATTATGGAAGAGTTAAAATCACATTCTTTTTTTACCATCTGAGGTCCCATAGACACAACAGGTAGTGAAAGAGATATGCCCTTGGAGACAGTTGCCAACAGAACCGGAGTCCCAGGATGGGGGAGATGGGACTGGAGGAGAATGATGTGAGATAAAAGAGATGGGACTGGAGGAGGAGGACATGGGATGGAGGAGATGGGACCGGAGGAGGAGAAGGAAATGGGACTGAAGGAGGAGAAGGAGATGGAGTAGATTAATCTGGAGGAGGAGGAGGAGATAGGACTGGAGGAGGAGGAGAATGTGGGATGGAGGAGATGGGACTAGAGAAGGAGAAGAATGGAGGAGATGGGACTGGAGGAGGAGGAGATGGGATTGGAGGAGGAGGACATGGGATGGAGGAGATGGGACAGTAAAGGGCTGAATACAACTGCATACATTAGTTGCTCACCATATACTTTCATATACCCACTGCAGAGCTGCCATTAGTGGATCAGCAAGCTGACACTTTTCAGTTTGAAGTCCGATCTGCTCATCCTGGCCAGATTCACACTCCCCAATCCTCCCTATAACATTAAGGGGGTTATTTACGAAAGGCAAGTCCACTTTGCACTGCAAGTGCACTTGAAAGTGAACTGAAAATGCATTTGGAAGTGCAGTCGCTCTAAATCTAAGGGGTAGATCTGAAATGAGGGGAAGCTCTGCTGATTTTATCATCCAATCATGTGCAAGCTAAAATGCTGTTTTTTATTTTCCTTGCATGCCCCCCTTGGATCTACAGCGACTTTACTACCAAGTGCACTTTCAGTGCACTTTCAAGTGCTCTTTCAGTGCAAAGTGGATTTTACTTTAGTAAATAACCCCCTAAGTGTCATTAAACCCAAATTATTATAAACTGCCAATACATGCTATATTGCATTGGGGGTTATTTACGAAAGGCAAATCCACTTTGCACTACAAGTGCACTCCAAGTGCACTTGAAAGAGCACTTGGAAGAGCAGTCGCTGTAGATCTGAGGGGGACATGCAAGGAAAATAAAAAACAGCATTTTAGCTTGCACATGATTGGATGATAAAATCAGCAGAGCTCCCCCTCATTTCAGATCTACCCCTCAGATTTACAGTGACTGCACTTCCAAGTGCACTTTCAGTGCAATTTCAAGTGCACTTGCAGCGCACTTGTAGTGCAAAGTGGATTTTACTTTCGAAAATAACCCCCATTGTGTGCATACTCACTTTGCCACTACTAGAGCATTCATTTCTGTAGATTGCAAAAAAACTGATTGATCCTGTTGTCCACTGTTCCTCTGTGCCCCCTCCACAGCCTGTTTAGACCAGCTGTTGCCAAATGTTCCAGTTTTGGTTCCCTTCTAAGCTGTTTATTTCCTTCTATTTTGCTGTTCTGTGCAGCCCACGTGACTATAGAGTCACACAGTGGTAAATGACAGTCCTCTCCCTCCCTCCTCCTCCATGGGGTTATTTACGAAAGGCAAATACACTTTGCACTGCAAGTGCACTTGAAAGTGCAGTCGCTCTAAATCTAAGGGGTAGATCTGAAATGAGTGGAAGCTCTGCTGATTTTATCATCCAATCATGTGCAAGCTAAAATGCTGTTTTTTATTTTCCTTGCATGTCCCCCTCGGATCTACAGCGACTTTACTTCCAAGTGCACTTTCAGTGCACTTTCAAGTGCACTTGCAGTGCAAAGTGGATTTTCTTTTAGTAAATAACCCCTCATGTCCTTGTATTTCTAAACGCTATGGGGGTTATTTACGAAAGGCAAATCCACTTTGCACTGCAAGTACACTTGAAAGTGCACTGAAAGTGCACTTGGAAGTGCAGTCGCTCTAAATCTAAGGGGTAGATCTGAAATGAGTGGAAGCTCTGCTGATTTTATCATCCAATCGTGTGCAGGCTAAAATGCTGTTTTTTATTTTCCTTGCATGTTCCCCTCGGATCTACAGCGACTTGACTTCCAAGTGCACTTTCAGTGCAATTTCAAGTGCACTTGCAGTGCAAAGTGGATTTTCCTTTTGTAAATAACCCCCTATGGGAGCGAGATAGGGTTGATTAGGGTTGCCACCTTATCTTCTAGCCAAACCCGAACACTTATATAGCATATATTTTGTGATTAAATAACATTTCTAATCATTTATTAACCACTTGCCAACCGCTGCATGGCGATATATGTCGGCACAATGGCAGCGGTGGGCAAATGGGCGTACCTGTACGTCCCCTTTAAGAGCCGGGATAGCAGGCGCACGCAGCGTGACTGTGCCCGCGGGACCGGCGGGCTCGATGTACACCGGTCTCCCGGCGATCGTGTCACGGGGCCTCAGAATGAAGAAGTGCCTATGTAAACAAGGCATTTCCCTGTTCTGGCTTGTGTTATGACAGAGATCACCGATCCCTGTCTTCGGGAGATGTGATCGCTGTCATGTGACTTGAAGCCCATCCCCCCACAGTTAGAACCACTCCCTAGGACACACTTACCCCCTTCATCACCCCCTAGTGGTTAAGCCCTTCACTGCCAGTGTCATTTACACAATAATCAGTGCATTTTTATAGCACTGATCGCTGTATAAATGACAATGGTCCCAAAATATTGTCAAAACAGTCCGATGTGTCTGCCATAATGTCGCAGTCCTAATAAAAATCGCAGATCGCCGCCATTACTAATTTAAAAATTTTTTTAATAAAAATGCCATAAAACTATCCCCTTATTGCGATTTTTTTTACCAAAAATATGCAGAAGAATACATATCGGCCTAAACTGAGGAAAAAAAAATTTTTTATATATTTTTGGGGGATATTTATTATAGCAAAAAGTAAAAATTAACGAGTTTTTTTCAAAATTGTCGCTCCTTTTTTGTTTATAGCGCAAAAAAAACCGCAGAAGTGATCAAATACCATCAAAAGAAGCCACCAAAAGAAACCTCTATTTGTGGGAAAAAAGGACGTCTATTTTGTTTGGGTGCAACATTGCACGACCGCGCAATTGTCAGTTAAAGCGATGCAGTGCCGAATCGCAAAAAGTGCTCTGGTTAGGAAGGGGGTAAAATCTTCCGGGGCTGAAGTGGTTAAGTTAATCCTGACTTTCCAAAGACACTATTTGGGCTTTGAAAGACTGTCAGTATACAAGGGTCAGTGTCACTACCCCCTCCCCCATAATACAGGGTCAGGGTCACTACCCCCCCCCCCCCCCATAATACAGGGTCAGTGTCACACCCCATAATACAGCCCCCCCCCCAGGAGAGAGACCACCATTAGTGTCCCCTTATAACAGTGACCCCCTTCCTTACAGACCCCCTTATATCAGTGCTCCCCTTAGAGATCCAAAAAAACAAAAATTTTAAGAAATGCAGCACACCCTCCTCCTATATTTATATTAATTCATATATTTCACGTATGAATTAATAAATATAATTATAGTGGTATATAGGGGTATTTTTTACAGTTTTTTGAGGTGTGGGAACATATATCAGTGATGGCAGCAATTTATTTACTGAGTTTTTCATTCATTCATTTATCTTTTTTGGATCAGAGGCCCCTTATATCAGTGACTCTCTCCACCCCCCCCCCTTAGAGACCAACTAATCTCTAAGGGGGGAGGTTTGCTGATAAAAGGGGGCTCTGATATAATGAGGGGGTCTCTGGGGAGTTGCTAATATAATCACTTGCCTTTCGGGCACTTTCCTTCTTGCCCAGACCAATTTTCAGCTTTCAGCGCTGTCACACTTTGAATGACAATTGCGCAGTCACTGTACTCAAACAAAAATTTTTTCCTTTGCTGATGGGCACTGATATGCGGCAATGATGGGCACAGATAGGCGACAATGATGGACACTAATGAGGCTGCAATGATGGGCACTAATGAGGCTGCAATGATATGTGACACTGATAGGCAGCAATGATGGGCACAGATAGGCAGTAATAATGGGCACTGATGAAGTGGCACTGATAAGGCTGCACTAATGTGCGGCACTGATAGGTGGCAATGATGGGCACAGATAGGCGGTAATGATGGGCACTGATAAGGCTGCACTGATGTGCGACACTGATAAGTGGCAATGATGGGCACAGATAGGCGACAATGATGAGCACAGATAGGTGGCAATGATGGGCACAGATAGGTGGCAATGATGGCTACAGATAGGCGGCAATGATGGGCACTGATAGGCAGCAATGATGGGCACTGATGAAGTGGCACTTATAAGGCTACACTGATGTGCCACACTGATAGGCGGCAATGATGGGCACAGATAGGCGGTAATGATGGGCACTGATGAAGTGGCACTGATAAGGTTGCACTGATGTGCGACACTGATAGGTGGCAATGATGGGCACAGATAGGCGACAATGATGAGCACAGATAGGTGGCAATGATGGGCACAGATAGGTGGCAATGATGGCTACAGATAGGCGGCAATGATGGGCACCGATAGGCAGCAATGATGGGCACTGATGAAGTGGCACTTATAAGGCTACACTGATGTGCGACACTGATAGGCGGCAATGATGGAAACAGATAGGCGGTAATGATGGGCACTGATGAAGTGGCACTGATAAGGCTGCACTGATGTGCGACACTGATAGGTGGCAATGATGGGCACAGATAGGTGACAATGATGAGCACAGATAGGTGGCAATGATGGGCACAGATAGGTGGCAATGATGGCTACAGATAGGCGGCAATGATGGGCACCGATAGGCAGCAATGATGGGCACTGATGAAGTGGCACTTATAAGGCTACACTGATGTGTGACACTGATAGGCGGCAATGATGGGCACAGATAGGCGGCAAAGATGGGCACTGATGAAGTGGCACTTATAAGCCTGCACTGATGTGTGACACTGATAGACGGCAATGATGGGCACAGACAGGCGGCAATGATGGGCACAGATAGGTGGCACTTATAAGGCTACACTGATGTGTGACACTGATAGGCGGCAATGATGGGCACTGACAGGCATCACTGAGGAAGGGGGGCATTGATATAAGGGGGCATGTGAGCTAATGGGGGTCTCCAAGGAGGTGCTGATCTAATGGTTGGTTAGAGACCTCCAGAGATCAGAGAGACCCCTCTTCCCTTATAACAGCGCCCCCCCTCCCTCTTTAAGACATCCATTCATGTCTTACCAGCGGGACCCGGGAGCCACTGCAAGGAGGAAAGTGTGAGAGAAGGCATCTGTCGGGCGGAGCTCATTCCACCTGACAGGGAAATTAATGTCGGATGCAGGAGGAGTGCATTTAGCATACTGCAGCCATCTCTGTATGGTGAGAGATTTCACATGTGCCCCCTCCTCCAGTAAATTGCTCCACCCGGAGCTCCTCCCACTTTCCACTGCCACTTGTCCCCACCCCGTGCCTGGCTATCAAGCGGACTGAAAACCGGGCACGAGTGTCTAAACCCAGACTGTCCGGGTCAATACCGGACAGGTGGCAACCCTACCTCATGTTCTGCGGGAGGAGGGGGGGTGGGTGCTGTCAGTACATAACAGCAGAGAGGCAAAATTGGATGTGTGGTATCTTGGTAGAAAACATTTCAAGCAGGTTGAGATCTGTACATTACAGTTTACAAGAACCTAACCTCCTATATTTATTAGAATGAATGACATGAGCACAAAGGCAGCCTGAAGCAAAGTATACTGAATCCTTATGAAAAATCCTCTAATGAAAGTATTTTAATATATTCTCCTATGCGCACCAGTAATGTTTACACAAGTGAGATATAGCTATCTCTCCCAAAAACAAAGGAATGCTATGTTCACTTTAGAGTAATTGTATGATTTTTTTGTCAATATAATGAGGTACATCACAGCCACAGAATCCCTGAAGCAATCAGGCTAGCCCTGACAACTTGCTTACACATATATCAGTGCGGAAGTTTAGTCTCTCTTGGAAAGCAGTTTAAATGTAAGTTTCAAAATTACTGGAAAACGTATAATGATTATATATATTTTGATACAGATTCCAAATCCCTCGGGGACCCAGTAGAGAATAATGTTAGGGTAGGGTGACCAGTCATCCCCGGTTTCTGGGGACAGTCCCCAGATTGAGGACACTGTCCCCGGACCAAGTCTGTCCCCAGTTTTGTCCCCGGATTGGATTTAAACAGGGGCTGGGGGAATTTCAAAGACAGTCAGTGCAGAATTAAAAAAAAAAATCTGAATTACACGCCCCCCCCGCGCGCTCCTACTAGCTTAGGGGGGTGTATTTTTTTCCATTTTCTGTACCCCTTTCTAAAGATCATGTGCTGGTCAGAGCAGTGGGAATATTTCTTCAGTTTCGGGTGCATGCCCATTCAGCTCCGCTCGCCTGTTCTTCTGCCTTGGCTCAAGTCCCCACCAACCGCCTGCCAATCTCCTTAACTTCCCCGTCAGAGTGATCTTTCTCCACTCCCCACCCAGTAGTAGCCGGGGCCCGGAGAGTGAGACTTAAAGTGATTGTAAAGGATCGTTTTTATTTTTTTTTAAATAACAAACATATCATACTTACCTCCACTGTGCAGATCATTTTAGACAGAGTGGCCCTGAACACCGACTTCTGGGGTCCCTCAGCGGCTCCTCTCCACATCAGATAACCCTCCCTAGGAGAAACGCTCTCCCAGGGGGTTACTTTGCGGGCGCACTCCCGAGTCATTTATTCGGCATCCATAGCCGCCGAATGTACGACTCGGCCCTGCCCCCCGGCACCCGCGTCATAAGTTTTGATTGACAGCAGCGGGAGCCAATGGCTAGGCTGCTATCAATATAGCCAATCAAGAGCCAGGGCCCCATAGAGAGAGGGATGATGCAAGAGGGAAATTCGGGGCTCAGGTAAGTAAAATGGGGGAGCAAGGGGGCCGGTCACTGCAAGGTGTTTTTTCACCTTAATGCATAGGATGCGTTAAGGTGAAAAAACAAGAGGGTTTACAACCTCTTTAACAGGCTGTGAGGCGGGCGGCGGCGGCGACGGGCAGAGAGTCGCTGATTGCCGCCATTACTAGTAAAATAAAATATGTCCCAGGATTTCATTTTAAAAATCTGGTCACCTTATGTTAGGGTGCACTGTGATGAATAATGGATGTAGCTTATAATAAAGGGGGGGACTTAAAGGGGAATTTTAAAATGAGTTTACTCACATTAGACATGCCACACATATGACTCAATGCTGGCACCTATAAAATTCTTAATTTCCATGTCACAAGTAAGAGTCTCACAGACACAAGTAAACCTTAGCACAATTGGTATAAACAAAAAGCCAGCAATTACATATGCTTTATCACACACAGAATTTAGACAGAGAGCTAACACTTTGTCTGAGCCTACCTGAGGAACTACATTAAAATACAGATAAAAGCCAGTAAATTAGAATATTTTGAAAAACTTGATTTATTTCAGTAATTGCATTCAAAAGGTGTAACTTGTACATTATATTTATTCATTGCACACAGACTGATGCAGTCAAATGTTTATTTCATTTAATTTTGATGATTTGAAGTGGCAACAAATGAAAATCCAAAATTCCGTGTGTCACAAAATTAGAATATTACTTAAGGCTAATACAAAAAAGGGATTTTTTAGAAATGTTGGCCAACTGAAAAGTATGAAAATGAAAAATATGAGCATGTACAATACTCAATACTTGGTTGGAGCTCCTTTTGCCTCAATTACTGCATTAATGCGGCGTGGCATGGAGTCGATGAGTTTCTGGCACTGCTCAGGTGTTATGAGAGCCCAGGTTGCTTTGATAGTGGCCTTCAACTCTTCTGCGTTGTTGGGTCTGGCATTCTGCATCTTCCTTTTCACAATACCCCACAGATTTTCTATGGGGCTAAGGTCAGGGGAGTTGGCTGGCCAATTTAGAACAGAAATACCATGGTCCGTAAACCAGGCACGGGTAGATTTTGCGCTGTGTGCAGGCGCCAAGTCCTGTTGGAACCTGAAATCTCCATCTCCATAGAGCAGGTCAGCAGCAGGAAGCATGAAGTGCTCTAAAACTTGCTGGTAGACGGCTGCGTTGACCCTGGATCTCAGGAAACAGAGTGGACCGACACCAGCAGATGACATGGCACCCCAAACCATCACTGATGGTGGAAACTTTACACTAGACTTCAGGCAACGTGGATCCTGTGCCTCTCCTGTCTTCCTCCAGACTCTGGGACCTCGATTTCCAAAGGAAATGCAAAATTTGCTTTCGTCAGAAAACATGACTTTGGACCACTCAGCAGCAGTCCAGCTCTTTTTTTCCTTAGCCCAGGTGAGACGCTTTTCGCGCTGTTTCTTGGTCAACAGTGGCTTGACACGAGGTATGCGGCAGTTGAAACCCATGTCTTTCAAGCGTCTCTTGGTGGTGGATCTTGAAGCACTGACTCCAGCAGCTGTCCACTCCTTGTGAATCTCCCCCACATTTTTTAATAGGTTTTTTTTCACAATCTTGACTAGGGCGCGGTGATCCCTATCGCTTGTACACTTTTTCTGACCACAGTTTTTCCTTCCCTTTGCCTCTCTATTAATGTGTTTGGACACAGAGCTCTGAGAACAGCCAGCCTCTTCAGCAATAACCTTTTGTGTCTTTCCCTCCTTGTGCAATGTGTCGATGGTCGCCTTTTGGACAGCTGTCAAATCTGAAGTCTTCCCCATGTTTGTGTAGGCTTCAGAACTGGACTGAGAGACCATTTAAAGCCCTTTGCAGGTGTTTTGAGTTAATCAGCTGATTAGTTTGTGGCACCAGGTGTCTTTAAAATTTAACCCTTACACAATATTCTAATTTTGTGACACACGGAATTTTGGATTTTCATTTGTTGCCACTTCAAATCATCAAAATTAAATGAAATAAACATTTGAATGCATCAGTCTGTGTGCAATGAATAAATATAATGTACAAGTTACACCTTTTGAATGCAATTACTGAAATAAATCAAGTTTTTCAAAATATTCTAATTTACTGGCTTTTATCTGTAGTCATGGACTACGCCATCTGTAATGCTGGGCCATATACACCTATCTGTAATGCTGGGCCATGTACACCTATCTGTAATGCTGGGCCATGTACACCTATCTGTAATGCTGGGCTATGTACACCTATCTGTAATGCTGGGCCATATACACCTATCTGTAATACTGGGCTATATACACCTATCTCTAATACTTGGCTATATACACATAACTGTAATGCTGGGCCATATACACCTATCTGTAATGCTGGACCATATACACCTATCTGTAATGCTGGGCATATACACCTATCTGTAATGCTGGGCCATATACACCTATCTGTAATGCTGGGCCATGTACACCTATCTGTAATGCTGGGCCATATACACCTATCTGTAATGCTGGGCCATGTACACCTGTCTGTAATGCTGGGCCATGTACACCTATCTGTAATGCTGGGCTATATACACCTATCTGTAATGCTGGGCCATGTACACCTATCTGTAATGCTGGGCCATATACACCTATCTGTAATGCTGGCCCATGTACACCTATCTGTAATACTGGGCTATATACACCTATCTGTAATACTGGGCTATATACACATAACTGTAATGCTGGGCCATATACGCCTATCTGTAATGCTGGGCCATATACACCTATCTGTAATGCTGGGCATATACACCTATCTGTAATGCTGGGCTATGTACACCTATCTGTAATGCTGGGCTATATACACCTATCTGTAATGCTGGGCCATATACACCTATATGTAATGATGGGCCATAAATGCCTATCTGTAATGCTGGGCTATATACTATCTGTAATGCTGACCTATATACCCTATATGTAATGCTGGGCTATATACACATATCTGTAATGCTGGGCTATATACCCTATCTGTAATGCTGACCTATATACCCTATGCGTAATGCTGGGCTATATACACCTATCTGTAATGCTGGGCTATATACCCTGATCTGTGAGGCTGAACTATATACTCTGTCCTGTGATACTGAGCTGTATACTCCTGACTCTATGGTTGGAAGCAAGAGGAATACAGGGGATGGAGTGGGTGGATTGTATAAGGGGTGGGGCTTATGAGAAGTGGGATGGGTCAAAAAGGAAGGGCAGGCTGGCGCCCCCCATCCTAAAACTTCACCAGCCATCACTGTTTGACTGAAAAAGTGGAAATACACTTTAAATAAATTATACCTCTTCTTTAGTCGATGCAAAACCAAAAAAAGTACATTTTGTATTGAATTAGCTTAACACTTATATTACAATTTTAAACCTTATACAGTATTTTCTCTTTCTGGGATTCTTCATCTTGAGCATGGTCGCAATTCGAGAATCATGAGACAAAATGCTCAGGTGTGAAATGGGGCTAATTAACCTTTGGTTCATTTATGTCTACACATTGATAATGCCTGCTGAAAATAAAAAGGATTATTTGAACCAAGCCCCGAATTTCAGAACAGCCATTTATGTTTCATAGAAGAATACATGAAGGACTTTCTGATTCTTTTAAAATAGAGTATCACAATGTTTCAGTCTCCTGCACATTACTCAATGATTGATGAGCATGACCCAATATTTGAGGCTATCAAGCCTCCTGGTATCTTTAAGGCAGCAGTTCAAAACTAACTACAGGTATAACCCTCTACTTTATAATCAGCTGCTGTAAACCACTAGGGTTAAACAAGATGCTTTTAAATACAATTCAAACCATATATGTGGACTGATAGGAACAAGGCAACGCAAGTGTGTTTTTTTCAGCCTCTTATTGATATGGATTGCATTTGGCTGGAACCCTGTTAAACAGTATGGAGAAACTGTAAGACCACCAGCCCATCCCTTCAATGGATTTATGTGTATTCAGCTTACCATAATATGATCAATGCTGTATCTTACAGTAGAATTAAACAAGGACTCCCAAAACAGTGAATGGAATATACCAGTAAAATGTAATGCATAGGAACATATGGGCACACTGTAAGGCCAATAGACATCAGTCTATATCAGTGATCTCCAAACTGTGACCTATGGGCCATATGCGGCCCTTTGTTTGCCTTTATCAGGCCCTTGGATTACTATTCCTTCCACTGACACCAACAATGCGACATAAGTCCTGCTACTGATACCAAAGATGGTGCAGTATTCGACCCACTAATACCAATAATAGGGCACTACTCCTCCCACTAAAGCCAATGATGGGGCACTATTCCTCCCACTAATGAAGGCCTCTTAAGCCCCATAGGGAAAGAGAGCCTTGACTGATTGGGGCATGGCCAGGTGCCGGACAAGGTGGTTGATGGTCACCAATGATTGATGGAAACATGGGGGATGGGATGGGCCTGAGCTCAGAAAACGTTTGCCCCCAGGGAATTCTGGGTCTTTTGAAGAAGTGGATGGAAGAGCTGCCCTCTACCCTGCACCCTGTGGACCCTACACTCTCTACCATGGACACTGACCTCCTGTTGGGCAGGGTCCACGAGCTGGCATTACAAGGTCAGGCTGATTGGCTATTCTCCCTCCTCTCCCCTGAGATGGCTTCCCCCTGGCTTCACTGCCACTTTCTGGGCCTCCGGCTTCCAGGGCCCGTAGGCCCACACCCACCTTCCCGCCTGAGCCCCAGTGCTTCCAGGGCTACCTACACGGCTGCCTTCCTTCCCGCTCCTCCGGAGCTTCTGCTGCACTGGGTCCCAGCTCTCCCCCCCGTCCATCTGGCTCTGCTGTCCGCCGCTTCTCCCCTGTACCCAGCCTAGCGGGAGATGTAAATGTGGCACTAATGCAACCTGCCTCACAGATGACAGCTGCACATCCGCATCCCCCTGCACCCGGCTGGGTGGGGGATGGCTGAGCTGCACCTGCCTCTCACCCCTTGCCTCTGACCCCTGCCTACCCACATCTCCCTGCGCCCGGCTGGGCAGGAGATGACCGACCGTCACCTGCCGCCCTCCCCTTGCCGCTGAACTCTGCCTACCGGGCGGGAGATGAGCACGCCATGCCCGGGATGTGGGCTGCACCTGCCAAGAGTCCTCCATTCGGGGTCTCCAGTTGCTCTCGATGCTGCTCAGTTGCCGTCCTCTGCCCCCCGGGCTCACCAGGGTCGGTGGCTGGACCTCCGCCCCTGGACCTCTCCTTCCCTCATCATCCTCCTGCCTCGCCAGCCACCACCATTCCTCAAGGAGATGGATGTCGCGGGCCTCTGCTGGCTCCTCCCATGGACGATCCTACACTGTGCGTTTCTCCTGGACCTGCGCTGGTTGCCCTTCTTTGGCTACACATCCGCGCATCAGTGAGTATGATTGTGATTTGATTTGGGGTAGGTCCAGTGA
Source organism: Lithobates clamitans (assembly GCA_037952925.1). Lineage (NCBI taxonomy): Eukaryota > Metazoa > Chordata > Amphibia > Anura > Ranidae > Lithobates > Lithobates clamitans. The sequence continues at coordinate 3,936,751 of JBBGZY010000744.1, forward strand.
CGCTGCCGTATTGGGCCTGCTGGACAAACACATTTTTAAGGTCGTAAAATCGGTCCTGTCTCGCATGGGAGTGTCAGGTCCAGCGGTTAGCTCGAGCTCCATTGCAGGTGGTGCTTTGTGAGCAGTTTCGCCTACCAGCACACGTCGGAAGATGTCAAGGATAGGATCTAGCTTTGCAAATTTATTGATTTTCTCACTCTAGTCCCTCCTGACAAGGGAAGCCTTGATCTTGAGGGACGATTTGGACCGTGGTTTTTGGATCCCCTTTACTCCTTCCGATGTGCCAACCATGGCATCTAATTTAAAAACTGCTGTTCAATTCGAGTCCATGATGGCTGAGTAGCTCCAGAAGGAATTGAATTTGGGGCATATGGCGGGCTCGTTTGATCTCCCCCCGTTCCACAACCTGAGTGTTTACCCCCTTGGTTACATAGTTACATAGTTAGTAAGGTTGAATAAAGACACCAGTCCATCCAGTTCAACCTGAGTGAGTGTCTACAATTGTCCCTATCCCCGTACATTGTGTCTCATTGAGATGCTCATCTATTATGTCATTATTTATTTAAGGTACCCATATAGCGCTGTCAATTTACACAGCACTCCACACATACATTGTTCCCTACCCTCAAGGAGCCCACAATCCAAGGTCCCCAACTCACATTCTTATACTATGGCCAATTTTGAACAGAAGCCAATTAACCTACCAGCATGTCTTTGGAAACCCACGCAGGCACAGGGAGAACATGCAAACTCCAGGCAGGTAGTGTCATGGTAGGTGTGGTCCCAAAAAGGGCTGAGGGGAAATTCCGCCTTATCCACCACCTGTTCTATCCTTCTGGCTCCTCGGTCAATGACGGCATGAACAAGGAGGAATCCTGGGTCCACTACGCCTCCTCCGCCTCCTCCTGGTCCACCCGGAATGCTTCCATCTGCTGGGATGCTACTTTCAAGGAAGCTACTTTTTTGACATGTGCCTTCTCATGGGCTGTGCTATTTTGTGTTATTTCTTTGAACTCTTCAGTAGTTTCCTTGAATGGGTAGTTGTCCAGGCAGCTCGTTCGCATTCTGTGTTGCACTACTTGGATGACTTCCTCTTCGTCGGCCCAGCTGACAATTTGTGTATTGAAACAGACACCGTGGCGATGGTTTTTCGGCTGCCCAGTGACAAGCTGGCCAGGCTCCTCTCCCTGGTCCGCTTGGCAAAAGGGGCTAAAAATCTGCAGTTGAAACAGCTTCAGTCCTTGCTGGGTCACTTGGTCTTTACCTGTAGAGTCATCCGCATGGGGAGGGCTTTCTGTAGACGCCTGGCGTGGGCCATGAAGGGGGTGGCTGCCCCCCACCATTATGTCCGTATCACCAAGTCCATGCGAGATGACTTGGGGGTGTGGCTATCCTTTTTCCAGTTCTACAATGGCCAGTCTTTTTGGCTGCTGGAGGAGGTACCGAACTCACAGCTGGAGCTATACACTGATGTGGCAGACTCCTGTGGTTTCAGTGCCTTTTTCCAAGGGGAGTGGTCTGCTGAGTGTTGGCTGGCCTCATGGGCCCGCATGGATCTGTTGCGCAACCTCACCCTGCCGAAGCTCTTTCAAATTATTGTCACCATAGAGCTGTGGGGCGAGTGGTTGCGCAATCGCTAGGGGTTTTCTGGTCCGATAACATGAGTGTGGTGCAGGTGGTCAACCAACAGTCTGCTATATCCCCTCCGGTCATATCATTACTGCGTTTTTGGTTCTAAAATGGCTGCAGTTTAACGTATGTTTTAGAGCTACGCATGTCCCTGGAACTGCTAACGATATCGCTAATGCTCTCTCTCATTTACAGCTTGATTACCTCTGCTCCCTGGCCCCCTCGGCTTCCCTGGAGGGCCTCCCCTGTCCGGCCTACTTGTGGAACCTCGTTTGCTAGACCTCCTCCGTTTCGCTGTCCCCGTGGACGTGGGTGTTGTACTGTCGCGTGTAGGACAATTTGGGTCCCGGTGTCAGGCAGTGAGTTTTTAATCTCGCCTTCACATACAGACGCATGGCTTTGTTTTCTTATCTTGTTTATTTGTTTATTTGCTACAGAAAGGTTCTTCTGGTTCCAGGGTTTCATCGACTATGTCTGCATTGTCCTTTTGGTTTCAGCTCCTTGGGTAGGAAGACATCACGAAAGCGTTTCCTGTCCTGCGGAGTTGGAGACGTGTTATTCATTCTCCCGATTCTCGGCGCCCGGTTTCCCTCCCTATTCTCTCGGGTATCCTTTACCTGTTGCCGTCCGTGTGCTTCTCTATGTTTGAGACCCTTCTTTTCCAAGTGGCCTTCTCTTAGATGTTTTTCGGGGCTTTTCACATTGGCGAACTGGTTTTGAAATCCATGTCCTTGGTGGATGGCGTTCTGTCGGAGAATGTAACTGGGCACTGCGTGTCGGTTTTGTTGCGTACATCAAAAACCGACAGCTTTTGGTAAGGGCAGAAGGGTTGTTTTGTACCCTTGCGGGGGCCCCTTTTGCCCTGTTTCTCTGGCCTCCCCCTTCATGTTCTCCCCCCCCCCACTTTTTTTGTCCATGCATTGTTGCTGCCTTGAGAAACTAGGCCTCCCTTCGTGTGATTTTGCGACCCACTCTTTTCGCATCGGTGCTGCTACCACTGCTTCTGGTATGGGTTTCTCCGATACGGAACTCCAGTGTCTGGGTAGGTGGAAATCGTCTCGTTTTTCTTTGTACGTCCACTCCCGCCCACACCTGTTGCTTTAATTTTGAGGTTGTTACCCAGCTCTAATCTGTATTGTTGGAGATTCCTTCATTTACTGGGCCGCTCGTCTGTCGGAAGTTCGGAGCTACGGGAAGAATTTGGGTTTTACCTATGATCTCGTCACGATCCGTTGGCTTAGGCTCCATGGGTTACGCTGGCCTCAAGTCTTCCCGGAGTGTTTCGTTCTTATGTTTCTGGCCCCATCATCTTGATTCTTCATGCTGGAGGGAATGACGTTCCGTGGACTTAATCTCCACTATCAATCGAGACATCGCTCATTGCTATGCAGTCTATACCAATTTGGTTCTTATCTGGCCTGAAATCGTGCCTCGCATGCTATGGGCCAGGCAAAATACCTGGCCCCTGTCTGGAACTCTTCCGTCGGGGGGGGTTTGTAATCCGGCACAAGGATTTGGAGGGTGCTAATGATGATCTGCTGAGATCGAATGGCGTTCACCTTAATGACATCGGGTTGGAAATCTTCAACCTTGGCCTGCAGCATGGTGTGGAACAGGCGCTGGCTGCGGTGGGGCGCCCGTCAGCTATCCACTGACGTGCGGATGGTGGTTGATTGACCTTGCCATCATTTAAAGTTGCTGTATTCTTCTTTTAAAGAAGTGGATAGAAGAGCTGCCCACCCTCCTGCCCCTTTTTTCTCCTTTATGGAATGTCATAGCTTGCTGCGATTTCTTGACCTTGCCAGCATTTAAAGTTAATGTCCTACAGCTACATTCTTCTGCTCATATAAATGAATGGGTGTAGGTGGCTGTGCACAGCTACGTGCGTGAAGTAGCACATGCACACAGACATAATGCACTGAACACACCTTGTGTGCATTTGGAGCATTACATCTGTGTGCATTCACCACTTTATACCAATAGCGGTGAATAGCAGTGCACAGCCTCCTTCAACCATTCATTTCAATGGACAACTGTCCATAGCTTTAGAACATCCTACTGTAGATACCAAAAACATGCAGTGTCTTTACACTACACAAGCACATGTGCCCATGTCACAAATTTGCATTACTGGCCAGTATTTTACACATGTAAGCACAAATTCATGCATAAATTACATCCATTCTTTAAACAAATGATATTATTATTTGGCATTTTGGTACCTAGAACAATTTTTATATGCATACTGTATTTGCAGTGGCGGGCCATAATGCAGGGTGCATTTAAAGTTGCTGTAATGGGCTATGCCCTTGATGAAAAATTGGAAGTAGGCTGTCTGTCCAGCACTTATGGTAAGGACAGGCCCCACCCCACCCTTTTGGAATTGAATGCTCACAGTACGACCGTGACTGGCACTGGTTAAATGTGTTCACATGTTATGTGTTGGAATTTAATAAAGCTGTGGCCTTGCTCTTTCCAATGTAATGGTTGTAAGTGTTTTATTTAATGGGGTGAAGGGGCAAGGGTGGTGGGCGAGGTTTTTGATCCCATTATGTTACATTTCACTTGTACCTAGGCCCATTGTGATTCAGCAGTCATGAAGGCCTCTTGAGCCCCATAGGGAAAGAGAGCCTTGACTGATGGGGGCATGGCCAGGTGCCGGACAAGGTGGTTGATGGTTACCAATGATTGGTGGAAACATGGGGGATGGGATGGGCCTGAGCTCAGAAAATTTTTGCCCCCAGGGAATTCTGGGTCTTTTGAAGAATTGGATGGAAGAGCTGCGAACCCTCCTGCCCCTTTTTTCTCCTTTATGGTATGTCACAGCTTGCTGCGGTTTCTTGACCTTGCCAGCATTTAAAGTTGCTGTAATGGGCTGTGCCCTTGATAAAAAATTGGAAGTAGGCTGTCTGTCCAGCATTTATGGTAAGGACAGGCTCCACCCCCCCTTTTGGAATTGAGTGCTCACAGTTATGTGTTGGAATTTAATAAAGCTGTGGCCTTGCTCTTTCCAACGTAATGGTTGTAAGTGTTTTATTTAATGGGGTGAAGGGGCAAGGGTGGTGGGCGAGGTTTTTGATCCCATTATGTTACATTTCACTTGTACCTAGGCCCATTGTGATTCAGCAGTCATGAAAGCCTCTTGAGCCCCATAGGGAAAGAGAGCCTTGACTGATGGGGGCATGGCCAGGTGCCGGACAAGGTGGTTGATGGTTACCAATGATTGGTGGAAAAATGGGGGATGGGATGGGCCTGAGCTCAGAAAATGTTTGCCCCCAGGGAATTCTGGGTCTTTTGAAGAAGTGGATGGAAGAGCTGCCCACCCTCCTGCCCCTTTTTTCTCCTTTATGGTATGTCACAGCTTGCTGCGGTTTCTTGACCTTGCCAGCATTTAAAGTTGCTGTAATGGGCTGGGCCCTTGATGAAAAATTGGAAGTAGGCTGTCTGTCCAGCATTTATGGTAAGGACAGGCTCCACCCCCCCTTTTGGAATTGAGTGCTTATAGTACGACTGTGACTGGCACTGTCTAAATGTGTTCACATGTTATGTGTTGGAATTCAATAAAGCTGTGGCCTTGCCCTTTCCAACCTAATGGTTGTAAGTTTATTTAGTGGGGTGAAGGGGAAAGGGTGGTGTGGGGGGTTTTTGGTCCCATTATGTTACATTTCATTTGTACCTAGGCCCATTGCGCCTCAGCAGTCAAGTCAATGATGGGGCACTATTCCTACCACTAAGGGCCCTTTCACACTGATGCACTTTTGATGCGTTCCCACTGCCTTACAATGGAAACTTCACCAAAGATGCAGCATGTAGGATTTTTCAAAGTGCAGTGCACCTGTAGCATGAACAGCTACATGGGATTTAATGGAGAATATTTTTCATACACTTTTGACGCCCTGGAAAAGCATGACAAAAGCGCACCAGTGTGAAAGGGGCCTAATTATTCCTCCTCCTATTCACCACAGGTGCTATGTAATTTTTTTACTACGCCGAGGTATTTGTATGTAGCTGTAGGACATCCATATGTTTGGGGGTGGCTGTGGGTGCATTGTTTGCTGACCCCAACGCCAAAAAAAAAACAGTCGCCACAGAATATATGTATGTAAGCGCATGCACTACATGGACCATACTTGTGTTTTTTGCACAGGAACTTTTAGTCAGGAAGACCCTAAATCATATAACAGCGTGTTGATGAAAGTCAGGAATTTCGCTCATATCTACAGCATACATTGATTCAAACATAATTGTAAACTGTAGTATATTTTCAAATAATAATACAAATTTTGAATTACTATGTTATCCTTTAAGACCTGGTTCGCACTAGTGCGATTTCATATGCGACTTGGAATGGAATAACATTGTTTTCAATGATGTCCATTCACATCAATGCGACTTAGCACAGAGCCATTTTTTTTACATTTCCTGTACTACTTTGGTGAGATTGGTCCCAAAGAATATACAAACCTTAACAAAGTTGCATCCAAGTTGCACTACATAATCAAACTGAAAGTCCAATCAAAATCTGATCACAGCATTGTGAACCTAGTCGAAGTGATTTTTCTTTTAACATGCAGGCTATGCCACATTTCCATGATTGTATAAAATAAGCTTCTCCCTCTTGTGGCTTTCTGTATGAGAACACAATCACTCTCCCTGAATTGCAGTACCCCTCGATATATCAGTCATACATGAAACAGATATATTCAGTGCTGTGTGTTTGGTGCCCTCCAGTGGCAGTCGATGTCTTCTTATGTATGAAAAGTCACAGACAAATCATATTTTCCACAGTGTTTCTACTGTGATAATTGTGTGGGAGGAGTGCCTGGAACTTCGTAGCAACCATGTTTGCTGGAGGAGCAGCCTTACTTATGTGGGAGGAGGAACTAATAATAAAGATCGTAACAAATCAGAATTCTCCATCAGATTTCAGTCTGCCAATCATAGGGGGATACGGGACTAGGCGCATTCCAGCCTCATCCAATTGGAGGGTGAGCTTGGAGAAAGTTTGGGAAGGTGGATCACACACAGTGAGGGAAATTTATGAAAAATGGAGCAGACACAATCTGAAGTAGGTGTTCATGGCATCCAATCAGCTTCTAACTTCAGCTTGTTCCATCAAAACGAAACTAAACACGTTGTTTTAATAGATTCCCAAAACAGTTACATGCAAGGCATGCGTTGATTGAATAATAACTGTCACATATGCTTGTGCTTTCAACCAAACTGTCTAGCCATCAAATGGCTGGTGTCATAACTGACTAACACGTAGAGCACTATGGCAACTGCAGGTTAAACAGAGGCTAAGCTGGAAGCTTCCTTGGCTGTAAAAGATCTACCTGGGCTCGCAGGGGTCTCAAACTGGCAGCCCTCCAGCTGTTGCGGAACTACAAGTCCCATCATTTCTCTGCCTATGGGAGTCATGCTTCTAACTGTCAGCCTCGCAATGTCTCATGGGACTTGTAGTTCCGCAACAGCTGGAGGGCTACCAGTTTGAGACCCCTAAACTAGAGTATAGTTCCGCTTTAAGTTTTAAAAATGAAAGAAAGAAGTTGATTGGTTGCCATGCACAGCTGCTCGAGATTCTGTTTGCAGCAGTGTTGATAAATTGCCCTTAGAGTGTTTTCATTGAATCATTATTAAACATTTTTTAATCATTATTGCAGTAAAGTAATCTTTTTTTAAGACTGTGACATTTTTACATGTGCATTCTTATACATTTTGTTATTGTACTAAAGTAACCACGTAACAAGCAGATTTACTGCTACAGGGCTGTCGTTCTGTGCAGAATCACATATACAGTATATATGTGATTCTGCACTTCCGCCTAGGGGACTAATCACAGCAGAAGCCGATCAGCGGGTGCCGGCCAATGGATTTATGCCAGCACCCGCTGATCATCGGTAAACAAGGCAGAGCTCCATTCTAACAGCGGGGAAGTGTTGGATTTTCTTTCTCTACAAAGCAAGGAATACAATTCACCACATCCCTTAGTAAAAGCACCTCACACAGTACAAAAAAAACACTGGCTAGGCACACATTTAACCCTTTGATCGCCCTAGATGTTTAACCCCTTCCCAGCCAGTTTCATGTACAGTGCCAGTGCATATTTTTAGCACTGATCACTGGATGGATGGTTCCCACAAAGTGTCAAAAGTGTCAGTTAGTGTCCAATTGTCCACCACAATATTGCAGTCCCATTATAAGTCACTGATCACCGCCATTACCAGTATAAGAAAAATAAAAAATACATACAAATTCCTGTACATATCCCATAGTTTGTAGTCGCTATAACTTTTGCACAAACCAATCAATATATGCTTTTTGGGATTTTTTTTTTTTTTTATCAAAAATATGTAGCAGAATACATATTGGCCTAAATTTATGAAGAAATTAGATTTTTTTTCTCTTTTTATTTATTGGATATATTTTATAGCAGGAAGTAAAGAAAAAAAGTTTTTTCAAAATCGTCTGTCTTTTTTTGTTTATAGTGCGAAAAATTAAAAACCGCAGTGGTGATCAAATACCATTGAAAGAAAGCTCTATTTGTGGGGAAAAAAATAACATACATTTTATTTGGGTACAGCATTCCAATGCAGTGTGGTATCGCAAAAATACGCCTGGTCATGAGGGGGTAAATCTCCCTGAGGTCAAGTGGTTAAAAGATTTGCAGATTAGCCTCCAGTGGCAGAATAGAATAACAGTACGATCATTCATCTTTCTTAACAACTGGATTTCATATGTCCTTTATTAAACATTAACCCCCCACACGCCTAAGGCTGTGTTCACACTATTGTGAATGGTATGTGGTTTTCCCCACATCCCATTCGCATGACAGGAGACTGTGACTGGCTCTCATCGGAGCCGGGTTCACACACCTCCAGGGGGCCGTGGTCCGCACTGAAAAAGGGTCCTGTATGTCTTTGGCTCAGTTTAAGGTCCAAATTCAGGCAAAAATTCTGACTTGATTTGTCCCTGAGACGGAGAACAGGGATGCACTGGACCCCTGCTGCGAGCCGCGGCCGCAACTAGTTTGAACCCAGTCTAATGCCCCGTACACACGGTCGGACATTGATCAGACATTCCGACAACAAAATCCTAGGATTTTTTCCGACGGATGTTGGCTCAAACTTGACTTGCATACACACGGTCACACAACGTTGTCGGAAAATCCGATCGTTCTGAAATCGGTGACGTAAAACACGTACGTCGGGACTATAAACGGGGCAGTAGTTTCAACTCTTTATTTATTCTGAGCATGCGTGAAACTTTGTGCGTCGGATTTGTGTACACACGATCGGAAATTCCGCCAACGGATTTTGTTGTCGGAAAATTTTATAGCCTGCTCTCAAACTTTGTGTGTCGGAAAATCCGATGGAAAATGTGTGATGGAGCCTACACACGGTCGGAATTTCTGACAACAAGGTCCTATCACACATTTTCCGCCAGAAAATCCGACCGTGTGTACGGGGCATAAAGGGTAAAACAAATCTTAATGCCTAAGCACAATTTTCCAACTTTGACATGTGTTAGTAAAACCGTACATATTATCACAACTACTTTGTGTATCCAGGTAAATTATACCTTGCTTTTTTTGAGACAAATTGGACTTTCATTTTGTGGTAAATGGTTATGGATATCTCCTGATTTTTTTTTCTATTATCAAAGGAAAACTGTCCCAAAAAAATAAAAAAATAAAACTTTTTTTTTAAAATGTTGCTGCATTTTTCTTGTTACTACCATAACCTACCACTAAAGAACAACCCAAAATAAATGTTTCTGCTTCCAACGATCGCAGTGATACCACATATGTGTGTTATTTATTGTTTGTACCCGTAGTATAGCCCAGAGACAATAGTGCGCATTTTGCTGGGTTTTTTTGTTTTTTTTTAATCCTACCTAAAACACACTGACACTAACTGACACTGAAGCTAATCTAAAAAATGTTTTTTTTTTAAATCCTGTCCAAAATATACTGACCATGACTTTGACCTTTGACCCTTAATTAACCCAACCACTAACCCTGGCACAAACATTGATATAGGTGTTTTTTCTTTATTATTATTTTCTTTATTTATTTATTATTACTTTTTTTACACACACTTTTTTTCCCTCTCTGCAATACAATGTATCTTTCCTCTCCATTCACAGAGAGAGAAACACAGGGACGGCTTCACAGTGACTGATCACCGTGATAGCCAGTCAGAGGCTATCACAACGAATAGGTGACCCGGAACAGGGATTTCCGGGTCCCGATCATTAGTATATGACCTGGGGTTCTCGGTGACACCCCGGTCTGTGTGTTGGGAGCGTGCTGTATGGCGTCCTCCCAGCACAAAGACAGATGCACAGATATGCGGTCCCACGGAAAAAAAGCTCAGTCCAGTGAGGTCGCATATCTCTGTACTGCCGGCGTCAAGGGCCTAAAAAACATGGGAGTACATTGTTTTGGCGCCTTTGTCAACAGACTTTTGTTCCTTTCTAATTTTGCATTTTGTTAGAAGGAGGTCAAATGCATCTGCAAAGAAATTCGAAATGATCTCAAAAGCATCTCAAACTGATATTAAACTGATACTATCAACACAAGACAACACAAAGTCTTCCAGGACTCTTCCAGCCAGGCAGTAATGCTTACTGTCCTCTGAATCAGTGGATCCGGGATCCGTGGTGGATTGATTTTATGAGGGCAAAATAGTGACAGCTGGCAAGCATTCAGGAGATGCTACTGCCACTTCTTGACACCTATTTTTTTATTATTTTTTTTATTGTTAAATGGCAATTTTAGATTGCGGAACCGGGCTGCAACTGTGTGCCAAGCATTTGACCTACAGTTGCGATGATCTCAGTGGGCGAGTTTGACAGGAGGTGTCTCCTGTCAACCACTGCAGCTCGAGTTAAAACTGCTGCACCCACAATGCTCTGGGTACAGCCCTGTAAGGTTGTAATAGGTGGTAAAACTGTTATAAGTCCTTCTGATTGTTCTTCATTGAACATTTATGTCTTGCAATACTTTATTTTTTACATTTTTGTAGTCTCCTCAATATATTATAGCCTGCATGGGCACTTTATTATGTAGATGGTATAACTGCTTTGACATGTTATAATGACTCATAGTTGTATATTTCTTTTCATGGTTTAAACCTGCATAGAGTTGTAGCCCATATAATGATTGTATTACTGTGTGCTACATGAGTGCCATATTGTATAGGCTACAATGTAAAGGCCAGCAGACAAATGCTAAGTTTAGCAAGCAGTAAATTATGACAGAACCTGATATAATACGCCACAACATTGACTGTAAGTCATTTAAAGTGCTTGCTTAACTAAAAACTTTTGTTTTAGTAATAAAAGGATTTGGAAAGCATAATAATCCCTGTCTGGTATTTACTGCTATTCAGAGAGTTTTAGAGAGATTTCTTTTACTTCCTATCACAATAACAACGGTTTTAGCAGACAGGACGTAAGGGGATATCTGCAACACCAACAAATAAAAAAAATAAAAATGTGACAAATGTTCTAGCCTTCCCTGGTGGAAGAAAAAGGAAAGAACTATTGCGCTGCCTGTTGTACCTGGTTGTGGGAGATGTTGAGCAAGGAAGGGAGAGGGAGGAAGGAAAAGGAGGGGGAGAAAGGGAAGGGGAGGCAAAGTCTCTGATAGGTTCAGGTAAAAGTGTAACGTTTATTATTAACCACTTCAATACCAGGCACTTAGACACCTTCCTGCCCAAGCCAATTTTCAGCTTTCAGCGCTGTCGCAATTTGAATGACAATTGCGCGGTCATACAGTACTGTACCCAAACAAATTTTTTATCATTTTGTTCCCACAAATAGATCTTTCTTTTGGTGGTATTTGATCACCTCTGCGGTTTTTATTTTTTGTTTTTCTTTGTTTTGGTTAAAAATTTTTGTAAATAAGTATGTTTTCTTCTTCAATGATGGGCACTGATATGGCTGCACTGACGGGCACTGATAAGGCGGCACTGATGGGCACCGATGAGGTGGCACCAATGAGTTGGCACTGACAGGCACTGATGATGAGCAGGGATAGGTGGCTGCGGCACTGATGGGCACTCATAGACAGCACTGATGGGCACTCATAGGCGGCACTAATAGGCACTCATAGGCGGCACTGATGGGCAATTATGGGTGGCATTGATGGGTACTTATGGATGGCACTGACAGGTGGCACAGATGGACACTGATGGGCACTGATAGGTGGCACAGATGGACACTGATGGGTGGCACTGTTGACACTGATTGGTGGCACTGATTGATGGATGGCATTGCTGGGCATCACTGAATTATAATGGTGCCTGTCAGTGCCCATTTGTGGGCACTGATTGGCACAGATTGGGCACAGACTGGGCACATTGGGCACATGTGGATGGCCATGGGGTACATACCTGACTATCCACATGTTACCCGCTTCCCTGGTGGTCCTGGCGGCTTCTCTGGGGATCTAGTGCGGGCATCCGAGGGGGGGCTGCGCTGATAAACAATCAGCGAAGACCCCCCCTGTCAGGAGAGCCGCCGATCGGCTCTCCTCTACTCACGTCTGTCAAACGCAAGTGAGGAAAAGCCAATCAACGGCTTTTCCTATTGACATCATGATCAGCCGGAGGCTCTTTACCAAGATCGGTGTAGCAGTGTGTCAGATTGACACACTGACACACCGCTCCACCGATCGCCGTGATGCGCGCCCCCACGGGTGCATGACGGCTGTTATCCTAAAGGATGTCATATGATGCCCAGTCAGGATAACTGAACCACCGCCCGGCCGTCAATCTGCTATAGGCATGGCGGCAAGTGGTTAAACACGTGCCAAGGAAGGAGTAAAGATGGTGCTGCTCCTAAATTACAGGTCCTGAGTAACCCAAAGCATAGCTCCCAACTGTCCCTGATTCCGAGGGACTGTCCCTGATTTGGAAACAATGTCCCTCTTTCCTCCTCATTTGTCCATTATTTTGGTCTGATCTATATAGATGTATATAAAATGCACTTTTTTTCTATTAAAACGTGTTTTCCAGCGCTAAACCTTTCATCTGATTTCTAAATTGCAACATTTGTAAATTTCAAAAGCCAATATAAAGGAATAGTAGTGGTAAAAAAAGCACTTGTTGGTTTAACCAATCTTGTTTTTTTGTACAATTCTCCTTTAAGGGGGTGTGGCAAGGGGTGTGTCCTATGGCTGCATACTTTTGCTGATAGGTGTCCCTCATTCCCATCTCAAAAGGTTGGGAGGTATGCCTAAAGCACAAATGAAAAGTAGACAAAAAAGGGCACAGCCATCTAAATGTAAGAGGAAGAGGAAAATACATAATAATGCATTCACAGCTATGATATTGGATCGGCATGTCAAGTGGTGTCGAAGGTCTCCAGAATGCTGGTTTCACCTTGCAGAGATCATCATGCAAGCGGACATGCTGTATGCAGAGAGCAGGTAAGCGACTGGTAACTGCAGAGATTGGTAGGAAAGCAACTGGAGGGTGATGCCATCTCCCATGGCTGGGTGGCTTTGGCTATCTTCGGGGGTCACTGTGATGACATCAAAACATAGGGGGGTTCTAGACTTTCCTTACTATACTAAAGAAAGGCATTTTTATTATTTTCCATGTTGCTGTTGCAGATCTCCCCTTATTTCCTGTCAGCAGGACAGGAAGAGAGAAATCTCTCTAAATGAACCCCAGATAGCAGTAAACATCTAACAGGGGTATCCTTCCCCACTCCAACCAAAATCCAAAAAACAAACAAAAAAAAAACTGTTTTGGCTGGATGTTGCAATGGTTTTCATTGGATATTCAGTAGAAGGTCATCCACACAGAACTCCTTGTAGTCTTTTCTCAACACATACAGTATATTAAATTTACAATCTGAATGTGTGCAACAGAGTGAAAAGAACATGACTATGGGATGTGGCATATAGTGAGGCTCCAATTCATTACCCCAGCTTATTCACTATCTATTCCTTACCCAAAATGACCAGACGACACAAACTTCTCTCTTTTTGGAGTCGAATGGCCATAGCAGCCTTTTATTATAACAAAGAATACCAGAAATATCAACATTCTTCAACATATAACTTAAATGCTTATAAATACATCTATAAATAACATTAAACCAACTATACAGCATAACAACTTTTATTTTCTAGGAGGTCCTTGAAGGCAAAATCTAACTTTTTCCAACTCATTGCATCGGTATCCCCAGGTAAGGCCCCACGCCGTGCATTACGCAAGCTCAGGGACAAGCACATTAATCCTTCCAGATGCAATTTTTTCTACCACCAATGTTGCCATTTTTCTTTTTGGGAAAGGACGCCCATACATCCGTATGAGCCCAACCCCCATTTTAAACCACAATTATACTCATCACCGCCTTCAAAGACCCCCAATACCTCCTGCCGCTACGACATTTTTAAAATAAATACCCCTACTCTGACAACTGAAACACCCCCTAGAAGAAAACAAAATTATCCTTCCACGCTCACGGAACCCACTACTACATACCTATAGGGAGGGCGGGCGGGAAATTCACCTTCCTCTCTACCTACTTCTTCCCAACTGACCCCTGCCCCTAAGCTCCACCCTCCTAAAAGTATACCAAACTCCCCCCATTGCCTGGCTAGTTAACCCTTCTATCTCCGCCTCACAGCTCCACCCTAGTCATGCTAGCCCTACACCTATGCTGTGCTCAGTTCCGGGCTGTACTGGATTATTTGAGGATATGAAAAAAAAAACAAGTTTTCAGAACTTGTTGTAGTAGTAAATGTAGACCCAATGAGGTCTTAGCTTATCAACCTTCTGGCCACCAAAAAGTATGGGAAGGAATGTCAGTTCCCAAGTGACATAAAAGGAGGAAATGAAAAAAAGAAATGATGATAGGAAGAAAGAGAAAGTGTACTTCCCATCTAAGGTCCCTAAATATTGGGTTTAAAGTTATTGTAAACCCTCACCTTGTAAAACAACTTACTCAGTTTAAAATAGAAATGAAAGGCAAAACATTTGTGTATAGATATAAAAACATTATAAATACCTTTTTTTTTCATTTTTTCAGTGATCATATTCCATCTGAGCTGCGGGAAAAACAGCAGAACACACTGAACTTCCCAGTGAAAGGCAGTGAGGGGAAGGCATATCAGGACAAGCCTGATTATTGGAGCAGAGCACACTGAGTTGCTAGCATAGCTAGAGAACTGACCACAATGTGCTCTCATGCCTAGTGTGGTCAGTTTAAAATAGGAAAGCAGAGGGACTGGCAGGTATTTTACACAAAGGAAGCAATACAAACAGAACAGGATACTTTTTCATACAAGTACATGGCACAGCAGGCACATATCAGGAATATGAAATGTTAGATTTATAAATTCTTTAGGTAGGAGACTGTATATATCCTAACATGGATTTCATACTCTCTTAAACATCTCGTGTTTTTCATGTAGGATGCTTAGCATTTTTTGATTAAGCATGATCCAAGAAATGTTATTTTTCAACCACAGATGATTTCCACCCTTTGCGATAAATATTTTCACAGCTAAAAAGATGTAAAAGATCAGTGTCTAAGAGTGTTTTGGAACATCATTAATTGGTTCACTTAAGAGTTCTTAGTTACAGAATATATTAAGACATGTAATTTTGTCCAGTGGAGTTAGATTTTTGGATAGGTGCACCAAATGTGGAACATTTTTCCTGTTTGCCTAGAAAAACAATTAGGGGAGGTTTTTGCCAGTCTTGTGGGTACCAGATATCAAAGAGAGAGGACTTTATAGATAGTCTAGAGGTCCATAAGTTCCAGTCCTCCTCATTGATCTCTAAAACCTGTGATAGCTTGAGGCTCTGCCACTGTGGAAACATAGGAGTAAAAATGAAAAGAAAAAGAATACAGTTTGAGGGGCTCCAGAATGTCAGTTTTGAACTGAGAAAGGTGGTTTTTCATCTTTCGCAGAGTTTTGTACTTCCTGAACCAAGGTCTGGAGCTTGGAGACTTTGAAGAGATTGAGTGGGAAGAAGTTTTCAACCCAGTGGCCATGTCTTCCTGTAGGCCAGCAGGGTCTGTGGGCAGGTGTTCACAGCCCTTATAATTTGAGACCTAACAAAAGTTTGATGCCCCACCAGTGAGACAGGAGGTCTCTGCATAGCAGTCAAGAGGCCTCCAACATTCCCCAGGAGTCAGTGAGGCTGCATGGGGCAGTCAGAACATGTATGTCTGCACAGTACAGGTGCAATTGTTGACAGAGTAGCAGGGAGCTTCAAGAGAGCTGAGCGTCAGGCACAGAGTTTGCATGGGAGCAGAGGTGCCATGTTAGATGGTCTGAAGGAGTAATACAAAAGGCCTGAGCAGCAGCGCTGCTAGAGAGAGCCAGGAGACTAAATGTCATTATGTTGGTTTTGATGGTGGAAACCCCTGCATGGGCAAATGAACCACCAAGGACTTAAACAGCATTTCTGAAGTGAACTAAACTCAGTGGGATGCTCTACACTTGAGCTGACAATACTCAAACCATCACAAACCTAAGTCTGCTTCTCAATCTTGTCTATGAGGTAGTTTAGCATTGGGGAGCAGATAATGGCTTATAAAATGCAGCGGTACCTCCGGCAGGCAAATGTTTTCAAAGACAGTCCTTGTAGTGATGTTGCCAGTCTCTTTTTTGGGACTAACACTTTAAGGCTTGCAAAACAGAATCCATTAGAAAAGGGATATTAAATCAGTACACCATTGTCTAGTCATTACACAAAGGTAAGAAGATATTTAAACACAATATTTTTCAAAAAAACAAAGATAATCTAATCACAGTTTCTTCTTGATATATGGGCTCATTATTTTTAATGAGAATGGATACTCTCTTTCGCCCAGAGTGAGAAATACTGGGAAACAAAGATGAGTAGATGAATAGTTCTAATGTATTCACCAATAAGTTGAGCAAATTAATAGATTGAATTTATTCACAAATAACATTACCCAGGTGCTCGCAAAGGAAAAGTATTAAAATATATTTTGTTTTGCCCTCTGTCAGCATACATAGCCCAATTTCTGCAAGTGATGTAACAAATTACAGCATCAATGAACCATATAGGCAATAACTAGAAGTCAATAATGAGAGCCTATAATTATGAAAATGATTATTACAGAACATAGACATTGTCAGTGCCCCGCACTTCAGCCATACAAGGTAAGAGTGCCAGGAACTGCAACTATTGGTATATTTCAGTGACCACCATTCTCAGCTTAACATCTGCCTGTGCAAGGCTCTCCATAAAAACTCTTTGAAATATAATGATTTTATCCAGTCTTGGAAAGACCATATGAAAAGACATTATATTCCCTATATAAATGATAACATTCTCAAAATCATGTGGGAAACCTTTGTTATAAGTAGCTTCTTTTGATCAACACACTTGAGCGTGGATTCCATTTACACAAGTTCACTGCAATAAAAAGAAGTAAACCTCTGTGTAGACAAATGTTAAGAGATATGTATACATTCATATGAAGTATATTTACAGTGCCTTGAAAAAGTATTCATACCCCTTGATATTTTCCACATTTTGTCATGTTACAACCAAATACGTAAATGTGTTTTATTGGGATTTTATGTGAACACAAATGGGCACATAATTGTGAAGTGGAATAAAAAGGATAAATGGTTTTCAACATTTTTTACAAATAAATATGTGAACGGTGTGGCGTGCATTTGTATTCAGCCCCCCCTGAGTCAATACTTTGTAGAACCACCTTTCGCTGCAATTACAGCTGCAAGTCTTTTTGGGGATGTCTCTACCAGCTTTGCACAACAAGAGAGTGCCTTTTTTCTTATTCTTCTTTGCAAAAAAGCTCAAGCTCTGTCAGATTGGATGGAGAGCATCTGTGAACAGCAATTTTAAAGTCTTGCCACAATTGGATTTTGGTCTGGACTTTGACTGGGCCATTCTAACACATAAATATGCTTTAAACTAAACCATTTCATTGTAGCTCTGACTGTATGTTTAGGGTCATTGTCCTGCTGGAAGATGAACCTTTGTCCTAGTTTCAAGTCTTTTGCAAACTCTTATGCCGCGTACACACGAGCGGAATGTCCGACAGAAAAAGTCAGACGGAAGCTTTTCATCGTCTATTCCGATCGTGTGTATGCCTCATCTGACTTTTTTTCTAGAAAATTCTGACGGACCTAGAAATGGAACATGTTCTAAATATTTCCGACGGAACCAATTCCTATCGGGAAACCCGCTCGTCTGTATGCTGTTCCGACGGACTAAAAACGACGCATGCTCTGAAGCAAGTACGAGACGGAGGCTATTGGTAACTGGCTATTGCACTTCCTTTTTCTAGTCCCGTCGTACGCGTTGTACGTCATCTCGTTCTGGACGGTCGGACTTTGGTGTGACCGTGTGTAGGCAAGACCGCTTAAATGGAATTCTGTCGGAGTTCCGTCAGAGAAACCTTCGGAGTTTTTTCCGACGGCAAAACCGGTCGTGTGTACAGGGCATAACAGGTTTTCTTCTAAGATTGCCCTGTATTTGGCTCCATCCATCTTCCCATCAACTCTGACCTACTTCCCTGTCCCTGCTGAAGAAAAGAATCCCCACAACATGATGCTGCCACTGCCATGTTTCACGGAGGGAATGGTGTGTTCAGGGTGATGTTCAGTGTTAGTATTCTGTTACACACATAGCGTTTTGCTTTTAGGCCAAAAAGTTAAATTTTGGTCTTATCTGACCAGAGCACCTTATTCCATATGTTTGCTGTGTCCCCCACATGGCTTCTCGCAAACTTCAAACGGGACTTTTTATGGCTTTCTTTCAACAATGGCTTTCTTCTTGCCACTCTTCCATAAAGGCCAGATTTGTGGAGTGCACAACTAATAGTTGTCCTGTGGACAGATTCTCCTACCTGAGCTGTGGATCTCTGCAGCTCCTCCAGAGTTACCATGGGCCTCTTGGCTGGTTCTCTAATTAACGCTCTCCTTGCCCGGCCTGTCAGTTTAGGTGGATGGCCATGTCTTGGTAGGTTTGCAGTTGTGCCATACTCTTTCCAATTTCCAGTGATGGATTGAACAGTGTTCCGTGAGATGTTCAAAGCTTGGGATATTTTTTTATAACCTAACACTGCTTTAAACTTCTCCACAACTTTATCCCTGACCTGTCTGGTGTATTCCTTGGCCTTCATGATGCTGTTTGTTTACTAAGGTTCTCTAACAAACCTCTGAGGGCTTTACAGAACAGCTGTATTTATACTGAGATTAAATTAGACACAGGTGGACTCTATTTACTAATCAGGTCACTTCAGAAGGCAATTGGTTCCACTAGATTTTAGTTAGGGGTATCAGAGTAAAGGGAGCAGAATACAAATGCATGCCACACTTTTCAGATTTTCATTTGTAAAAAATATTCAAAACCATTTATCATTTTCCTTCCACTTCACAATTTGGTGCCACTTTGTGTTGGTCTAGCACATAAAATCCCAATAAAATACATTTACGTTTTTGATTGTAACATGACAAAATGTGGAAAATGTCAAGGGGTATGAATACTTTTTTAAGTCACTGTATATATCGTGCTCAGCTCATCCCAGATTTACATTAATGCATCATGGCCTTGCCTTCCATCAGGTTTACAGCTCCTGGCTAAAATCTTTCAGCTGGCTGAGCCTGCACAGTGTATCCTCATGAACTTCTATGGCAGTGTCTCCAGCCTCAGAATGTTAACAAGGAAGCTAAACTGGTTGTTGGTGGCATAAAACGCTGGGAAGGAATTCAGAAAGTCACAATCAAATCCACTGTTATTTCCTAAAGACTGTTTAGGGTTACTGTATTAGTTGTACTACACATCCAAATTTAATCACATTGTGTTTCCAATGTTTTTTGATTCCTCAAAAACTGGTCCATTTTCCACATGTATAGGTGCTTTTAAACTAAAATAACCTGTCATAACTCTTTAAATGGTTTAGCATAACAGCAGGGCAACTAGCATTTACGGAAGGTAACCCATTAAAGGCCTATATTTCCATAAGAACAGGTTTTCTATAAAGTGTATCTCAGCCCCTAAAAATATTTTGTAGCATACCAGTACCTAAATGTGATAGCTGCATTCATTTTCATTTTACAGGCTTTTTCTTATTTTCACCTGCATTTACTTTTAGAGGAGGCTTAGCCCAAACTTCATCTTGCAGCCGACACATTACTGAGCTTTTGTTTTGAAAACACTATTCTTAGACTTGTACAGCATCTTTGCTTTAGAATATTGCTTTGGAATTGCTTCAGTAATTGTGTCATTGTTGTGTAAACACTATGCATATTGTATCTGCAATATCTAATCAGCATTTGGTGCTTTATAAAGTGTATCTAAGCCCCTAATAATAGTATGTAGCATACCAGTACCTAAATGTGATAGCTGCATTCATTTTCATTTTACAGGCTTTTTCTTATGCAGCGTACACACGAGCGGACTTTCCGACCGGACTGGTCCGACGGACCGAATCCGGCGGACAAACCGACCGTGTGTGGGCTGCATCGGACTTTCCGACGGAAATCCGACAGACTTTAGATTTGAAACCTGCTTCAAATCTTTACGTTGTAACTCTGCTGGACTCAGTTCCTAACAGAAAGCCCGTTCGTCTGTATGCTGGTCCGACGGACCAGATACAACGCAAGGGCAGGGTACTACATCTCGCGCTCGCTGCAATAGGAAAATCAAATTTTCCTATTGCGGCGAGCGCGAGGCGACAATGTCCCTTAGGACTGGTATGGATTTTAGGGGGAACCCCCTACGCCGAAAAAACGGCGTGGGGTCCCCCCAAAATCCATACCAGACCCCTATCCAAGCATGCCACCACCCCGAAGCACCTTGTCCTCATGTTGATGAGGACAAAGGCCTCTTCCCGACAACCCTGGCCGTTGGTTGTCGGGGTCTGCGGGCGGGGGGCTTATCGGAATCCGGGAGCCCCCTTTAATAAGGGGGCCCCCAGATCCCGGCCCCCCACCCTATGTGAATGAGTATGGGATACATGGTACCCCTACCCATTCACCTAGGGAAAAAGTGTCAATAAAAAAACACACTACAAAGGTTTTTAAAGTAATTTATAAGACAGCTTCGGGGTCTTCTTCCGACTTTGGGCAGTCTTCTTCCAACTTCGCCGCTCTCTCTGGCTTCTTCTCCAGGTGTCCGGTTCTTCTCCCGCTCTCCGGCCTCTTCCCCTGGTGTTCAACCTCTTCTCCCGGTGCGCGGTTCTTCTCCTGGCTCCTCCGCTATCTTCTGCCGCTCTTTTGCTAGCGGTGGCCTGGGCTTCTGCAACTTCTTCTTCCCTCTTCTCTTCTTCCGATGTTGACACGACGCTCTTTTCCACTGTAAGGCTGTGTAAGCGCTCCGCAATGACTTATATAGGTGGTGACCCCGCCCCCTTATGATGTCACAGTCCTGAGGCATGCTGGAACTGTGACGCCATAAGGGGGCGTGGTCACCGGTTACGGTGACCACGCCCCCTTGTGGCGTCACAGGCCCAGCATGCCCCGGGACTGTGGCGTCATAAGGGGGCGGGGTCACCGCCTATATAAATCATTGCGGAGCGCTTACACAGCATTCCTGAATGGCTGTGCTTATTTCTCCATGCATTGATGGAGGAATTTGTTTTAACACAGACTGGACTTCAAACATCTTTGAACATAATTTTAACTACTACATAACTGTGTTTTTAATATTTGCTTTAAGTTCAGATTTAAGTTGCCTTTAGTATAAACATGCATTTACTTTTAGAGGAGGCTTAGCCCAAACTTCATCTTGCAGCCCACACATTACTGAGCTTTTGATTTCAAAACACTATGCTTAGACTTGTACATCATCTTTGCTTTGGAATATTGCTTTGGAATTGCTTCAGTAATTGTGTCATTGTTGTGTAAACACTATGCATATTGTATCTGCAATATCTAATCAGCATTTGGTGCTTTTTCTTTTCAGAACCCTTTTCATCTGCGAATGGATATGAGAACTTCAGTGGATTCTCTAATGGAAATCTTGAACAGTGTCTTACAGAACAACAGCTGGGAGGAACTAGCTGTTATCACATGCCACCCATGGGAAAGCACCATCATACTTGACTATGTGACTACTAATACAAGTATAGAGACACATGAGATCCTTAACATTCACTCACTTGATGATGCTGATGTGGGAACTTACTTGAATCGTCACTTTAATACTTTAAAGAATCCACAGATACCTTTGCTTTTACATGGATGTGATGCCCAGCGATCTTCCTTGGTGTTTCAAGCAGCCAAAGACTATGGCTTGGAACCACTTGAGTTTCACTGGCTGGTTGGACAACCACTTAATGTGGAGGAGATGCAGACAGATGGCTTGCCCCCTGGTTTGTTAGCTTATGGAGAAGTCAGCCGACCAAGTCTGGAAACCTTTTTAAGAGATGCCGTGGATTTAGTAACTAAGGCGATCTCTAGTGCAGTCCAAGTGAGACCGGATCTTGCACTTATTCAGACCATGATAAATTGCAATGATAAACAGACATCACAAAATGAGTCTTCTGGCTTGTACCTTTCCAGGTGAGATGCTGTAATTACTAACATTTAACCTGTGCAATTATTTGATGCAATAATCATATACATTGTAAATTATTATTTTATATTTATTGTATATGTCTTCTTTCCAAAAAAGCAGCTTTGCTTCTTTACCCTTGAGAACAGCAGTTCACTCTAAGAAGCCATTTACAATGCAGTTATATATACAAATATGCTACTGTGAAACATTGTCATTATATTTTATATCTAATATTTAAAACACACAAATACTACAGAATTGGTTAATTAGAGATGGTATAAGAAAAATAAAACTTTCTAAACAACAGACTAAAATATTTCTGAATGAATTCCTGGTGGTGGTGGTTGAAGGAACAATAGACAAAGGTATTTTTACAAAAAAACGGAAAATTGTTACCAATACTTACTGTAATTTTCCTTTCCTGGCCTGTCCTCACGTCAGCACACAATGGGTTAACCCCTCTCTCCAGTCTCTCAGGACCACCTTCTCCTAGCTGATAAAAAGGATGCCCTTCCTCCCCCGCCCTTGTTCCACTAACTAGTGGACTAACTAGTGGACAACAAGCTTGCAGGGAGGGAAAAAAGATTGTGCTGATGTGAGGACAGGCCAGGAAAGGAAAATTACAGTAAGTATTGTTAACAATTTTCCGTTTTCCTGGCCAGCCTCACGTTAGCACGCAATGGGATTTTATTTAGCTGATATAGGGTGGGATAATAAAAAAGACTTGAAAAACAACTAGTAATGCCGCTTTAGTGAATAATTTATTTTGCTTGGAAGGGTGCTGACACCACTGCGTTTCCAAAATTAGCTGCGCTAGCCGCTGTGACATGCAAACTGTAATGTTTGGCGAAGGTTTCGCAGGAGCTCCAACTAGCGGTCCTGCATATGTCTTCAATCAATATTTTAGCAGAAGCTGCCCATGAGGCTGCCACCCCCCTTGTTGAATAAGCTCTAATAACTTGTGGAGGTGTCAGCCCCTGTTTCTTATACGTGATGCTTATCACTTTGG
The DNA here is from genome assembly GCA_037952925.1 of Lithobates clamitans. Lineage (NCBI taxonomy): Eukaryota > Metazoa > Chordata > Amphibia > Anura > Ranidae > Lithobates > Lithobates clamitans. Next base: position 3,959,923 of record JBBGZY010000744.1, read on the forward strand.
TGATCCAGGTAGCTATGATTCTAGCTGATGTCGCTTCTCCTCTTCTAGGTCCTGATGGCAGGATGAACAAGGTATCAGTTTTGTGCAACTGTAGAGAGCGGTGTAAGTAAGTTGAAAATAATTTGACCGTGTCCAATGGTCTGAGATCTAGTTCCTCCTCTTGTCTCGACGGCGTGAAGCTGGGTAGGACCGCCTCCCAATTACATGGAACTTGGAAACCACCTTAGGGGTTAAGGCCAGCGAGGGCCTAAGGATCATTTTGTCCGGGAGAATGATGCAAAAAGGATTTTTGCAAGATAGAGCTGCCAGCTCTGAAACTCTCCTTGTTGACATTATGGCTGTGAGAAAAATCAGCTTGACTGTCAGGAACCATAGTGGGCATGTCTCCGCAGGCACGAATGGATGTTGGAGCAAAGCTTTTAGCACTGTGTCCAAGTCCCAGGCAGGGAACAGGGACTTCCTTGGTGGTCTTATTCTTATGGCCACTCTAAGAAATTGCTATATTAGCGGCTCGTCTGCCCACTTGTGGCCTGTGAAGCAAGAAAAACCTGACACCTGCACCTTTATGGTGTTGTATGCTAAGCCCATACTTAGAGCTGACTGTAAAAAATTTCCAGCACCTCCGCAATGTTTGCAGACAATGGGGAGAAATTCTGTTGTAAAACGAATGCTTCCTCCAAATTCGGGTGTATGTGGCATTAATTGTAGCCCTTCTTGACCTCAATAGTGTCGAGATTACTTCTTCTGAGATGCCCTGAGACTACAGTCTGGCTGATTCAACAGCCATGCTGTAAGCTGCAATCTGCCTGGTTCGGGGTGATACCACTGGTCCTGCTGTAGAAGGTCCCTCTTCAGCAGCGGCCATATTGGAGGAACTGCCGCCAGCTGCAGGAGCAGTGGGAACCATGGCCTTCTTGGCCAGAAGGGTAGGATTGCAATTGCATGGACGTTCTCTCTCGCAATTTTTAATAAGGTTTTCATTATCAGAGGTACCGGTGGGAAAAGGTAGACTAGGGGAAATTCCCACGGAATTGAGAAGGCGTCTTGAGCTAGTGCTACGTTGAAGTGGAATCTTGACACGAACCGGGGTACCTGCGTATTCCATGGGGTCGCCATCAAATCCACTGAGGGTGTACCCCACCTGTAAAAGATTGTTTTCAGATAGTCCTTGTTGAGTGCCCACTCATTTTTGTCAGGAAAATCCCAACTCAGATGGTCTGCTATGTCGTTTTGACTGCCCATGATGTAAGCTGCTGTCAAGGCGTCCACATGTGCCTCGGCCCAGACGAATATCTTGGTTGCCAACTGCAGCAGCCGCAAGCTTTTGGTTCCTCCCTGTTTGGCTATGTATGCAACTGCTGTCTCGTTGTCCAACATAGGCTTGACCCGAGCTCCGTGAATCAGGTTCTTGAATGCCAGTAGGGCTAGGTATGCTACTTGTAATTCCAAAAGGTTGGAGTGTCTGGTCTCCATCCTGCTCCATTTGCCTTGGACCTGTCTGCCTAGGCTGTGAGCGTCCCAGCCCCGGAGACTGGCATCCGAGGTTATCTGGATCTAATCTCCAGGGCTGAGAGGCACGCCCCGTGACAGAGTCCCTGGCGCTATCCACCACGCTAAGCCCTGGCGGATCTGTCCTGGTATGAAGATCTTTTTTTGGAGTGATACGCCATCCCACTGGTTCAGGAAGGACGTTTGGAATGATCTTGTATGGAATCTTGCCCAGGGAACAGCTGGGGTTGCTGCGGTGAACATTCCCAGAAGCGTCATACAGTCCCTCGCCGACAGCAACGAGGACTCCATCACGCTGTTTATGCAGGCTACTAGCTCGGCTATTTTATGATGTGGTAGTGAGACCTGCCCTTTGCTTGTGTTGAAAACAAGCCCTAGGTACTCCATCTCTTGGGAGGGAATCAACTGGCTCTTCTGCTTGTTGATAATCCAGCCGAATTCGGATAGAATCTTCAGAACCACCTTGCGTTGTGCCATTAACTCCTCGCTTGCACGGGCCACTACCAAGATGAAGTCTAAGTAGTGGGTAGCTAGCAAGATCTTGGAAAAGACTCGAGGTGCTGTGCTGATTCCAAAGGGCAGACATTTGAGCTGGAAATGATCTTCCCCTACCATGAATCTTAGGTATCTTTGGTGATGCCTGTTGATTGGGACATGTAGGAAGGCTTCTGCTAAATCGACTGATATTAACCATTCCCCTGGTTGCAGAATTGATATAATTGTATATATTGATTCCATTTTGAATTTGTTGGGATCGATGTAGTGGTTTAAAGACCTTAGGTCTAAGACCAGTCTGAGATCTCCGGATGCTTTGGGCACCAGGAAAATTGGGGAGTAAACTCCTGTTCCCTGCTGCTTTAGAGGCACTGGTGAGATTGCTTCTTTTTTAAGTAACTCGGTTATATATTATTGCAAGCATCTTCGTTTCTTCTGGTCTTGTGGCCATTCTGTCTGGACAAAGATGTCTGGTGGTTTTTCTCTGAAAATTATCTTGTACCCTTGCTTGACTGTTTTCTGGACCCATTGGTCCTTGACTTTCTGTGCCCATACCTTACAAAAGGATGCCAACCTGGCACCCACCTGGGGGGGGGGGATGGGCGGCCAACCCGTCAAAAAGACTTCTCCGGTTTCTTAGCAGTCTGAGTGGCCTTAGACTTCACGTTCTGAAGAAAGGAACTTTGTGAGCCTCTTCAATGGGGTCTCGTATATTCTCGGCCTGGTCTATATGACCTGGCCTCCTGTGCCCTTCTGAACTCTGATTGGCCTGACCGAGTTTTCTGTCTCCCTTTGGTTCTCTGTGGTAGCAGACCTGACTTCCCTCCAGTAGCTCGTTTGAAAGCTTCCTCCAGGGTGTCCCCGAATAGCATCCTGCCATTGTATGGAATGTTACAAAGTGCCTGTTTCGAGGTACTGTAGGCCACCCAATGGCGCAACCATAGGGCCCTTTTCGCCGTTACTGAAAAAGTCATAAGTCTTGCGAGCAGTTTTACTAGGTCTATAGAGGCTTCTGCCAAAAAGAGAGATGAAGTTCCTCCATCGCCGAAATGATTCTGGCCCTCTCTACATCAGACTTCAGCGCCTTCGCCATATTTGTGACCCAGACCTTCAGGGCCCTGGAGATCAAGGTTAGGGCTATGGCCGGGCGGCAGGCTAAGCGCTGCAAAGCTGCATCTACCCCTGGAGCTGATTCCCAAAAGGCAGCCTCTGGGGTCTTAAATGGGTATAATCTTAAAAAGCGATGTTGTACGTTTGCCTTCCTTTCTGGTTTTTCCCATTTCCCCTCGAATAATTTGCGAATCTCCGCCATGAACGAGAAGGTTGCCCCATGCTTCTTTAGGTTAGGGAAATATCTCTTAACCTTTTCCGGTGGTTGGATGTTTTGTTCCCAGTCTATGGCCTCCTTCACTACTACAATGTAAGGCTCTATGAGCTGGAGGTCGAATAAATATTCTGCCAGTTCATCAGAGTCTGATGAGTCTACTGAAGAAATTTCCAGCATCTGTGGTGAGTCTCGCTTCTGCTTAGATGCACTCTTGACTCTAGGTTTAGTCTCAGAAGTACTTGCGCCTGAGACCAACTGCATACTCTCAGTCACCGCCTCATGAATATATTCCTTTATCTTAGCTCCTCTGTTTCTCTATCTGTGGCTACATCTCTTATGCATTCTGCGCACAAAAGCTTTTCAGGGGTGGATGTCGCTGAACAAGCCCAGCAGAGGCCTTCGGCAGGATGGCCTCTTGTCGCACTTTGTTCTGCCACTATAGCAGTCTGAGCAGTCTTGTGGCCTGAGCTGGCCGTTGCTTGGGGTCTATGTCCTGAGCGTGACCCAGATGCCTGCGGAGATTTTGAGCGGTGGTGGGACTTTTTCCTCCGCAAATGTCTTTTTTTAGGGCTTCTGCTCCTATAAAGACAAAACACCTTATTAGCCTGGTGTATTGCACTCTTTTGTTTGTGGCCCCCGTAGACCCCTCCTACCTTTCCGATGATGTTTGTGCACTTTGGGGCTGTGGTGAGCTCATACTGCAGCAATAAAAAGACAGGATTTTAAAATAAGAAAAAAGCTCCTAATCTATCCTCTCTCTTTTTTTTTAACTCTGGCATTTAAAGGAAATAACTTTACCTTATTACAGGATGTGGTGTCACTCGGGGTGGCAGCAGATTTAGAAAATATCTGAAAGCTGTAAACACATGGGTTTTGCATTAATTCAGTGGTCACAGCCTAGTAAACACTGACACAGCCCAGCCACCCCTCCCCCTCTCCACAGGAAACTCACCAGTATACTTCCCTCACTAGCTGTGGCAAACAGCCTGGAGCTTCCTGGCCCTCCGAGCTTTATGGTGAGCGTTGCTAGGCGGCGCCTCTCACCTCTGCCCCCACAGCCCCGCCCCCCATGATGTCATCGCCGACCGACAGAAAGCACAGGGGAGGCGACCATCATGGCTCCTAGGGAGCAGAAAAAGAGTGCATGATCTTCTGGCAACACCACAGCCTTAATGGTAAGCTCTTTAAGCCTTTAGTCTGCTCGCATTGCTCCGGCACCTAGAGCGTCCAGTGTTATAAAAGGATCTCCCTTTATTGTTCTGGACCTTCCAACCCAGGAGAGGCTTGAACCTGGGCGGATAGGTACGGTAGGGGGGTGTAGTCTATTCCGCGAGCATGCTGGCCTTGAGTCCGACCAAAAAAAGAGAACAAGGGTTGGGGAGGAAGGGCTCCCTTTTTATCAGCTAGGAGAAGGTGGTCCTGAGAGATTGGAGAGAGGGGTTAACCCATTGTGTGCTGACGTGAGGCTGGCCAGGAAAGTACTAATTATTTTCTGAAACTGCATTAATTTAAAGAACCCACTTTTTATGCACTTTCTAAGACCTGTAAGGACATCACCAATCCTCCAGGAACATATAATATGGGGAACTGGTTCCTATACTGAGAATATGAGTATAATACTGTATATTCAGGTATACCTACTGATAGCACATGGAGGGTCTTTTCTGCTCACTGGAGCCAGGGTATTGAATTAAAATTCACAGAGCTCCAGTCAGTAATATTTTCTTCCAACAGAGGTCTAAATCAA